>CP139508.1:18609029-19256252 GCA_021014915.2 Artemisia tridentata subsp. tridentata | reverse complement strand
TGATTTGTTGTTAATTTGCCAAATGTTTTTTATGATAGATCTTAAGTTAGGGAAGACCCTAACATATTAATTAAAATCGGTTATGTGCAATGTGGTATCTAGTTAATAAAACTTACGCGGCCAAGCTATTTGGCGTCTGTGGACCATTGGGCACAATGAGCTCGAAAACCAATGGGAGTTTTGTTAATTAGATACATTAAAAATTCACATAGATAATTAATAGGATTTATCAAAAAGGTTTGCATGTGGCTATATGATATTGATTAATGATCATATACGTGTTATTGTGTGTTTATTTTTTTTAATTACTTGTTCTTTGTGTGTTTAATTATGATGGATTGTAACAACAAAGAGGGTAATATTTACAATAAAAGATAAATGAACCTAATAACTATGAAACCTTTTTAGTAAACTATTTAATTGCCAAGTCTTATGTGCCGACAGTGGTTCGCTTCGCACGGTAATTTGCTCCTAGGCGAAACTTGCAATTAATATTTACTACATAAATGTTTTAAGCAAGAAAATCATAAGTTTTAAGTTGATTGATGTGAATGTACAAAAGTGGTCGAAGCGGCGGACCTATTATTGAAAAACTATAACGTGGGTATAAGGTTGGTTCGCATTAAATTGTGACCTTAAAGGGGCGCGTTTTTAATTAGCTTCGGCGGACGTTTGCCCCTCCGCTCGCCTGTGCGTCAATAATAGACTTACCAAGTACACCATGAAAAAGTACGAAGCATCTTAAGGCAATGTTGTAATTTGCTCAACGCCTCAATTAAAAACTTTGATGATTTGAGCTTACGAATGAGTAAACAGTTTTGTAGAAAATTTATATGATACAAAGATGAATGCATGACATCTTTGTACATATTTTTTGATAACAAACAGTTAAGTAATATGCCAACCAACTACAAAAAGAAACGCCTAAGGTTTCATCCTACATCACTAGCAGCCAAAGCTGAATGTGATGTTTTCAAAGGGTGGTTACCTAAGGGTAAATTGAGTACTTTCATTGCTAGCAGCCAAAGCTGAATGCAATGAAACGACGTCAATTTACAGTTTCTTAAGTTGGTGAACTTAATTGGGCACTTTCATTACTAGCAGCCAAAGCTGATGTAATGGGACGGCGCCAAGGCATAAAGATTTGGGGATGAAACATGCTTACATTTTGCAACTGATGTTGGCAATATAATGTAAGTCCCATGATTTCTAGGAATTGCAATTGGATATTGGCAATTGGGTGATCCCGTACCTTATTGAGCACTTTCATTGCTAGCAGCCAAAGCTGATGTAATGAAACGGCGTCAATTAGGATCCTAGTTTTCAGTGAAAATTAAATGGTTATTTAACCAATGGGTGTTTAATTTTCTTGAAAAGTTTAATTATCTAAAATACTAATTATTGAACTTTTTCTGTAGAAATGGCCCAACCCGGAAACACTCCAAACATTACATCCGCTTTCAAAATGATGATTGAAAAGGAGAAATTGACTTGGACTAAAAACTTTAACGATTGGTATCGTAATCTAAGGCTTGTACTTAGGATAGCCAAACGTTATGAGTGTCTTAGTGAGCCTCTTCCGGTTGCTCCTCCTGCTAACTCTTCTAATGAATTACTTAGAGAGTACAACGAAGCCTATGACAAGCACAATGATGCGGCTTGTCTCATGCTATCGGGGATGGATCCTCAGTTGGTAAAACAGTTTGAGAATCATGGTCCGATGCAAATGATTGAGGAACTCAAACGAATGTTTGAGAAACCTCCCATGGCTGAGTTATATGATGTACTTGACTCTATAGGCAAGTGCAAGCAGGATGCAACAACAATCGTAAGTACCCATGTTCTAGAAATGAAGGGTTATCTTGACCAACTGGATGCACTTGGATGCGGGTATGTGGAAAATGTTAAAGTTGGCCTCATCAATAAATCCCTCAATGAGGAATTGTATGGTGACTTCGTGCGCAACTTCAACATGCATTGCAAGGGGAAGACATTTTCTGACTTGCATGCAATGCTCATTGAACATGAGAAAGGACTCCCTAAGAAAGCTCCTACACCTGCTGTGATGGCGATTAGAGGTGGTAGGGTAGCTAAGCCCGGTAAACTGCGTAATGTGAACAAGAAGGGCAAAGGAAAAGCTGACAAAGGAAAACAGGTCGTGATCCATCAGCAGAAGCCCAAGAAGCAGAATCCTCCTCCTAAGAAGGATTATCCTAAAAAGGATGCGGCTGCTTGTCACCACTGTAACACTCCTGGACATTGGAAGAGGGACTGTCCATTGCTGCTTGAGGAGTGTCGCAAGAATAAGAATGCCAAGGCTGGGCAGGGCGCCAACACTTTAGGTATTTTTATTGTTGAATTATTTTCCTTTCCTCGTAAGCAAAATGCCTGGATATATGATACAGGATGTGGTACTCACATTTGTAATACATCGCAGGGGCTTAGAGGAATAAAGAAGCTGAACTATGGGGAATGCTACTTGTATGTCGGCAACGGTATACGTGCAGCAGTGGAGGCCATAGGGACTTTTGATTTACTGTTACCTTCGGGTTTAATTTTAGTATTGAACAATTGTCATTACGCACCTTCTATTGTTAGAGGTGTCGTTTCAGTTTCTTTATTGTTGGATAATGGTTTTGAGCATACTTTTAATAATAATGGAATTTCTGTTTCTTTAAATTCTGTTTTTTATTTTAATGTTATTCCATTAGATGGTGTGTTTGAAATTGATATGAATAATCATGCATCCAATGGAAATGATTCTATGTATAGCATCGGAAATAAGAGAATCAAGTCTAACTTGGATTCGTCTTATTTATTGCATTGTCGTCTTGCTCATATAGGCAAGAAACGCATGGAAAGGCTGCAACACGATGGGCTTTTACAAAATGTCAAAGATGATTCGTTTGACAAATGCGAGTCTTGCATATTGTAACACCCCGACCCGAGAAGGGCAAAGATGTCACAATGCTATGGTTTCACATCAGAACAAGTAATAATAAAACAGCAGAAGTCTTAACATTAAACCAAAAGATAATAAGCCAACAAGACTTATATCAAGTTCAACAAGACAATGAAAAGAAACAAATGAAGTACTAAACAATCAAGTGCCAAACGAAAGCATAACAAGTCAAATTTCAAATGGTAGAACTAAGGTACTAAGGTCCATGCTTCACTCAAAGTTGCTCTCATCCCAAAGCAAAACCCAGCTTCCTAGCTTAAATACCTGCCGCAGGAAAAGAAAATGCGGCTGAGCTACGAGAGCTCAGTGAACAGATATAACGATAACAAGCAGCAATAAAGGTTCACGAAATGTAAATGTAGAACGGTTATCAAGAGTAAAGGCATAGGAAACAAATAAGGAATAATGTACAAGTTGAACAAAGTAAGGCAGACAGAAAGATAAACAGATACAGCAATCCTCTACGAGCCCAGAACATATCATATCAAGTCAAGTAAACAAGTATACATGTATACGGAGGGGTGACCTCGGTATGCCAAGTATAATATGAGGGGATACCTCCAAGGGTTGGAGTCGCGTGCTCCCAAGAGTGAATGACGTGTATCGCACACACCCGTCATGTCACTAACAATACAAGTAAATCAAGTCATGTACAATACAAATCTATGATGCATCCATGCGCCCCTGTAGGCTGCCACAATGTCTTCATCTACGCGCAAGTCAAGTATAAAGTCATGGCAGGGACGGGATAGGTATCACTTTCCTACCCAAAAGTCAAGTCATTGGTGCATCAATGATAGGACATGAAACCCTCATGCCTAGTATGGCTCGTAGTCTCAAACTGTGGGTCAAGGTCAAGGTCAAGTGTACACGTCAAGTTCAAGTATCAAGTGGTTCAAGTATCAGGTTTCAAGTTTCATGTTTCAAGTTTCCAATTCAAGTGTATCAAGGTTCAAGACAAGATTCAAGACAAGAGATCGTAGCAAATGTTCATAGTAAAGGTTTAATCTAAAAGTTCATTTAAAAACAATCCTTTAAACTAGTTTCCATAAAATAATCTTTTAAACTGGTTTTCATAAAGATAGTCTTTAAAATAGTTTTCACTAAGCTAGTTTTAAAAATGGTCTTCTCAAAACATTTTCATAATTAAATAAAAGGTTTTCTCATTCAATTTCAACATCAAGCATATTAGGGTTCAAGTCAAGGTTTTATGGCAAGGTTCATATCAAGATTCATAGTGGTTCAAGGCAAAGATCAAGGCAAGGGTTCAAAACAAAGATTCAAGTCAAAGAAATCATATCTAAGGTTCACAATACAAAGAGGAACATAGCAATGGCTTGGGGAATCCTAAACGAAATCAAAACAAGAGATCAAGAGAAACGAAGGCTCCTTACAAGAAGGGCAGAATATCTGTACCTTATTAGCAAGCAAGAACAAGGACAAAGGCTGAAAGAGATTGAGTTACTCCTTCTTCACACCTAGAGGAGTAGAAGAGAATTACAAAGTACTCTTAGTTATCTTTCCATTTCAAGTAAGTTTCCACTTTTTAGAAAGTTTTAAGTCTCAATTCTTGTTAAGTCATTCATTAATATTATTATAGAAATAGGGTACATTTTAGCAAGTTAAGATAGTTCAAGGTTCATTTTGTCAAGTTTCCATAACTTAGGGTTTCAATTGTAAATATTCCAAAGTTAAGGGTTTTAAATGAAATATCACAAGTTACTAATTTAAATACTTCTTTTAATCAGAATTACTTCTTTAGTCCTTTAAGTTTCATTATTTACACTTTACACCCTTTAGTTATTAAAGTTACCAACTAGACCTTATAATTACATAATTTATAATTTAACCCTCACTAATACTCATAATTACATCACAAGCCCTTATAATTACTAAATTACAGAATATACCCTCACATTATCATTTGATACGAATTACACCTCCATGTTTCACATATTTACATAATTAGTCCCTTTAGTTTACAAATATTACAATTTACATCCTTACTTTATTTTAATTACACCTTGACCCCATAAATACCTAAAATTACATATTACCTCCCTACTAATATTATTTACACAAAACAATCATAAGTTTCCTGAATTTACACTTTTAGTCCCTCTAATTTATTAATTTCTAATTCGAACCATAAATAAACCAATAAATTATGATCTTGCATATTTTACACATAAGGACCTCATCTTATAATTTTTATACATTTATACTGATCTAATTAACATTATAAAAATAACCTTTAAGTTCCAAAGTTGGCAAAACAAGTCCTTGTTATTTATTTTACAAATCGTATATACTTTTATAATAGCAAATACAAACCCTAGTTCATATAATCATCAAATAATCATTACCTCATCATTAATTTACATTTAATGACCAGAATTAAAGTACCAAACCCTAACCCTAATGTGCCCTAGGGTTTTCTTTCTATTTTTAATCCATTCGACAAACCATTCGACTAACACAAAATTAACCACGATCCATATGAGCTTCCAAAAATCGAACCACCATTTTTCCCAGGCCATATTATTCGTATAACATCCAAAATAAATAATTACATGCCCTGAATCAATCGTATTAAGCGTATTGTATTTTACTTACGTTTTAGCTCTCAAAAATTCGTACGACTTATATAGCTTGCATGATTCGAGTTATACATTTTATTTAGGTCTTATATAATCATACTAACATAAGAAAAATACTATATGCAAGATCGAACGTGCCAAAGGGTTATTTAGAAATTGTACCTCTCGGTTATACGTATTCGACAAAGCAAAGGACTAGCGATCAAACCAATGGATCTCACAACCTCCAAACAATTTTCCTAGCTTCTTTAGGTTATGTTGAACTCCAGAAAAATAAGCCACGAATTTTCCTTGGTCGATTTGAGGTTATACGATTTTTGAAAGGGTTTAAGGTTTCGTTAATATGTATATATGATGAACTCAAATAAGTACATTTTATTACTATCATTTATCCTATTAATTTGACTTGTTTTACTATATTATGTATGAGGATTGATACTTAATCGTTTACTTTTATAATTCTCAGTTGAAAACAAGCATTTGGTGAAACTTGGCGATTTTGGACTAATTATGGGGCAAAACATGCAAGAAGTTAAGAGTCTACTGAAATATACAAGATCAAGACTATTCTGCTCCAGATGCGCCGCATCTCACTTATGACATGCGCCGCATCACTATCAATATTTCACCAGATACGATCCAAGATACAAGAGGACATGCGCCGCATCTATAAATGGAGTTACGCCGCATCTTCTGGCGGTGTACGAATATTCCTGAATATTATAATCTTGGACCCCACGCGAAGTTAAGTCAATGCGCCGCATCTACTTACTAGATGCGCCGCATCCTACCCTCAGACAGAAACTATAAATACCCCAAGACCAGACGAATTTCGTGAGACACATATTAGAACCGAAGACCAGAAACCTAGGACGAATTCAGTCAAGGCAGCAGCACAAGACACACCCAACTCAAAGATACAAGAGCTGTAAGAAGGTGCTGCATGTGTTTAATTCATTAAGTAGTTTTGTTTTATTGTGTTAGTAAACTTTAATTCATCAAGATTGGTGGCTTGTGTAATGTGACAACGGAAAGATTGCACTCCCTTAAAACTGCTTTCTCATTAATTAAAGTTTATATGTTGATGTCATTGGTGACTTTTATTAGTGCATTGATAACCTCTGTGTCTAGCTGAGCGTTGATCGGGTCGCCATGCCTCTGCCCTCGCCTGTTTATTAGATCGCCTATGCATTCTATGGTCTGTAGAAAAGTAGGAGAAAGATAAACGGGATAGTCATAAGTAATCATTAAGGGTTTACTCGCCGATAAGATTAGAACCAATGAGAAAGGACTTAATCTCGGTGCGTTGCATCGAACTATACACTTCATATAACACTAGCAATAAAACAAGTGACAAACTACTTATCATAAGGACAGCCCTCTTATTGTCTCGAGTATTTATCTGTGTACGTGTGTGCTACTTGCTTATTCGTGCCTATTGGTTTATTTTATTATTTAATTGCAACGAAATCATGCCAGTCTCTCAGGCTGAACCCCCTTGCGTTAGAATAGGTTGTATAGCTAACTTAATATATTAAAATACTGATTAGAATAACGAGTTAATACGTTCCACTCTTAGTGATCGACACTCTACTTACCATTATATTCATACTGACCGGGTACACTGCTCGTTAAGTGTGTGTGTTATTGATAAGTCGGCTAAATATAAATTTAAAACTTGAGTACGCATTAAAACTGCTAAACCGCAACGACACGCGACACGCATCAAGTTTTTGGCGCCGCTGCCGGGGAGTGAATTGTTATTATCTGTTAATTTGATTAGTATTTTAATTAGGTTTTTAATTTTTAATCTAACCGCTAATTTTGTTATATATTAGATTAATTTGCATTCATTGTATTATTTTGCATATTTTCTGTTTTTGTGTGTTATTTGTTTGCTTTTGTTTGTGTTTATTTTCGTGTGTTTTATTTGTTTTTATTTTTCGTATTTTTTGTTTTCTGCTATCGTTGTACTGAGCTAAATCGAACGATACGGCGCATCTGATTTCTCAGATACGGCGTATTGCGTTCAATTTTTTATAAAATACAACGCGTTTAATTAATTCGATACGACGCATCTTTTCCCCAAGATACGGCGTATCTGTTTTTAATAAGAAATTTTTTCTAAGCGATAAAGCGATACGACGCATCTTTTCCCCAAGATACGGCGTATCTGTTTTTAAGGAAAATTTTTTCTAAACGTTAACGCCATACGACGCATCTGCTGCAGCAGATACGGCGTATCTATTATTTTAATTAAAAACAGTTTTCGATTAATTAAACAGATACGGCGCATCGATCTCTATCGATACGGCGTATCTTCTGAATCAAAAATCTTATATTTTGAAACGTAACGAAAATACGGCGCATTAACTTTTGTTAATACGGCGCATTTAATTTTAAATAAATATCGATTTTTGATTATTAAAATTGATACGGCGCATTCAAATTTTTAAGCGGCGTATCTATTTTCTGAATAAAGTCTGATTTAATTTTAACGATTATAAGATACGGCGTATCCAACTTTTTGGATACGGCGCATCGTCTGCAGATATCAGTAACTTTAATTTTTCGTATTCCGTTTTCTTTGTTAATTTTCTGATATACTACTTTCTCGAGCATGACCTACTGATATTTTTGTGTTGATTTCGGGAAGTGCATGACCAGGAGTTCTACGAAGAACTTGATTCAACCATTCGAAGATCCTGAGCGAGTCTTTCATTCACTTAAAAGGCTTTTCAACACAAAAAGCTTTGATACTTCAAGTTCATTCGAGCTTGACTATTTTTCTGAAGAGAAAGAGGAAGAAGAAACAGAAACAATGGGCAAAAACACAACTATGGAGGAATACATGAACAAAACCCGTGCTGATCACACTTCAGGAGTTGCTAGACCAAAGTTTGATGATAAGTCAAAGTTTGAATTGAAGGGTCAGTTTCTCAAGGAGCTAAGGGAAAATGCTTTCAGTGGATCGGAACACGAGGATGCTAATGAACATGTTGAAAAGGTCCTCGAGATTGCGGATTTGTTTACTTCAGAAGGAGTCACTGACGATCAACTCATGCTAAGAATCTTTCCAATCTCGCTAAAAGGAGCTGCTAACAAGTGGCTAAGGAATGAACCCGCTAGTTCAATCACTACATGGGAAGGTTTGAAAAGCAAATTCCTGAAGAGATATTGTCCACCTGCTAGGACTGCTAAAAAGATGGAGGCTATCAACAGTTTCAAGCAAGAGCCTGATGAAACTCTTTATCAAGCTTGGGAAAGATTTAAAGATTTACTGATAAAATGTCCTCAACACTATCTAACCCCTATGCAGGAGATAATATTGTTTTATCAAGGATTGGACGTGCCTACTAGACAAATCTTGGATGCTAAGGGAGCTGTGCCTCAAATGAGTGCAACCAATGCCAGGAAAGCAATCCAAGATGCTGCTGATCATTCTCAAAAATGGCACGATGGGACCTCTACTAGATCTAAGAGCAGCACTAATTTTGACGGTATTGCTGCTATTCAAGCTCAATTGGATAAAATTAGTAGAGAGATGAAGAAGCGTGATGAAAGAGTGTATGCTGCCCAAGTTGGATGTGAAAAGTGCGAACGACCTCACTACACTAAAGATTGCCCGAATAAGAATGAAAGTGAGACGTTTGAAGAAGCATATTACACCCAATTTGGACAACCATTCCGACCTTCGGGAAGATTTAGGGAAGCCACCCCGGGATTCTATCAAAAGTACTACTTTAATCCCGCATATCAAGAGAGGAGGCAGACTTTAGATGACACTCTAAAGCAAATTATGGCCGATGCTGCTAAAAGACATGAAGAGAATACTGCTATGATCAAAGAAATACGAGCTTCAACGGACACTACTACAAGAAATCAAGGAGCTTCGATCAAAGCATTGGAACAACAAATTGGTCAAATGAGCAAAGTTCTTCAAGAAAGGGGATATGGAAGTTTACCGAGCTCAACTGAAACCAACCCAAGGGATCATGTCAAGGCCATAAACACCACTGAAGAAGTCACTCCTACCATACCTAGAAGATCGATGAATGGTAATGATGGTGCAAGACCCGAATTTTTCTTTAATTCTTCAATCAGTTTAAGAAGACTACTAAAAGAAAAGACAAAGATTGAAGAAGAGATCAAGGCTACAATGAAAGAAGGGAGCTCTGCAACCGATTTAAATGCCTTGCCTCATAAAGAAAAAGACCCAGGAAGTTTTACTCTACCTTGTTCAGTTAATGATATATCTTTCAATAATGTGTTAGCTGACTTAGGAGCTAGTGTTAGTGTTATGCCTCTTAAGACATTCACTACCCTAGGACTAGGAAAATTAGCACCAACTAAGTTACTTATTGAATTGGCTGATAAAACGGTAAAACGACCTGAAGGGATTGCTAATAATGTGCTAGTTAAGATTGAGAAGTTTATTTTCCCTGTAGACTTTGTTATATTAGATATGCCCGAGGATGTCAAGGTTCCTTTAATCCTTGGAAGACCTTTCTTGTCTACTGCCCATGCTAAGATTGATGTTTTTAAAAGAAAAATCTCATTAAGGGTAGGGAATAATAAACT
Organism: Artemisia tridentata subsp. tridentata; assembly: GCA_021014915.2. Lineage (NCBI taxonomy): Eukaryota > Viridiplantae > Streptophyta > Magnoliopsida > Asterales > Asteraceae > Artemisia > Artemisia tridentata. The sequence goes on along the minus strand of CP139508.1, from coordinate 19,246,109 downwards.
GGTCTATAAGTGCCAAGATTCTATTAAAAGCATAATTAGAGGTGTCTACATGCTAGGATTAAGAGAGCGCATGGACCTAGATCTTGAAGCCAGACTTATGGGGGAAACATTGATTCAAAACTACTCAACTAATCCTAATCATGAGAACTTTGAGGAATTTATTGACCTTAATGTACCTACCGAACTTAGACGCGATGTTGTTAATGATTCTGATGATGAGTGGTATGATTGCGTAGTAATTAACAAACGTAGGAGAATAGTTGAGAAAACGTATTTGAATAATGATATGTTTATTGAACTACCACCCCACCTTGCATATTTATGCCTATATGATTATAAGAATTTCCCGTCTATCATTTTGTCATCTCTGCCCGAAAGGGACAGAACTTTGTTTATACAGATACTGAAGAAGAACGGCGTGGAAATCAAGGACGAGCAAGGAGTGTTCAATATTACTGAATTGGCAATGAGGGAGCGCGATGTTTCTGACTCCTTCGATGATCGATACTAAAGAGCTGAACGTGAGTCTAACTTGAAGACTCTGGAATAAACACAAGTGCTTACCGGGAGACAACCCGGATTTATCTTTTAATTTTCTGTTTGTGTCGAGTCAGTCAGGCCGCAGAGGATACGGCGCATCTCAATCACGAGATGCGACGCATCTCCTGCAATGGTCATATCTTATTTTATTTTTCTGCATTTATTTTTTATTTTCGACTTTAAAACTTTTTATCAGTTTATTTTAATGCGGCGCATCCCTGGTTAAGGATGCGGCGCATCATTTATTCTGATCCGTATTTATTCCAGGCTCGATACGGCGTATCTTCTTCCATAAGATACGGCGCATCGACTGACCTGATGATTTTCATTTTTAATTTTTATGTTTTATTTTTACCTAACTACTAATGTATTATGCAAGTTGAACCTTTCTTACCTTAGGTGTGTTTTGAAGCCTTGGTGGTATTATAGATTCCTGCATTTCCTGTGGATACATCTATTATGAAGCTTAAACGTTCTAATCCACAAGAATTTGATTTTTGCTCTAATACTAATGGAGGATCATACCGAGCAAATCTCAGGGGAGTTTTTCTGTTCTAATTCTTTTATTTTCCAGTTTTTAACCTTTTATACAAACAACGAGGACGTTGTTTAACTTAAGTGGGGGGATTGGAGAATTAGAACACTTAACACTTACTTGTCCTAAACTTTTCAAAATATGCTTAAAATGTGCTTAATATATCAAAATAAAATTTTTTTTTTAGCATGTTTTTGTTAAAGTCTAAGTTGCATAGCTGCACACACGACGTTGTTTTTTAAAATTGTGATTTTTCAAAACTCACAAATCTATGAGTGTGCCGGTGACTTGTAAACTTTAGAACTTGGCTTGTATACTATTCGAGACCACCATAATAAGTATTATTTTATATAATTGGAATGACTTGTCTAAATTGGTAAAATTTCTAGGATTACACCCAAATAGCCTTATGTGTTATGTGATATTAACTAACTACACTGGTTAGTTAACCCCCGTATAACCCTTTTGTTACTCTCATTTTTAGAGTAAGATACCCCTAGAAAAACACTCAGAGTCATTCCTTTCGTTTCTTACACCTTTGTTAAAATGTTTCGTTACACCTTAAACCTTAGCCTACCCTGTAGATTAGAATCCGTGGTTGGTTAATTGCTATAGGCAAAGTGTGTTTCCTTACATTACCTGTGTTCGCGTGCGTAATTCATTATCTATGGTTAGGTCGGGAAATTGCACAATGCGATTGGAGTGAAAGTAAATATTGTATATCTTTGAGTTTATTTTTCGTGTGTTTACTACTTTCACTATTACCGTTATTTCTGAAGTTATGAAAAGTATGGAAAAATTATCCAGAATTATTGTTTTGGTGATGTGGTGAAATTTTACAAATCTATGTTTATGTTATTATATATAAAAAAAAAAAAAAAAAAAAAAAAAAAAAAAATCGAAAAAAAAAATCGAAAAAATGAGAAAAGAAAAAGAAAAAAAGAAGAAACTTGGATGTTTGTTTTAACCAACGATGTAAAGTTATGTAAATGGTCGATATCACCACTAGTTGTTGTATATTATATCTATGGAGTGAATGGGAGTTGGCAGTTATGGGAATGTCAACTAAGGTTTATTCTTTGATTAAGATCTTGTTGAGTATAATTCGTGTCTACCTAAAGCGTGTGTTTCAAGTGTTAAAGCGTGAGTTATTCAATGATATGAGTCTTATTCATGGGATGGTTGGGATAGTAATTAACCACACTTAGGATTTTAATTTATTTGTTTTGTTTATTTTTTATTTTACACCAATTTATATCCCAAATATTATCCATGCCCTTTATTATTCTTTATCCAACCAAACCTTTGATTTATTAAGATTAGGGATTTGAGCAATCTTAAGTATCGTAGTCGTGGATTCGGCTATGTATTTATGATTTTGTCGCCCTTTTTGATATATTATTATTGGTGAAGTTTGGACCTATCTTTAGCCTATTCGAGTTAAGGATTTGAGCAATTGCAAGTATCGTGTTCGTGGATTCGATCATGTATTTGTGATTTTGTCGCCTTTTCTGGAATTTGAGATCGATAGAGATTAAGAATAATTAACCCTTAAGCCAAAAAACCCTTTTTACCGCTTTAGACTTGTTATTCCTTGGCTTTAGTGGAGGAGATGTGTATACTTGCCAAGCTTATGATAGAATATTCGTCGCGACTGGACAGTTAAACGATTATATTTGCTTTTATCAAAATATTTTATTCTACTTCTAATTCGTTAAGTGTTTAGTTGTGTGATTATGACAAAAACGAATACATGCTTAAATAGAAAAATAAATCCTAATATCTTTAGGATACATTTTCATAAGATTAATTCTAAGGTTTACTTGGGGACAAGTAAAGTTCAAGTGGGGGGATATTTGATGAACTCAAATAAGTACATTTTATTACTATCATTTATCCTATTAATTTGACTTGTTTTACTATATTATGTATGAGGATTGATACTTAATCGTTTACTTTTGTAATTCTCAGTTGAAAACAAGCATTTGGTGAAACTTGGCAATTTTGGACTAATTATGGGGCAAAACATGCAAGAAGTTAAGAGTCTACTGAAATGTACAAGATCAAGACTATTCTGCTCCAGATGCGCCGCATCTCACTTATGACATGCGCCGCATCACTATCAATATTTCACCAGATACGATCCAAGATACAAGAGGACATGCGCCGCATCTATAAATGGAGTTACGCCGCATCTTCTGGCGGTGTACGAATATTCCTGAATATTATAATCTTGGACCCCACGCGAAGTTAAGTCAATGCGCCGCATCTACTTACTAGATGCGCCGCATCTTACCCTCAGACAGAAACTATAAATACCCCAAGACCAGACGAATTTCGAGAGACAGATATTAGTACCGAAGACCAGAAACCTAGGACGAATTCAGTCAAGGCAGCAGCACAAGACACACCCAAATCAAAGATACAAGAGCTGTAAGAAGGTGCTGCATGTGTTTAATTCATTAAGTAGTTTTGTTTTATTGTGTTAGTAAACTTTAATTCATCAAGATTGGTGGCTTGTGTAATGTGACAACGGAAAGATTGCACTCCCTTAAAACTGCTTTCTCATTAATTAAAGTTTATATGTTGATGTCATTGGTGACTTTTATTAGTGCATTGATAACCTCTGTGTCTAGCTGAGCGTTGATCGGGTCGCCATGCCTCTGCCCTCGCCTGTTTATTAGATCGCCTATGCATTCTATGGTCTGTAGAAAAGTAGGAGAAAGATAAACGGGATAGTCATAAGTAATCATTAAGGGTTTACTCGCCGATAAGATTAGAACCAACGAGAAAGGACTTAATCTCGGTGCGTTGCATCGAACTATACACTTCATATAACACTAGCAATAAAACAAGTGACAAACTACTTATCATAAGGACAGCCCTCTTATTGTCTCGAGTATTTATCTGTGTACGTGTGTGCTACTTGCTGATTCGTGCCTATTGGTTTATTTTATTATTTAATTGCAACCAAATCGTGCCAGTCTCTCAGGCTGAACCCCCTTGCGTTAGAATAGGTTGTATAGCTAACTTAATATATTAAAATACTGATTAGAATAACGAGATATTACGTTCCACTCTTAGTGATCGACACTCTACTTACCATTATATTCATACTGACCGGGTACACTGCTCGTTAAGTGTGTGTGTTATTGATAAGTCGGCTATATATAAATTTAAAACTTGAGTAGGAATTAAAACTGCTAAACCACAACGACACGCGACACGCATCAATATATATATACATAATTTATGAAAATGTGTATAATTGATAAGATATCAATAATTTCGGCCCAAGAAAGCTTAATTAAGGTTAAATTCTGATTGTAATCTTTTCCTAATTTTATTAGTAATTATCTTGTATTTTATTTAATTTATTTTGCCTTAATAATAATAATAATACACGAAATAATTAAAAACCGGCCATAATAATTATTTGCATATTTTTTCACTTTTTAAAATGTTGAAATGTAGTCACAAAAATTATTTGGATTCATATCTAGTTCATTCCCGAAGGTTTGGGATTTATTTGGTGATTTATCAGCTTTTAAATGAATTTTTAAAATTGTAAGGGCATTTTGGTCATTTTGCATGTTTTCAAATTTCAGGTATTACAACTTCTTCCCCTCTAACAAAAAATTTCATCCTCGAAATTTGCAAGAAAACGGAAAGGAAAATAGAACGGAAACGAAACAATCACATACCAGACGCCTTGCCTGCCTGGTCACGAGAAAGCCTGAAAACACGACCGGAACTAGAAGTAGGAGGAGGAGGATCAAGATATTTTCCAAGTGCCGACGGATTCGTAGGGCAGTCCTTCACCATATGTCCAGTGGATCCACATCCATAGCAAGCACCCGAAGCCTTACGACAAACCCCCGAATGATACTTCCCACAATAAGCACAACTAACTGGAGTAGGTAGTTTCTCAGCTGATCCCTTCTGAGTATTCGATCCAGAAACCCGATTCTGCTGGTAATCCCTGGAAGACTGATCCTTCCATTTCCTCTGACTGTCGCTGCGCCCGTGACGATCACCACCCTGATTGGAATTTGACTTCGAATCCCGACCTTTCTGATCATGACTACGATCCATCTGATCTCGTGATTCAGAACTCCTATTAGACCGCCTTTGCTGCTCATATCCTTGGTCCAGGCGACTTTGCTCCTTGGAGTTTACTCGATTTCCATCTCTATCCCGTTTATTAGAACCCTCGTCCGCATGTAACAACTCAATGTTGCGGGCAGCATCCGCAACAGCAGCCACATCCTCGTGTTCAAAGTTCACGATACGGTCTAATACCCACCTCTTCAATGCCCACTTGAAATGACGAGCCTGACGATGAGCATCCCCAGTAACCTCCGGCCCAACAAAGCTGGCCAAGCGCAAGAATCGCTGCATAAACTCACCAGAAGACTCACGATCCCCTTGACGAATCGTCGCATAATCTCTCTCGTATCTCTGCTGCTCCGATAGTGGAATATACTGCCTATAGAACACCTCAATGAAGTCCGCCCAAGAACAGGTCTCAGCATAATTATCTCCTTTTGCTTGAACAAGAGTAGTCCACCAATTAAGAGCGTCACCCTCCAGCTTGAATGTGGCCAAACGAGTTTTAAATTCGTCAGCGCATCCGAGCACCCTGAACAACTTCTCGACATGGGTAATCCAGTCCTCTGCCTCATGGGGAGTAGCAGCGGACTTGAAGGAGAGAGGCTTGAGTTTGTTGAACCTTTCGATCCAAACATGAATGCCGACAGGTGGAGCAGTGGGTGGAGCATCACCACCACCACCAGAAGAACTTGCCCCATTTCTGATGTTATTGGTGACTTGGGTCACCAACTCAGGAAGAGCAGCAGCCATAGCAGCAGCTATCATGGCCTCGAAATCAGGGCCATCATTCCCATCAGTGTACTGGGTAAAACGCGTATTCACCATCTGAATGATTGTCAAAACGATTAGCAAGAGCAAATAGGATATGACAGAGCAGGACAAGAAAAGAGAGTGCGCGAAAGAAAACCTAATGTCTACCCAATCCTCACAGGTCAATGGCCTAAGCCTAAGGGTTTTCGGGAAACCTAAGGGTCCAAACCTGGCTCTGATACCATAAATTGTAACACCCCGACCCGAGAAGGGCAAAGATGTCACAATGCTATGGTTTCACATCAGAACAAGTAATAATAAAACAGCGGAAGTCTTAACATTAAACCAAAAGATAATAAGCCAACAAGACTTATATCAAGTTCAACAAGACAATGAAAAGAAACAAATGAAGTTCTAAACAATCAAGTGCCAAACGAAAGCATAACAAGTCAAATTTCAAATGGTAGAACTAAGGTACTAAGGTCCATGCTTCACTCAAAGTTGCTCTCATCCCAAAGCAAAACCCAGCTTCCTAGCTTAAATACCTGCCGCAGGAAAAGAAAATGCGGCTGAGCTACGAGAGCTCAGTGAACAGATATAACGATAACAAGCAGCAATAAAGGTTCACGAAATGTAAATGTAGAACGGTTATCAAGAGTAAAGGCATAGGAAACAAATAAAGAATAATGTACAAGTTGAACAAAGTAAGGCAGACAGAAAGATAAACAGATACAGCAATCCTCTACGAGCCCAGAATATATCATATCAAGTCAAGTAAACAAGTATACATGTATACGGAGGGGTGACCTCGGTATGCCAAGTATAATATGAGGGGATACCTCCAAGGTTTGGAGTCGCGTGCTCCCAAGAGTGAATGACGTGTATCGCACACACCCGTCATGTCACTAACAATACAAGTAAATCAAGTCATGTACAATACAAATCTAGGATGCATCCATGCGCCCCTGTAGGCTGCCACAATGTCTTCATCTACGCGCAAGTCAAGTACCAAGTCATGGCAGGGACGGGATAGGTATCACTTTCCTACCCAAAAGTAAAGTCATTGGTGCATCAATGACAAGGACATGAAACCCTCATGCCTAGTATGGCTCGTAGTCTCAAACTGTGGGTCAAGGTCAAGGTCAAGTGTACACGTCAAGTTCAAGTATCAAGTGGTTCAAGTATCAGGTTTCAAGTTTCATGTTTCAAGTTTCCCATTCAAGTGTATCAAGGTTCAAGACAAGATTCAAGACAAGAGATCGTAGCAAATGTTCATAGTAAAGGTTTAATCTAAAAGTTCATTTGAAAACAATCCTTTAAACTAGTTTCCATAAAATAATCTTTTAAACTGGTTTTCATAAAGATAGTCTTTAAAATAGTTTTCACTAAGCTAGTTTTAAAAATGGTCTTCTCAAAACATTTTCATAATTAAATAAAAGGTTTTCTCATTCAATTTCAACATCAAGCATATTAGGGTTCAAGTCAAGGTTTTATGGCAAGGTTCATATCAAGATTCATAGTGGTTCAAGGCAAAGATCAAGGCAAGGGTTCAAAACAAAGATTCAAGTCAAAGAAATCATATCTAAGGTTCACAATACAAAGAGGAACATAGCAATGGCTTGGGGAATCCTAAACGAAATCAAAACAAGAGATCAAGAGAAACGAAGGCTCCTTACAAGAAGGGCAGAATATCTGTACCTTATTAGCAAGCAAGAACAAGGACAAAGGCTGAAAGAGATTGAGTTACTCCTTCTTCACACCTAGAGGAGTAGAAGAGAATTACAAAGTACTCTTAGTTATCTTTCCATTTCAAGTAAGTTTCCACTTTTTAGAAAGTTTTAAGTCTCAATTCTTGTTAAGTCATTCATTAATATTATTATAGAAATAGGGTACATTTTAGCAAGTTAAGATAGTTCAAGGTTCATTTTGTCAAGTTTCCATAACTTAGGGTTTCAATTGTAAATATTCCAAAGTTAAGGGTTTTAAATGAAATATCACAAGTTACTAATTTAAATACATCTTTTAATCAGAATTACATCTTTAGTCCTTTAAGTTTCATTATTTACACTTTACACCCTTTAGTTATTAAAGTTACCAACTAGACCTTATAATTACATAATTTATAATTTAACCCTCACTAATACTCATAATTACATCACAAGCCCTTATAATTACTAAATTACAGAATATACCCTCACATTATCATTTGATACGAATTACACCTCCATGTTTCACATATTTACATAATTAGTCCCTTTAGTTTACAAATATTACAATTTACATCCTTACTTTATTTTAATTACACCTTGACCCCATAAATACCTAAAATTACATATTACCTCCCTACTAATATTATTTACACAAAACAATCATAAGTTTCCTGAATTTACACTTTTAGTCCCTCTAATTTATTAATTTCCAATTCGAACCATAAATAAACCAATAAATTATGATCTTGCATATTTTACACATAAGGACCTCATCTTATAATTTTTATACATTTATACTGATCTAATTAACATTATAAAAATAACCTTTAAGTTTCAAAGTTGGCAAAACAAGTCCTTGTCATTTATTTTACACATCGTATATACTTTTATAATAGCAAATACAAACCCTAGTTCATATAATCATCAAATAATCATTACCTCATCATTAATTTACATTTAATGACCAGAATTAAAGTACCAAACCCTAACCCTAATGTGCCCTAGGGTTTTCTTTCTATTTTTAATCCATTCGACTAACACAAAATTAACCACGATCCATATGAGCTTCCACAAATCGAACCACCATTTTTCCCAGACCATATATGTCGTATAACATCCAAAATAAATAATTACATGCCCTGAATCAATCGTATTAAGCGTATTGTATTTTACTTACGTTTTAGCTCTCAAAAATTCGTACGACTTATATAGCTTGCATGATTCGAGTTATACATTTTATTTAGATCTTATATAATCATACTAACATAAGAAAAATACTATATGCAAGATCGAACATGCCAAAGGGTTATTTAGAATTTGTACCTCTCGGTTATACGTATTCGACAAAGCAAAGGACTAGCGATCAAACCAATGGATCTCACGACCTCCAAACAATTTTCCTAGCTTCTTTAGGTTATGTTGAACTCCAGAAAAATAAGCCACAAATTTTCCTTGGTCGATTTGAGGTTATACGATTTTTGAAAGGGTTTAAGGTTTCGTTAATATGTATATATATATATACATAATTTATGAAAACGTGTATAATTGATAAGATATCAATAATTTCGGCCCAAGAAAGCTTAATTAAGGTTAAATTCTGATTGTAACATTTCCTAATTTTATTAGTAATTATCTTGTATTTTATTTAATTTATTTTGCCTTAATAATAATAATAATACACGAAATAATTAAAAACCGGCCATAATAATTATTTGCATATTTTTGCACTTTTTAAAATGTTGAAATGTAGTCACAAAAATTATTTGGATTCATATCTAGTTCATTCCCGAAGGTTTGGGATTTATTTGGTGATTTATCAGCTTTTAAATGAATTTTTAAAATTGTAAGGGCATTTTGGTCATTTTCCATGTTTTCAAATTTCAGGTATTACACATATCTGGGAAGATGACGAAGAAAACTTTTCATAGCAATATGGAAAAGGCTTCGGATCTACTTGGATTGATACACACGGATGTGTGTGGTCTACTTAGATACGTGTCAAAGCGAGGTGCTACCTACTTCTTGACCTTCACGGATGACTATAGTCGTTATGGTTATGTTTATTTACTTAAACATAAACATGAAGTCTTTGAGACATTCAAGGTCTTTAAAAATGAAGTAGAATTATAACTCGGAAAGAAGATTAAGGCCCTTCGATCCGATCGTGGTGGTGAGTACTTAAGCCAAGAGTTTAAGGATTATCTAGGTGAGTGTGGCATTGTCCAACAACTCACTTCTCCTTATACGCCACAGCAAAATGGTGTATCTGAAAGGAGAAATCGTACATTGCTTGACATGGTACGATCTATGTTTAATCAAACAACTCTTCCCTTATCCTTTTGGGATTATGCTCTTGAAAGTGCTGTTCACATATTGAATAGGATTCCAACTAAGAAGGTTGATAAGACTCCATATGAAGTATGGACTGGAAAAGCTCCCAACTTTTCTTACTTAAAGGTCTGGGGTTGTGAGGCGTTTGTTAAACGTGACTCACCTGACAAACTCCAACAAAGATCTGTTAAGTGTATCTTCGTAGGATACCCTAAGGAAATGAAGGGTTACTACTTTTACTTCCCACCAGAAAATAAGGTCATCGTGGCTAGGTACGGTGAATTTCTTTAGGATAATCTAATATCTCAAGAATTCAGTGGGAGAGTATATGATCTTGAAAATGATCATGAAGATACGTCACCTTCTGAAGGCACTAACACACTTCCTGTGGAACCTGAAAGTTTAGGTCCTCCACCAGAAGTTGATGTGGTACCCATCCGTAGATCTTCAAGATCTACAAAGGCTCCTGACCGTCTATGTTTAACCATAGAGGATGAGGAAACTATGCTAGGGGATCATCTTGATGAACCAACTAGTTATAGGGATGCCATTAATAGTCCTGAAAAGGATAAATGGCAAGTAGCCATGGATGGGGAAATGCAATCCATGAAAGACAATAAAGTCTGGATTGAAGTAGACCTTCTACCCAATGCTAAGGTAGTTGGGTGTAAGTGGCTCTTCAAAAAGAAGACAGACATGGATGGCAATGTACACACCTACAAAGCTCGTTTGGTGGCCAAGGGATTTACCCAAACATATGGTGTTGACTATGAGGAGACATTTTCTCCTGTGGCCGACATTAGAGCGATTAGGATTCTTATAGCCATAGCTGCCTACTATGACTATGAGATTTGGCAGATGGATGTCAAAACCGCCTTTCTGAATGGTCGCCTAGATGAAGACATCTATATGACGCAACCTGAGGGGTTTGTGAATCCACAATTTCCTGAGCGTGTATGCAAGCTTCAAAGATCCATTTATGGATTGAAGCAAGCGTCGAGGCAATGGAATAAGAAATTTGATGAGGAAATTAAGAAGTTTGGATTTACTCAAAATTTCGATGAGCCATGTGTATACCACAAAGTTAGTGGGAGTAACACTACTTTTCTTGTCCTATATGTCGATGACATATTAATCATGGGAAATAATATACCTAGTCTTGATGAAGTTAAGGCTTATCTATGTGAATGTTTTTCCATGAAGGATTTAGGGGAAGCAGCGTATATCCTTGGAATCAAGATCTATAGAGACAGATCTAAGCGGTTGATCGGTTTAAGCCAAAGTGCTTACATGGATAAAATATTGAAGAGATTCAATATGCAAAATTCCAAGAAAGGATATTTTCCCATGCAAGTAGAACATGGCTTAAGTAGCGAAATGTGTGCTTCTACACCTGAAGAGGTGGCATACATGAAGAAAGTTCCGTATGCTTCAGCAGTAGGATCTATCATGTATGCAGTTAGATGTACAAGGCAAGATGTGGCATTCGCACAAAATTTAACCAGTCGTTATCAGCAAAATCCAGGGAAAGATCACTGGCATGATGTAAAGAACATTCTTAAGTATTTAAGGAATACTAAAGATATGTTTCTAGTTTTTGGGGGAAATCCAGACGCAGAACTGAATGTTACAGGTTTCTGCGATGCGTCCTTTCAGACTGATAAAGATGATACGAAGTCTCAGACTGGTTACGTTTTTGTCATAAATGGAGGAGCTGTAGACTGGAAGAGTAAAAAGCAGAGTACAATGGCCATGTCTGCTACAGAAGCTGAGTATATTGCTGCATCGAAAGCTGTACAAGAAGCTATTTGGATAAGGAAATTTATTTCGGATCTTGGAGTGATGCCGTCAAATGAATTACCTATAAATGTGTATTGCGACAACTCTGCTGCAATCACATTCGCCAATGAACCTGGAGTTATGAAGGGCGCCAGACACTTTAAAAGAAAGTATCACTATGTTCGAGAAAAAGTCAAACAAGGAGAAATCAATGTACTCAAAGTTCACACAGATGACAATCTGGCTGATCCTTTCACGAAGGCATTACCTAAGGAAACGTTTACTCGACATGCTCAGGGTATTGGTCTTCGTATGCCAGAAAGTTTCATGTAAATCTGTTGATTTAGTATATTTGGATAGGGACGTGTAAACAATTATTATTTTAATGAAATAAAGTGCGGATAACGTTTATTATCATTATTAATATTTGTGTCCTATATTTGCATGTTTAAATCCATGAATAAAATTATTTTATTAATTTATTCTAAATAGTCCGTTGTCAATTAATAATATGGGAATATTATTGAACTAAGACAAATGTGAGGATTGGTAGAATGTACTGTAAGGTTGAGACACCAATGTCACATGATATTCAATATTGGATAAATTGAATATAGGACTTATCCCAACCACATGATTATACTTTATGGATTGTCGTCATTAAGTATATCATGAATATTTATCCTCTGACTTGAGATGCCAGATAATTGCCGAGGATGTAGCTCATTTTCTGTAAGGTAGTCTAACGCTATCCGTAAAAGGTAGTTATAAGGGCTATTTTTGGAAGTGATGCGAAGTTCGAGGGTTATGCTCGTAGTCAATAAAGGATTTGTTCCTTCAACTTTGTGTTGAAGTTTAATACTGCTTGGCCACTCGTAGGATTGACAAGATGTTTACGTGCGCACGCCCAAAGTCTATCTGGAAGACGTTCAGATATTTTGGTAATCTTGTTCAATTATGTATAAACGAGAAACTATTGTTAATTATGGAATGACCAAGATCCATATCCATATTAACGCGGTATTAGCAACAAAAGGATAAGTACGATGATTAAATTCATCACGTGGTTTTTCCAGGAAAACCATACTCGGATCGAGCTGGGGGCATTGGGATCTGTTAAGCTAGACTAGCCCATGTCATTACTATATTAATAGTTATCCAAGTGGGAGCTGTTAGAGTTAATGTATAAATATTAATATACGTATGTCGGGTTTCGAACCCGAGACTCGGGATTGCACACAATAACGTGAGAGTTTCAATGATTGAATAATTAAATATATTTTATGTATTTATTTATTCATTTCACAATAAAACACTTAACGGCAGTTAGTACTTAACGGGGTTAGAGATAACGACCGTTAAAGGACTAAATGTGCAAAAGGGAGTTAGAAGAATCTAGAAACCCTTTGTGTGGGTTGAATCGGCCGAACTATCCTAATGGGTAGGGAAGTCGGTTTGTGATGGCTTGGAGGATAAGCTAGGGTTAGCCTATAAATACAATTCACTTGTATTTGGTTTTTCTCTAATCTTGAATCCTCTACAAGCCTAACTTCTCTTCTTCTCCTTCTCCTAAGCTAAGAACCGATCGACTTTTTTATATCCACTAGGATATTCGATCCAAGTAAAGCTTTGCAAGTGTTTGCTTGTTTGTGATTCTTGAACCTAGCTTTTCTCATTGAAACGCTATCATTACGTGTGTACAAGAACGAGTGACAAGTTTATTTTAACTTGTGTTTTATTGCCTTGATCGATCCATATAAATCCTATTAGGGTTTATATATCCTGTTCTTGTGAGATCCGATTCCTTGTTCTTGCTAGGAATCAAATAAGGTACGTGTCTATTTAATTTTATGTTAATTAATTATATGTTTATGTAGATCCTATACGCTGCGTGATCTTTGATGAATTATGTGTTTATAGTATTATTTATGATTCACATATTCCAACAATTCTCCGGTTAACGTAAACGACGATACAAAAGGCATGCTGACGTGGCAGTTACCGGCGACGGAGGTTATCGGTGACGGTGAGATGAAGAAGAGCATGCTGACGTGGCAAATCTACAACGATGGTGGATTAACAACGGAAACAACGACAGTCAATGGCGACGGTTATTCTCCGGTCAACGAGACAATAGGCATGGTGACGTGGCAAAACAAGGAAGAAGATGAAAATGTGTTATCGAAGTTTCTAGAAGAAGCATCTTGGAGTATAAAGTATTGCTTCATATTATCTTAAAAGTATTGCTTCATATTATCTTAAAAGTCAACTTTAAAGGTCAACCATGTGAGTTCATCTCTCCCATGAAGAAAAATGGAGGGATATAAAGTATTGCTTCATATTATCTTAAAAGTCAACTTTAAAAGTCAACCATAAAGTCAATGATCTGAAAACAAACTGATGTAAAGATATGGCAACTGAAACAAACCTTATAATGACTTTAGATTAAGTAGTTGCTACAATGGTACATGTTTATTTTTGAAAGGCAACAATCAGTTTAAAATAAGCAGTCCCAAACACCCCCTAAGATGCACACACAAGACTGAAAACATCTCTTTTTGTGTATTATTATGGTTGTTTCTTCATGTATAGGAGAACTTAGTCCCCATTTTTCTTGGTCGAGAACAGCAGGTGCAATATAAATGATGATAAAGAAAAGGTTAGTCTTAATTGCCATCATGTTTTACTAAAATCTTAACCTTTAATGTGAATATCTTACTGATTGTATTTTGCTTGGATTTCGAATATCGTTGAAAGTCAAAACATCGAGGTTGATCGAAAGTTTATTGATGGTCTGAATGCCAATGAAAGGGGACACTATTCATGCCTCTCAGATAAACATTTCAAGTAAGTTAATAAACGATCTTTGGATTTGTTCAAAATGTTAATATTGACTATAGAGGATGCAAAATGGGTGGCTAGACAGGTTGAGTAATGGGTCGAAATGGGCATTCTCGGTATGGGTTGTGTTGGGTCATGAAAAACCCAAGAATGCTTCAAACATGATTTGGACACAAATTAACTAAGTGTTAACTTAAACCGAGAACAATTCAAGTCACTGAGAGAACAGCCTCTCAGTGAGTCATCTTCAGGATGCTTAAGGCGAATTCAAGAAGAAGGATTCACTACTCAGGAAGGCGGTACTCCCTGAGTAGGACTTAAGCCAAAGAAGAAGATGATGGTTCAGTGAGTGTTGGACAAGAACTCACTGAACCCCAGTCTCCTCAACCAACAAAGTGATTGAAAGACTGAGGAACCAACGCCTGAAGAAAAGGCGGGAACAATAGGGAAAAGATCTGAGAAGATAATAGTGTCAGCCCAACACTCTTCTCTTGTCAAATCCAACATTCCCTATTGCGGCTAAAAGTCATGGAGTGTCAGCCAACAACTCCCAAAGTCTTATTAGCCCTTTCCTATTGGTTCTTGGAAATGACAATTACTATTTGTAATTGTCAGACACGCAACCTCAACAACTTGTATTATATTTAATCACTTATACTTAGATTACTTGTGTATAAATAGATCAGAAAGGAGAGAAGTTAAAGTATGCTTTGTATATTAAAAGTCTTGAACTTTTACAAAGGAACTTCTCTCCTACAAAGAGTATACAACTCGCTGAGATAGCTCAGTGGGTATATTGTTACCACTCAAGCAAAACTTGAGTTTCGATAGGAGACACCCCATACCCTTGTCTATTCAATCCCAAGTGTTTGTTCCGCAAAACACTTGGGTATAGATTCTTGGAATTATTTCTAATAAGAATTTAAACGTTGAAAAATATTGTTGTTTTTATATTCACGTTTTATAACTGTTAGAATTAATCTTAAACATTGTATTAGTCATAAACACAAATAGATTAACTTTCTAGTTAACTCTAAGCGTGTAAAGGGACCAACAAGTGGTATCAGAGCCTCTGGTTTATAAAATCTTTTAAACTAACCAAGAGTGCTCTAGGTTTTTAAAACCAAGATCCTACTATGGCTGATATCAATGTACCCCAGCTAGTCGACAAAAAGGGTGGCAGCTACTCCGCTGTTGCACCCAGACTTGAAGCTGGGAAATTTAGCAAATGGAAGAAGCGTATGATTTGCTATCTTACCGGTATGGAACCCTACTACATCACCTGTATCAGGGATGGCCCATTTGTCCCTAAGACAGCCGCAGGGCTAAACAAGCCTGAAAAGCATCCTTATATCATGTCTTCCTGACGATATAATGGAATCAGTCATCAACTGTCTAACAGCCAAGCAAACTTGGGATGACTTGGTAAACAGCTTTGAGGGTCCCTCAGATACCAAGGAAAATAGGGTCATGGACCTTAAACTTGAGTATAATACTTTCAGGGCAAAAGACTCTGAAAGTCTCTCACAGACCTACACCAGATACAAGACTTTGATAAATGAATTATCAAATGATGGTGTTGTACTGTCTAAGCATGAGACAAATGTTGGCTTTGTCAACAGTCTCCCTGAGAAGTGGCTCAACTTCTCACAAGGCCTGAGGAATGCTAACCACATTCAGACCCTTGAGCTCCCTGAAATTTATGGGAAGTTTGTCTATGAAGACAACCTGATCTCAAGGAGATACCCAGACTCAAAAGCACTTGAGTCCAAAAAGGCCTTAACCTCAACACCCATATCAACTGCTTTCTATTCTAATGGTGTTGTGCAGGTTATTCAAGAGGATTCTGAAGAAGAAATTGATGAAAGGACTGGTGAGGAATACCTAAACGACTTGAACTTGGAATTCCAAGAAAGGGCACTCCTTGCTAGTTCAAGACGTTTCATCAAAAGAAATCAGTCCAACTTTAAAAAACCAAAAGCAAATGAGACCACTGAATGTTTTAAATGTGGTAAAAAGGGTCATTTTGCTAGGGACTGTTATTCTAAAACTATCTCAGAACCTTCTTACAAATTTTCAGGAACTAGCAAGTTTCAACCTAAAATATTTCAGTCCACCCAACAATTCCAAAACAAGGGTCAAAAGGATTTTTAAACAAAATATAGGAATATCAAAGCTAAACTTGCACTTCTTGAAACTAACCCCATATTGTCTCAGGCTGCTCAAACATCTAAACCTATTCAGACAAAGAACAAGGTTTTAGTAGCTGAAGCATATGATTGGGATGATGAAGAGGTTTCCTCAGATGAGGAAATAAGAGTTAGTGCACTGATGACACTTTCTGAAGAGGATCAGGTGGCTGTGGGAAAAGGCCATGCTAGAAATGGAGAGTGGGTCAACATCACCATGAAGAAGGTAAATACTTTACTTTCTATGGATGACGATTCTGATTAGCAGTCTTACATGAATTATATTTGTGTTGATTTAAAGTTTGTTGAGGAACAAAGGCTTAACTTGTTTTCAAAATATAACAATATTGTGTCAGAATTGAACAAATGTAGAGATGAACTGCTTGTACTTAAGCAAGCCAAACTAGAAACAATAACTCTACAAATTCATAACACTGAGATTTTGAAACAAAACCAAGTCCTTCAAACTGAACTTAACAAAGAAAAGGCTATCATTCAAAGCTGGACCAAGAAGAACCCTAAGGTTTTTGACACTGTGGGATTAATCTCTCAGAAAACCATTGGTATTGACCCTCTTATGGTTGATCCAATTGTGTGTCAAAATGAAATAAACTTTGTTCCAACTGGCATATCTTTTGAGCAAGAATTGCTTCCCAAGTCAAATGACTAGATTGTCAGGGACAACCCAGTCAGTAAGTTACCAAACTTTGAGACTGGAAAGATCTTGCTTCCTGAAAGTCAGGCTTTGAAAAATATGCTTGGACTCACTGAAAAACTCAGTAAGCTTGAACTCACTGAACCACTCACTGAGTCCTTGAATGAGTCCTCCACTAAATACCCTTCAGGGTGCTGCACCTAACTTAGGCCTCCCACCTATGGTCTTCTCACCACACTCTCCAAAGGAGAGATCAGGAAGGGGAACAACCATCCTGAAGAGAGCAAACCTTGATGTCTCAGTAAATACTGATGACTCATCAACTTCACATCACGCGCATCAAGTTTTTGGCGCCGCTGCCGGGGAGTGAATTGTTATTATCTGTTAATTTAATTAGTATTTTAATTAGGTTTTTCTTTTTATTAGATTAATTGCATCATTGTACTATTTTGCATATTTGTTGTATTGTGTGATTAATTGTTTTCTTTTATTTTTGTGTGTTTATTTTCGTTTGTGTGTTTAATTTTTGTTTTTATTTTTCGTATTATTCTGTTCTGCTATCGTTGTACTGTGCTAAATCAAACGATATGGCGCATCTGATCTCTCAGATACGGCGTATTGCGTTTAATTTTTAAAAAAAAAATACAACGCGTTTAATTAATTCGATACGACGCATCTTTTCCCCAAGATACGGCGTATCTGTTTTTAATACGAATTTTTTTTTAAAAAAAAGCAATAAAGTAATACGACGCATCTGCTTTTGCAGATACGGCGTATCTGTTTTTAATAAAAAAAAATTTTTCTAAACGTTAACGCCATACGACGCATCTGCTTTAGCAGATACGGCGTATCTATTATTTTAATTAAAAACAGTTTGCGAATTATTAAACAGATACGGCTTATCGATCTCTATCGATACGGCGCATCTTTCTGAATCAAAAATCGATATTTATTTTTAAACGTAACGAAAATACGGCGCATTAACTTTCGTTAATACGACGCATTTAATTTTAATTAGAAAAGCTGATTTTTGATTAATTAATTCGATACGGCGCATTCTTAAATTCTAAGCGGCGTATCTATTTTCTGAATAAAGTCTGATTTAATTTTAACGTATTAAGATACGGCGTATCCAACTTTTTGGATACGGCGCATCGTCTGCAGATATCAGCTATTTTTATTCTTATATCTGTTTCTATATTCATTAATTTCTCTTCTAGCGAACAAATCCTACTGATGATTTTACCTTGGATGACAGATTTTGCTATGGAAGACATGTCAGTTAACGGATATCTTGCTAAGGAATGCTTGTTTTCAGATTCATTCAATGTACTCATGATCGATGCAGATTTATTCTCTTGGGAGACTCCTCTTGAAGCTGCTTTTAAGGAATTCATGCGTTTATGCAACATTGACAAAGAGGTATTCTCTTATGATGTATTTGTGAGGTACACTGGAGAAGAATTGTCGCTCTTATGGCCTATCATTGAAGCCGAAGGATTGAACTGGACTACTATCAAAGAAGATGATGGGAAATTCTATCTTGCATACATGGATTCAAGCAACGAAAGCTATGGTGGAGGCAATACCCAAAACTCTTACATGCCTTATTCCGAACAGTACTGGGGATTGAATGAGAACTATCAGGATAATGACATGAATTATGCTTTGGCAGAGTTACTATTTCATGGGAAATTGGTAAGATTGATAGACCTCTCCCTCAATGATTGGCTAGAACTCAAATATGGTAGTCCGGAATTTGCCCCTGCAAATGAAGTCAAGGAGATTATGACTTCATGGTTGACTCGGAGTTTTAAGAAGCAATTTAACGAGTTCATGGAGATAAAAAAGAATATGATTGGAAAGGTTTGCTTTGACGTTAACCACGATCCTCACGATGTTGATTTTTCAGAATGGTTGGCTAGTAAGTTTAATAACCATAAGTGCATGGATCGTGCTACTAAGGATGCATTATGGGTATATTGGATGAGAGGAGAAGATGAAGAAGTAGAAAGCGATTGTGGGTCGTCACTTCATGATTCAACAATCAATGAAGGCATTGAAGAGTTATTCAGAATAGACATTGATGTGTTCGATTATGAGACACCCTTGTGCAAGCAGTTCAAGGAATTTAACTACCTTCTTCAAGTCGACGATGATGTGCTTACTGGAGAACTACCAGGATTTAAGACTTATGACGATTTCAAAAACACCTGGTACTATGAATGGAATGATCAAGTACCATGGGTTTGGGATAAACCATGGGGATTTGCGCACATTAATCACACCTGTACACCCTTCGTTTTCAAGGACGGGAGTAGTGTTTGGCCGACCTGTGATTATAAAAGTGACGGAACCTGTAATGAGGGAAGTATAATTGGGATGAGACGGGTTGGAAACGATGTAACCTTTGAAGATTATGAGTGGTACGATAATGTTGAAGATTGCCCACAAAAGGCGGAGGCTTTACAAGAAAAGGGCAGAATTGAACGCTTGAAAGGACTTAAGGGAACATCGGATACTAATTTCTGGGAATGGGTGCATAAACAGTTTGATGATTTCACAAACCTTAGTCGACGGTTACAATATGATTTGGAAAGAGAATGGGAGGCGATTCAAGATGATAATAATAATGAGTCATTGATTGAAGAACTAGATGATTATTTGATTAAGGATCCTTATTTTAAGTTTGTTGATAAAGACGAGGAAGCGTTCACCAAAAGAAAGTGTCAACTACTTGGGATTCCTTACAATGAGCCGCCCATGATTATTTCTGAAAAATTTAAAATCATCAAATACTCTTTGGGTCCTGATGAAGAATATACTGCGGTGAAGACAAAGAGTTATACTAGATTAAGTCGAACGGAAGAAAACGTCGCAGAGATACACGGAAAAATCTTTCGGATGAAGGACGAAGGATGGACCGTGACAAGGACTTATTGCTGAGCTGAACGTGAGTCTAACTTGAAGACTCTGGAATAAAGACAAGTGCTTACCGGGAGACAACCCAGAATTATCTTTTATTCTGTTTTCTGTGTCGTGTCAGTCAGGCCCGCATGAGGATACGGCGCATCTCAATTCTGAGATGCGACGCATCTCCTGCAATGGTCATATCTTATTTTATTTTTCTGCATTTTTATTTTCGACTTTAAAACTATTTATCAGTTTATTTTAATGCGGCGCATCCCAGGTTAAGGATGCGGCGCATCTTTAATCTGATCCGTATTTATTCCAGGCTCGATACGGCGTATCTTCTTCCATAAGATACGGCGCATCGACTGACCTGATGATTTTCAGTTTTAATTTTTAAGTTTTATTTTTATCTAACTACTAATGTATTATGCAAGCTTGAACCTTTCTTATCTTAGGTGTGTTTTAAAGTGTTGGTGGTATTATAGTTTCCTGGATTTCCTGTGGATACATCAAGTATGAAGCTTTAACGTTCTAATCCACAAGAAGTTGATTTTTGCTCTTATACTAATGGAGGATCATACCGAGGAAATCTCAGGGGAGTTTTTCTGTTCTAATTCTTTTATTTTCCAGTTTTTAACCTTTTATACAAACAACGAGGACGTTGTTTAACTTAAGTGGGGGGATTGGAGAATTAGAACACTTAACAATTACTTGTCCTAAACTTTTTCAAAAAATATGCTTAAAATGTGCTTAATATATCAAACTTAAAAATTTTTTTAGCATGTTTTTGTTTAAGATCTAAGTTGCATAACTGCACACATGACGTTATTTTCAAAAATTGTGATTTTTCAAAATTCACAAATCTATGAGTGTGCCGGTGACTTGTAAACTTTAGAACTTAGCTTGTATACTATTCGAGACCACCATAATAAGTATTATTTATATAATTGGAATGACTTGTCTAAATTGGTAAAATTCTAGGATTACACCCAAATAGCCTATTATTTGTTATGTGTTATTAACTAACTACACTGGTTAGTTAACCCCCGTATAAACCCTTTTGTTACTCTCATTTTTAGAGTAAGATACCCCTAGAAAAACCCTCAGAGCCATTCCTTTCGTTTCTTACACCTATGTTTAAAATGTTTCGTTACACCCTTACACCTTAGCCTACCCTGTAGATTAGAATCCGTGGTTGGTTGATTGCTATAGGCAGAGTGTGTTTCCTTACATTACCTGTGTTCGCGTGCGTAATTCATTATCTATGGTTAGGTCGGGAAATTGCACAATGCAATTGGAGTGAAAGTAAATATTGTATATCTTTGAGTTTATTTTTCGTGTGTTTACTACTTTCACTATTACCATTATTTCTGAAGTCATGAAAAGTATGAAAAAATTATCCGGAAAGAAAGTTATAGTGATGTGGTGAAATTTTACACATCTATGTTTATGTTTAATAATAATAATAAAAAAAAAAAAAAAATCGAAAAATGAGAAAAGAAAAAGAAAGAAAGAAAAGTTGGAAGTTAGTTTTAACCAACTTATGTAAAGTTATGTAAGTGGTCGATATCACCACTATTTGTTGTACTATATCTATGGATTGAATGGGAATTGGCAGTTATGGGAACGCCAATTAAGGTTTATTCTTTGATTAAGATTTTGTTGAGTATAATTCGTGTCTACCTAAAGCGTGTGTTTCAAGTGTTAAAGCGTGAGTTATTCGATGATATGAGTCTTATTCATGGGATGGTTGGGATAGTGATTAACCACACTTAAGATTTTAATTTATTTGTTTTGTTTATTTTTATTTTTGCACCAATTTATATCCCAAATGTTATCCATGCCCTTTATTATTCTTTATCCAACCAAACCTTTGATTTATTGAGATTAGGGATTTGAGCAATCTTAAGTATCGTAGTCGTGGATTCGGCTATGTATTTATGATTTTGTCGCCCTTTTTGATATATTATTATTGGTGAAGTTTGGACCTATCTTTAGCCTATTCGAGTTAAGGATTTGAGCAATTGCAAGTATCGTGTTCGTGGATTCGATCACGTATTTGTGATTTTGTCGCCTTTTCTGGAATTTGAGATCGATAGTGAAAGAGAATAATTAACCCTTAAGCCTAAAAACCCTTTTTACCGCTTTAGACTTGTTATTCCTTAGCTTTAGTGGTGGAGATGTGTATACTTGCCAAGCTTATGATAGAATATTCGTCGTGACTGGACAGTTAAACGATTAGATTTGCTTTTATCGACTTATTTTATTTTACTTCTAATTCGTTAAAGTGTTTAGTTGTGTGATTATGAAATGAACGAATACATGCTTAAATATAAAAATAAATCCTAACATCTTTTAGGATACATTTTCATAAGAGAAATTCTAAGGTTTACTTGGGGACAAGTAAAGTTCAAGTGGGGGGATATTTGATGAACTCAAATAAGTACATTTTATTACTATCATTTATCCTATTAATTTGACTTGTTTTACTATATTATGTATGAGGATTGATACTTAATCGTTTACTTTTGTAATTCTCAGGTAAAAACAAGCATTTGGTGAAACTTAGCGATTTTGGACTGATTATGGAGCATAACATGCAAGAAGTTAAGAGTCTACTGAAATGAAGAAGATCAAGACTAATCTGCTCCAGATGCGCCGCATCTCACTCATGACATGCGCCGCATATCTATCAAGATATCACCAGATACGATCCAAGATACAAGAGGACATGCGCCGCATCTAATCATGGAGTTACGCCGCATCTTCTGGCGGTGTACGAATATTCCTGAATATTATAATCTTGGACCCCACGCGAAGTTAAGTACATGCGCCGCATCTACTTACTAGATGCGCCGCATCTTCCTTCAGACAGAAACTATAAATACCCCAAGACCAGACGAATTTCGTACGGAATATAATATAACCTAAGTCCGAACAGAAGAACAAAAGGACGAATTCAGTCAAGGAGGCAGCACAAGACACACCCAAATCAAAGATACAAGAGCTGTAAGAAGGTGCTTCATGTGTTTAATTCATTAAGTAGTTTTGTTTTATTGTGTTAGCAAACTTTAATTCATCAGGATTGGTGGCTTGTGTAATGTGACAACGAAAGATTGCACTCCCTTTAATACTTGCTTTCCCATCAATTAAAGTTTATATGTTGATGTCTTTGGTTACTACTTATTAGTGCATTGATAACCTCTGTGTTTATTAGTGGCTTGCGGGCATTTGACTGCGGGACATAATGTGGCTCCCACGGTTATTACTAAATTGATCACTTAGGAATAACTTTTAGACATAAGTAATCATTAAGGGTTTACTCGCCGATAAGATTAGGACCAACGAGAAAGGGTTAACTACATACACTTCATATAAAGCTATCAATAAAACAAGTGACAATCTACTTAATCATAAGGACAGCCCTCTTATTGTCTCAAGTATTTATCTGTGTACGTGTGTGCTACTTGCTGATTCGTGCCTATTGGTTTATTTTATTATTTAATTGCAACAAATCGTGCTAGTCTCTCAGGCTGAAACCCCCTTGCGTTAGGATATTAAAATACTGATTAGAATAACGAGATAATACGTTCCACTCTTAGTGATCGACACTCTACTTACCATTATCTTCATACTGACCGGGTACACTGCTCGTTAAGTGTGTGTGTTATTGATAAGTCGGCTAAATATAAATTTAAAACTTGAGTAGGCATTAAAACTGCTAAACCGCAACGACACATCACGCGCATCAGGATCCTAAAACATATTATTCAAAACAATTTCCAATAATTCTTTTTAAATAAATAAAGATCGCTCAAATGTCCAAAACACCCCCATCTCCACTTTCCTATAAATACCCCAACCAAAGGAAACACAGACATGTTTTTATAGAATCTTAAGCAAAACTCTGCCATTTTTAATTCTCAAAAACAAATTGTGTGTGCATTCTTAAGCTTTAGAAAACCTTTAACCTTAGTCAAACCCAGACTTACCCACAAATGGCTTTTTCTAAAGCTGTGAAATACGCCCTAATGTGGATTTCACAATGGAGGGTGTAGACCTAACCAAAAACAATGTGGTGGGAAATTTCTCATATCCACAAATCTACCCAGCCTACAAGAACGTTATGAAATATCTTCGTAATTGTTTTCTTGCAAAGGCTTTCACCTACACCCCCTCAGTCATCTACCATGACTATTTGAGGGAATTCTGGTGTACGGCTGTGGCTACCAGCCCCAAAGACACCAAAGAGTCAATCATTACCTTCACGGTGATGAATGGGAGTAAAACCCACTCCTTTGACTACACAACCTTCATCAAAGCCACAGGCCTTGACTTTGCTGAAGAGTTTGCACCCAAACCTAGTGATCAGGACATAAAGAATGAACTGATCTTTCTTGCACCTCATGACCCCAGACGTCCTATAACGTCTGCGGGAGGCTTATTGGAGAAGGCTCCAGTAGTTAAAACATGGTTCCACCCTATTTGGAGGATACTGATGACATTTGTCATTTAGGTCCTGGGTGGAAATAAATCCTCTACGGAGCAGTTGAACTCATCACAACAATTGATGTTGTTCAGTCTCCTTGAGGGTACAAAAAATTGACATCGGAGGAATAATCTTCCGAGACCTTGTTGCTAAGCTCTCAGGAAAACATAGGCAAAGGCATATGTCCTATCCTAGATTTGTTTCCTGTGTGCTTCAGGACCTACTTGGTTCTGACTATGTGAGGCCTGATGCAGAAGGTACGAAGCCTGACGTCCTGCACAAGTCAAACTTCACTAGTAGCATCAGTGAGGTTACACATATTGCCCTGACTGAATACATGCAATCAGTCATTCAGGGTAATGACGCTATCTCTCCAGTTCCTTCACCGACCAAAAAGGTGAAGAAGACAAAGAAGGGTCAGTCCAGCCAGGTGGTTAGACCCAAGCCACTCGCCACTGAGACTGATCCTCAAAACCAACTCAACCTTAAAAAGAGGTTGAAAAAGGCCGAGACTCTGAGACACCCATTTCTGAGACCCTCTTGACCTCAAAACAAAGGCCAACGGAATTCACTGAGCAATCATCCTCAGTGACCTCGGGCACACCCATTCCACATGGTTCAACTGACATACACAAGTCAGAGGGATCAGGAAGCATTCCCCCCTCACATCCCGATGAAGGTACTGATAAATCACAATCAGTACCCAAGGGAGGAAAGGGTCTTGAATCCTCGGTAGGGCAGCACCACCCTACTGGGAAGAGGACCCACACCCCTCACATCCGATGAAGGAACTGTCAAAAAACAATCAGTTCCCAAGGGAGGAAAGGGTTCTAAATCCTCGGTACGGCAACACTACCTTACTGAGAAGGGGACCCACAAACATTCACATCCCGCTAACGTTCCTGAGCAATTACCCTCAGGATCTCAGGGAGAAAAGGACCCTAAATCCCCTGAAGGACAGCACAATCCTGATGGGAAGGGGGTCCACAAACTTTCACAATCAGTACCTAGTGATACCACTGGAAAACACCCATCAGTGGTTGAAGGTGCTAAGAGGGACAAAGACTCAGAGGGAAAGAAACAACCCGCTGATATGGAACCCATCAACCCCTCAGGCGGATCCAGTCTCTCAGGAACTACCCCCAAAAGCCAGGCTGGTGTTACCCCAGTTATTATGGCTAGTCAGGCTGAGCAAACCCACTCAGTTATTATGACAACGGGGTCAGGACCTGACCAAACCGAAGGCAAGTCTTTTTATAAAGAGGAGCCGGTTGATTTTTTGGGTATTGAGTCCATGGGGGACTTTCAGGCTTTTATTGAGTCTGATGAAGAGCTTAGGGAAGAGAGTGAAGAGGAAATATTTGAGGCAGGTGAGGATATGGATACTGATGTACAACCTGAACAATCACATCAGTCATCTCCAAGCCAAAGTGAAAAGTCAGGTTCTCAGTCTTCTGATTCTTCTGATACTGGGGACATCCTCCAAAAGTATGATGACTCTCTTCCCCTTACTGAAAGAAAATTGGTCAAATTCCTACTGAAGACCAATAGAGCTCTTTTCACTGGTCTCACTGATGAGATGTTTGATCATCACACTGAAGCTGCTGTTCACTATGCCAACCTGAAGGCAGATGTTGAAACTTTTCATGATGATGTGATCGAAATCCAATCAGACACCAAACACTCCCTGACAGCTATTGATCTTCAGTTCCAGAAGTTCAATCTTACTCTTGAAGGCATCACCAACAGCCTTGGAACTATTCAGTCAGCTGTCAAGGATGACCCCGTACTCACCAAGAAGGTCCTTCAGGCTGCTGAGACTTACCAGAAGCAATCAGCTGAAATCAGTGATCTTCTCAGCTTACTGAAGGATTCTAAGCTTCAGGGTCTTACCTCTTCTTTGGACTCAATCAGGACTTCCATGGGTCTTCAAGAAAAACATCTTGGTACTTGGGCACAATCTTCAACATCCTTGGCATGGTCTCTTGGGTCAAGGATGTCAGGCATCGAAGCTTCTTAGGCATCTCTGGCTGATCAGATCTCATCTCTTCAGAAAGACACCTCAGACATCAAATCAATGATGACTGAGATCTATCAGGCTTTCAAAGGTCCTGCTGCTCCAGTGACTCCAACTCTTGCTATCACCATGGCTCATGCAACAGTTGAGGGGGAGAATAACACTGGAGTCCCTCAAGCTTCCACAACCCAGCAACCTCCTTCTCACACTGAGGGGGAGATTCCTGAAGCTTCTTCCTCCCATCAAGATAAAGGCAAAGGCATCCTCACTGAACCTGAGCCTCAACCAGCACCGATCTCAGTTGCAAAGGATCCTGAATCACCAATCAGGATCCCATATGAAATTGATGGAGTTCTTCACCACTTCACAGCTGATGAACTCAGTGCTTATCTTCAGGAAGAGGAAGCAAAGAAGAAGTTAAAGGAGGAAGAGAAGGTGAGCAAGCCTGCTATTATTAAGGTTGTTCATGAAGAGGCTGAGAAAATTGGTCTTGAGGCTAAGGATCTCTCAGGAAGAGAAGGTGGTATGACCTTTGTGAAAGCTCAGTCTGAGGAGATGACCACTCTCAGGAAGAAAAGATAGGAAAGGAATAAACGGGCTGAAGAGATCAGGCAGAACAGGATTAAGAAATATCAGTGGTATATGACTGAAAGGTTGAAGCCAGAACCAATCACTGATGTTCATATTCAAAGAAACACCAATCCTGCCGTTGTCACTGTCTACAGAGGTGCTGACATGAGAAACTTTGATGTTCATAAACCTTTCAGATTCGCTGACTTCGGGATCACTGAATTGGATGAGTTGGGTCCATTAATAGCAAAGAAATCAAATGTTGTGGTCCCTAATCTGATGAAGTCTTTGAGTCTGAGGTACGAAAGATTGGCAGCAGCACCTCAGGAACTTGGCATTCCATCTCTTCTTCCTGAATCTGCACAACCAGCTCCCTGGTCTTGACTGCAATAGGGCTCTCCCTGAAGGTGTTCCTTTCAGGAACAATATGGTCATTGAACAGCCTGAAAGAGGTTTGTTCTTCATTGATGAGTTCGGTGACAAAGCCTTCCAAAGGTGGAGTGATATAGATTTGTCAGGGATTAAAGCAATGCTTGGCTTTCTAATGATGGCCTCTCCACTCAAGAGTCCTGAAAATGTGAAGTTTTGTCAAGATCTGAAAAGAAAAATCAATGAACATCCTGACCAACAAGAGCTGCAGTCAAAGAAGCCCAAGCTTGAAGCCCTTGGAATCAAGTTGAACTGATGACCTGCCTGAATACCCACCACTATCCCTTTTGTACTTAGTTTTGTTAGGACTTGTAAATGATATCAATAAGATGATGTTTTTATTATTTCAGTGTCCTTATTTACATTCTAGTACATTCAGTATGAGTAGAAGTCTTTAGCTCACTCATATCTGATCAAAACACTTAGGAATAATTTATATCCAAATAGGGGGAGATTGTTGGGTCATGAAAAACCCAAGAATGCTTCAAACATGATTTTGACACAAATTAACTAAGTGTTAACTTAAACCGAGAACAATTCAAGTCACTGAGAGAACAGCCTCTCAGTGAGTCATCTTCAGGATGCTTAAGGCGAATTCAAGAAGAAGGATTCACTACTCAGGAAGGCGGTACTCCCTGAGTAGGACTTAAGCCAAAGAAGAAGATGATGGTTCAGTGAGTGTTGGACAAGAACTCACTGAACCCCAGTCTCCTCAACCAACAAAGTGATTGAAAGACTGAGGAACCAACGCCTGAAGAAAAGGCGGGAACAATAGGGAAAAGACCTGAGAAGATAATAGTGTCAGCCCAACACTCTTCTCTTGTCAGATCCAACCTTCCCTATTGCGGCTAAAAGTCATGGAGTGTCAGCCAACAACTCCCAAAGTCTTTTTGGCCCTTTCCTATTGGTTCTTGGAAATGACAATTACTATTTGTAATTGTCAAACACGCAACCTCAACAACTTGTATTATATTTAATCACTTATACTTAGATTACTTGAGTATAAATAGATCAGAATGGAGAGAAGTTAAAGTGTGCTTTGTATATTAAAAGTCTTGAACTTTTACAAAGGAACTTCTCTCCTACAAAGAGTATACAACTCACTGAGATAGCTCAGTGGGTATATTGTTACCACTCAAGCAAAACTTGAGTTTCGATAGGAGACACCCCATACCCTTGTCTATTCAATCCCAAGTGTTTGTTCCGCAAAACACTTGGGTATAGATTCTTGGAATTATTTCTAATAAGAATTTAAACGTTGAAAAATATTGTTGTTTTTATATTCACGTTTTATAACTGTTAGAATTAATCTTAAACATTGTATTAGTCATAAACACAAATAGATTAACTTTCTAGTTAACTCTAATCGTGTAAAGGGACCAACAGGTTAAAATGGGTCGTGTCGTGATGAGTTGACCTGAAACAAAAAATTTCCAAGAATTATTCAATTTGTGTTAATATGATTACAATATTTATATTATTTCATAGATAATCCAAGTTTTCTTAAAGTGATTTATAAAGTTTGACTTCTAATCGGACTACCAAAACATAGATGCACTCAGATTTATCAAATGGCCGACAAAAGATACTTGAAACCCAAGAATCTCATACCATGTCAATATTCTAGTCTAACAACGATACGTTCATTCACAAAATAATCACAACGATACGTTCAGTCCAAGAAGTGAAAGTTATAGATTGCTGTTTTCTCCAAGTTACAAGTCTAAAAGAAATGCATGAACTGGCAACACATTACCAGTAAACCAGAAATGAGGCAAAACTTTGTTGATGAACCCTCTTTGGTGTTTGTGTGGGTCTTAAAGTAACCGGGTATATTTTCACACAAGGAAAAGGAGACACATACCACGTACTCGTCACCTACATGGCTACATCTTGCCAAAACTACTTCGTCTCACACCTAACCCTGTACTTCCTTATCTGACCTCGCAGTCTCCTGGCCCCCTGTCTTACTCATGCCATCTAAGACTGGATGTAATAAGATGTGTGGTTGTTGTGGTCGGATGTCACATCAACATCCACTCCCACCACTAAAAGAAAAGTAAAGTAAAGTAACTCCCAATACCGTTACGGTGTATGGGGGAGGTTGAGACGTAGACAGCCTTACCCCTTCCTAAGGTAGAGAGGCTGCTTCCGATTCTACCAAAGGTAGAAAAGGACCTCCGGCCTTTTGTAGGGAGTGAGGATCGGACCCCTGACCTCTCGGTTGAGAGGCAAGGGGTTTTCCAACTGATCCAACCCTACTTTGTTATCCATTCCCACCACTAAATCCCCTTAATAAGGACCACTAAATCCACCACACAAGCATGCATCATTTAGACACAAATACACACCACAACACACTCACATAAACACACAACAACAACAATAAAAAAGAGTGAACTTCCTTAAAACCCATTTGGTGGTCCAGTCGACTAAACCTTGCACAAATACCAAGCACCACATTGGGTGGTGTAATAAGCAATCAAAACAAACAAACAAAAATCGTTAATTTTAACCGTACAAACAGAAATAATAGACAATACCTATAATCGCGACAAAGACGTTCTTTATAATTCTCATTGGAAACAACAAAAAGGGGGGGGGGGGAATAAATGGATAGAAGATGTATATACTGCTTCCGGGAGTCCTTGTATGAAGCCGAAAATGGTTCCTACGTTTTCGGGGAAACAATATGGCAAATGAGGCTGGAATTTCGGAGCAATATGCTTAAATCCAAGAGTGTAAAGGAGTCAAGCTACTCATGAGCTAACCGATATCGACTCGACAAAAGATTCAAAAGTGTATAGTCTAGTCTGGGGCTCACTGAGCTTGATCATCACACCTAATGATCGAGTATGTTGGCGAAGCTAAATGAACATTAGAAATACATACATATATGTTGGATACGTTGTGCAAGTATAATCATAATTGTTTGAGCAAGTCGGAGCCAAACTTGAAACTTCATATCCAAAGATTAGTCACCTTTAACACATTTTCTATGCATTTTGACTTTTTATATCTATGAAACCGATTAAGGTTCAAAACGTTTAAATTAAGGGAAAAAAAGAAAAGATTGTAAATTTAGATAACCCTATGCTTATCCTTAACATGTGTTCTATTCTGAACTAGTTATCCCTTGTCTTACTTATAAGATACTCTATAGTTTGTTTCACGATCAATGTGGGACAAAACAAAAACCATATCTATTTTTCAAATCTTAAACTATCAGCTCCATTCTCGGCGAACGAGCAGTTACCGTCAGTCCCTTCTTCTAAATCAAATAACACGATTATAGTTTATTTTAAAATGTTAGACCGCGGGATTTGAGTTTTGTAAATAGAAACTTGCTTATTCTAGGCCAAATATGAAATCTTATTGGATTTTAAGCTGTAGCTTTTAACGTTGTTGAAGAAAATGTGTACATGACAACGTTTTGGTCCAAGTTCTAGTAAAATCCATGAAATGAACAAATCATACTTGAAACCAAAGGATCTCATACCATGTCAAATTTCTAGGCTAACAATGACACATTCGTTCACACATCAAACACAATGATATGTTCAGTCCAAGAAATGAAAGTAAATGGTTGCTGTTTCGCCAAAGTTAAATGTCTAAAGGGGATCCACAAGTGGTAAAATGTTACCACTGAACAACTACAAACATGCCAAAGGGTGCATCATGACAGTTATTCTTCCCGTGAAATTCTGTGACAAAGCTGCAAGCTACAAAGGGTCCAATAGTAACAGCAATAGTGCCAAAATTCATCATATGATCTGCATTATGCTAATTGTAAGTTTGTGAGTATATTATTGTTGACCTCATGAGATGGTATGATAGTGCTCATAAGTAACAAAATAAAGACCTATACCGAGCCCATTTTCAATTGCGTCCAGAAGTTCTGCCATTCTATCCCATCGCAAATCAATCTGCAGTTACACCTTATCTGGCCAATCACCTTGTGAACAATATTCTCGGGACTAATAAACTCTAAATTCTAGCTTGGATAAAGTGTTAAGCATATAGGTATTTATTTACTCAATAGCAGAATTGCCAAAACTACAAGCGGTGCTGAATATAACGAATATGATATGAAACCTCAAGGAGTTGTTCAACAAGCACCATACTCCTCAATCTTCACGTTGCGTGGAATGAACCAGTGCCCGCATTAAATCCACAGGCTATATTTTCGATTCAGAGCAGCTAGTTTTTCAGCTTTCTGTTTAAAATTAGGACTCAATTAACGACATACTTGTTGAAAAAGCAAAAGTCAAAGTCAACAAGACAAGCTTCGAGAATCAAAGTCAGGAGAGCTAATTTGTCAAGTTCCTGTTATATATAGTGATTATAGTTATAATTATTCATAAAAGCAAGTGCGCAACTCTATTGCGAGCTATTCAAAATCATAAGCCCTTGAAACATAACCTTCATTTTAGTGAGTACTTTGAAAGGCTGAAGTGACGATGAGACAAGACGCAACAATGAAGGTCTACTGAATCGTTGTTGGAGGTCGTGTGGGTCGTGGCTAGTGTGGCCATTCGGTCGTTGGGTTTGGGGCGAAGTGGTCGAGAGCATGACCCATTTGACAATCAAAAACAAACAAAAATGTGTGTATGTTAATTAATTAAAAAGAAATATTTGTGAGGCATGTTTTTTTAATGTCGGTCGTTTTGATGTGCTAAAAAGTTATCAGTAGGTCAATAAAAAAAAAATAATATGATGCAGGCCACAAAGCCAACCCCAAAACCTCTCTTTCGCGCCAAAAAGTAACACTAGCAACACCTTGGAATAATTCTCACCATAGACAGGTAATGCAACCACACACTAGTCCACTACTACACTACTCTTCGGACAATTCACTGTCCATGACTTTTCCACGTGTCACATTTCTTCTGTCACAACTTTCTTTTTTGTTTTATTTGATAAATCCCTATCAATATCAATATCTGTACAGTATTAATTGTGAGGGGTATAGTAATGGTCACGGTTTGGATTATTTGGAAGACAAGGAATGAAAAGGTGTTTCAACAAGTTTCAAGGCAAGTAAGAGAGTTAGTCGCTGAAGTTAAGTCATTTTCATTCTTATGGTTAAAAAATAGATCGAAATTTAAAGGTATTGTTTGGAATGATTGGGTCAAGGACCCGTTGTATATGTATAATTAGTTTTGGCGATCCTCGCGTTGAGGGTTAGCCGGTGTTAATGAAAGTTAATGTTCAAAAAAATATATATATATCTGTACAGTATTTGTACACCCCCAAAATCAAAACAAACTTTTTCTCTCTTATACTTTGTAGTAACTAGCAGATAACGACGGTGATGACGTGGCATCTCGACAACCATGGTGACGGTTATTCTGATGGCAATGTTGATGTTAACGGTGCGATGACGGCGGTTAACGGCGAGTTTTCGCCGGAAAATGTTGAAGGTAGCGATGAGCTGAAAGGCGTGCTGACGTGGCAAGCCAACAACCACGGCACGGCGTTTAACGGTGAGTTTTCGCTGGAAAAAGGTATGCTGACGTGGCTACTGGACAACAACAACGGCGGAGTAACGGCGGCCATGAGTTAACCACGGAAATGAAAAACATGCTGGCGACGGTTATTCTCCAGTTAACGTAAACAACGATACAAAAGGCATGCTGACGTGGCAGTTACCGGCGACGGAGGTTATCGGTGACGGTGAGATGAAGAAGGACATGGTGACGTGGCAAATATACAACGACGGTGGATTAACGACGAAACAACGACGGTCAACGGCGACGGTTATTCTCCGGTCAACGAGACAATAGGCATGGTGACGTGGCAAAACAAGGAAGAAGATGAAAATGAGTTATCGAAGTTTCTAGAAGAAGCATCTTGGAGTGAGATGATGATGGCTACGTTTAAAGTTTCAAACAGGAGCTGCTTACGTCACCTCCTTTTCTGATTCTGACACTTCTTATATGCCTGGGATTAGTGGCTTCAAAACGAAAAACTAATGTTCAATTGTACTAAACTTGCACTAAAAAATATAAAAATTTCATGTACAGTGGGTTTAGTTGAATCCGTTCGACTCTATGTAGCTCCGCCCCTCATACGTTGATGTGTTATAGACCACATCCATATCTCATAAGAACTTGTCTATCGAAAATAAAAATAAAATATTACTAATGGCAACAAACCAAGTGCAATTTTCAAATCATTGGAGAGTGGTAGCTAGTGTTACATCTCAAAATTTATGTGGTATAGTCATCATTTTCATATTAACATACTAGCATATAAACCCGTGATAAATCACGGGTAGCTAATAACAAGTTGTAAGTATAATATATACTTAAACATCTTAAGTAATATAAGAGTATAGAATAGAAGTAGTTTTTTCGAGAAGTATTGGTTGTAAACTTTGGGAACGGTTGTGCTTACGGTGTTGATTATAAACACCTTAATCAAGTAAGTGTGATGTAATACCTTCAATAGTGATGTAGTATGATTTTGGTTATGGCTATGATCAAGACTTGCCACCCACAATAACTGCTTAAAATATCGAATTCGTGATAGAAGTAAGCTTTTCAATTTTGATTTAAATATAATGGATTAAGTCATAGAATAGCAATGTACTTTTCAAAGTGTCTCGTTTTGGTACGTGTACTTTTTTTAAGTTGTAGAATAGCAATGTACTTTCATAAATGTTCCAATTTGATATACTTGTATTTTTTTTTTAAGTTGTAGAATAGCAATGTACTTTCCATAAGTGTTCCAGTTTGGTATGTGGAATGACGTACCAAATTGGAACACTATGAAAAGTACATTGCTATTCTACAACTTAAAAAAAGTACACGTACCAGAATGTGACACTTTGAAAAGTACATTGCTATTCTACAACTTAAAAAAAGTACACGTACCAAAATGGGACACTATGAAAAGTACATTGTTATTATACGACTTAATCCCTAAATATAATTACATAATAATTAAACTAATAAGGTCATTGATCACCTCCAATTAGTAAATAGAAGGTAAAACCATACCACCTTGCCAATAAGAATAAATCTTGGTACTGATCTACGTTTTAAATTAGCTATCATCTCATACTTTATTTTGAATAGGTGGGTTGCTCATTGCCTCTAGTTGTCGTCTTAGTATATAAGAAATATTTAACATTCTTAATGGATCATAGGTTCACTTGGAGATCAAAGAATCATGTTAAAAATCGATTCAGTCAAAATATTGAAAAAGTTTAAATTTTACCTTAACTCAATGTAAAGTAATCATTTGAGTAAATAAACTTATGATGTGCATCTGCTTTGGGGTGTTCTACAACCTAAATATGATATCATAAAATTCGCAATCCAATCAAAGCATCATAACTAAGTCTTACAAAAATAAAAACATCACAACTAAACCTGAGTTTCAAAATTAGAATAAAGATTCAATTTGGAATACAGGGACCAAAGGTGAAGTCTTACAAGTAAACACAATGAACCTATCAAGATTGTGAGGATACATTAATCGAAAATTGTGGTAAATTATCCTTAATCGATTAAGGTTCTCATTTAAAACAAAATGAATGAATAATGAGCAGCCGTAGGAGGGGATTTTGCAATGTTTTTTTTTTTTTTTTCTTTTTTTTTTTTTTTTTTTTTTTTTTTTTCGCTCGTTTAATGAGACCTCCAATACAAAACCAAGAGTATACTTTATAGTGAAGATTACAAATGAAGCATTGACGTTTTCAAAATAGAATAGTAAAAATAAGAAATAATGATCCGTATTCTTTAATTTAAGGATATGACAATAACTGACATTTAAAACATTCCTAAATAAGAAGATGGAAAACGAAAATTGACATAGCATTGGTCAAACAAAATTCTTAATGAGGGGCTAATTAGTAACATTGCAATGCCACATGGATTTAATGAGATGACATTATTGACATGGATTAAATGCTAACATGGCTTTAATGACATGGCAAAATTCAAATAAACCTTTGATTATTATATATATAGATATAGATGACACGATATTCTTTAGTAATAAATGCAATTTTGTGCATGGGCAGCATGTTAACAACATGCACACATGTGTTTCTAACTTTCAAGCTTGCATAAGTTACATTTGTAAGCTCTATAATGAATGATTTGTAAATCTGTCGGGATACGTTTAGACCCGTGTTTCAAAGGTTCATTTTTACCATGTTACTTGTCTCGTCCATTTTGCCACGCTATTACAATATAGCCGAAAACTGTTTCGGCTTATATACTAAAAAACACATCGTAAATAATGATGTAAATTTAATAAGCTAGTAAATATGTTTCATGCTCCAGGCGTAAAACTCATATCAGTTAAATAAATAATTTTCCTAACATTATTTGAAAACGATGGTCATGGATATACACATTATAGTAAGTAAACACCATTCAAATTTGCCATGTGTTATTGCTTCAAATCTTTAATATAATCAATATTAATATTATTTTATACACATCACCTATTCACCTCTATATATAAACTTGCCTCCATTCTTTTTTGTTTACACAACTCATACCAATGGAGCAAGACCTCGACTCACCACCAAACATATGGTTCCAACCACCACTACCCACCGCTCGACGTCGAAAACCGCCTATCAACCCGGTCGTTCTCATAATACTAATCCCAATCCTAGTACTTGCTTTCTTTTTCTTTTTCGTCCCACCTTTTTTAACACATTCGTCACACATACTCAAACCGGGTTCAGTAAAGTCCACGTGGGATTCCTTAAATATTGTCCTTGTTATTTTCGCTATTCTTTGCGGCGTTTTAGCTCGTAAAAACGACGAAGTTTCGGGAGCTAATGAAGGTGTAAATGAGGCTAACAGTTTTGTAGTAGATAGTGTTGGAATATGTGAATCATATAAATACTATAAACACATAAACATCACAAGTATGCGCAGCGGAATAGATCTACAATAACATGTAAATTAATTAACTAAATATTAAATAGATGCGTACCTTTTGTGCACTATCAAGAACAAGGTATAAACCCTAATTAGGGTTTATGTGGATCAACTTCACCTTAGTCGAATAGGGTAAGTAACAACAAGCTAAAGGAAGCTTGTACTCCGTTCTTGTACACACGTATTACTAGCGTCTCAATGTGAAAAGCTAGGTTCATGTATCACAAATAAAACATCACAACACCTAAGGTTTGATGTTCTAGATAATACATGATCGAACCCCATAGAATACAACACAGTACGTCAACAAGAAGAAGGAGTAAATTAATTACATGCATATACACATGCATGTAAAGTACACGTTTCATAAATGCATTCACATGCATTGTACATCTTTTACTCCTTTTCAATGTACTGTACGATGTTTGATTATCAGTAGGTGAAGAAAAGAATGGATTGAAAAAGTCAATCGGTTGGGGTTGTTCATCTGTCAATTGAAGAGACAATCGATTAGGGATTAATTGTTATATTGTCTTCCGATTATATTGAGCAATGAGGGGCTTATATACACTCCAAACTTGCTCTCCAAGTTTGAGTCTAACACCACCTCAAGTTTCAAAAATCGACATTTAACCCCCTCCTTTTTTTCTTTTTCGATCATATGAATATTTGTGATTTAATAATTAATCATAAATCATTATATTAATTATTAATACATTGAGACTCATACGTAATGTGTGCAATCCTGAAGTCTCGGGTTCGAAACCGGACATACAAATATTAATAAATAATCCATAAACTCTAACAGCTCCCACTTGGATATTCATTAATATCGTAATGACATGGGCTAGTCTAGCTTAACAGATCCCAATGCCCCCAGATCGATCCGAGTATGGTTTTCCTGGAAAAACCACGTGATGAATTTAATCATCACACTTATCCTTTTGTTACTAATACCGCGTTAATATGGATATGGATCTTGGTCATTCCATAATTAACAATAGTTTCTCGTTTATACTTAATTGATCAAGGTTACCAAATCATCTGAACGTCTTCCAGATAGATTTTGGGCGTGGCCACGCAAACATCTTGTCAACCCTACGAGTGGCCCAACAGTATTAAACTTCAACACAAAGTTGAAGGAACAAATCCTTTATTGACTACGAGCATAACCCTCGAACTTCGCATCACCTCCGAAAATAGCCCTTATAACTACCTTTTACGGATAGCGTTAGACTACCTTACAGAAAATGAGCTACATCCTCGGCAGTTACCTGGTATCTCAAGTCTGAGGATAAATATTCATGATATACTTGATGACGACGATCCATAAAATATAATCATGTGGATGGGATAAGTCCTATATTCAATTTATCCAATATTGAATATCATGTGACATTGGTGTCTCAACCTTACAGTACATTCTACCAATCCTCACATTTGTCTTAATTCAATAATACTCCCATATTATTGATCGACAACGGACTATTTAGAATAACATTAGTTATTCATGGATTTAAACATGCAAATATAGGACACAAATATTAATAATGAGAATAAACGTTATCCGCACTTTATTTCATTAAAATAATAATTGTTTACATGTCCCTTATCCAAATACTAACTAGATCAATGCATGATGATTCTCATTAATGAATTATGCCACAAGTCATGTTCCACATACTTGTTGACAATGCATAAATCAATTAATTTGATCTATCGGAATTTTGAGAATACTTTATTTCATATAATGAAATTCTTGTATGTGTGCTTTCATCTATCTAGATATTGACACATACTTCATAAAATGCGTGACATCCTCATGCACGAATTTATGACAATTAAACTACTAAACCTTTGTAGTTAAAGTATTCTAATTCTTTATGTATAATGCAACTATGCTCATATTGAGCATAACTAGTACACATGGTCTCCTAATAAGGATGAGCTCCCACCATGACTAGTATTGAGCGTCATCTCAATCTTACCAGCATTATTGTAAAACAACAATATGCTCTTTTAAAGTTCCGTAAACTTTAATATCCATCGTGTAATGTTTGATATCTTCAAATCTTTCAAGATTTGATCACAATATCAATCAAGCAATAACTTGCCATATAGTTCGTATTTAGAATTTTTGGAGCAAATCCAGGTTGAGGATGTAAATTCTAAACCATATCCATTACACTTTAGCTATCTAATAATTTTCAATTAGATAATAATGTTGTCAATCATCTTGCATCCAAGCATGATACAACAAGTAGCATGATGTACATGAAAATTCCTTGTTTCAAACTTAGATTTTGTTCATGTCATATCTTTCCAAAAATATGATTCTATTCAGTCCTTCTAATAGAATATCATGTTCTTTTAGAATCAATTATTTACCGCTTATGTTTATGATCAAATAAACATATACTTCAAGGTTTTATTTTCTATGTGAAGTTTCATTCCTAACTAAGACTTAACATTTAATGTTAACGTCAATGGAATGTTACTTCCCATATGTTATACAACATATATGAAATAAGAAAATAAATACATCACTCCCACTAGCTTTCAGGAATGTTAAGAAATATCTTAATTTTAATTATAAATCAAACTAGATTTAATAACTAAAAATAAGTATATCTTCAAGATGCATGCATTAATCCATTTTCAAATGATTTGCATTTTGTATACTTTTAAAGATTATTTGAATTCAAATACTCCTTTCAATTACTTTTCGTTCTCGCACAAGTAATTATCCAAGAAAGAGTTTTGATATTCCATTGTTGATTTCATATAAATGAAACTAATAATGATAATCATAATCTTTATACATTTAATGTGTTTAGAAAGAATCTCAATCACATTTAATTGCTTAATTGTGATTGATAATCTTTTCACATATTAAATATGTATACAAATTTTGTCCATTATGATTTCTATACAAGAATTTAAATCTCTAGGATTTCCATTTCCATTGTAGAAATTCATTTCTATTCTGTAGTGTTACTATAGAGTCTAAGATTAACTACGTTTCCAAACTAGTTATCTTTTTTGACTGCATCTAATTATTCATAGTATGAGTAATTTGCCAAATAACATTTGCAATTTATTAACAGGCATATCACGATCCTGTAACTCATAACCCTCAACATATTCTACAAATATTTGAGATACCCTTACGGATCTATGAATAAAAATTCCATCATCTTGAGATTTAACACTAACATGTTAAATCCTCATTATGATTTTTGCTAGCGTATTTAGAAGATTATGTATCTTGTAATTTTTATCCTTTGAAGATAAAACTCCCACTCGCCTTTTGCAATTTATAGACTACCTATAAATGCTTAGCAAATAGAGCAACACAAAACTTGTTCTCTTTTTGGGACTTTACAAATACATATTGACAGTTCCTAACATTAATTTGTTAATAACCTACCCAACAAGTAGTTTAACAAATTCTGAACTTCAATTTTAAGACTTAATGTGATTCAACACATTCCATAATCAATGGTGTCTTATTAATCTTCTAGGTTGGAGTCTTAATTGAGTACATCCAATTCATACTCAATTTTCTAACCTTGATATCTTTAGGAAGATTAAAAGATATAGTTATCTTTAATCAAACAATTTTTCAAGCGTTTGATTTTCCTAAATGAACATACCATAAACTTATGTATTTCCTTAGGATAAATATAGTAAGTTAATCTCACAATATTTAAGATAAATATACTTCATTTTTGGCTTACCTATTTACCAACTAAGTTAATTTAATGGTACAATAGATTTTCCAAGCCAATTGCATGCTTTATAACATAAGTGCCTTTTAGCCCAAGCCACTTAATTTCTATGTCTTACCAAAAGGACATAAACTGTTATAATCCCAATCTACGTTATAAGTCATTAATCAACTCCATGACTTCTTGTATATGTCTTAATTAAAAGACATATCAAGTTAACGTATTACTTTATTTATAAGTCTTATAATGATAAAAGACTTCATGTTTATATCATTACAATATATAAACACGTATAACTAAAGTAATCATGAACACCTCAACTTGGTTTCAATAGTTTTTCAAGTTAATTTACTTACTTCATATATTTATGTCATTCCAAGAATACATAAATATCTAAATATGAAGTTGTAGAAGCCAAGATTCACATACGGGAGGTGGAGGAAACACATTAAACACGAACTAAAGATTAAACATTGTAAATTCGGTTTATTGATTGGGAGGTGTGTATGTTTTCTAGAGAGAGAAAACATACACACCTCAAAGAACCTGTGAATACTCAACCCTCCAAATGTGGATAAGGAGGGTATTTATACAAAGAATACAATGACTAACTTAGCCTAAATGTCTAAACTAGTCCTTGTACAAAGAATGAAGTGCAATTCCCAAATATGACAAACTTTAAGGCTAACAATCTCTCCCCAAAGTGAAGTCATATGGGAATTGCTTACAATGTTCCCTACAAGTAAAATATAAACCATAAGCACAGAGAATAGTCTTCAAACGTCATTACTACGTTCAGCTTGGAGAATCTTCTCAGCATTCATTTCTTTACTTGCAGACGAACT
Organism: Artemisia tridentata subsp. tridentata; assembly: GCA_021014915.2. Taxonomy (NCBI): domain Eukaryota; kingdom Viridiplantae; phylum Streptophyta; class Magnoliopsida; order Asterales; family Asteraceae; genus Artemisia; species Artemisia tridentata. Next base: position 19,204,764 of record CP139508.1, on the reverse strand, counting down.
TATGTGAGCAAATCTAATTAGGGTTTAATACAGCTTGCCCTGAGTGCTCTCCCCTAATTAGTGCTCTCCCCCAAACTGACAACCTTTCTGATGATTGCCCTGAATCTGAAGAAGTCTTTTGATAATCAAATGCATTTCGTCTTTAGTCTTCTAACATGCAGTGGAAAATGTAGAACAGACTGTAGACTCGACCTTCTTCAAGATTATCCATTTGGGGGAACAGGGTATCAACATCTTCATCTCACCAAATGCATCCCAGTTATCTTTCATATGAAAAATCAGCCCATAACGTACACATGAAATGATAACACCAAAGTAACAAGTTGAACCACTGATCATCTTGATTTTGTTGCCCGAAATTGTTGAAGGTGGAAAAGGTAGAAGTACGGAGAAAAAGATGAGTGGAAGATAAGACATAGAATCAACCAATTTCCGACACAAATGAAATCATTACATAAATCATTAAGCCCGATCACGTGAACTTGTTGTGAGACCTCGATGTACACATTTCTCTCCCTTGCTGGTTACGATATATCGGAATCAGCATAATGTTGTGTACTTGAAGTATTAACTGGAAGCACTTTATCATTAAACCCAGTCAGTCTGTGAGAAGATGTCGATGAACCCAATATAACCTCCTTTATCAAAAACAACGGCTTCATGTAATGACTACTGATGGAGAAAACCTACTATGACGAATTTGAGACTGAAGTAAAATCGCTTAGATTTGTGACTTAAGCTTGTACTATCCTTGTGACTAAGAACGGTGTACCCGATACCCTTAACAGAAGTATTAGTACAAAACCTCTTGACATATCCTCAACTACGTGAGACACTGAGCACTACAACGTAACTCCTTAAAATGATAGCTACTTTGTGAGTATAGAGAGAGAATCACAAAAGTAACTAGATATCCAAGTCTTCGTCAGCATTAATATATGCCCAAACAAGTCATCTTCGCGGTAGGGTAGAAAGAAAGAAGATGAAATAAGTACACGCGTCCGTAAAACCTTACTTCAAACCCAAATAAATAATAACGACTTATCCCCGTAGTCACAGCTAATAATTTAACCATTGTCATTTGATTGTGAATCTTGATCAGGATCTTTTTGGCTATACGTGGTGATTTTGAAGGTGCAGTCCGATAATTTCATTTGTGATGTTGTTGTGAAAAATGCCATAAAATTCAACTCTAATGATGCCGGAAAATTTTGAGTTTAAGAAATTTTTACGCCGAAAATTCCCCGAAAAATTCGAATTTTGACCAAAAAATTTGAATTTTAGGCCAAAATTTTCACACTTGTACCAGAATTTGAATCTCGCGTAAAAATGGACCGTAAAGTCTCCTGTGAAAAATAAATTTTACTCAACTTTTCCTGCCAAAATTCGATTTTTTTTTTTTTTTTTTTTTTTTTTTTTTCAAATGCGATAAGGTTGTCCAATCGCGATAACAGTGAAGATGGTCAACTGCGATAAATCTCAAATGCGATAAATCTCAGATGCGATAAACCTCAACTGCGATAAACCTCAAATGCGATATACCTCAACTGCGATAATCATCTGAGTTGTGAACTGCGATAAGGTCAAATGCGATAGAGCAAAACAGCGATGCCAAATGCGATAAGGCCAAATGCGACACTTATCGCAATTCTCATACAAGAAATGCGATAATCACTACGAATTGCGATAACCTCGCTGCTTTTCTTCAATTGCGATAAAACGCAACTTTTGCCCACTTTTGTTGACTTTGTTGTGTCACTTGCCCAGACCTTATCTTGCAAGATATTATCCTGACAACTTTCACCCACTGCTACCAACTTGGACCAATAATTCACACCTCAATAATGCACTATCTTCACTAAAATAATCAATAACAAATCTTTTACAAAATTTGTTAGTGATTTTCGATCAATGAACCAAGAACAAACAAAAAGTTTGATCTTCCAAGCCAAGTAATGAGTGAAGAACAAGTGAACTTTCACAGTCCAAGTTGATATATCACAAAACAAACACAACCTTTGATCTAATATTTGTGTACGATTGCAAGAAAAACAAAAAGGGTCACGTTTTTATTAACAAAAAACGCACCTTTTTGTTACTGTGAAACATAATCCGAACACAAACAAGATAAAACACACCAAAAATCACATTGTTTACCTCAAACACACCACGATTCGCCACCCGGTTAGCTCTTGATACCAATTGATATGACCAAGAAACACGTTTGGAGGTGGAGGAAACATGATAAACACGAACATAAGATTAAACTTTGAGTTTTCGGTTTATTGACTGGCGGGGTGTGTATGTTTTTCTAGAGAGAAGCTAGAGAAAACACACACACCCCTTTGATACAAATGAATCCTCAACCCTCCAAATAAGGATAAGGAGGGTATTTATACAAAGAATACAATGACTAACTTAGCCTAAATGTCTAAACTAGTCCTTGTACAAAGAATGAAGTGCAATTCCAAATATGACAAAACTTTAAGGCTAACAATCTCTCCCTAAGGGATGGTCATTCAAAAGATGCACTACGTGATTAGATCTTTATACTTCAGCATCTTGAACTTTGTAATTCTTTGTTCCTTCATGCATTGTGATCTTCATCGTATTGTCTTTTGATTGTACTTTGCCTTGATCAACATCTTCATGTATTCAAAGCGTCTTTTCTTCCATTGTAGATGTTGAGACATACGATGATCGATGGACTTTCTTCAGTACCTGCATAAAACAGTTAGCAATAAATCGTCCAGCTCTTCCAGGTTCAGATCTCATTATGACACTTACAACTTATGTTCTTTTTGGTGAACACAAGTGTATTTTATTGAAAGTGTTCCTAAGAGATCTTTGATGAATCTCATGTCTCTAGACTCAATTATGTGCGTTTTGGTTTTAGATGTCGGAGGCGTGGAGCAGAGTGCCACCTTTTCAATATCAACTCATCTCGGAGTGAGAGGTCGATAGATTATGCATTGATCTCCGTGAGAAATGAAACAAATATCTTTTAAGAGATATCTGAGTGGCTGGGAGGGGTTTGTGCACCGCGTCACTGGGTCCATGACGTCTTGTCTTCAATATCAGTATCACCTTAGTGAGTACCGATAGCATATGTATTGACCCAGTTTCTTTCCTAAGTTTTCATGGAGGGCTATTTCTTTTCACCCTATCATTAAACTTTTCTTTTTCATTCTTCAACCCCTTCTTTCTCCTTTCTCATTTGCTCCTTTTTTCAATCATACCTAAGGACTTCTAATTCTATACTATTGGAATTGTCCTTGGGTAGATCCCTCCGGTTCTGGCGGATCATTAGACATTACCTAACCATAATCACCTTATTACACCATGATTATCCTAGATTTGTTGATCACTTGCCATAAAACCATTTGAAAATCTCTCAACATGTTTATGAGAAAACACATTTAGAACACATTGAGAGTTTTGCGTTTTTGTAACACTCCCCCTTCACATGTGCTCATGCATTTTTGAAATAAATTGCACATGTTGGGTAGAGTTTGCACATTTTGAAATGATCGATTTTCGATGAACATGACCTTTGCGAGACACGCTTACATCACTAGGTAGACTAGCTTGAAATTATTACCCGTCCCGGTCATATTCAATGATCATCTCTCGAATTGGTACATTCTACTCGGGCAAGTCCTTTGCGAGACACGCTTGCATCACTGGTAAACCAGCTTGAAATTATTACCCGTCCAGGACATGTCTTTTCGAGAACGGACATTTAGTTTCGTCAATTCGAGGGTTCATGCTGAGTCTTTTTTGATGAGCTCCTTTGGGATTCGAACCATGATCACATTTTAATCCCATTTCTCCCCCTAAAAAATAGCATTTCGATGGTATTTTTGATACCGTTTGATTAAAATCATTATTTTTAGAAAGCTAATAGGGAGAAATGATCATGCATGAACTTTTTGGAACATATTTCTTTTTGGAATACTCCCCCTCAAAACTTGCATTGGTTTTGACATTTTTGAAAACTTTGGAGCAAGTGGGGAGTAACGATTTAAAAAATCTTAAGCAAAATTTTTGAAAAGTTTTGAAAAACCTTTTGAGAAATTTTGAATAAACACATACGGGAGGTGGAGGAAACACATTAAACACGAACTAAAGATTAAACATTGTAAATTCGGTTTATTGATTGGGAGGTGTGTATGTTTTCTAGAGAGAGAAAACATACACACCTCAAAGAACCTGTGAATCCTCAACCCTCCAAATGTGGATAAGGAGGGTATTTATACAAAGAATACAATGACTAACTTAGCCTAAATGTCTAAACTAGTCCTTGTACAAAGAATGAAGTGCAATTCCCAAATATGACAAACTTTAAGGCTAACAGAAGTAGTATAAGATTACTTCATATATTTATGTCATTACGACAATACATAAATATTTACATTTGAAGTAGTCTTATTATCATATCGACACTTGTTCTAATAATTATCTAATTTTAGAAACTTTTAAATTAACATAGTTTCATTATTTCAGCCGAGGCTGCAATGATGAAAGTATGTAATTTACCTTGTCATTAATATCTAGTAATGAAAGTAGATATTAACTCCAAGTGTTCTATAAATTAGAATGTGTATAAAACACATTAGAACATTGATCTCTTACCTTACAGTTAAGAGAACCCTATAAATCATATTCCTTTATGTTGTTGCTTGCACACAATAAGATTTCTCCCACTTGTGCATGGAACAACATTACGTATCAGATAAACAACACGTCTATAGTTTGCTTATATGACCAATATGATTTGTGTCATCGGTATAAGTAGATATAGAATCACCTCGTAAGGAAACGTACACGACTATCCTTAATACCACAAGTGTCTATAATTGGAAAGTATTTATCCCTAGAGATTCTAGAGATAATATGGGTTACTACCAAGACTTGTAGCTCCCACTGAATTTAAGATCACTGCATGAACTCATTATTCAGTAATTACAACACAATGCTCCCACTGGGTTTGACAACATTATAAGTGTTGCAGAACCAATAAAAGCAAATATCGTGCTGTTTAATTTCCTACACCTTTGAGTAATCCCTTACGTAACACTACTAAGGTACTTCAAAAAATGTATTCTACTTGGGAATGATGGAATATCCATCAATACAATTAACTTGAAAAAATTGGGTATGCAATTTCTTCCTTAGTTAGGTCTACCATCTCCATCATGGTATGTAGCACCTTTAAATGGTCAAAGCATAACAACTAGATCAAACATTCTAGTTTGCCTTTTACCACTTTTGCAGTAATTAATCTAGTTTCTAATTTAATAACTCCTAACCATGCAATTTCTTAAGAAATTCGCCATGAGTTATTTTTTTAGAATTTAGACAATTCTAATTATCCTATTATACCTTTCTCACTCATGAAAAGGAATAGGATTAAGTCTCACTCTTCACACGGAAAGTGGACTCGGTTTATTCTTTTCAGCAAAAATTGACTCTATCCAAAAACCCATACGGGTGTAGATCAATTTACTACTAAAAGAATATCCCATGTTTACGGTTTTAACGTTGCATTAAATACATTAAAAGAATTTTCAAAATTCAATTTAGTATTTTTGATAATAACTTTTCAAGAAAATTAAACACCCACTGTAAAATAAAATTTCACCATTTAATTTTCATTGAAAAAATAGGATCCAAATTGACGTCGTTTCATCACATCAGCTGAGGCTGCTAGCAATGAAAGTACTCAATATGGTAGAGCTACACTCAATTGCCAATATCCAATTGCAATTCCTAGAATCATGGGACTTACATTATATTGCCAACATCAGTTGCAAAATGTAAACATGTTTCATCCCCAAATCTTTATGCCTTGACGCCGTCCCATCACATCAGCTGAGGATGCTAGTGATGAAAGTGCTCAATTAAGTTAACCAATTTAGAAACGTGTAAATTGACGCCGTTTCATCACATCAGCTGAGGCTGCTAGCAATGAAAGTGCTCAATTTACCCCTTTTGACTACCATCTTTGAACCATTACATCAGCTGAGGCTGCTAGCAATGGTAGATGTCATCTTAGGTGTTTCCGTATTAATTGGTTGGCATATTACTTAAATTTAATGGTATAAATTTTGATTTGTTAAATCAAAAAATATGTACAAAGATGTCATGCATTCATCTTTGTATCATATATATTTTCAACAAAAATCCGTTTACTCATTCGTAAGCTCAAATCAACAAAGTTTTTAATTGAGGCGTTGAGCAAATTACAACATTGCCTTAAGATGCTTCGTACTTTTTCATGGTGTACTTCGTAAATCTATTATTGACGCACAGGCGAGCGGAGGGACGACAGCCGCCGAAGCTGGTTAAAACCGTGCCCCTCTAAGGTCACAATTTAATGTGAACCAACCTTAAACCCACTTTATAGTTTGTCAATAATAGGTCCGCCGCTTCGACCACTTTTGTACAGTCGCATCAATCAACTAAAACTTATGATTTTCTTGCTTAAAACAATTTATGTAGTAAATTATTAATTGCTAGTCTCGCCTGGGAGCAAATTACCGTGCGAAGCGAACCACTGTCGGCACATAAGACTTGGCAATTAAATTGTTTACTACAAAGGTTTCATAGTTATTAGGTTCATTTATTTTTATTTTGAAAAATTACCCTCTTTGTTGTTACAATCCATCATAATTAAACACACAAAGAACAAGTAATTCAAAAAATAAATAAACACATAATAACACATATATGATCATTAACAATATCATATAGCCACATGCAAACCTTTTTGATAAATCCTATTAATTATCTATGTGAATTTATATGTATCTAATCAATAAAACTCCCATTGGTTTTCGAGCTCATTGTACCCAATGGACCACAGACGCCAAATAAATTTGGCCGCGTAAGTTTTGATCAATTAGATACCACATTGCACATAACTAATTTTAATTAATATATTAGGGTCTTCCCTAATTTAAGATCTATCTTAAAATCATGTGGCACATAAACATAACAAACATTCCATGACAAAATATGCAAGATCTTGTCATGGATTCCATATTGCACATATAATCATGTAAACACATATTATCATGTCAATATATCCTGTACGCAATCTATTAATTAATGACATCACATACGGTATTCATTAATTAATCCCTAAAAATTGCATGCAATCCTAGGGTTTCCTACAAGTTTTCTACAAAAACCAAAACCCTAAATCTTTTAATTAGGTGTCGACCCAATTAGGGTTTACAAAAAAAATAAACCCTAGATTATAAATTGCATGTATCTAATCAAGATTCAATTTTTAAGGGTTTTTAGTAATTAATTACATGTTAAAAACGCGGCTCATGATGCCACTGTTGGAATATGTGAATCATACAAATACTATAAACACATAAACATCACAAGTATGCGCAGCGGAATAGATCTACAATAACATGTAAATTAATTAACTAAATATTAAATAGATGCGTACCTTTTGTGCACTAGCAAGAACAAGGTATAAACCCTAATTAGGGTTTATGTGGATCAACTTCACCTTAGTCGAATAGGGCAAGTCACAACAAGCTAAAGGAAGCTTGTACTCCGTTCTTGTACACACGTATTACTAGCGTCTCAATGTGAAAAGCTAGGTTCATGTATCACAAATAAAACATCACAACACCTAAGGTTTGATGTTCTAGATAATACATGATCGAACCCCATAGAATACAACACAGTACGTCAACAAGAAGAAGAAGGAGTAAATTAATTACATGCATATACACATGCATGTAAAGTACACGTTTCATAAATGCATTCACATGCATTGTACATCTTTTACTCCTTTTCAATGTACTGTACGATGTTTGATTATCAGTAGGTGAAGAAAAGAATGGATTGAAAAAGTCAATCGGTTGGGGTTGTTCATCTGTCGATTGAAGAGACAATCGATTAGGGATTAATTGTTATATTGTCTTCCGATTATATTGAGCAATGAGGGGCTTATATACACTCCAAACTTGCTCTCCAAGTTTGAGTCTAACACCACCTCAAGTTTCAAAAATCGACATTTAACCCCCTCCTTTTTTTCTTGTTCGATCATACGAATATTTGTGATTTAATAATTAATCATAAATCATTATATTAATTATTAATACCTTGAGACTCATACGTAATGTGTGCAATCCCGAAGTCTCGGGTTCGAAACCGGACATACAAATATTAATAAATAATCCATAAACTCTAACAGATAGTAGTAGTGTTAATAGTACTAGTGTGGATAGTTCAGGTCAAGTTTTCGGGTATTCGTATACGAAAGTGGTGCCGGGTGGGTTGAGAAGAAATAGCAGTTCGTACCCGGATTTGAGAAATGAGTCTGTTTGGGAAAATAACCGTGAAAATATCCGAAACCGATTTTACGACGATTTTGACGTGTATAATTCGTCTCCAATGACTAGGTAATATGGGAGATCACGTCAGACTGAACTTGATCTGGTTGAGTATTCAGATGTTAAAGAGATTGTTGTAGATACGGTGGTTCCGATGGCGGAGGCGGTGGCGCCTCCGACACCTCCGCCGCCACCGCCACCACCACAGCGGGAGAGTTCGAAGAGGCATTCGTTTCGAAGTGTTGGAAGAAATGTTGAATCTGATGAGTTTGAGAAAGTGCGAAATGAGCCTCCTTCACCGCCGCCTCCGCCACCTCCTCCACCGCCGGCGATGGCGGAGACGGTAGTGAAGGTGCACCGACCGCGGCACAAGCATAACAAGCTTGAGCGGAAAGTTAGCGACGCAACGAAGGAAATAGCTACGGCTATTTCGAATATATCTTCGTTGTATTACAACAACAAAAAGAAGAGAAAAAACAAAAGGAAGATAAAAAGTGAATCCAACACTAGTTCAGATTCATCTCCACAACACCTTCACCCCCTCCACCACCACCACCACCGCCTCCTTTTAAATTTCAAAACCTTTTCAAAAAAGGCGCGAAACATAAAAAAATACATTCAGTTTCACCCACAATTTATCCCCCACTACCGCCGCCACTACCGCCACCACCAAACTCTATTTTCAACAACATATTCAAAGGCAACAAAAGCAAGCGCTTTAATTCTAATTCAAATCCGTCCTCGATTATGAACAACATGTTCAACACCGGAACGAAAAGTAAACGGTTCATTTCAGCACCGCCGCCACCAATAACTCCGCCACGATACACAACACCTACAAGATCAAAGAAATTATCCGCGCGTGAAAGTCATGCGCCACCGGAGTATCATAACCGTAGGTCAACGAGCAAAGGTAAACCACCACTACGGGCGAAAACAAGCTATTACGAAAGGGAAGACTTTTTACCGAGCTGTTCGGAGTCTCCGTTGATACCAATGCCGCCACTTCCACCACCACCATTTAGAATGTCGGCTATGAAGTTTGAACTCCGTGGTGATTATGTGAGGATACGGAGTACACATAGTTCAGTGTGTAGTTCACCTGATCGTGATGACGTGGCATCGATTGTGTCGGACAGTGGAGTTTCAGTTGGGCCTAATTTGGGGTCCGGTGGGCCCATTTCGTTTCCTAGCCCAGATGTTAACGCTAAGGCCGATAGTTTTATATCTAGGCTTAAAGATGAATGGAGGATGGAAATGAATAAAAAGTTGGGCTAAAAAGCCTGTTAAAAAGCCCAAAGAGGCTCGATGGATGTCGCTGAACTCACGCAAATGCGATCCTAGACATGTGACACGCCTACTGTTTATTGGAAATCGTAGATATATGAGACTGTACATGGGACAAGTCTACTGTTTACTGTTTACCGAAAATCGTAGATATATGAGATTGTACATTATGCGATCGCGGATGTGTTTCTAGTTGATGATCAGTTTAGTATATTACATGACTCGGATATGCACTCGGGTAGGGGTGGAATGTGGAACGAAGTGTAGACTTTAGAAGAAGACGGTTTGGATTTGAAGGGTGATATGGTTCATGTTGTTGATGTTTTAGCCGTCACGAGCTTTTGAAGTTAATGATGTGACTTAATATAATAAATATCATTAAGTTGGTTATAGCATTTACACGTCTGTCTTAATGAAGTGCTACCCACACTTGTTGATTTCGTTGATTAGATTTAGGTATAGGTTAAGTAAATGATTAGGTTTTCAGCATTAATTCTCTAGTAGAGTTGGTATCATGGAGTGAATGGTTGAGATGTCAATTTCATCCAAGGGATTTCAACTTTGAGACATAAGTATAAAAATATCACATTCGCATGCATTATTTGCTTCATAGACAAAGCCCATAACCAAAATAATCTACCATAAAACATGGTTAAAGTACAGGTTAGGGTGTCATAAATTGGGTAATACCCGCAGAATCGAAAAATGAAATGGAACCGAATCAAATTTGTATTCGATCTGAATTTGTCAAAATCGAACCGAACCAAATTAAATATTCGGTTTTTGGTTTAGATATGGTTTTGGTAAAATGAAAACCGAACCGAACCTAATACCGAATTCACAAAATACATATATATATTTTTATATATTTATATAAAAAAACCACTAAAACTTTTTCCTAGTATAAATATAGCATTTTTTAAGCTTGAATTTTTTGTTGTTGCTAAAAATATGGAGTGTATAATTAACTAAAAAAATATCTAGTTATGTAATCAGGTTTTTCGGTTTAACCCGAAAACCGAACTAAATTCAATTTCGGTTTTCGGTTCGATTTAATCTAACTTGAATTCGATTTGGTTCGTTTTCGATTTTACAAAAAAAATAAATAAAAAAATTAACCGAATAAACCGAACAACCCAATAACCATACTGATTAGTACACGTTGATTGTGTATAGATTTGCTTTACAGATTTAGAAAGTAAACTTGATGTTACATAAAGAATGATCAAAATATAATAAAAAGCAAACAACATTTTAGTTGTCAATTTCCGGATACGATACAAACGATAGGTTAGGTCATAAAGTTTTTGTAGATGTAAAGGGAGAAAGTGAATCCAAAGGAAACTTAAAAAATCATTCATCCAAAAGATGAAGTCATTGCATACAAAGAACAACAATGCCTTGTTGGGAAGATTTCTTTTTGTTACTTTTGAACCATTTAGAAGTAAAGCATTATAATGCTATGGCCCTCTCTAACCTAACATGCTTTTAAAGTGGTCATATTTTATGTTCCAATTTTTGTGATCATTGGCGTTTAATTATGTGTGTTGGAGAAAATAGATATTGTTGACAAGACACTTTGTGATTTTCGCGGCAAAAGTATATCATGAATACAAATATCTTCACTTTTATAAATGATGATAATTCGATATTTGAGGTGCTTTTGGTGTTTTTGGTGCTTTTGAGGTAAATGACATTATACCGTAGCTTTTTTATGAAACACCAAATAACTACTATTAGCTTTAGCTGATCAAATGATTCGATTGATGAAGTTGCGAGAACGGAAAATGTGAACACCCTTTCAATTGCGACGTACTAGAAGTGGCAAAATAAAAACGTCGAAGTGATATAAAGTTATATAAACCATGTCGATTGAAATTGACTATCCAACATTTTTGTACACCTATTTTTTGGGTCCATAAAAAGAAAGTGCCATTTGGACTCGGCCCAATGGGCTAATTCTACATTGTTTCTACTGCTATTGTCAATATGAATGGACCGCTAGAGTGTTTTGAATTTAGACTTTGGAACTTGGATAGCAATTTGTAAGACCCAAAATGAAGGTTCACTTTTGGTTCTTCTTGATATGAGTATGAATAAATTCTAACTGATATGCAAATTTCCCCTTGGTAAGTTTATAATTGTAAAACTGAAAGGTAGCAATCTTCATTGATATAAATTATTCTAGAAAGGTAGCAATCTTCATTGATATAAATTATTTCCTTATTTGATAACAATCTACAACATAATTCAGGGCAAGAAAAAGAAACATAAAAAGTTTCTTAAACTTTATGACTTATGACTAGACATCATACAAAATCGATGAAGCTAGCATCAAGTTACCGATAGATGCATCTTCATCCAAAGTCGATCATCCACTGACAATAAATCTTTGACTTGGCGCATTGTTGGCCTTTCCTGTGGGTTGTAGTTCAAACATGCCCGTGAGACATTCAAAATTGCATGAGCTAGTTTCGAAACTAGAGATGATGGTGGCGGAATCCGTCTATCTCCTACATTGGCTAGCAATAGATCATCAGTAGACAGTGTTGGTAGACATGATATAAGATCTCCAGGATGTTTTCCCATAATCACTTCTAGTGCAACAACTCCAAAACTATACACATCGCATTTCTCTGTTGCCACCATCGTATAAGCAAGCTCTACATGGAAGGAAACATGAGAATACAAAAAAAATTGTTATGTCAGAATTCAGATCATGATTAAATGTAACATAGATAAATCTGAAACTTGAGAAGAAGTAGTATTTATAGATAACTTTAAAATATATGGTAGTTACCTGGCGCAATATAGCCATAGGTGCCTACAACCGCAGTCCAATTCGATGAATCCATCTTTAGAAGCTTCGCTGTTCCAAAATCCGAGATATGTGCCTCATAATCAGAATCGAGAAGGATATTAGCTCCAGAAATGTCTCTATGAATTATAGGTGGTGTGCAATCATGGTGCATATAAGCCAAACCATTCGCTACAGCCCTAACAATTCTTACCCTTTTCAGCCAATCCATTTCCTTTGCTGTGATATCGCTACTTAAGAGCGATTTTAGACTTCCCTTCTCAAGATATTCGTAAATTAAAAATGAGTGACGAGCATGGAAGCAGTATCCATAGAGTTTAACTATGTTTCTGTGCCTTATGCTTCTCAATGCTCGTACCTCATTTAGGAAGCCTATATGATCGTCACCCTCAGATGATGAATGAAGTTTCTTCACAGCTACTAAATTGTTGGGTTGCAACACAGCTTTATACACAGTACCATATCCTCCAATCCCAATACAGTATGCATCATCAAAATCATTTGTTGCCTTGATGATTTCATCATACATCGCCTGTCCATCAAAACTTGTTATTGAGAAAAAATTGCCACCTTCTTCGCCTGATGGTATCTGTGGAGAAGTTCTCTTTCTATGTCGATAAGCAATGAGGCCACACATGAATAAACCAAGTAAAAGAGCCGCAAAAAGTGGGACCACAGTTACAAGGATGAGCTTATGATGAAAATGATTATTTTTCTTCATTATCTTTTGACTTTCACAAAGTTTCAAACCTGTAACATTTCCACACAGACCATCATTTCCTTGAAATGCTTCTCCAGACACATTTTGAAAGACAGCACCAGGGGGAACGGGACCAGTGAGCTCATTGTAAGACAGGTCTATATCAATCCTTCCTGGCAAGTTACTGAAACCATTAGGAATTGAACCAGATAGCTTATTGTGAGAAAGATTCATCATTACGAGACTTTTTAAACTTCCAATTTCTGATGGTATCTCTTCTGTGAGTGAATTCCAAGATAAATCAAGAGCATTGAGTTGACTTAATTTACCGATCTCCGATGGGATCTTTCCGCTGAGTTTGTTATTACTAAGATATATGTGAGTGATTTGTACCCAATCACCAACATATCTTTGTAATGACCCGTTTAACCTATTTTTGGATAGGTCAAGAGTAAGGAGACCATGCAGTGACCCAAGCACTTGACGTATAGCACCTGAAAGGTTGTTATCGCTCAAGTTTAAATTTAACAAACTTTTCATCTTCCCAAACTCCTTTGGAATTTGCCCAGACAACTGATTTGTGTGCAGCACTAGCTCAAACAATTGTAGACTTCCGATTCCTTGTGGTATAGGACCGGATAACTTGTTGTCACTGATACAGACTCTGAAGGCTTCTCAGGTTTTTTAACGATGAAGGGATTGAACCATTGAGTTGATTTTGGCTCAAATCTAAGCTAGTGAGAGACTTCATATTCCCTAATTCAGTAGGAATGGGTCCAGAATGTTGCTTTTTGGACAATTCTAATTCAGTGAGAGACTTCATATTCCCTAATTCAGTAGGAATGGGTCCAGAAAGTTGATTTTGCAACAAATAAAGGAAATTCAAAGACACCAAATTACCCAACGATGAAGGAATTGAACCATTGAGTTGATTTTCGTTCAATTCTAAATCTGTTAGAGACTTCAAATTCCCTAATTCAATTGGTATGGGTCCAGAGAGTTGATTTTGCCACAAATGAAGGACTTTCAAAGACTTCAAATCACCCAACGATGAAGGAATTGAACCATTGAGTTGATTTTCGGTCAAATCTAATTTAGTTAGATTCTTCAAATTCCCTAATTCAATTGGAATGGGTCCAGAAAGTTGATTTGTGTGCAGATAAAGGCTATTCAAAGACACCAAATCACCCAATGATGAAGGGATTGAACCAGAGAGTTGATTTTTGTTCAATTCTAATTCAGTTAGATTCTTCAAATTCCCTAATTCAATTGGAATGGGTCCAGAGAGTTGATTTTGCCACAAATAAAGGAATTTCAAAGACTTCAAATCACCCAATGATGAAGGGATTGAACCATTGAGTTGATTATTGGCCAATTCTAAATCAGTTAGATTCTTCAAATTCCCTAATTCAATTGGAATGGGTCCAGAAACTTGATTTTGCCACAAATAAAGGAATTTCAAAGACTTCAAATCACCCAATGATGAAGGGATTAGAGAATTGATTTTTGTACAAAGATAATTTAGTGAGAGACTTCAAATTCCCTAATTCAATTGGAATGGGTCCAGAGAGTTGATTTGTGGACAAATAAAGGATATGATATTCAAAGACTTCAAATCACCCAATGACGAAGGGATTGAACCAGAGAGTTGATTCTTGTACAAAGATAATTCAGTGAGAGACTTCAAATTCCCCAATTCAATTGGAATGGGTCCAGAAAGTTGATTTGTGTAAAGACGCAAAATGGTTAACTGGCTTAGTTTACCAATGGTAGGTGGAATTACACCAGAGAACTGATTGGTTGAAAAATCAAGATGGACAAGTTTGGACGGGAGTCCAATTTCTCGTGGGATGGGACCAAAGAAGCTGTTTAAACTATGCTCAAAATGGGTAAGATTTCCTAGAATAGAGAACGGGAACTGGTGAAGCGTACCTTTTATCTCAGACGTCGAGAGGTTCATCCTGTTAATGTTTCCATCAGCGTTGCAAGCAATTCCAAACCAAGAAGGGCACGGAGCAGGTGCACTAGTATTCGCTGGAAGGGGTGTCCAAGAAGATACAATTTGGGAGTTGTTTGGGATTTTAAGGGTTGCTTTCCATTTTTGAAGAGCATTTGCTTCCTCCAAAGAAGCAGAAGTAAAGTTTGGTACAAATGAGAGAGCAATGAGTAGTAGAGCTAGAGATAAAAGTAAGAAGTTTGAAGAAGCCATTGCTTGCTTTTGCATGTTTTTTTTCTATAAAGTGAAGGTTCGTATGTCTTTATTTATACTTGAGCTACCCTTTTCTCATAAATTATTTTCCAATTCTTAGAAATTAAATTTTAGGTGGTGTCATATTATTCCACAAAGATTGTTTCACTCGAGAAATTAATGTCCCTTTTGGAGAATACTTTAACTGTGTTCTATTTTTGTTTTCAAATCAGTTCCTGGCGCGAAAGTAGAAAAAAAAAAGGCTTAAAAGAGCTCGTCTATTGTGATGTTAAAATTCTTATTGAAGTATAACAAGTACATAATCAGATAATTCTCTCTTTTATTTATTTTTTTTAATTTTTTTTTATTATTATTATTTTTTTTTAAGTTCTGTTTGATGCAAATCTGTAAATAGATTTTCATAATAAAGTTCTTCAACATTGCTTATCAATTGTTAAAATTGTTGAATTTAAATAGCATGACACGCATCTAAATAAATAAACACATCAAGAGTACATAGCGGAAGCAAGATCGTATTTAACACGTATAAAGAATTACATAAAAGTAAATTAGAATTACCTCGAGATCCTAGCAAGAACAAGAATCAATTCTTCTCTTCTAATCACAAGATCAATTAAGATGGATTAACGTGGAACCCCTTACCGTTTTGTTCCACAATCCAAGATGAACAACTAAAGTAAGTTGTTACCGAACTCTTTTACACACGTACTATAACCGATCAAGCAATGATTCTAGTGATTAGACACGTTTATTAAACCAATATAGAATTGTTTAATAAAAAAAACCAAAACCAATTTTGTTAAACAAACATTGAATACTGTATGACACAAATTCAATTAAACCATGTGATATAAATATTATATAAATATTGTACAATGAATATCTTCTTCTTTAAGAGTCAAAGATATCAATTCGTACCTACTGTACGATGTACTGTATCACAAAAGTTTGGTTGATTTGTTTTAGACGCAAAGGAAGAGAAGTAAATAAAACCTTTTGGGTTATAGTAAATCGTACAAAACGTCCAATCCCTAAAGACCCAAAAGATTTATATTTATAGTTAATAGACATCTTGGAGCACAAGACATTATAATGGATCGATTTGGGCTATTATACCCAAAATCGGCCAACCCACTAATGTGGGTTCTAGATCCTTCTTTGCCTCCCAATTTCACTAATGGTCCTTCCTTTATTTCTTAACGGTCGTTAGTCAACACCGTTAATTATTTCGTGTCCAAATAATTAATATATACAATAATTATACATATTAATTATTTACTTGATCATCATACGTAAAGTGTGCAATCCCTCGGTCCCATGTTCGAATCTAGACATACACATTTAATATTTTTCCATTAACTCTAACAGCTCCCACTTGGAAATCTATTAAAAAGTGTAATGACATTGGTTAGCGTCTAGCAACACGCCAATGCCCCTAGAACAACTCGGGTGTGTGGTCTCCTGGACAAACCACTTGATGATTTTATAATCATCATACTTATCCTTTTGTTTCTAATACTACATTAATAAAGATATGGATCTAAATTCATTCTTTATTAATAATTATGTTTCTCGTTTTTCGATTACACAAGATTACCAAATCTTCTGAACATCGTCAGGGGAGATCTTGGGCATGGCCATGCAAACATCTTGTTAATCCTACGAGGGGCCCAGTAGTATTAAACTTCAAATTAACTTTGAAGGAACAAATCCCATATTGACTACGAGCATAACTCATACACTTTGCAACACTTCCGAAAACAATCCGTATAGCTACCAGTTACGTATAGCGTTAAATTGAGTCACAGAAATGCACTACATGTATGAACGATTATCTGGTATCTCAAGTCTAAGGATAAATATATACATGATTTACTTAATGACAAGATCCATAAAGTAAACTCATGAAGTCGGGATAGTCCTATATTGCAATTCTTGAATATCATGTGATATTGGCATCTCAACCTTACAGTACATTCTACCAATCCTCACATTTGTCTTTATTTAATGATATTCCCATATCATTAATCGACAACGGACTATTTAGAATAACATAAGTTATTCATGGATTTAAACATGCAAATATAAGATACAATTTATTATTAATGAAAACAAACGTACCACGTACTTTAATTCATTGTAAATAATAATTGCTTAATATCCCTTATCCAACTACTAAATATAGATCAATGCATGATAATTCCCATTAATGAATTATGCCTCAAGTCATGTTCCACATACTTGTTGACAAAGCATAAATCAACTAATTTTGATCTATCAGAATTTTGAGAATACTTATTTAAGAATTCAATTACTGAAATTCTTGTATGTGTGCATTCATCTATCTAGATATTGCCACATACTTCATAAAATGCGTGACATCCTCTATCACGAATTTATGACAATTAAACTACCAAACCTTTGTAGTTAAAGTATTCTAATTCCTTATGTATAATGCAACTATGCTCATGATGAGCATAACTAGTCCACATGGCCTTTAACAAGGATAAACTCCCACCATGACTAGTATTGAGTGTCATCTCAATCTTATCAGCATCATTGTATCCAAATAACAATATGCTATATTAAAATTCCGTAAACTTTTATTCATCGTGTAATGTTTGATATCTTCAAATCTATCAAGATTTGTTAACTATATCAATTAAGCAATAACTTGCCATATGGTTCATATTTAGAATTATGGAGCAACTCCAGGCTGAGGATGTTAATTCTAAACCATATCCATTACACTTAACTATCTAATAAATTACAATTAGATATTAATGTTGTCAATCATCTTGCATCCAAGCATGATACAACAAATAACATGATGTACATGAAAAATCCCTGTGTCTTTGATTTTATTCATGTCATATCTTTTCAAAGATATGTATCTATCTAGCCATTCTAATAGATTATCATGTTTATTAGAATCAGTTATTTTACCGCTTATGTTTATAACAATAAACATATACTTCAAGGTTTTATTTTCTAAATTTTCATGTGAAGTTTCATTCCAAACAAGACTTAACATATAAATGTTAATGGAATGTTACTTCCTATATGTTATACAACATATATGAAATAAGAAAATATAATACTCCCACTAGCTTTCAGGAATATTGAGAATACCTTATTTTAATTATAAATCAAAACTAGATTTAATAACTAAACATAAGTACATCTCATAGATGCATGCATCAATCTGAACGATTGCACTTTGTATACTTTCAAAGATTATTTGAATTCAAAAACTCCTTTCAATTACTTTTCGTCCTCGCACAAGTAATTATCCAAGAAAGAGTTTTGACATTCCATTATTAATTTCATATAAATGAAACTAAAAATGACAATCATAATCTTTATATATTTAATATACTTAGAAAGAATTTCAATCACATTTAATTGCTTAAGCGTGATTGTTAATCTTTCACTCATTAAATATGTATACAAATTTGTCCATTATGATTTCTACACAAGAATTTAAATCTCTAGGATTTTCATTTACTTTGTAGAAATTCATTTTCATTCTATAGTGTATCTATAGAGTTTAAGATCAACTACGTTTTCAAACTAGTTATCTTCTTGGACTGCATCTAATTTATTCATAGTATGAGTAATTTTCCAAATAAACATTTGCAATTTATTAACAGGTTTATCAATATCCTGTAACTCATAATCCTCAACATATTCTACAAATATTTGAGATATCCTTGCGGATCTATGAATAAAAATTCCATCATCTTGAGGTTTAACATTAACATGTTTAATCCTCATTATGATTTTGCTAGTGTATTTAGAAGATTAAGTATCTTGTAATTTTATCTTATCAAGATAAAACTCCCACTTGCCTTTTACAATTTATAGATTACCTATAAATATTTAGCAAATAGAGCAACACAACTTTGTTCTCTTTTGGGACTTTTACAAATACATATTGACAGTTCCTAATATTAATTTGTTAATAACCTCATCAAGCAGTCTAACAAATTCTGAACTTCAATTTTTAAGACTTAATGTGATTCAACACATTTCATAATAAATGGTGTCTTATTAATCTTCTAGGTTGGAGTCTAATTGAGTACATCCAATCCATACTCAATTTTCTAACCTTGATATCTTTAGGAAGAATAGAAGATATAGTTATCTTAATCAAACAATATTACTAGAGTTTGATTTTCATAACTGAACATACCATACACATCATGTATTTCATTAGGATTAATATTGTAAGTCATTCTTACAATATTAAAGATAAATATATTTCGTTTATGGCTTACCTATTTACCAACTAAGTCAATTTAATGGTACAATAGATTTTCCAAGCCAATTGCATGCTTTATAACAAAAGTGCCCTTTTACCCAAGTCACTTCATTTCTATGTCTTTCCAAAAAGACATAGACTGTTATAATCCCAATATACCACTAGTACAAAAATGGGATTTGGTCACAGATGTTGTTTTTCGAACGGCCACATAGTAACTTTTTTATTTGACTAAATGTACCAGAATAAAAGAAACAGCCACACTTGATCCGACTTGTGTGACCATTTCGTTTTTCCAACTGAGACTACAGTCACACATTTGAATATTTTTGTGACTAGAGGTATTTTGTAAATTATTTTTTTTGATTATTTAGTCACATATAATTTAGGACGTGTGACGGATACAAATAAGTTTGAAACATTAGTCACACTATATATATACATATGTGACAAATATATGTCACACAATTGAATAGTGTGACCAAAATTCATATATGGTCACATGAAGTAATTATGTATGTGGCTAAATCATATACTCAAGTTTGTCACACATTATTTAAAAGTGACTAAATCATATAATCAAATTTGTCACACATTATTTAAAAGTGACTAAATATGATCCACTTAATTTTCCCTAAATAAAATTCCCTCTTCTCAACTTTTCAACTTTTCACAGGCCGCCTAAATTTTTCCCAAAAATCAAACTGCCCCTCCTTCCCAAATTCCCAAATATTTCATTAACCGTCCCAAATATCCCCCTCAACTTTTCACATAGATCTGGTCTTCTTCTTCTACCACACTCTCAACCAACTTTTGATCATGACTTATTAAGATAAAGAAATCTTAAGCTCAGGCTAGGCTCACCAACAGCTCAAAGGTATCAATTTTTATTTTACTTATTAGACTTCATCTGGGTGTTTTATATCAAACTGGTCAATTCATGAAAAGTAGCTAAAAGGGATCAGTGTTGGTCTAACAGGTCAAACGTTTTGACCATTGCCCAACCCGCTCATGTTGCCATCTCTTATAAAAACTATTCAACCCCGATATCATTATTGTCTTGTGTTTGAAGTTTTATCACTCATTCGATGCTTGTTTCTACAGATGTTTCCAAGTGTAAACAAGGTAGTCTTCCTAGACGATGACCTTGTGGTTCAAACTGATCTTTCACCTCTATGGGACATCGATATGAACGGAAAAGTAAATGGAGCAGTTGAAACATGTAATGGAGGTGATAAATTTGTGATGTCGAAGCGATTCAAAAGCTACTTGAACTTTTCTCATCCATTAATATCAAAAAATTTCGATGCAAATGAATGTGCTTGGGCCTATGGCATGAATGTATTTGATCTTGAAGCTAGGCTCACCAACAGCTCAAAGGTATCAATTTTTATTTTACTTATTAGACTTCAGCTGCAAAAAGAAATGATACCTTTTTGGTGACCAATTTCAGTTGTTGCATTACTTTTCAGTTGTTGATTCTTGAACTGATAGATGGTTTTTCTTATCACATTTGTTTGAGGCATTTTGTCATACAGTTGAACTGCTAGTTTATAGATTAAAATGTGATATGTGATCATGAAATGGTATACAAAAAAAGAAGATAAAAGATTGATTTATTAGTACTTCATATTTAGATAAATGAGATGTTAATTGTATTAAATTTCATCTATTCATTTTGTTTTGCTGATTTTACTACCATTTGTATTTTAAAGTTTCGTTATTTATGTGTTATAATCAAACATTTGACTGCATAACTCAGTTGACCGGATTTACAAAGTTGGGTTGAATAAGTTTGCTGGTCTGAGTAATGAAGAGTACCGTACGTTGTATACTGGTGTTAAGAAGAACAATAACAACATAGTTGGTTTAAATAAGGTTAAAAGTGATAGATATGTTTTACGGTCGGGTAAATCTTTGCCGGAATCTGTTGATTGGAGAGAGAAAGGTGCTGTTGCTGCTGTTAAAGAGATAAACTATAGGAAATCGATTGGAATTTAACCACTTGCAAATTACTAGTAATAGTTTTAATTTTTAATCTTTTACTTTTGGGGACTCGATCAACTATAAAAATATTAGATAATCGCCTTCTCAATGTAGAGATTTTATTTGAAGTTAACCATTATTTTGAGTTGTTCTCAGGTGTGGATTCAATATAACATGCTTATCTTTGGGTTAAATAAATTAATTTTTTTATACTAATTGCAGGGAGTTGCTGGGCATTCTCAACCACCGGAGCCGTGGAAGGTATCAACCAGATTGTTACTGGTGACTTGATCTCTGTCTCAGAACAAGAGCTTGATGATTGTGATCTCATTATTACATACGATTACTTTCTGATTATTGTTAGTTACTGAATTTTGGTATGTCCGGTTTGCAGTTGTTCTTGATGAAACGAGGAGGACAAGAGTTGTATGTTGGACCCGTTGGTCGTCATTCTTGTGAGTTGATAAAGTATTTTGAGGTAATGAGGATTTGCTGTTTGCAATGGATTATCTTATTATCGCTACTTGTACTCACAATAGTTACTACTTAATAAAATCACCATTGTAACTCGTTGATTGATTCGTGAATTAGGATAATGACGGGGTAAGTAAGATCAAAGACGGATACAACCCGGCAACATGGATGTTAGAAGTCAGCACTTCCTCTCAAGAACTAGCTTTAGGGGCCGATTTCACCGAAATCTACCATAACTCAGATCTCTCAGTTAGTACTTTGATTTTTTAGTAATTAAGATGAGATTATCTTCTACTGGTTAACACAGGTGAGCACTCAGATCTCTCAGTTAGTGCTGGGATAAAGGTACTTGGTTTTTTCTGAACACTTCTATATATGTTCTTTAGGTCCCTTCGATAATCACAAGGAAAATTTTCAGTCAGGTATTCTCGTTCATAGATGTGCAGTTCTTCAATAGGTGATGGCCTTTGGGTGTATGCTGAGTTATGAAGCGATGATAGGCTGGGTTATGATGAAGTTAACGTCGGTTAGAAAAAGTATATAGTAACTTTGGGGTTAAAGTTTTTTTAAGTCGAGCTGGGTTTATCTGTATTTTTTGTTTCTTATAGTGTTTGAACTGCTTTGATGAATAGAAAAGTATAGTGTGATGCGCAACCTGAATTTATTATATGTTGGAGAAAAGGTTGTATTCTTTCATCTACCACTCGATTTATCTGTTCTTTTCATATGCAGGCTATTATTACAGAGAAATATGGTGCACATGGATGTAATGTTGGCGAAGATGGCAGTCTTGCTCTTAATGTCTCCAAGCATGTTATTCATTAATATGATGTGATCCTCTGAATGATCTGTTGTTAATGTTGGGACCCTGATTATGCAGCTTTAAAGAAGGACTAGATCTTGTAATAGGAGGCAATTGACAGAACAGGCTATAATGATAAAATTAAGATTGCAATTGACGTTGCTGCTACTGATTTCTGCGTAGGTAACGTTTCTCATTCCTTACAATGTGTCAACTTTTTTTGCTGATCACTTTAATGAGTTGAAACTTGACATTTATATTATCTGTATCAGGTGCAAAGTATGATTTAGATTACAAGTCTCCTAATAAGTCAGGACAAAACTTCAAGTCAGGAGAAGATATGGTTGAAATGTACAAGGAACTATGTAGAGGTATATAACTATGTTAACAAAGTAGGTTTGTCACTATGTTTAATGCTTCATGCAACTACATATATCGTTTAATGCTTGTTTCCACCTGGTGTAAGCGTTATATTGAAATGGATAGGAAACATTCTCATTGGGAAAACAATCATGTTTTGTCTGCACTAAAAGAGCCATAAATATTTTCATTAGGAAAACAATTTGATGTATATTAGATGCGATTAAGGCCTTTTTGCTCTAGGTTAAATACAACGCTAACAGTTGAAGTACTCCTCAAGTTGGAGGTAGATATCAGTCATTTTCATCTTTCTGCATATAAATTCAGTTTGACACTCCTTATAAGTTGGATTTCAGCAAACCTGAGCATATTAGGTTTATTTTTGAGTTTTAAGTAAATGAAGATGTGTTCGTCTTGTACCCCACTGTGTATGTTTTTATCAAGCGATTTCTCAAAGCTGCAGAGTCTCACAAAGAGGTATGGCCTTTCATGTGATTTTATTTCTATTAGTTCTTTGACTATTCTGCAAGACTGTGAGTGCTTAAAACGGCATCAAACCGTCACTGCCATTACCTGAGACCAAGACTTCAAAGAAGAATGCCAAGAAACAACTTCAGTTACTTTCATGAATCAGAGAAAAGATAAAAAGGTTGGACGAAGAACATGAAGCCGTTGAAACTGCTAGTGTATTGGTTAAAACTGTTAGTTATAAGTTAGTACTGTTGGTTCATATGGTTAGTACTGCTTATATGATGTGTTAGTGGTTCAGTTATATACATTCTAATTTTATTGTATTTGAATTTGTTTTGATATATATATTTGAATTTGTTTCGATATATATTGATTTCTTAAATGTGACTAAAAGATGTATATAGTCACATTATTAGCACTTTTGGCCACTTTATGCTTAATTGTATGTGACTAAATACGAAAAACAAACATGCTTTGTGTGACTAAAAATTACAAAAGGCCACACAAACTAAAAATTCATGTGACCATTGGATGATCAATAGTCACACAAAATACACATTTCTTCACTTTAAATAGCATATGGTCACACTTATTAGCACTTTTGGCCACTTTATGCTTAATTGTATGTGACTAAATAGCCAAAACAAATATGCTTTGTGTGACTAAATATTACAAAAGGCCACACACACAAAAAATTCATGTGACCATTGGATGATCAATAGTCACATAAAATACACATTTCTTTCACTTTAAACAGCATATGGTCACACTTATTGACACTTTTGGCCACTTTTTGCTTAATTGTATGTGACTAAATACCCATAACAAACATGTTTTGTGTGACTAAATATTACAAAAGGCCACACAAACATAAAATTCAAGTGACCATTGGATGAACAATAGTCACATAAAATACACATTTCTTCACTTTAAATAGCATATGGTCACACTTATTCACACTTTTGGCCACTGTTTTTTAAATTGTATGTGACTAACTCGAAAAAAACAACACACGTTGTGTGACTAAATCATCACAATCGTCACATTTATTATATATTCATGTGGCCATAGGATGGGAAATAGTCACACATACTGATAAATCCAACAAAACTTGTGCCTAATTGGTCACACATATTCGGGTTTTGGTCACTCTTTTTCAATGAAAACGGTCACAAACTAAACAATGTGACCATATAGACCCTACGGTGGCGCGACTTTTTGTCACACACACCAAAAAAACGTGTGTGACTATATGCATATAGTCACACATTTCTTGGTGTGGCCGTAGGCCAAATCTGTACTAGTGATACGTTATAAGTCATTTATCAACTCCATGACTTCTTGTATATGTCTTAATAAAACATAACAAGTTAACGTCTTACTTTAGTATAAGTCTTATAGCAATCAAAAGACTTCATATTTATATCTTTATAATAATATGCATAACTAGAGTAATTATGAACACCACAATTCGGTTTCAATATCTTGTTTCAAGTTAATTTATTACTTCATATATTTATGTCATTCCACGAATACATAAACATTCAAATTATGAAGTAGTATTAGATTACTTCATTTATTTATGTCATTACAACAATACATAAATATCCATATTTGAAGTAGTCTAATTATCATATTGACACTTGTTCTAATAATTATCTAATTTAGAAACTTATAAATCAACATAGTTTCATTGCATCAGCTGAGGCTGCTAGCAATGAAAGTATGTAATTTACCTTGTCATTAATATCTAGTAATGAAAGTAGATATTAACTCCAAGTGTTCTATTAATTAGATGTGAATAAACCACATTAGAACATCAATCACTTACCTTGCAGTCAAGAGAACCCTTTTAATCATATCTCTTTATGTTGTTGCTTGCACACAATAAAGATTTCTCCCACTTGTGCATGGAACAACATCATGCATCAGATAAACAACACGTCAACCGTTTGCTTATTAGATCAATATGATTGTGTCATAGATATAAGTAGATACAGAACCACTTCGTCTAGTAAGGAAACGTACACGACTATCCTTAATACCACAAGTGTCTATAATTGGAAAGTAATTATCTCAAAAGATCTTAGAGATAATCCGGGTTACTACCAAGATACCAAGACTTGTAGCTCCCACTGAATTAAAGATCACTACATGAATTCATTATTCAGTAATTACAACACAATGCTCCCACTGAATTTGACAACATTATGAGTGTTTCAAAACACAGTAAAAGCAAATATTGTGCTGTTTACTTTCCTACACCTTTGAGTAATCCCTTACGTAATACATACTAAGGTACTCAAAGTATGTTTTCTACTTTGTCAATGATGGAATATCCATCTACAATTAACTTGAGAAAATTGGGATGCAATTTCTTCCTCAATTAGTTCTACCATCACCTACAGTGATATGTAGCACCTTTAAATGGTTAAAGCACAACAACTAGACCAATCATTCTAGTTTGCCTTTTACCAATTTTGCGGTAATTAGTCTAACTTCTAATTTTAATAACTCCTAAATGTGCAATTTCTACAAAATTTGCCATGAGTTATTTCTTAGAATTTAGACAATTCTAATTTTCCTATTATACCTTTCTCATTCATGAAAAGGAATAGGATTAAGTCTCACTCTTCACATGGAAAGTAGACTCGGTTTATTCTTTTCAGTAAAAATTGACTCTATCCAAAACCCCTACGGGTGCAGATCAATTTACTACTAAAAGAATGCCCCACGTTTACGGTTTTAACGTTGCATTAAATACATTAAAAGAATTTTCAAAATTCAATTTTAGTATTTTCGATAATAACTTTTCAAGAAAATTAAACACCCATGGTAAATTAAAATTTAACCATTTAATTTTTACTAAAAACTAGGATCCAAATTGACGTCGTTTCATCACATCAGCTGAGGCTGCTAGCAATGAAAGTACTCAATAAGGTAGAGCTACACTCAATTGCCAATATACAATTGCAATTCCTAGAATCATGGGACTTACATATTTTGCCAACAACAGTTGCAAATGTAAGCATGTTTCATCCCCAAATCTTTATGCCTTAACGCCGTTCCATCACATCAGCTGAGGCTGCTAGTGATGAAAGTGCTCAATTAAGTTAACCAATTTAGAAACATGTAAACTTGACGCCGTTTCATCACATCAGCTGAGGCTGCTAGCAATGAAAGTGCTCAATTTACCCTTTGATTCCCATTCTTTGAATCATAACATTCAGCTGAGGCTGCTAGCAACGATAGAATGTCATCTCAGGTGTTTCCGTATTAATTGGGTGGCATATTACTTAAATTTTAAGGGTATTAATTTTTGATGTTATGTAATCAAAAATATGTACAAGATGTCATGCATTCATCTTGTAACATATGTTTTCTACAAAACCATTTACCAATTCGCAGCTTAAAATCAACAAAATTTAATTGATGGCGTTGAGAAACTTACAACATTGCCTTAAGATGCTTCGTACTTTTTCATGGTGTACTTGGTAAGTCTAATATTGACGCACAGGCGAGCGGAGGGGCAAACGTCCGCCGAAGCTAATTAAAAACGCGCCCCTTTCGGATGACAATTTAATGTCAAGCCTCCTTATACCCACTTTATAGTTTGTCAATATTAGGTCCGCCGCTTCGACCACTTTTGTACCGTCGCATCAATCAATTAAAACTTTAAGATTTAAAGCTTAAAACATGTAGTAAATTATTAAATTGCTAGTCTCGCCTGGGAGCAAATTACCGTGCGAAGCGAACCACTATCGGCACATAAGACTTGGCAATAAATAATTTACCACAAAAGGTTTCATAGTTATTAGGTTCATTTATTTTTATTGAAAAAATTACCCTCTTTGATGTTTCCAATCCATCATAATTAAAACACAAAGATCAAGTAATTAAAAATAAATAAACACACAATAACACGTATATGATCATTAACAATATCATATAGCCACATGCAAACCTTTTGATAAACCCTATTAATAATCTCTATGTGAAAATTAATGTATATAATTAGAAAAACTCCCATTGGTTTTCGAGCTCATTGTGCCCAATGGACCACAGACGTCAAATAACTTGACCGCGTAAGTTTTTACTAATTAAATACCACATAGCACATAACTGATTAATTAATATATTTAATTAGGGTCTTCCCTAATTATAGATTTATCTTAAAAAAACATGTAGCATAAACAAAACCTAATCCATAATTCCTTGCACGAAGAATTATGGATCAACCAAGATCGTAACCCTAATTACTCAAATAAACACATAGCACATCATGTTCTTAATTTAGGGTTACAATTAATAATAATTAGTTAAAATAAGGGTCGAAACCCTAACCCTAAATTCTATTCGATTTTAATTAGAATGTTTTCTACAAAAACAAACCCTAAAATTAAAATCGACCTTAACATGTGTAATTAAATCAAGATTTGATTTTTATTATGCGTTTAAGTAATTCATTAACATGTTAAAACAGGCTCATGATGCCACTGTTGAATTTAAATAGCATGACACGCATCTAAATAAATAAACACATCAAGAGTGCATAGCGGAAGCAAGATCGTATTTAACACGTATAAAGAATTACATAAAAGTGTGATACATAGACATAAAAAAACCCTATGCGATCTCTCCCTCTGGCGAAAAACGAATCCCTTACAGTCGAATAACACTTTCTTGTGATTCCATCTAAACCTTTAATATTAAAAATCCATTCACGTGGGTCGGTAACTATTATTGGTTTGTTATTATCGTAGGTCGGTGATTCATTGATTCATCTTTTGCTTTTGCGTTAGTAAGTTATACTATAATTCTACTTTGGATTAATTGCTTCCAGTCATACGCTTTCTATTATAATAATCCATAGTGGGTCGGTGCTGTGGGATCCAATTTTAAATTCACGTATGCATGTTTGCATGCAGTAATTGATCGATTTATTGCTACAATTCGATTATCATTATTATTTAAATCGTTCTCTTACCTATTCATCAATTGGATCGACCAGTATCATGGGTGCAGGTTAGATTTTTGCGCGCTTTAAATTTTAAACCCTAATCTTGCGATTAGGGTTTTCAGTTCGTTATTGGTTTTGCATGATTGCTGGGAACTGTTTGAGGATATTGGATTTCTGATTTTGGAAGTGGGTTAGCGAGAGATGGAAAAGGGGTTTTTGACTAGTAAGATTGCGAGTAAGGGTACTAATGAATCTGGTTCAAACTATGCGTCTAAGTTGGCTAATAAGAATGAATCTGATGTGAATATGATTGAAACGACTCCTATTAACATTGATAGTGAGTCGACACAACACAAGGAGGCTCATGATGATGGTAAGTCTAGTCCGGGTACAGCAGATACGAGTGTGCCAAAGACTCAGTCAGGTTCTACTCCTATATCTTTTGCGGATATGCTTAAGGATAAAACACCTAAGAAGACCGTTAAGATTTCGGAGATGCGAAACGAAAATTGTGTGGTTGGTGCTAATGTCACCATCCCTTTGGAAGCTGTCAATGAGGTACGATCTAGATTCTCTAATACGTTGTATGGTTATTTCATTGGTAAGAGGCTCGCTTTCCCGGTAGTTGAAAATTACGTTAGAAATACTTGGGCAAAGTTTGGTTTACAAAGGGTTATGCTTAATAATGGCTTTTTCCTTTTCCAATTTGAAACCAAAGAGGGTATGGAAAGGGTGTTGGAAGAAGGTCCATGGTTGATACGATTGGTTCCTATCTTTTTGAATATTTGGACTCCGAACACTAAACTTACTAAAGATGATATAACTTTAGCTCCTGTTTGGGTTAAACTTCATAATATTCCGGTTGTTGCGTATTCTGAGGTTGGTCTTAGTTTGATCACAACGCAAATTGGTCGTCCTATCATGCTTGATTCCTACACGAGTACGATGTGCCTTAAGTCGTGGGGTCGTAATTCCTATGCTAGGGCCCTTGTGGAAGTGTCGTCAAAGGAAGCCTTACTTGACTCTCTTGTGGTTGCTATCCCCTACCCTAATGGGAACGGTCATTCATTGGAAACAATTGATATTGAATATGAGTGGAAGCCGCCAAGATGTGAGACTTGTAAAATTTTTGATCACAATGATGATGGATGTCCTAAGCGAGTGAAACAGGTTGTGAAAGATAAAGTGTTGGTTGATGAAGAGGGTTTCGTTGAACCTTCTAAGAAGAAAGGTAAAGGTAAGCTTCATGGTACTAATCGTCAAGTTGACGGGATTCGTTTTCAAAAGCCTAAAGTCTCGTATTACTATAGGCCGGTTACTAAGCCAAAGAATGGAGGAGCGTCGACGTCTAACCAATCAAATACAGGTTCTCCAACAGTTAATGTAGGTTCTACTTCTTGTAACGAACCTACTATTGATCCTACTAGTAGTACGGCTCCTTCCCGGGATGACCAAGGTAAGAATAATAATTGGGTGGAGGATATCAACTTTGTTGATTTGAAGAACAGCTTTGATGTGCTTAAGGTACAAGATTCGGTTTTGGAACCTGTGATTGGCACTACAGATATTCCTGAAGTTACTTCTAGTTCTTCAAAAACTACTTCTCCATCGCCTATGAAGACCACTCCTATTGTTGAGAAAATTGGGAAGCTTGAACAGCTTATTATTGATGGGAAAGGCACCCTTGTGGATGATAATGGTAAACCCGTTCCGGTGGCTGATGGTATAAGGAAGGGCAACCCATTCTCTAAGGTGGGTGAAGTGGTTGATTCTGATAGTGATGATGAGGTGTTTGAGCCAAATGATCCTATGGATAGTTACATTTCATCAGCAGGAGGACATAACGAGCTTGAAGGCTATCTTTCTGATGATTATGCGGCCCAGGTCATTGATTTACCTGGGCAACTTGAGGAATATAATAAGCAGTTTGATTTCAAGCTTCAAGGCCGTTCGAGGAAGTAATCTCTTATTTGGATCTGTTTATTTGTTTGCATGTCGTTTTTGTTTTCAATGGTTGTTCTAGTTGTTGGTAGCTAGTTGTTCATTTATGGCATGTCATAAATGATATAGTGGTTGTTCAAGCGGTTGCTTGAGGTTAATGTGGCGTTTCAGCCACATTCCACTGTACTTGAAACGGTTTTTTTGGTTAATATATTTTACCAGGGTGGAAGTTCCCTTTTACCCAAAAAGAATTACATAAAAGTAAATTAGAATTACCTCGAGATCCTAGCAAGAACAAGGATCAATTCTTCTCTTCTAATCACAAGATCAATTAAGATGGATTAACGTGGAACCCCTTACCGTTTTGTTCCACAATCCAAGATGAACAACTAAAGTAAGTTGTTACCGAACTCTTGTACACACGTACTATAACCGATCAAGCAATGATGCTAGTGATTAGACACGTTATTAAACCAATATATAATTGTTTAATAAAAAAAACCAAAACCAATTTTGTTAAACAAACATTGAATACTGTATGACACAAATTCAATTAAACCATGTGATATAAATATTATATAAATATTGTACAATGAATATCTTCATCTTTTAAGAGTCAAAGATATCAATTCGTACCTACTGTACGATGTACTGTATCACAAAAGTTTGGTTGATTGGTTTTAGACGCAAAGGAAGAGAAGTAAATAAAACCTTTTCGGTTATAGAAAATCGTACAAAACGTCCAATCCCTAAAGACCCAAAAGATTTATATTTATAGTTAATAGACATCTTGGAGCACAAGACATTATAATGGATCGATTTGGGCTATTATACCCAAAACCGGCCAACCCACTAATGTGGGTTCTAGATCCTTCTTTGCCTCCCAATTTCACTAATGGTCCTTCATTTATTTCTTAACGGTCGTTAGTCAACACCGTT
Source organism: Artemisia tridentata subsp. tridentata (assembly GCA_021014915.2). Classification (NCBI taxonomy): domain Eukaryota; kingdom Viridiplantae; phylum Streptophyta; class Magnoliopsida; order Asterales; family Asteraceae; genus Artemisia; species Artemisia tridentata. The sequence continues at coordinate 19,173,190 of CP139508.1, read as the reverse complement.
AATTATTTCGTGTCCAAATAATTAATATATACAATAATTATACATATTAATTATTTACTTGATCATCATACGTAAAGTGTGCAATCCCTCGGTCCCGTGTTCGAATCTAGACATACACATTTAATATTTTTCCATTAACTCTAACAAAAATATACAAGATCAGTTATATGATTCTTCACAATATTGACCATAAAGTCGCATATCACTTCTGTTGTAGAGCATTTTTTGTTTTCCCTCCCAACTGACGGGGCATGCATCAAATTCTTCAAGCGCCCAATCCTAAAAAAGAATGTATACCCAAAGTCAGGTGCATAAAATTGTCACGGCGAAAATTTTAGATAAGTTACAAGCCGCGAACATTAATATCACCGTGTCTCGACCACTCAATCCCCTTGAGATTCTAGATGATGAAGATGATGGAGAGACGTAAGTGAGCAGGGATGTATTGTGAACTTTGAACTATTTTCTTTGTTGAACTTATATTCGTATTTTTATTGTGACGACTGCCAATGTGCTTTTTGAAATTTGAACTTTCAAATGGGATTAGTACGTTTTTGGAAAGAAAAAACTGGAAATTTGGTCATGAAAAATCTGGCAAAAATGTAGGCAACAGCCTTACCGATCTCGAAATGATGCATGTCACTAAAAGTTTTTATCATTTCTTTTTATTTAATAAATACTTTTAGCGGCGACTTGTGTTGTCGCTAAAAGTGTTTTTTAGTTATTTAGTTTTATCATTTATTAATTTTAATTTATCAAATAAGTTTATTAATTATTTAATAAATACTTTAGCGACGACATGTCATTACTATAACCCACTATCCTTGTACGGAGTAGTGTACTAATGCATGTTACTATATATAAAATATACATAATTGCAGTTGAGTTTGAATAACTTTATAATTTGTCATGCGTTATTTAAGGGGGTCTCGGCCATCCAACTTGTTTGGTTTAGTGTGAGGTGATCTGCACACATGTCATATACTTTAGTCTTTAGATTTGCAAATATTTACTTAAGATTTACACATAACAAGATACAAGGAGAATAAGCACAACGTAACACATATACAAAGCATAAAATATTTTGTACAAATCAAAACTAAGTTTGTGCAAATCACGTTAGCTATCAAACTTGAGACCATTAATCCATAAAAGTAACTATAAGAAGGGCATTACGAACTGTAAATACAAAGTTTACCATCAATATAGGAAAAATAGCCTCTCATTTATCTATTATTATGAAAAGTCAAGGTCAACAATAACTGACATCCATCGTTGTTATGCAAAGACTAGAAAGATAGAACGTATAAAAAAAGTGATCGACTAATATGAAGTGCATTTTACATCCGTATTCAATGTCCTAACTCCTTGCTCTTATCTAGAGTATTATGTGGTCGTAATATGCACATATATATATATAAGGTCTTTTTATCCATCGTTGTTATGCAAAGACTAGAAAGATATAATGTATACAAAAAGTGATAGACTAATATGCAGTGCATTTTACTTCTGTATTCAATGCCTTTACTCCTTACAATTATCTAGAGTATTATGTGGTCGTAATATGCATATATATAAGGTCCTTTTATCCATCGTTGTTATGCAAAGACTAGAAAGATAGAATGTATACAAAAAGTGATAGACTAATATGAAGTGCATTTTACTTCAGTAGTCAATGTCCTTACTCCTTACTCTTATCTAGAGTAATACCATATATATATGGTCCTTTTAGTCAATGATGTGTAGGGTCGTATGTGGCTATGAATATGTTTAACGAAATGAGTTGGAGGAGGAGCTAAGGCCGGAGTTGTAATTGTAGCTTATATTATAAGTTGAAAGTTGAAGTTTATATTATTGTAAAGTTGTTTGGCGAATTAATTGGTGTTGAAGCTTATTATTTTAAAATCAAATAAACATAAGTCAAATTAAATTCACATACATCTCAATCTTTTGCGTCTTAATCCGTTATATTTTGATATTTAAGTAATTTTGACTGATTATAAGCCTTGCACATTTTTAAATGCCCGTTTCAATTGGTTTGGCTTATTGAGCCTTATAACTTGTTGAGCCTTACAACTTAAATAAAGAAGCTAACCATGAATGCTAGACGTGATTTTTGGAAGATCTTTAGTAAGTTCAACCAAATTATAAACTTTATTGCCCATTGCTAATATGCCCCCACAATTCTCTAGATGATATTGTAACAAAAATATTTGCCAAGACATCAACAAAAGTATTTATGTATAATTATATATAATTCAACAACATAAAAGAACGGGCAAATGTCACAAAAACCATTACAAAATAAAATTTGTCACTAAATCCACTCAATATTTTTGAACCGCCAAAAAAAAACCTTTTGACTGGTTGGACCCTTACGTGTTACGGGTCACTAATTATCAAGTTATGAATTTAGCTATGACCCAAACACACAAGAAAAAAAAGATGAGTTAAAGGTTTAAAATCATGATTTTTAATGTGTCTCTGCAATTTATTACATATATCATATCAATCGTTTTTTATTTATGCAATCAATGTTAACATTAAACCATTTGCGTGTTATGAGTCACTATTAGAGTAATCGTAACAATTAATCCGCAAGAAACAAAAAAAATAATAAGGTTATCATGATAGCCAGGGAGGAATAAGTTTGACCAATGACGGTTAAAAGTCATCATCTTTATAACGTTTTGCATTATTTTAAAAACCGGTTTTTTATCGACACGACGAGTCGCTCGTTGAACTATTGTGTGGAACCCGTTTTATGCTAAAAAAAAATAGAGTAAACTACATTTTTGGTCCTCTTGGTTTACCGGGTATAACGGTTTTGGTCCAATAGTTTCAAACGTGTCGGGTTTAGTCCATTTTCGCTGACCCGTAACGGGTTTGGTCCATTTTTCCTAACACCGTTAGTCAAACTTAGTTTGACCGTTAAAATAAAGGGTATGTTGGTCATTTCACTGATTCACTCAACCACTCACTCTTTTCTTGAGTTAAGCAATAATCATTTCCAGAAACATTTCTCATCAAACCCACCCATCACTCACCGTCATTTAAACACAATAATCATTTAAACACAAGAGTTAAGCAATAATCATTTCCAGAAACTTTCTTTCTCTTCTTCATTTAAACACAAGCAATAATCATTTAAACACAAGAGTTAAGCAATAATCATTTCCAGAAACTTTCTTTCTCTTCTTCATTTAAACACAAGCACATCCATCACCGTCACTCTCTAGCTCTCTATCAAACCCACCCATCACCACTGTCGGCCACATGACGCACTACAGCCACCACCATCACCAGAGTTAAACTCTTGCACACAAATATATCCCCACCCTATCCAACCTCGTTTCTCATCTTTCAATTCTTTAAAAACATTTAAACTCCTTGCAACTAACAAACACATCCGGTCATACCACAAATTCACCATTAAATCTGCTTTTGTCTCACCACAGTTAGCCATCTCCACCCAATCTCAGCTTCATCTACAAACACAACCCACGAATCTACAAACACAACCCAATCTCAGCTTCATCTACAAACACAACCCACGAATCAAATCTTCATCTTCATAAACCAAACACAACCCACGAATCTTCATCTTTATACAACCGATCTAATCTTTTGTTTCTTCATCTTCATAAACCAAACACAACCCACGAATCCTTTGTTTCTTTATACAACCGATCTAATCTTCATCTTCATAAACCAAACACAACCCACGAGGACCAAAAACTTAGTTTACTCTTCTTTCTATTATAGCAGATGGAAGAGAACATATTTTCTTGTTGTCTCTTGCGGTTGCCGTGGTGGGTGGAGATGGTGACGGGTGTGGGTGGAGATGGCTAACTGTGGTGGTGGTGGTGCCGTGGTGGGTGGAGATGGTGAAGGAAACAAGGTTTTTTGAGAGAGATAATGGTGTGTATCCTTGCAATAAGTCCATATGGAGTGTATCCAGAAGTCTAACACTTCAATTTCACTTTCCCCCAAAAATCTCAAAACCCTATTTTTTGTCAATAAACTTGGTGTATTGGCTTTCGTATTATTGTATACGGGTCTTTCTCATTGTCTCCTTCATTGGACTTCTTTTGACCAATCTTGCAGTTTGACTTCATTGGGCTTGGGGATTTTTGAAAGAGAAGTGGAAGCAGAAGACTGGTTTAGATGATATATGTAAAAGATGATATATGATATATATGATAAAGATGATGAAAGAATAATAATAATAATAATAATAATAATAATAATAATAATAATAATAATAATAATAATAATAATAATAATAAAGGAAAGGGGCATTTTAGTCAATGTATATCATCATCAGAGGGGTATTCTAGTCATTTCATGTTTTTTAACGAGTCAAACTAACAGTCAACATAAATTTGGACCAAACCCGTTACGGGTCAGCGAAAATGGACTAAACCCGACACGTTTGAAACTATTGGACCAAAACCGTTATACCCGGTAAACCACGAGGACCAAAAATGTAGTTTACTCAAAAAAATATATGATTGCTTTTGAACATGGAAATTCAATTCCTACAGCTGCAAAAAGCTTTTAAACCTAACCAAACAACCCTTAATCAGCTCTAAAAACACCCATAAACATATATACCCAAACAACCCTAAAAAAGCTCCAAATAGCTCTAAAACGTTAGAAATTCAATACCAAACCCATACTTTCAAACAAAACTACAGGTCCCAAACTTAAAAAAAATAAAAAAATAAAAAAAATAAAAATAAAATAAAATAAAAAAAGGGTATGACCCTGTTCAACAAAAGAACCGCTGGTTCATAAACAAGCAAACAACAATCATATCCGGACCTGTTCCCGGTTCAACCCAGGTTATAAAACATTGCCCTCTTAAACAAAGACAAAACGAATTCAATGGTTTAGAATGTTTCATCCATGAGCTTATATAAGTTTATTAGTATATCATATGTAACAAGCTAGGTACAAACAATCCCTAAAGTGGCCACACAAAACTCCTAGAAATGAAGGGCTTTACGCTGTTTAAGTCTAATTCACCTTGAAACTTGTTTGGTTTAGTGTGAGGTAATCTGCACACACATATACTCTAGATTTGCACATAGTTACTTTAGATTTACGCATAACAAGATACAAAGGAGAATAAGCACAACGTAACACATATACAAAGCATAAAATGTTACGTACAAATCAAAACCAACTTTGTGCAAATCACGTTTGTTGTTTTAAGGTAGAAACCATTAATCCATAATAGTATCTATAAGAAGGGCATTTCGAATTGTAAATCAAAAGTTTAACATTAGTATCTATAGGAAAATAGCCTCTAATTAATTTATTATTATGAAAAGTCCAGGTCAACAATAACTGACATCCATCGTTGTCATGCAAACACTAGAAAGATAGAACGTATACAAAAGGTGATAGACTAATATGGAGTGCATTTTACTTCAGGAGTCAATGTCCTTAGAAAACGACTCTTATCTATAGTATTAACGTATTATGTGGATGTAATATGCATATATATGGTCCTTTTAGTCAATGATGGGTCGTATGTGGCTATGAGTTTGTTTATATCCAGTTGGGTTGTGAGGATATTTCAATTAAGTTACCTTAGTTGAAGCATCATATCTTTAGTTTCCTCTTTAACGTTTGTGCAAGTATTAATCATTATAATAATATTTATACTTGAGATCCTACTGCATGTATAATTCATTCATCCAAGAGTTATTCAACAAATATGAAAGTAAAACAAAGCAAGCAACAGTAGTAATACGTAAAGTCAGTTTAAACATCCATGAAATGAGAAAAACACAAAACTTCTACTTTGATAATTGAATAGGCATTCTTCCTTGAGATTGGTTTTGCACTTATAGTAAACTTAAGAGTTAATTACATAAATGGTCACTGTGGTTTGGCATTTTTTTCACTTTCAGTCACTGAACTTTTTTTTTTACTGGTTCAATCACTGTGGTTTGCATATGTTACCAGTCCAGTCCAATTTCAAATGAAATGACCAAAAAGCCCTTGTCCACTTCTTTTTCAAATGAGTATTTACATAAATGGTCACTATGGTTTGTCTATTTTTCACATTTAGTCCTTTAGACTAACGGCCGTTAGTCCTTTATACGTTTTCGTCCGTATTTACACGTTTTCATCCGTATTTACATGTTTTCGTCCGTATTTACACGTTTTCATCCGTAATTACACGTTTTCTTCCGTTTTTACACGTTTTCATCCGTTTTTACACGTTTTCCTCCGTATTTACACGTTTTCATCCGTTTTTACACGTTTATGTAATTAACTCTTTATAAAAATTCGAAAAAACTTATAAAAATTAGAAAAATTTATAAAAATTCGAAAAAAATTTAAAAATTCGAAAAAACTTATAAAAATTCGAAAAATTTATAAAAATTTGAAAAAATTTTAAAAATTCGAAACTATTTTTAAAAATTAAAAAAATTTATAAAAATACGAAAAAATTTATAAGAATTCAAAAAATCTATAAAAATTCTTAAAAATTCGAAAAAACTTATAAAAAATTGAAATTTTTTTAAAAATTCGAAAATATTTAAAAAAATTTATAAATATACGAAAAATTTATAAAAATTCGAAAAAACTTGTAAAAATTCAAAAAAACCTATAAAAACTCGAAAAATGTATAGAAATTCAAAAAAAATATATAAATTCAAAATTTTCGAATTCAAAAGACGTTTTTGAATTTTTATAAATTTTTCGAGCTTTTCTAATTTTTATGAATTTTTCTATTTTTTATAAATTTTTATAAGTTTTTTTGAATTTTTATAAATTTTTTGTATTTTTATAAATTTTTACGAATTCAAAAAAAATTTTGAATTTTTATAAATTTTTTCAAATTTTTCAAATTTTTATAAATTTTTCGAAATTTTATAAGTTTTTTCGAATTATTATGAATCTTTTCGAATTTTCATAAATTTTTTTGAATTCTTATAAATTTTTTGAATTTTTTCACCTTTTTATATATTTTTCGAACTTTTATAAGTTTTTTTGAATTTTTATAAATTTTACAAATTTTTATAAGTTTTTTCAAATTCTTAAAAAAATTTTGAACTTTTAAAACGTGTAAAAACGGACGAAAACTTGTAAATTCGGACGAAAATGTGTAAAAACGGACGAAAACGTGTAAAAACGAATGAAAACGTGTAAAAACGGACGAAAACGTGTAAATACGGATGAAAAAGTGAAAACACGGACGAAAATGTGCGAAAACGGACGAAAACGTGTAAATAGTGACAAAAACGTGTAAAACGGACAAAAATATGTATAAACGGATGAAAATGTGTAAAAACGGACAAAAACGTGTAAAAATGGACGAAAACGTGTAAACACAGAGGAAAACATGTAAAAACGGACGAAAACGTGTAAAAACGGACGAAAACGTGTAAATACGGATGAAAACGTATAAAGGACTAACGGTCGTTAGTCTAAAGGACTAAATGTGAAAAAATAGACAAACCATAGTGACAATTTATGTAATTACTCATTTGAAAAAGAAGAGGACAAGGGCTTTTTGGTCATTTCATTCGGATTTGGACTGGATCTGTAACATATGCAAACCACAGTGATTGAATCAGTAAAAAAAAATTCAGTGACTGAAAGTGAAAAAAAAGCCAAACCACAGTGACCATTTATGTAATTAACTCTAAACTTAATGAGAGGTAGATGCATTAAGTATTAACTATATCAATATTAAATATTTAGACTAAAAAACAATATTATAAAATGTGGGAACAATGTGTAAAATTCCTGAAGACATAATACCACTTTTGCTTATAAATTTAAAGTATACGCAGGTACCCATGCATAGTGATGAAATTTGATATCGGCACGTAATTGTAGTTACGATATTATGGCTAAATGTTTTATGTAACGATTATGCATGCAATATAAAATAACTGTAACCCAGTTCCAATATATCAAATTGAGATTGAAATATGGATTGGGAATGAGATTGGAATTTTCATAGAATCTAAAATATAAAATGTAAAAAATAAAAAATAAATTAATAAGCGATCGGTAAAATTCGAAAATGCTATAATCAAAATAATACAATTAGAGTGAGCATTTTGACGCGAATCACGACACCGAACTAGTGGTGGATCCCGGTACACGGTACAGTACCATTACTACGTTATTAGCCTACAAAAACCCGGGATACCCAAAATGGTACCGATATCAAATGGGATAATAAGATTACATTCTGTAACCATATTCGACACATCAACTATATATCAAAAACTCGAAAATTAATGATAAGAAGTGTTTCGGGTTAAGCAGATCCAACCAATACCGAAACTTACCCTGATTAATTTGACCTGATGCCCAACCCGACCGACCCACCCAATTTGCCACGTCTATGAATACAGTATGAAAGTGAAACTGAAGCAGAGACATCTTTTAAAGGCTCACCTGGCTACATCTATCACGCATTACTGCTTCAAAACCTTGTGGTCTTGTGACATTCCATCGCAGATCATTGTAACGTTTTGCGGGATCATTGTAAACCAGTCAAAGTCCACATTTCAGTCTAATAAACCCATCAACCTACCACTAAAACTTAACCCATCACCACCATTGGTCACGCCACACTTTTACCACCACTAATGACTAAACACACATTGCAGCCACCCCCTTTTTTTAAACATCCCAAAACAACAAATCTAGAAAACAAAATAAATTGCGACCCTTAAGCAACCATATCAAAACAACTAAAAGCCATACAAAATAAATTGTGACCCTTAAGCCATATAAAAAAAATATATTAAATAAAAAAAAAATTTACTTACCTGATGTTTCTCCTTTCTTGCATAACTTTAGCTGCCATAAGTACAATGAGATTAAAAAAGGGATTACTTGTCAACACAAAAATTCTCATATACAGATAAACTAATCCGACTGATAAGTTTATATACCACAGACATTACATACCGTAGGTAGTTACATCTTTGGCTTCGTATCTCATTTACAACCTCATTTAGCTTCTTTGAGAAGGGGTTTTCATATTGCTTCAATGCCAACTGTATCTAAAAGTTTGAGTTAAACAGATGATTGATGAATCAATACACCTTCTGAAAGTGTTACTCTAGCAAACATCAGACTTATAAGCCACAAAAAAGCTATGCAATGAGCGAGCATAGACAGATGCCAACTTCGACCCATTTGAATATATATGGGTCAATTTGTGTAGTATTTAATCACAAAGGAGTCAGTTTTGCTAACTTTTAAAAGCAGGCAAAATTGGAACGGGTCAAATGGCTCGAACAGGTTGAAAGCTGCCGAGAGTGTATTAAAAAATGTAAATGAAAAAAAAATGTTTCAAGTCAATTCAAGCCAACCAAAGCCCGTTTAGACCCGCCATTTTTCCACAAATATCAAGTGTACCTGACTGGGGATTTCACTAAAACAAGAAACGCCAAACAGTTTTTCTGTTATACCAGGATCTACGTAGCCTCCAACATAAATTAAGCAGTCCTCTCCATTTTCAAGAAGATAGATCCCCTCATCTCTCACATGTTCACTAGACAGACCTTTGTGATCACTAAATCCATTGTTGACCCTTCCATTCTAACATAGTTCCAATGGGCTTGGAGTTATATCCTAAAAAAATCTTCATAGAATCGCCGTAGAGGCCATAAAGTGATAAAACAATCTGCCTACTAGGCCACTAACCAACCGAACGATTTGTCTGAGACTAAAAAATATGCCACATTGAGAAACTGACACATTATAAATAGTGAACACCATTTCTAATAGCAACAACCCAAAACAATCTGCAACTTATTCTAAACACAAGTAAAACTGACCCGCTATTACTGTCAACAACTAAACTTTTGTGTTTAATTTTACCCAAAAAAAATAAAAATAAAAAAATAAAAAAAAAATAAATAAAAATAAATTATTTGGATTGGTTCTTGTTTAAGTATTTTTCTGCGGGTTAAGTAATTCTACCAAACGTCCTTCGGGCTTGAGGTCGTCAAGTCCTCCGGACAGCTGCTAAGAAAGTCAACGCGTTAGTCTCGCACCGGGTGTGACCCCAGGACCAAACTCCGGCGTGAGAGTAAGTATCGGAAAGTAAGATAATAGGTATATTAGCGAGTTAAGTACTGTGTGTAAAAAGTGAGTTAACCTTGCTGTAGAAATTGGGGCTTTATATAGGAGATCCATTTTTGTCTCCATCGGATGCGTCCAAGTGTGATGGTGACCTTTTTGGGTGGCAACTGGGACTTTGACCTGTTTGGGTCTTTCTTCTGATCTGCCATGATTCCTGCAATTCTGTCCCATACTACTAATAGTGAGGTTGACTTTCTAATCTGGAGATAGTCGTTGGTCCGAACGGAGCGTGTGGGTCGTTCGGAAATGGGAGTTCGTTCGGATCAAACCTTTCGAAAACATACGTTCCGAGTTTTGACCTATTCTGGAGTTATTCATTTATCCGAACGACCTGTTTGGTCGTTCGGCTAGGGCTAGTCGGCCATATACGCCGACATGTCCCCCCCAGTATCACAGTATCGTATGGCGATAGTGTGATACTTTGATTTTTTGTCTTCCGGTTTGCCGACATAATTAATCCGCTAGTGTTTGCTTATTGCGATTCATGTATAAGACGCCAAAAGTCATTATTGTTTTCGTCTATTGGAGCGCCGCCATTTTTACTGTGCTTTTGAGATTGTGACACGTGGAGCATGCATCATCGTATGGATAAGGGGGTGCCACGTCAGCGTCTGACACGACGCGACGTTTCGCGCCCTTTCTTCTTTGCCTATAAATAGCCTTACTCACGTCATTTTAACCACCGTAATTTTTCACACATCTCTGAAACATCCTTCGTTCGTCCTCTCCGAACGTTTTCCGCTTGCTCATTGCGCCGACCGTTCGAAACAAAAGGTACGTAACCCTTCCATTGTCTTCTTATCTTTGTTGTCCGGCTATACTCTATATCTCCTTCGATCAAGCGATGTCCCACCGGTCTGCGTCCTCTCGGGAGGATGACTTTCCAGAATCTGAGAATTTTGTTCTGAAGTTCGATATGCGAAAGTATACCAGCCGAATGGATGAGAACCAATGACCCCGTTTACTTAGCTTATAAAACGCTCGGAAAAGGGGCGTCGTGGGAACGATGTGCAAACTCCTGCAATATACCTCAAACAGAGTGGCCTAGTGTAAACCCAACGGCACCATTTGGGAAATATGGACTCGGCAATATTTGATAACATCCAGCAAGAACTCCGAGAATGGCACAGTGATGCCACCTTCGGCAAAATACTCTAGATACAGACCTATATCTCACGGACGGGATGGTAAGTCGTGTGTCTTTCTCCCCTCTTTTTTTCTTTTTTATATCTTTTGCTTATGTGTTGCGATTGTTATCTTTTTTAGCAGGGAGTCCCTTGGTTTCTCACGGATGGGGGAAAGATAAAAGACATATGGAGGGTTTTGATGAGATGGGCGAAGATGAATTTACTTCGGGGGAGATTTTTGTGCCGAAATGATCCGTGACGATAGATGCTCGTCTGACTGGTTCTTCCGTTTGTCGCGAGATGATGGCTCATTTGTCGACTCCTCGTGAGGAGCAGTATTTGGAAGGTTTAAATGATGAAGATGCCTGCAATCGTGCCTGGATGTTGCTTGGAAAGAATGTTGTTACCCAATCTGACATCCTTATTTGGTTTGAAACCTTACTTGATCAGTTCAACAACCTTACTGTGGTTCATCAAAAGTGTGCCGGACGGGATCCGGAGGAACTAGAGAAACTGAAAGCTGAGCATGCCGATTGTGGTGTTACTATTCAAAGTTTGACTGACCGGGTTTCTGAGCTTGTGAAAGAGAAAGAAGGGCAGGGGGAGATTCTCAAGTCTTTAGAGGCCGAATTGGCCAGAACCAAAGAGTTATTGGCTGAAGAGCAGAGGGATACTCGAGAGCTTAGGAAAGAAAGGGAGGATCTGGCGGTTCGAATGGGCAACACTGAGATCGAGCGTGTCCGAGTGGTTAAAGAGTTCCTGCCGGAAGTGGTCCGTCGTCTCCTCAGCAGCCATGAGTATAAGCAGTCGTTGGCTATTCCGCTCAATCTTGCATCGGATTCTGGGTTTATAGATGGTGTTGCCATTGAGCGTACTCCGGAACAGACCACTGAGATTCTGGCCGACTTTGATAACGTGGACCTGGAGGCTGAGAAGAAATACAAGTCCTTGTTCGACCAACTTTTCATGACTGAGTACCCATACATTCAGAAGATCAGTAAAGCTTGCTACAAACTTCTGGCCGAGATCTTAAAGCTCCATCCGGATCCAGCTCTTGCCGAACCAACCGAACCTTCAGCAATCGATGGCTCTGCTGCCCGAAACGTTATATCCGAAGTTGCTGACGTTGATATTGGCGGTGGGAGTGGTGTGGCCGAAGGGACTGTGATGGTTCAAGGTCGTTTGGTTAACGTGGTTGAGGAAAATGCTGCTGAAAATGTTGAAGAAAATGTTGAACATGTTGAAGAAAATGCCGCGAGAAATATTGAAGAAAATGTCGAAGGAAATGCTGAGTCTTAAGCTAGTTTGTTGTGAGTCCGGACTGCCTCCATTTTGACTATCGGTATAGGCTTGTTCCGGATGCCTTATGAAGCTTGTAATAATCCTCTTACTATTCGAGACCATACTTGTTGCTTGTTATGCGCTGTATGTGGCCGCTTTAAGTTGTCTTGTAATGGATATGATAAGTTTGGACATGTTCTATCGTAACTTTGTAGTCGTAATTTGCCTTGGTCGGAGGGTTATAGTTCCGGCCCTTTTGTTAATGATGATCCGCTTACTTTTGTTATGTCTACCTTATCGTGTATGTACGTCTCTCTTCTTTGTTTTTGTATGTATATATCTTGCAGAATGTGTTGTGTGACTATTTCATTATTTGCCGTATCGTTTCGTTGAACGTACCTTGACCACCCATTCGGCATTGAATATGCCCAATTCCTTTATCATTTTAAAGATTCAATGTTGCCGTCCTGGGCGAATACGCCTCGGCATATTCCTTTTCGTTTTAAGGATAAATCATTGCCGTTAGGGGCGAATACGCCTCGGCACATTCCTTTACGTTTTAAGGATTAATCATTGCCATTAGGGGCGAATACGCCTTGGCACATTCCTTTTTGTTTTAAGGATTAATTATTTCCGTTAGGGGCGAATAGGCCTCGGCACATTCCTTTTCGTTTTAAGGATTAATCATTGCCGTTAGGGGCGAATACGCCTCAGCTAAATTTTGGCTCGTTTTAAGGATTAATCATTGTCGTTAGGGGCGAATACGCCTCGGCTAAATTTTGGCTGCGTGGGCCGAGTGGGGGTAGCTAATCCCCGTCGGAGCCATACGAGTGCCTTGTGTTTGTTTGCAACAACATATGGGAAAACTTTCTCCTCTTCAATCCGGAGGAGAATATATAATATTTCATAACTAATCTGTTCACAATGGCTCATAGCCTTACATGGCTGCTTCTTATAAAAAACATTTCCTTAAATTAATTGCGTGTTATTTTCGGGGCACCTCTTCCTCATCCATAGTTTCCAGCTTGTACGAACCACACTGGTACGCTTCGGTTATCCGATATGGGCCTTCCCATTTTGGACCTAACTTACCCTGGTCCTCTACTCGACTTGCTTCATTCTTCCGATATACGAAATCTCCCGGCTTGAATGACATCGGTCTGACCCTTTGGCTGTAATACTTCTCCATCTTGGTCTTATGCCGAGCCTCTCTTATTGCGGCCTCTTCCCTTCTTTCCTGCAGCAAGTCCAAATTCAAGCGCATCTCTCGTTCGTTTAGTTCTTCTATTCGATGAGTATCGTCTTCATCGATCCCTTCTCGGATTACCATCATTCGGTGTGTCGGCATGCCGATCTCTGCCGGTATGACCGCTTCGCTTCCGTAGGTCAAACTAAAAGGAGTTTCCCCGTTGCTCTGCTTGAGAGATGTACGGTGGGCCCACAAAACGTTCGGGAGTTCATCCACCCAGCCTTCTCTAGTTCGGTCTATTCTTGTCTTGATTCCCTCCAGTAGTTTTTTATTAGCTCTCTCGACCAAACCATTTGCTTGTGGGTGTGCCACAACTGTATTGATTTGCCGGATCTTCAATTTTTCACACCAAGTTTTAAAAGGATTATCAACAAGCTGCTTTCCATTATCTGTAACTATGACACTCGGCAAGCCGAATCGACAGACTATGTTGTCCCAGACAAATCTTATCACATCCTTTCCTGTAACTCTAGCTAACGATTTTGCTTCCATCCACTTTGTGAAATAGTCAATAGCCACTATGACAAACTTTATCCTTCCTGCGGCTTGTGGTAGTGGACCTAAGATGTCCATTCCCCATTGGTAGAACGGCCAAGGAGCCATGATTGGAGTTAAGGTTGTTTTTGGGAGCTTCGGCACTGGGGCATGTATCTGGCACGAATCACATTTTTGGATCTCGTTACGGGCATCCCGGTGCATGGTGGGCCAGTAATATCCTTGCCGCATGGCTTTCGCGACCACCGGCCTTGGCCCTGAGTGCATGCCGCAAGCTCCCATATGAATTTCCCGAATGACATAGTTTGCTTGTAACGGTCCGACACATCGTAGCATGGGAACCAAGTAAGCCTTCTTATAGAGTATTCCATTTTCCATTACGTACTGGCTTATCTTCATTCTCAAAGTACGAGCTTCATTTTGGTCTTCCGGCCATATCCCCTCTTCTAGACATCGGATGATGGGTGTCATCCAGTTCGGCCCCTCTTCCGCAACTATATCATTAATTTCCTTTCCTTCTGTCGATCTTTCCCTTAGCACTTCCACTAACACCTCCTTGGTCAGGTGATCAAAAGCTACTGTAGCCAACTTACTAAGCACATCGGCCTTCTGGTTTTGACCTCTCGGAATATTCCGGATAGAAAAATGTTCGAACTTAGCAATGCATTCCTTCGCCTTAGCTAGATATCGGATCATACTTTCATTACTTGCCACATAGTCCCCATTTATTTGATTCGACACTAACTTAGAGTCTACTCGCATACTTTCATTCTTCCACCTCCTTCATCATGGCTAAACTTCGATCGGGGGCTAGCACCCTACGCTTTTGGCATACTGGTTCTACTGACGGATTGGCATTCAACGTATGCTCGATGATGCGCCTTGGTACTCCTGTCATGTCCGCCGGAGTCCAGGCGAAAACGTCTATGTTTTTCTTGAGAAGCGATTTAAGTTTCCTTTTGCACTCAGGTGACAAGCTTCCTCCAATGGTCACAAGCTGCTCTGGATAAGCCGGGTTTACCATAACCTCCTCCGGAACATTTGCTTCTGTTGCTTTTTCTGTTGTTCTTCGTCTTGCCTACAAGAAGTCCTTTGAGATTCTTCCAACCTTCGGCATTCCGAAATGACTATTTGCCGAGCCTTCAAAGTTGCTATCCCCCTGGGAGTGGGAAACTTCATCATAGCATGTATGGTCGAGGGAACCGCTCTTAGCATTTTCAACCCGGTCCTTCCCAGAATGACATTATATGGTGATGGGGCCCGGATGATGGTGAACTTCATGGTCGTCCTCCTATACAGTCCTCCCTCTCCGAATGACACATCCAGCTCTATTTTTCCCAGAGGTTTAGTTAATTACCGGTCCAGCGAATCCTAGCAGATCTGTCTGGATTTGCTTCAGTCGAGATTTTATCTCCGGACTTAGATTATCAAAACAATGCTCAAACATGACCTCTACCGATGCTCCTTCATCCACAAATACCCTCCTCACCAAGTATCCTTCCATCATAGCTTCGCTAATGAGAGGTTCGTCAGATATGTATCCGTCTGGTATGGGAGGGAAAGTGATCGGAACATTCATCCATCCTTCTTCATGTTCTCTAGATTTACGTTTCTTCTGCTGCATCCTTACACTGATCATGTTGATTATCTTGTGTTTGGCCGGGAGATCTCTCTTCGGCGCACCTTTCCCTTTCTGACGCACATCTTTGACCAAATGATTCAACTTTCCAGATTCCAGGGCCAGCTCTAGGTGCCTTTTCAATTGAAAACAATCGTTCGTGTAATGCCCCTTTTCTCCATGATAGTCGCAGTATCTATCCTGATGCTCTCTCCTTGGGGGATCCCGCATCGGCCTTGGAGGAGGCAAGCGTAGCTGCTGTTCGGTAGCTAGGATTTCTTTCGGTCATTTTGTGAGTGAGTCAAGTGTTAGACGAGGAGCATGGTGATTCTGATAGTCATTACGTGCCGGTAGGTATGGCGCCGGGCGGTCTCTATACCGATACTGGGTCTGTCGATCTTTGTGGTGATACCCAGACCGTCCTTCGTTCCTGTTATCATTCCCTGACCCTCTGTATCCTCGGTCATCCTTCCAAAAGGGTCCCGTTGACACTTTCCTATATCGGTCATAGTTCTCGCCTCGTGGTAGTTCGATACTGACGAATGCCTCTTCTGATCTCACAAAGTCATCTACACGGATCATCATCTCATCAACGGTTCTAGGAACTTTATCAGCAAAACTCTTGGCCAACTGATGAACTCAAATAAGTACATATTATTACTATCATTTATCCTAATTATTTGACTTGTTTTATTATATTATGTATGAGGATTGATACTTAATCGTTTACTTTTGTAATTCTCAGGTAAAAACAAGCATTTGGTGAAACTTGGCGATTTTGGACTAATTATGGAGCAAAACATGCAAGAAGTTAAGAGTCTACCGAAATGTACAAGATCAAGACTATTCTGCTCCAGATGCGCCGCATCTCACTTATGACATGCGCCGCATCACTATCAATATTTCACCAGATACGATCCAAGATACAAGAGGACATGCGCCGCATCCTAGAATGGAGTTACGCCGCATCTTCTGGCGGTGTACGAATATTCCTGAATATATTAATCTTGGACCCCACGCGAAGTTAAGTCAATGCGCCGCATCTTACCCTCAGACAGAAACTATAAATACCCCAAGACCAGACGAATTCCGAAGCTTTTAGTCAACACACAGAAGGCCGAAGTACAGAAACCTAGGACGAATTCAGTCGATTAAGGCAGCACAAGACACACCCAAACGAAGATACAAGAGCTGTAAGAAGGTGCTGCATGTGTTTAATTCATTAAGTAGTTTTGTTTTATTGTGTTAGTAAACTTTAATTCATCAAGATTGGTGGCTTGTGTAATGTGACAACGGAAAGATTGCACTCCCTTAAAACTGCTTTCTCATTAATTAAAGTTTATATGTTGATGTCTTTGGTGACTTTTATTAGTGCATTGATAACCTCTGTGTCTAGCTGAGCGTTGATCGGGTCGCCATGCCTCTGCCCTCGCCTATTTATTAGATCGCCTATGCATTCTATTGTCTGTAGAAAAGTAGGAAGAAAGATAAATAGGATAGTCATAAGTAATCATTAAGGGTTTACTCGCCGATAAGATTAGAACCAACGAGAAAGGACTTAATCTCGGTGCGTTGCATTGAACTATACACTTCATATAAAACTAGCAATAAAACAAGTGACAAACTACTTATCTATCAGGACAGCCCTCTTATTGTCTCAAGTATTTATCTGTGTACGTGTGTGCTATTCGCTGATTCGTGCCTATTAGTTTAGTTTATTATTTAATTGCAACCAAATCGTGCCAGTCTCTCAGGCTGAACCCCCTTGCGTTAGATTAGGTTGTATAGCTAACTTAATTTATTAAAATACTGATTAGAATAACTAGATAATACGTTCCACTCTTAGTGATCGACACTTTACTTACCATTATATTCATACTGACCGGGTACACTGCTCGTTAAGTGTGTGTGTTATTGATAAGTCGGCTAAATATAAATTTAAAACTTGAGAAGGCATTAATACTGCTAAACCGCAACGACACATCGCACGCATCAAGTTTTTGGCGCCGCTGCCGGGGAGTGAATTGTTATTATCTGTTAATTTGATTAGTATTTTAATTAGGTTTTTAATTTTTTAATCTAACCGCTAACTTTGTTGTGTATTAGCTTAATTTGCATTCATTGTACTATTTTACATATTTTCTGTTTTTGTGTGTTATTTGTTTGCTTTTATTTTGTTTATTTTCGTGTGTTTTATTTGTTTTTAATTTTTCGTATTTTTTGTATTCTGCTATCGTTGTACTGAGCTAAGTCAAACGATACGGCGCATCTGATTTCTCAGATACGGCGTATTGCGTTTAATTTTTATTAAATACAACGCGTTTAATTAATTCGATACGACGCATCTTTTCCCCAAGATACGGCGTATCTGTTTTTGATAAAAAAAAAATTTTTCTAAACGTTAACGCCATACGACGCATCTGCTTTAGCAGATACGGCGTATCTATTATTTTAATTAAAAACAGTTTTCGAATTATTAAACAGATACGACGCATCGATCTCTGTCGATACGGCGTATCTTCTGAATCAAAAATCTTATATTTTGAAACGTAACGAAAATACGGCGCATTAACTTTCGTTAATACGACGCATTTAATTTTAAATAAATATCGATTTTTTATTATTAAAATTGATACGGCGCATTCAAATTTCTAAGCGGCGTATCTATTTTCTGAATAAAAGTCTGATTTAATTTTAACGATTATAAGATACGGCGTATCCATCTTTTTGGATACGGCGCATCGTCTGCAGATATCAGTAACTTTAATTTTTCGTATTCCGTTTTCGTTGTTAATTTTCTGATATACTACTTTCTCGAGCATACCCTACTGATATTTTTGTGTTGATTTCAGGAAGTGCATGACCAGGAGTTCTACGAAGAACTTGATTCAACCTTTCGAAGATCCTGAACGAGTCTTTCATTCACTTAAAAGGCTTTTCAACACAAAAGGCTTTGATACTTCAAATTCATTCGAGCTCGATTATTTTTCTGAAGAGAAAGAGGAAGAAGAAACAGAAACAATGGGCGAAAACACAACTATGGAGGAATACATGAACAAAACCCGTGCTGATTACACTTCAGGAGTTGCTAGACCAAAGTTTGATGATAAGTCAAAGTTTGAATTGAAAGGTCAGTTTCTCAAGGAGCTAAGAGAGAATGCTTTCAGTGGATCGGAACATGAGGATGCTAATGAACATGTTGAAAAGGTCCTCGAGATTGCTGATTTGTTTACTTCAGAAGGAGTCACTGACGATCAAATCATGCTAAGAATCTTTCCACTCTCCCTAAAAGGAGCTGCTAACAAGTGGCTAAGGAATGAACCTGCTAGTTCAATCACTACATGGGAAGGTTTGAAGAGCAAATTCCTGAAGAGATATTGTCCACCTGCTAGGACTGCTAAAAAGATGGAGGCTATCAACAGTTTCAAGCAAGAGCCTGATGAAACTCTTTATCAAGCTTGGGAAAGATTTAAAGATTTAGTGGTAAAATGTCCTCAACACTATCTAACCCCTATGCAGGAGATAATATTGTTTTATCAAGGATTGGACGTGCCTACTAGACAAATCTTGGATGCTAAGGGAGCTTTGCCTCAAATGAGTGCAACCAATGCTAGGAAAGCAATCCAAGATGCTGCTGATCATTCTCAAAAATGGCACGATGGGACCTCTACTAGATCTAAGAGCAGCACTAATTTTGACGGGATTGCTGCTATTCAAGCTCAATTGGATAAAATTAGTAGAGAGATGAAGAAGCGTGACAAAAGAGTGTATGCTGCCCAAGTTGGATGTGAAAAGTGCGAAGGACCTCACTACACTAAAGATTGCCCGAATAAGAATGAAAGTGAGACGTTTGAAGAAGCATATTACACCCAATTTGGACAACCATTCCGACCTTCAGGAAGATTTAGGGAAGCTACACCGGGGTTCTATCAAAAGAACAACTTCAATCCCGCTTATCAAGAAAGGAGGCAGACTTTAGATGATACTCTAAAGCAAATTATGGCCGATGCTGCTAAAAGACATGAAGAGAATACTGCTATGATCAAAGAAATCCGAGCTTCAACGGACACTACTACAAGAAATCAAGGAGCTTCGATCAAAGCATTGGAACAACAAATTGGTCAAATGAGCAAAGTTCTTCAAGAAAGGGGATACGGAAGTTTACCGAGCTCAACTGAAACTAACCCAAGGGATCATGTCAAAGCCATAAGCACCACTGAAGAAGTCACTCCTAACATACCTAGAAGATCGATGAATGGTAATGATGGTGCAAGACCCGAATTTTTCTTTAATTCTTCAATCAGTTTAAGAAGACTACTAAAAGAAAAGACAAAAATTGAAGAGGAGATCAAGGCTACAATGAAAGAAGGGAGCTCTGCAACCGATTTAAATGCCTTGCCTCATAAAGAAAAAGACCCAGGAAGTTTTACTCTACCTTGTTCAATTAATGATATATCTTTCAATAATGTGTTAGCTGACTTAGGAGCTAGTGTTAGTGTTATGCCTCTTAAGACATTCACTACCCTAGGACTAGGAAAATTAGCACCAACTAAGTTACTTATTGAATTGGCTGATAAAACGGTAAAACGACCTGAAGGGATTGATAATAATGTGCTAGTTAAGATTGAGAAGTTTATTTTCCCTGTAGACTTTGTTATATTAGATATGCCCGAGGATGTTAAGATTCCTTTAATCCTTGGAAGACCTTTCTTGTCTACTGCCCATGCTAAGATTGATGTGTTTAAAAGAAAAATCTCATTAAGGGTAGGGAATAATAAACTAGTCTATAAGTGCCAAGATCATGTTAAAAGCATAATTAGAGGTGTCTACATGCTAGGATTAAGAGAGCGTATGGACCTCGATCTTGAAGCCAGACTTATGGGGGAAACATTGATTCAAAACAACTCAACTAATCCTAATCATGAGAACTTTGAGGAATTTATTGACCTTAATGTACCTACCGAACTTAGACGCGATGTTGTTAATGATTCTGATGATGAGTGGTATGATTGCGTAGTAATTAACAAACGTAGGAGAATAGTTGAGATAACGAATTTGAATAATGAAGTGTTTATTGAACTACCACCCCACCTTGCTTATTTATGCCTATATGATAATAAGAATTTCCCGTCTATCATTTTGTCATCTCTGCCCGAAAGGGACAGAACTTTGTTTCTACAGATATTGAAGAAGAACGGCGTGGAAATTAAGGACGAGCAAGGAGTGTTCAATATTACTGAATTGGCAATGAGGGAGCGCGATGTTTCCGACTCCTTCAACGATCGATATTGATGAGCTGAACGTGAGTCTAACTTGAAGACTCTGGAATAAAGACAAGTGCTTACCGGGAGACAACCCGGATTTATTTTTTTTATTTTTTTGTTTTTGTGTCGAGTCAGTCAGGCCGTAGAGGATACGGCGCATCTCAATCCTGAGATGCGACGCATCTCCTGCCAAGGTCATATCCTATTTTATTTTTCTGCATTTTTTATTTTCGACTTTAAAACTTTTTATCAGTTTATTTTAATGCGGCGCATCCCTGGTTAAGGATGCGACGCATCTTTTATTCTGATCCGTATTTATTCCAGGCTCGATACGGCGTATCTTCTTCCATAAGATACGGCGCATCGACTGACCTGATGATTTTCATTTTTATTTTTTATGTTTTATTTTTACCTAACTACTAATGTATTATGCAAGTTTGAACCTTTCTTAAATTAGGTGTGTTTTAAAGCCTTGGTGGTATTATAGATTCCTGCATTTCCTATGGATACATCTATTATGAAGCTTAAACGTTCTAATCCACAAGAAAGATGATTTTTGCTCTTATACAAATGGAGGATCATACCGAGCAAATCTCAGGGGAGTTTTTTTGTTCTAATTCTTTTATTTTCCAGTTTTTAACCTTTGATACAAACAACGAGGACGTTGTTTAACTTAAGTGGGGGGATTGGAGAATTAGAACACTTAACACTTACTTGTCCTAAACTTTTCAAAATATGCTTAAAATGTGCTTAATATATAAAAATTTAAAATTTTTTAGCATGTTTTTGTTAAAGTCTAAGTTGCATAGCTGCACAAATGACGTTATTTTTAAAAATTGTGATTTTTCAAAACTCACAAATCTATTAGTGTGCCGGTGACTTGTAAACTTTAGAACTTGGCTTGTACACTATTCGAGACCACGATAATAAGTATTATTTTATATAATTGGAATGACTTGTCTAAATTGGTAAATTTCTAGGATTACTCCCAAATAGCCTTATATGTTATGTGATATTAACTAACTACACTGGTTAGTTAACCCCTGTATAAACCTTTTGTTACTCTCATTTTTAGAGTAAGATACCCCTAGAAAAACACTCAGAACCATTCCTTTCATTTCTTACACCAATGTTTAAAATGTTTCGTTACACCCTTAAACCTTAGCCTACCCTGTAGATTAAAATCCGTGGTTGGTTAATTGCTTTAGGCAAAGTGTGTTTCCTTACATTACCTGTGTTCGCGTGTGTAATTCATTATCTGTGGTTAGGTCGGAAAATTGCACAATGCAATTGGAGTGAAAGTAAATATTGTATATCTTTGAGTTTATTTTTCGTGTGTTTACTACTTTCACTATTACCGTTATTTCTGAAGTCATGAAAAGTATGGAAAAATTATCCAGAATTATTGTTTTGGTGATGTGGTGAAATTTTACACATCTATGTTTATGTTTATTTGTTAGGATCTCTGGGAAATAAGAGTTCATTGTTGCTGCCGATAGTGTAAAGTTGGTTCCTGCCGATAGCTTGGTTCCTGCTGAAAGCTCATTGCTGCCGACAGTGTTATCTTGTTCCTGCCGATAGAATTGTTGCTGCGGATAGTATTATTTGTTATCCGTATATTTAGAATGTTTGTTATGATTTATTTTTAGAAGAGATTGTTGTTAATCTCTTTACACGTTTTCTTGTAGAACGGGTTAGGGTTAGGTGATCTTGTTAGTATAAAAGATAAACCCGTCTATGAGTTTATGTACGCCTTGAACATCTTTTAATATTCAATAAACGATTCTTAGTTCAATAGTTTGATCCATAGAGGATCATTGTTCTTTTAGAGTTTTCTTCTTTATAATACTTGCTGTTTAGTTTCCGCATAAACACTTGTATTGCAGAGGTTCTTGTTTATACCAAGCTCAATCAAGCTCGAAGTACTCGATCCTACAAGTGGTATCAGAGCCTGGTAAGGATCTCTGATAAAGAAGAAAAAGGTCGATCTCATATCTCTTAACCCTCTCTCAATGGCAGACGATAACCCTGAAACCAATGTCATTAACCCGGAAGATCAACAACCCAAACCAGAAACCAATCAAGTCCAAACACAAATCGTCACCACCATGTCCACCAACAATGCTAAATTCCCGTATCTGAAGAAAGATGAGTATGAAGTCTGGGCTATGAGAATGGAGTATTGGATCACAAACACTGATTACAATCTGTGGAATGTGATTCTTAAGGGAAATAGCAAGAAGAATATTGGAAGGGATGATGATGGCAATATTTATATAGAGCCACCTGTTACAGCAGAGGAACACCTTGCTGTTCAAAGGGAAACAAAGGCAAGAACTCTTCTACTTCAAGCTATTCCAGAGGATCATATGAGTGATTTTCATCACTTGGATGATGCTAGAAAGATCTGGCATGCTGTAAAGACCAGATTTGGAGGGAATGATGAATCCAGGAAGATGCGAAAGTCTATGCTCAAGCAAGAGTTTCAAGAATTTAAGATTTCTGAGGCTGAGGGAATTCACAAAGGCTATGACAGATTCCACAAGATCTTGAGCCAACTTAACCAGTTGAAAGCTAGGCCGGA
The DNA here is from genome assembly GCA_021014915.2 of Artemisia tridentata subsp. tridentata. Classification (NCBI taxonomy): domain Eukaryota; kingdom Viridiplantae; phylum Streptophyta; class Magnoliopsida; order Asterales; family Asteraceae; genus Artemisia; species Artemisia tridentata. The sequence continues at coordinate 19,149,435 of CP139508.1, read as the reverse complement.
CGATGAAGATTGTAATACGAAGTTCCTGAGGGCCTTGCCACCATCCTGGTCGCAGGTTTCCATAACCCTCAAGGCCAAAGGAGGATTGGATTTTATGAGCTTTGATGATCTATACAACAAATTGAAAACCCTTGAACTTGATATCAAAGGGTATTCCACCTATTCACCTCATACTCCAACCCACACTGCTTTTGTTAGTAACTCTGGTCCTAGCAAAGCATTATATGGAAACAGTCCAACTCCATCAACATCATCAATCTCCTACTCATCTCCTACACCAAAAACTCAGCCCAGATCTGATAATCTTGTAGTGGATGTGCTTCACTCTTTTGTTGCTGAAAGTACACCACAGCAAAAGATTGTGTATGATGATTTTAAGCAGGTTGATGAATTGGATCTGGAAGAGATGGACTTAAGATGGCAGGTGGCTATGATATCGTTGAAGTTGGATAGGTTTGAAAAGAAGGCAGGAAGAAGGGTCAATTTTGATGGACAAAAGCCTGCTAGGTTTGACAGAAGGAAGGTGAGGTGCTATAAATGTTCTCTAACAGGACATTTTGCCAGGGAATGCCCAGACAAGAAGGTGGATGATAAAGCACGGTATTCTGCTTTCAGAATTCAAGAGTTGGAGTCAGACGACCCCAAGGCTTTGGTATCTTTGGATTCGATGGTGGACTGGGAGCATCATGAGAAGGCTGCTGGGAGTGGATCAGATAAAGTCTTTGGGATGGTAGCTGGATATGGTGAAAAGAAACAAGTGGCTGGTCAGTTTGGAATGATGGGTCATCCATCTCAGGTACAAAACTGTCCGTTTGGTTGTAAATCTATATATGCTAAATTAAAACAGGAATTTGATGATATTGAAAGTGAAAATAAGGATAACCTTGTTCAACTTAAGGCTCATAAAAAGGCTGTTAAGACATTAGAACAACAAAAGGTCTGGTATCAACAACAACTGTCTGCATATGAAGTAAAAGTAAAGGTTTTGGAAAGAGATTTAAAAAATGCCACTAATGAGTTTAAACATTCTGAAAGAGAAAAAGCTAAGGTAGAATTGCAAAATCAGGATCTTCAGTCTAAGCTAGATAACTCATTGGCTAGATTTGCTAAGTGGAAAGACTCATCCAAAAATCTTAACATGCTTATTGATAGTTCTATGTCTACTAAAACTAAAAGAGGTTTAGGATTCGGTAACCTAATAGGGACAAATCAGTATTATGACCCTAATGAGTATAGTGTTTTTAATCCAGAACCTGTAGATTATAGAAAACCTGTTAAGTATGTAAAGGAGGGAGGAATGAATGATGTTCCTCCACCCATAACTGGAACATTTAAACCTGCTGATCCTTTTGTTGACTTTGATGATTCACAAATGTGCTATGGCAAAAAGGCAAATGAATTGCCTAATCTTGATTGTGACTCTAATGAATTTGTCTCTTGTTCTTACAGTGACAAATCTTCAGAAATCAAGACTGATGACTATGCCACATGTGGATCAAGTGACAAGTCAGCATCAATAAAGTCAGAAGACCTCTCCTCAGAAGCAGCTACTGATGAATCTCAATCAAAGAAAGCTGCATTTGAAGATGTTTCTTTTGATAATTTTAAGAACAATAATGTTTCTAGTTGTGGTTTTGTTTCAAACAATTTTGGTTGTGGTTTTGTTTCTGTTAAGGATAATTCTGTTTCATGTGTTGGTTTGAATAATTTTGTTTGCAATGAGAATGTTATTGTTAAGAAAAAGTCCCCTAGAAAGAAATCTTGCTTTGTGTGTCGTAGTTATGATCATCTTATTAAAGACTGTGACTACTATGAAAAACAGATGGGATTACATGCTTGTAAAAATAGGTCTGTATGGAAAAATGTAAATGATATTCCCCCTTATATTCCTCAAGCACCTAGGAAAACTTCAGTTGCTTATGGCAAACCAGTTTCTGCTGGTAAGCCTGTTGCTGCTGAAAAGTTCATTCCTGCCGATCAGCCTATTCCTGCTGCTTATCCTGTTCCTGCCGACAGGAGCAATCCTGCTGGTTGGAAAAACAATAATATTAGATCTTTCAGACCTTCTAGTACTTACTTTCAAAATGCTTTGAGACCTGTTTATTTTGACACAATGCACAAGGGAGGGGCAAGATGGAACACTGCTGTTAAGTCCTCAGCAGGTTGGTCTTGGAAAATCAATAACCAACATATGAAAATGGGATCCAAGATCAATGGTGGATCTTATCAATCTCCAGGGTTTAATTCTTATTGATCCACTAGGCAGGCTCAAGTCAGCAATGGCTTGAGTCTCTCTTGTATCTAATGTTGTATATGTATTCTTTATCTCAGGATTTTCCTTTTAGAAGCAAAGATGTTGGAATTGTTGACAGTGGATGTTCCAGGAGTATGACAGGGAATTTGGAAAGGTTACATGATTTTATTCCTTTGAATGGAGGTACTGTGACATTTGGAGGAGGAGATGGAATGATCTCAGGGAAAGGAACTATCAAGACTGCCAAGCTAGACTTTGAAGATGTGCTGTATGTGAAGGAACTCCAAGACTTCAATTTGTTCTCTGTCTCTCAAATCTGTGACAAGAAGAACAGTGTTCTATTCACTGAGAATGAGTGCTTTGTGTTGTCCAAAGACTTCAAGTTGCTTGATGAAAGTCAGGTTGAACTTAAAGTTCCTAGGACTTACAATCTTTATAGCTTCAATCTTAGTGATGTTCAGCCTGAGGGGTCACTTGCTTGTCTGGTTGCAAAAGCTTCTGTGGATGAATCCAATAAATGGCACAGAAGAATGGCACATGTAAATTTCAAAACCATTAACAAGCTGGCTAAGAATGGTCTGGTGAAAGGGCTTCCTTTGAAGATCTTCTCTAATGAGCACAATTGTGTTGCCTGCAACAAAGGAAAGCAGCACAAAGCTTCATACAAGGCCATAACTGCTGTGAGCACCATCTCTGAGCCTTTGCAGCTTCTTCATATGGATCTTTTTGGTCCTACTTCTATCAGAAGTATTGACCATAAGAATTATTGCCTGGTGATTACAGATGATTTTAGCAGGTTTTCTTGGACTTTCTTTTTGAGTACTAAAGATGAAACTTATCCAGTACTTAGGGATTTTATTGCTTTAATAGAAAATCAGCTAAATAAAAAGGTTAAGTCTATAAGGTGTGATAATGGCACAGAGTTTAAGAATTTTAATCTTATTGAACTCTGTAGGTCTAAGGGGATAAAAAGGGACTATAGTAATGCTAGAACTCCACAACAAAATGGGGTTGCAGAAAGAAAAAATAGGACCTTGATAGAAGCAGCTAGGACTATGTTAGCTGAATCTAAGATGCCCACTATGTTTTGGACTGAAGCAGTTTGCACTGCTTGTTATGTGTTGAATAGGGTATCTATTACTAGTCCTCATAATAAAACACCTTATGAACTTTTGTCTGGGAAGGTTCCAAACATTAGTTACCTTAAGCCTTTTGGATGTCAGGTCACTATTTTGAACACTAGTGATTATCTAGGCAAGTTTGATGGAAAGGCTGATGAAGGGTTTATTGTTGGATATTCTGCTCATGGTAAAGCCTATAGGGTTTATAATCTGTCCTCTAAGAGAATAGAAGAGACTCTCAACTTAAGATATCTTGAAGATAAACCTAATTTGCAGGGTGCTGGTCCAGAGTGGTACTTTGATCTGGATTATCTATCTGACACCTTAGGGTATACTAGATTCAAATCAAATCTGTCTGGTGGTACAAATGTTTCTCAAACTAACAATGCAGGTACCTCAGATGATGATTCTGATGCAGAGAGTGATGAACGACCTATAGTTGTTCCTTCTTTTCCCTCTAACAACATTTCAGGTTCAAAGGTCAAAGATTCTTCTGATATGGCTGGAAGTGATTCTAGTTTTGCAGAAGATCTTGCTAGGCTTCAAAGACAAGAGTTTAATGCCAAAAGAGCTGCTGAGATGTTTGGTTCTGGATTTTCTAAAGAGACAGAGGAGATCCTGAGAAAGGCTGAAGCTGAAGTTCGAAGGGAACTCAATACATCTAGTAGTATTCCTGTTCCTGCTGATGCTGTTCCTGCTGATAGTGGATCGGTTCCTGCCGATCCTTCTAATGTTTCTGCTGATGTTCCTGTGTCTTCTCCATCTGTTGACAAGTTGGGAATTGATAACTCCCCTGAAAGATTTCCAATCCCTTCTGATCTTGGAAATTCGGTCTCTTCAAGAGATAAGCTTAATGATCCTCATCATCAGTCCAGATCTGGCATTTTCACTTCTTCCTCATATGATGATGACTTCAACCCTTCAATTACTAATCAGGCATCCTCCATTGATGTTAATCCCATTGCTAAAAAGAGGATCAATACAGTTCATCCTCAGTCTTTGATTCTTGGAGATCTTAATTCCCCTGTTCAAACAAGGAGTAAAATGCATCCATCTAAATTTGGAGAATCTGCTTTTCTCAGTTATATACAGGATCAATTAAGGAGCAATCATACTGATTACTTACATTGTCTGTATGCTTGTTTCTTATCTCAAGTTGAACCAACTAGCATAGCTCAGGCACTTGCTAATGATGATTGGGTTGAGGCTATGCAAGAAGAGATGCAGCAGTTCCAGAATCAGAAAGTATGGATGTTGGTACCTTTGCCTGCTGGCAAACATGCTATTGGAACTAAATGGATTCTAAAGAATAAAAGAGATGCTAGGGGAATTGTGGTTCGAAATAAAGCTAGACTGGTTGCTCAAGGTCATAGACAAGAGGAGGGGATTGATTATGATGAGGTGTTTGCACCTGTGGCAAGAGTTGAAGCCATTCGGTTGTTTTTGGCTTTTGCTTCATTTATGGGATTTGTTGTCTATCAAATGGATGTGAAGAGTGCATTTTTGTATGGAAGGATTGAGGAAGAGGTTTATGTTACTCAACCACAGGGATTTGTAGATCCTCAGAATTCTAATTTGGTTTACAAAGTGGTTAAAGCACTTTATGGTCTTCATCAAGCACCAAGGGCTTGGTATGCACGATTATCAGCCTTCTTGCTAAAACATGGGTACAGAAGAGGGGCTATTGATAAAACTCTTTTTATCAGAAAGGACTTCAAAGATATCATTCTGGTACAAGTATATGTAGATGATATCATCTTTGGCTCCACTAATGAAGCTTGGTGCAGGGAATTTGAAGAATTGATGAAGAGTGAATTTGAAATGAGTGCTATGGGTGAAATGACTTTCTTCTTGGGTCTTCAGGTTAAGCAGACATCAGATGGGATCTTTATTTCTCAGGAGAAGTATGTTTATGACATGCTTAAAAAGTTTGATATGGAGAATGGGAAGATTGCTGTAACTCCGTTTGAACCTCCAAAGCCTAAGTCCAATAATGAACCTGATGCTGCTGTTAATGTTCATTTATATCGATCCATGATTGGCTCCCTCATGTATTTAACAGCTTCACGACCTGATATCATGTTTGCTGTTGGTGCATGTGCTAGACATCAGGTTACATCATTGACTTCTAACCTTAATGCAGTCAAGAGAATCTTTAAGTATTTGAAAGGACAGCCAAAATTGGGACTTTGGTATCCCAAAGACTCTCCTTTTGTGTTAGAAGCCTATAGTGACAGTGATTATGCTGGGGCTAACTTTGATAGGAAGTCTACAACTGGAGGTTGTCAGTTTCTGGGTAGAAGGTTAGTTTCTTGGCAGTGCAAGAAGCAGACTATAGTGGCTACATCTTCTACTGAGGCAGAATATGTTGCTGCTGCTAGTTGCTGTGGACAGGTTCTTTGGATGCAAAATCAGCTGTTGGATTATGGATTCAACTTCATGAACACTAAGATCTTTATTGATAATCAAAGTACTATGTGTATTGTTAAGAATCCTGTTTATCATCAAAGGACAAAGCATATTGAAATTCGACACCATTTCATAAGAGATGCTTATGAGAAGCATCTTATTCAGGTGGAAAAGATTCACACAGATGATAATGTGGCTGATTTGCTTACTAAGGCTTTTGATGGACCAAGGTTTAAGTATTTGGTGGTTCATATTGGGATGGTCAATCCCTAGCTACAGAGCTTAAGGGGAGGATTGCAGCTTAAGGGGAGGATAAAGCTTAAGGGGAGGATTATTCTTGTTGTTGTTGTAAAGTTTCTATCTTTCTTTCTTATTTTCTTTTCTTATTTTTCTTTTGGTGTGTTTTTGTTTGTGTTTCTTAGTTCAAAAAAAAAAAAAAAAAAAAAAAAAAAAAAAAAAAAAAAAAAAAAAAAATTTGTATACTTTGTGTGCTAATAAGTTGGTTTTGAGCAACACCTTGCAGGTACAGTGTTGGTGTTTACACCTGCACAATAAATGGTTGTCAACTCACCATGTCTAGCAGACAAGAAAGAGTTGACTCACCATGAGGGTACGGCTCTGGTGTGATAATCAAATCCGTTGACAGCTATAATAGCTTGCTCAAAGCTATAGGGTACTTCAACTCACCCATGATTCAGTTCTGAGAGTTGAAAATGGTTCTCAATTCACCATGGATGTAACCCTTTATGGGATCCAAAGGATTGGCTAGTCCACAAAAGTATGGTTTGTGGTAAAGACATTTGGTATCCATATTTGGTATTCAATTCACCAAGGTTCAGTTGAAACCAAAGAATTGGCTAGTCCTGAGCAAACGGCTACAGGTAAAGACAAGTCAAATCTGTTTATAGTTGCTGATTTGCTAATAAATCATATGGTTATCAATGTACCATGGTCTCACACACCTAAACATTGGCTACTCCAGTAGTGATGGCTATTGGTAAAGAGACATCAAATCCATTAATTTTCAATGATTCACCTCTCACAGGAGTTAACACACCTGGATGTGATGAGAATAGTATGAAACTTAAAGAGATTTGATGTACATTTTGTCATTAGTAGCAGCTAAGTTCAAGTGATGTTATGGTGACCAGTAAATCTATTTTGAAGAAGATTTCATGTTCCTGCTGCTCTATTGAAGTTGCTGCTGGATGCTATAGAAGTTGGAATCTTGAAGTTATTGAAGTTGTTGCTGGTTACTTCTTATTGTTGCTGCTAAGTCGCAGTCCTCAAGCCTGAGTTTATGAGAGCTTTATCACAAGGGAATCTTGCAGGTTAACCTAGTCAACCTCAAGATTAGGGGAGGATTGTTAGGATCTCTGGGAAATAAGAGTTCATTGTTGCTGCCGATAGTGTAAAGTTGGTTCCTGCCGATAGCTTGGTTCCTGCTGAAAGCTCATTGCTGCCGACAGTATTATCTTGTTCCTGCCGATAGTATTGTTGCTGCGGATAGTATTATTTGTTATCCATATATTTAGAATGTTTGTTATGATTTATTTTTAGAAGAGATTGTTGTTAATCTCTTTACACGTTTTCTTGTAGAACGGGTTAGGGTTAGGTGATCTTGTTAGTATAAAAGATAAACCCGTCTATGAGTTTATGTACGCCTTGAACATCTTTTAATATTCAATAAACGATTCTTAGTTCAATAGTTTGATCCATAGAGGATCATTGTTCTTTTAGAGTTTTCTTCTTTATAATACTTGCTGTTTAGTTTCTGCATAAACACTTGTATTGCAGAGGTTCTTGTTTATACCAAGCTCAATCAAGCTCGAAGTACTCGATCCTACATTATTAAAAAAAAAATAATAATAAAAAAAATAAAATAAAAAAAAAAATCGAAAAAATGAAAAAAAAAGAAAAAGAAAAAAGAAGAAAGTTGGATGTTTGTTTTAACCAACGATGTAAAGTTTTGTATTAAGTGGTCGATATCACCACTATTTGTTGTATATTATATCTATGGATTGAATGGGAGTTGGCAGTTATGGGAACACCAACTAAGGTTTATTCTTTTATTGAGATCTTGTTGAGTATAATTCGTGTCTACCTAAAGCGTGTGTTTCAAGTGTTAAAGCGTTAGTTATTCAATGATATGAGTCTTATTCATGGGATGGTTGGGATAGTGATTAACCACACTTAGGATTTTAATTTATTTGTTTTGTTTATTTTTCGTTTTACACCAATTTATATCCCAAAAATTATCCATACCCTTTATTATTCTTTATCCAACCAAACCTTTGATTTATTGAGATTAGGGATTTGAGCAATCTTAAGTATCATAGTCGTGGATTCGACTATGTATTTATGATTTTGTCGCCCTTTTTGATATATTATTATTGGTGAAGTTTGGACCTATCTTTAGCCTATTCGAGTTAAGGATTTGAGCAATTGCAAGTATCGTGTTCGTGGATTCGATCATGTATTTGTGATTTTGTCGCCTTTTCTGGAATTTGAGATCGATAGAGATTAAGAGTAATTAACCCTTAAACCTCAAAACCCTTTTTACCGCTTTAGACTTGTTATTCCTTTGCTTTAGTGGGGGAGATGTGTATACTTGCCAAGCTTATGATAGAATATTCGCCACGACTAGACAGTTAAACGATTAGATTTGCTTTTATCAAAATATTTTATTTTACTTCTAATTCGTTAAGTGTTTGGTTGCGTAATTATGACAAAAACGAATACATGCTTAAATATAAAAATAAATCCTAATATCTTTTAGGATACATTTTCATAAGATTAATTCTAAGGTTTACTTGGGGACAAGTAAAGTTCAAGTGGGGGGATATTTGATGAACTCAAATAAGTACATATTATTACTATCATTTATCCTAATTATTTGACTTGTTTTATTATATTATGTATGAGGATTGATACTTAATCATTTACTTTTGTAATTCTCAGGTAAAAACAAGCATTTGGTGAAACTTGGCGATTTTGGACTAATTATGGAGCAAAACATGCAAGAAGTTAAGAGTCTACCGAAATGTACAAGATCAAGACTATTCTGCTCCAGATGTGCCGCATCTCACTTAAGACATGCGCCGCATCACTATCAATATTTCACCAGATACGATCCAAGATACAAGAGGACATGCGCCGCATCCTAGAATGGAGTTACGCCGCATCTTCTGGCGGTGTACGAATATTCCTGAATATATTAATCTTGGACCCCACGCAAAGTTAAGTCAATGCGCCGCATCTACTTACTAGATGCGCCGCATCTTACCCTCAGACAGAAACTATAAATACCCCAAGACCAGACGAATTCCGAAGCTTTTAGTCAACACACAGAAGGCCGAAGTACAGAAACCTAGGACGAATTCAGTCGAGTAAGGCAGCACAAGACACACCCAAACGAAGATACAAGAGCTGTAAGAAGGTGCTGCATGTATTTAATTCATTAAGTAGTTTTGTTTTATTGTGTTAGTAAACTTTAATTCATCAAGATTGGTGGCTTGTGTAATGTGACAACGGAAAGATTGCACTCCCTTAAAACTGCTTTCTCATTAATTAAAGTTTATATGTTGATGTCTTTGGTGACTTTTATTAGTGCGTTGATAACCTCTGTGTCTAGCTGAGCGTTGATCGGGTCGCCATGCCTCTGCCCTCGCCTATTTATTAGATCGCCTATGCATTCTATCGTCTGTAGAAAAGTAGGAAGAAAGATAAATAGGATAGTCATAAGTAATCATTAAGGGTTTACTCGCCGATAAGATTAGAACCAACGAGAAAGGACTTAATCTCGGTGCGTTGCATCGAACTATACACTTCATATAAAACTAGCAATAAAACAAGTGACAAACTACTTATCTATCAGGACAGCCCTCTTATTGTCTCAAGTATTTATCTGTGTACGTGTGTGCTATTCGCTGATTCGTGCCTATTAGTTTAGTTTATTATTTAATCGCAACCAAATCGTGCCAGTCTCTCAGGCTGAACCCCCTTGCGTTAGATTAGGTTGTATAGCTAATTAATTTATTAAAATACTGATTAGAATAACTAGATAATACGTTCCACTCTTAGTGATCGACACTCTACTTACCATTATATTCATACTGACCGGGTACACTGCTCGTTAAGTGTGTGTGTTATTGATAAGTCGGCTAAATATAAATTTAAAACTTGAGTAGGCATTAATACTGCTAAACCGCAACGACACATCGCACGCATCACCAACTCCGGGCATTTGCAGCCATTCATGAATGAGGAAATCCTCATAATTTTCGGAGCTCCTTGTATGAATCCTGTTTCTGTGGTCCACCTTTCCTTAAATTCGGGTAGCGTTTCGTTAGCCTTCCTTACAATCTTCATTATCTCGGTGGGTTCCTTAGTGCACACCTTGTGTAAGGAGAAACGGGTCTCAAATTGGGATCGGAGGTCCGCCCATTCGTCTATAGTGCCGGGTGGGAGACGATCGCACCATCCTCGGGCTCTTCCGTCCAAGGTTTATTGGAACATCCTGCACCATACAGGCATAGGCCATTCAGCTTGACCTGCTGCTCCGGTGAACCGATTGAGATGATCTTGGGGGTCCGTTGACCCATCGAACAACTTGATGTGTGAAGGCATTTTATGCTCCGGCGCCGAAAACTCTATCAGCCGCCGTGTAAAGGGTGATTTGCTGATTTCCTTGAAAGGTTTTGCAAAATCTTCGTCTATAACTTTCTCACCTGTTACGATTCCTTTCCTTTCCTTCACTACCTCGGTCCTCTCCTAGGTGTCTTCTTCGCCAAAGTCTAAACGTACCGGACGTACAGTACCTTGCCTATTGTGCTCCTTGACCATAGACTTGAGAGCAGAGACATACTCTTCTATTTGTTCTCGGGTGATTGTAGGAGACTCGGTGTCTCCGCCTCCAGCACGGTTGATGGGAGGAGTTTCGACATTCCTTCCTCCCGAACCCTCTGGACGTTCGGAACCTGACTGTAGCAACCGGCATTTCTAGGGCAATACTTATTTATAAGACTCGAAACCAGTTATGGTAGACAATAATTTTTCCAAAATTATTTTAATAATATGTTTCATTTGTTATTGCCCATTTGAGCATTTTGAGCTTACATGATTATTTCGAAAAGTTATTTCACACACCGTAGCATACAGTAACCCTCAAAGCTACTGAATTTTATCAAGAAAATTTAAGTTATCACTTCCTGACACTTACTGGCAATTTATTTGCAAAATCGAGAAGTTATCTCGCTTTTCTGAAAAACGCGACACCACATTATTTATGGGCTAAGTCCGATAATTATTTTCGGAGGTAAATAGTATTGTTTTAACAAAAACATTCACGAAAAAAAAAATTATTTTTCGCATCATTTTCTCGAAAGCGCCAAACCGGGTTATCGCAACTACATTTTAGTTTGACGGGACACGGGATACACGAGGTATAATAAAACAAAACCTATTACCTTTTTTTTTCAAAAACCACAGCCGCCCCACCTATTCCCTTTGTATTATCCTTTCTTTTTTTTTATCTTCCCCAAGGTCTTTTTTTTAAGATTTTTACAGATGATATATCACATCATCTTCTTCTCTTTCTGGTCTATCACCTCTTCTCCCTAAAAGAAGATCACGCGTACGCTTTGGAAGACACCAATTGATAGTAACTTTTGCTCCTTTTGCTCACACACATATTCTGCACCAAGAAAGCTTGGTCAAAGCTACCTTCTTCTTCTTCTTTTTATGGTGTCTCGCCACAGGAACCCATCCACCCACACTTACAATCAGTCACATCTAAAAAAAAAAGGGGTTTGCTTGAAGCTTGGTGGTGGTGGTTCCTGTTGGCATCGGGTGGAGTTTCGCTCGTTCATTTGTAAGGTTTTAATCAAATTCTTTTCTTGTTCATTTATATTAATTGTAATTATAGATTGGAACCTCGGATTGGTGTTCATATGTGAATCACCTAATTTAAATTTGTGGATATAAAACTCGATTAAACTGTTTTTGATAAAGATTTCGTGTGGTGAGATGGTGTTTGTTTGTTGCTATAGACCGAGTTAACTCGGACAAGCCGAAGTTGACTCAGCTGAGTCAACTCAGTCGAGGTGAGTTACCTCGTTGCATTCTCAGTCTCCCATTTGTCATTGTCGTGTTTCTCATGAAATTAAAGCCAAATGGAAATGTTTTGTTGCTAGTTGGTGGGAAAATAAAAATCTTGAGCCTGTTGTGGAGTAGTATTGAAGTTGTTGTTGTTTGTTGCATTCGGTCAGGATTTAGAATCCACACAGGGTGCGTTGTTATAACGAGACCCAAGGGGGTGCTCGTTATTTGTGTTTCACTCCCGGTTCCCAAGCAACAAACCACAAGACCTGGTGGTTGCTCTGTTTGTATGACATGGTTCCACACACCCACGTAGGGTGTTGAGTATATACTTTTGGTCTCGCTCCAGCCGCAAGGCGTTAGTTTATATTGTCATCACTTGGTGAATTTTGATTACTAGTACTTGTGGTCGTGTCATGTTTTGGTTCTCGGTGCAACAAAAGTAACACAAGGGTGTTTAACTGTTCCGATCTTATGCCCACTCAGCTTAAGTTATTATGGCTTGATCTATTTTCGCAACTTGAATTGGGATTTTGTCGAGTTGTTGTTCATTATCGTTGTTGTCGGTAAACGAGAAACCCACTAGGGAGTTGATCTTTTGACATGTCAAATTTGTTAAGAACCAACGTAGGGTTGGTCTCGAATCTGTTGATAAGCCACGAAGGTTATTTGGAGTGATTAGTTGCGTTTGTGTTGAATTATCATCCCCTAGTAACATATACAAGTTCGCTGGCCTTTATTACAATCCATAGAAAGTGAATCCACTAAGTTCGTTTAAATCCACCGATGGGCCACGGCCCAACTCATTACAAACTTAAATATTATAACAAAAATGAAATGTCCATTCCGAATACATGAGTTGTGATCGTCACCGTTCGAGTGGTCATTTAAAATCAATACAACTTTATACTTTAAACAACTCGACTAGTACTTTTGTTCCGTTACACGTCATAAAAACTTGATAGCTCGATATATATATATATATATATATATATATATATATATATATATATATATATATATATATATATATATACATATTTATATCATGTGGCATAATTAAAATAACTTGTGTTTTATAACAAAACACCTTAAATTATAAACCATTTTGGTTGTCGTAGCACAAACAATGAAAAACATATTTTTTATCTAACGATATATAAACAAGGTGGAAAACTAAATTTGTAAACATGAACGAGTTCATTGATTTGTTTGCATATAACTCGACGTGTTTTAATCAAAACTTACATAAGTCGTTAGGTTATGAAACGATTATTTTCAAACACGAGTCTTACAAATTTTGTTAATACAAGGAGTACTTATTACTCAAGAGCTCATATACTTGAATTATTAACTTATCATTAAGTGACATAAAAAATCATGAAAATTTTCAAATGTAACATTCCTTTACAAAAACTATATACATATACACACATCATCATACACACACTTACCTATGTATACATATTTGGTAAAATACATATACTCAATTAAAGACAACATTTCCATATGTCGTCAACGTTTGACATACGATGGTCATTGTCTTCCGTACTTTTCTCGACTGTGTCGAATTTCTATTCCTTTTTGGCGTGAGTATTCTTGAGTCTATGTCATCTTACCACCACACAAAAACGTTAACGCTAAACTTTTTACAAACTTTGATTCGAGTAATCCACGAAAACTAAGACGTTTGTCTTTTGAAACTCTCTTACGTTACGAGACGTATTCTAAGATAACTACATACGTATTAGGTTGTGCCGTGAGACCCTAGTTGCCGTGAGATTTTAGTTGCTGTTGCGTTAGGCTACCTTTGAGCTGTTGTGCTGTGCTACTCTCGGACAGTGTTGTGATATTACATTGCTGGACTGAGGTGAGTTCTCGTAGCCCCTTTTTCATTATGTTTTACCTTGGGGGAAAATGGTACTCAATGCTTTACAAATGTTTTCATGCTGTGAATTACTGTTTTACATGATTTTGGACATATACGTGTGATGATGCAATTATATGCTGTGACGTGTTTGTTTGTGATTACTTGACTGCGCCACTGTTAACTCTCTGCTGAGAGCCCACAGGTTATAGGTTCAGTTTGTGTAACTGTTAACTCTCTGTTGAGAGCCTACGTGTTGATAGATCTATCGGGGTAGCTCCCCACGTGATATTGATTATGAGTATGATGGACACTATAGGTTCAGTTGGCGCGACACTATTACTGTTTGGATAACATGCTTGTAATTTGGTATTCATGTGCACTATTGTCCTATGTTATATTTCACAGCTCAACGGTTTTACTTTTAAACCTACGAGCTCACCAACATTATGTTGACGTTTTCTAGTACCATTTTCAGGTGTATCACTACTAAAGTATTTGAAGGCACATTTATCGGAGTCAGACTATTTGATACTTGCTACTATGTTTGTCAAGATGTCAAGATTTCAAAAGAGACATGTTTCCCTTTCAAATTTGGTCGAAGAATGCTTCATTAAACTATTATTGAAATAATTGTAAGGTATGAATCTATAATGTTATGCAATGTGCCTTTCTCAGTTACATCCCGTGTTTCCGCCTTTGACGGGGTGTGACAGATTGGTATCAGAGCCTAAGGTTATAGAGAATGCCGGTTTTTCAAAAATAAAAACCTCAACTATAACCAGATTAAATTTTTATAAAACCCCAAACATGGTACAAGTCGATTAGCCCGAGCATTTCATCATTTTTCCTAAATTACGCATAGCCTGATCAACTATGCTTAATTCAGGAGCGATCATGGGATGATGGGGGTAGTTACCTTGAATCATGTTTGGTTGGGGTCGGAGTTTAGATCACCTGAAAATGCGTTGGCCTTTGTGTGTTCATTTACCTTGTGTGTTATGTGTATCTGTGGTAATGCTGCTTGACTTCTATGTGCTGAAACTTGTAGCTTCTAGGACGATATATGAGCTTGCAATTGTGTACCTAAGTGCTTTGATTTGATTTGATAATTGTGTGACATGATCCGATATGTTATGATGTGTTTTGAGCTGAGTTGATATGACATGGTTTAATATGGTTGAGCTAGAGTATTTCTCGTACCATTCCGCAAACAAAACGCATACTACATATTTTGTTAAATATATAGCGATATATTATTTTGAAAACGTTAATTTGGGTAGACTATTTTGGATACGCTATACAAGTTTGAATAGTATTTTGAAAGGTCAACATTGGTTTCGCTATATTAAAAATGCATTGTATTGATATGCTATTCTGAGAACTATTTTTGGGACATATTATTTTGGAAACAATATTTTGAGAATTTGTTTATCATCAAAGACGTTAAGCCTTTTACGACACTTAACTTAATTTCATGACAGTTCTTGTTTGATGAGTTGTGAAATTAAGTTAAGATCAAATCGTTACCCGGTTTAATGTTATAGATGGTTGATAATTTGGTACTATTTGAAAAATATTTTGAATACAAGATTTCATGGTATTGCCCTATGCCGTTATGTCACATTCCTTGTCCTCGCACACTACTCCTCTTATTAGCAAGCCTGAACACACCACATTATAAGTCGATGAGTCGATTAACACCATTAGTGGCCTTAGGAAGCAACCCACCAATCAAAATGGACACATTAATGGTTTAGTCGTATGATTAGAACCTTGGAGACTACAAGTGAGATAATAGGACTCATGAGAAGCGGTGACTTTGTTAATTGAGTTAGTTGTGTTGACCATGATAGCGATGTTCGCCTTAGTGATCGTGTTCCGGAGGTGGTACTAGTCTCTAAATAATTCAAATTCTGATGGTCAAAATGTTGTGCAAATGGAAGATTTTCTTGTGAACTTTATAAAGTATGATGAACTGGTGATTTTCATAGATTGTACCATGTCATAATGTTTCTTCAAAACTAAAGTTGGTTGATAGTCAAAATCGTTTAAAAAAAATGTTTTAAAATAAATTTGCGATTCCAAACGATTGGATTGTTTTAGTATAAAAATCGTCACAAGTGTTTGTCCAAACAGCAATTTTCTTGAAAATCAAAAATCCAAACCATATATGAAGAATCGCTATTACAAATTTCAAATTTTTGTAGACATATCTTTTCACATGACTATAACCATCGAAAAATTTCGAACAAATTTGCTCCAAAGTACATTCATGGTCAAAAATTTCATAATGCCTTACTCAAATAAATGTTGTTAACAACTTCAAAGATCATGCCTCCAAGAGGGAACACGTACCATTCATGGACAAACCTCGGGAACAATCACAGTGCCTACATAGTATGCGACCTTAGAAGTGAATCGAACACCTCTGTCCGAGACGGTCAGTAGCTATGCGTTGTGCCTTGAAGCTATTCCTTCGAAGAGCAACCTTCCTACCCATCTCAGAAGATAAGACTCTCGCATTGATCGAATCGAGTTAGACTAAACAATCAGTGTGCAATTACTTAAGAGACAACTTGGCCTTTCCGAGTCCTAGCCACAATGGGACATGACATCGCTCTTACCTTCGGATATCAAGAAGTTGTGCCTGGCCATAAGACCTTTGCCTTTCACTTGTAACAAGATCTCTCGACGTAGTATTTACTTGGCAACAATTTTTAGTCGTTATATATTTTAGTCATGCCTAAAGGAATTGAGCACTTAGACGTAAGAGTTTTGCCTAATAGTGATCTTCGAGCGTTCCAGATCATTGACACCAGGTTTTTCCCATAGACCTTTTGATTCATAGACCATCGTCTTCAACTAGTCGTGCTTGCCTGATGACACGTTCTTCCTGGATGTTTTCACACCAAGGGTTTTCCCTTAAAAGCCTTATATCTACCGTGAAGCTATTAATGATCCTTATTCTCATTAATCGCACCCTATTGAATACCATTCCTTCCTTTCGAATGATTACATCAATAAATCCTTTCTACATGGTAAGGACACCAATATCGAAACTCCTTATAAACCCTGTTCACACCTTTTTCCCCAATGTGAGAACCTCCTTGCGAAACATGTACATAAGACTCTTGTAATCGGTACAGATGAGACACTGCGTACCATACAACACACCCATCTAACTACATCATAATTTATCCTACCAGACCTTCTCCCTATGAATACTACAGAGAATATCATCGATTACCTCTTCGGTAATATAAAAATAAATAAATAAATAAATAAAATAAATAATAATAATAATAATAATAATCGTATCCCCCTATACAAATTTTACAACTAACAATCTATTTGATTTCAGTGATTCTCAATTCACACAATAGTCTGAAGGAATTACCGTACACCTTTTGACACCAGACGAAAACAAGTATGTTATACACAAAGAAGATAGCAGACACAACACCGGTGCTACCTTTACTTTTTCATCAATCATCTTAAAAGCTCATCCTTTCCTTAGATTCTCCAATTTTCTTATCATGTTGATCTTGCCGAGAGTGACTCATATCACAGTTCACCCCTTTGACGAATACATCGACACTTGTGAGCCCGCAGAGATCGCGATTTTCACAATTCAACCAAGTAGGTGCAGCTTTGCGTAAAGCAACTTGGATGGCTACACTAGTATCAAGTGCTCGTACCAAATTTATGACGTGCCATCCTCATACACCATTTCGCGCCAATAATTCTAATTTCAAATGACTTGTTTTCATTGTTACGACATTAGAGATTTCTACTGCTTGTACGAACCTTTGGCGCTACAAATTTTTCAACCATTTCGAATCTTGTTGAAGGCTGGTTAGATAACAACAGATCCCCTTTCCTCATGGGTACTCAACGTTTTGCAAAGCGTCGTGACTTGACGATAATTCTTTACATACGCCATGGCTACTTCAGCCTGTCTCTTCAAGTTTGGGGAAACCTCCTTCAAGCCTACCTACGCGGTCTCATAAACAAAGTTTCTTCCCTGTCGCCTCTACCAATAATCTCTAAGTGACAAAAATTTCCTCAACGGTACCTTTGATTTTCTTCGCTAATCCCACTGATTTTAGCTGTAAGTACCTATTCATTGTTCTGAGCAAGTCCTTAACTGAGCCAAATCATAGAAGACATTAAATTCCTCTTTCTTAATGACTAGATTAGTAGCCTAAATCTTGTGACAGTTCTCGTTTGATGAGTTGCGAGATTAAGCTAAAAATCAAGTTGATAGTTAGTTTAAGGTTTGGATGATTTTGTTCGAAGACGGAAAGGCTTATTCCATCGAATTTAGTCACTCGATAGTTACCTTCGACTACCCGTCACATTTCATTCAGAAGTACAAATTTGGACTAAGATGACATAGGTTACAACTTTTAGTAGTATTTACCTTTGTCACATAAGTTACGACCGCAACATTGGATCCTTGATTCAAATTATAGTGCTCTCTTCATAACTTTGACCTTTGATAGGTTCTACGTACATACGCTAGACTATTTCAGTAAGAGTAGGCAGAATCATTGATTCTAATATAGGTGGCTAGATCGATTACAGCAGACTAGCAGTTCGTTAACAGAAATCGGTCATATGGATTTACGAGCAACCCATGGATTTTTTTGATTAAGGTGTGAGGAACCATAAGTAAGGCCTAACTCGTGACCAACTAACATAAGTTGTCAGCTTGGTGATCTATTTCGTGTTGTGAAAGAGCCAACCAAAACCCTCGATAGATAAGTGAGCAATTTAGATGAGATAAGATTCTAATTATAAGTCATTAGAACTTAAATTGTGGATATGAGTTACTTGGGAACGTAAGGAACAGGTGAGAATGGAGTACCTACACTTTTTGGCAGTGGCACTAGCTGAATTTTGGGGACAAAATTCCTGTAACGGGGATGTACTGTAGCAACCGGCATTTCTAGGGCAATACTTATTTATAAGACTCGAAACAAGTTATGGTAGACAATAATTTTTCCAAAATTATTTTAATAATATGTTTCATTTGTTATTGCCCATTTGAGCATTTTGAGCTTACATGATTATTTCGAAAAGTTATTTCACACACCGTAGCATACAGTAACCCTCAAAGCTACTGAATTTTATCAAGAAAATTTAAGTTATCACTTCCTGACACTTACTGGCAATTTATTTGCAAAATCGAGAAGTTATCTCGCTTTTCTGAAAAACGCGACACCACATTATTTATGGGCTAAGTCCGATAATTATTTTCGGAGGTAAATAGTATTGTTTTAAAAAAACATTCACGAAAAAAATTATTTTTCGCATCATTTTCTCGAAAGCGCCAAACCGGGTTATCGCAACTACATTTTAGTTTGACGGGACACGGGATACACGAGGTATAATAAAACAAAACCTATTACCTTTTTTTTCAAAAACCACAGCCGCCCCACCTATTCCCTTTGTATTATCCTTTCTTTTTTTTTTATCTTCCCCAAGGTCTCTTTTTTTAAGATTTTTACAGATGATATATCACATCATCTTCTTCTCTTTCTGGTCTATCACCTCTTCTCCCTAAAAGAAGATCACGCGTATGCTTTGGAAGACACCAATTGATAGTAACTTTTGCTCCTTTTGCTCACACACATATTCTGCACCAAGAAAGCTTGGTCAAAGCTAGCTTCTACTTCTTCTTTTTATGGTGTCTCGCCACAGGAACCCATCCACCCACACTTACAATCAGTCACATCTAAAAAAAAAAGGGGTTTGCTTGAAGCTTGGTGGTGGTGGTTCCTGTTGGCATCGGGTGGAGTTTCGCTCGTTCATTTGTAAGGTTTTAATCAAATTCTTTTCTTGTTCATTTATATTAATTGTAATTATAGATTGGAACCTCGGATTGGTGTTCATATGTGAATCATTTAATTTAAATTTGTGGATATAAAACTCGATTAAACTGTTTTTGATAAAGATTTCGTGTGGTGAGATGGTGTTTGTTTGTTGCTATAGACCGAGTTAACTCGGACAAGCCGAAGTTGACTCAGCTGAGTCAACTCAGTCGAGGTGAGTTACCTCGTTGCATTCTCAGTCTCCCATTTGTCATTGTCGTGTTTCTCATGAAATTAAAGCCAAATGGAAATGTTTTGTTGCTAGTTGGTGGGAAAAAAAAAATCTTGAGCCTGTTGTGGAGTAGTATTGAAGTTGTTGTTGTTTGTTGCGTTCGGTCAGGATTTAGAATCCACACAGGGTGCGTTGTTATAACGAGACCCAAGGGGGTGCTCGTTATTTGCGTTTCACTCCCGGTTCCCAAGCAACAAACCACAAGACCTGGTGGTTGCTCTGTTTGTATGACATGGTTCCACACACCCACGTAGGGTGTTGAGTATATACTTTTGGTCTCGCTCCAGCCGCAAGGCGTTAGTTTATATTGTCATCACTTGGTGAATTTTGATTACTAGTACTTGTGGTCGTGTCATGTTTTGGTTCTCGGTGCAACAAAAGTAACACAAGGGTGTTTAACTGTTCCGAGCTTATGCCCACTCAGCTTAAGTTATTATGGCTTAATCTATTTTCGGAACTTGAATTGGGATTTTGTCGAGTTGTTGTTCATTATCGTTGTTGTCGGTAAACGAGGAACCCACTAGGGAGTTGATCTTTTGACATGTCAAATTTGTTAAGAACCAACGTAGGGTTGGTCTCGAATCTGTTGATAAGCCACGAAGGTTATTTGGAGTAATTAGTTGCGTTTGTGTTGAATTATCATCCCCTAGTAACATATACAAGTTCGCTGGCCTTTATTACAATCCATAGAAAGTGAATCCACTAAGTTCGTTTAAATCCACCGATGGGCCACGGCCCAACTCATTACAAACTTAAATATTATAACAAAAATGAAATGTCCATTCCGAATACATGAGTTGTGATCGTCACCGTTCGAGTGGTCATTTAAAATCAATACAACTTTATACTTTAAACAACTCGACTAGTACTTTTGTTCCGTTACACGTCATAAAAACTTGATAGCTCGATATATATAAAAACTTGATAGCTCGATATATATATATATATATATATATATATATATATATATATATATATATATATATATATATATATACATATTTATATCATGTGGCATAATTAAAATAACTTGTGTTTTATAACAAAACACCTTAAATTATAAACCATTTTGGTTGTCGTAGCACAAACAATGAAAAACATATTTTTTATCTAACGATATATAAACAAGGTGGAAAACTAAATTTGTAAACATGAACGAGTTCATTGATTTGTTTGCATATAACTCGACGTGTTTTAATCAAAACTTACATAAGTCGTTAGGTTATGAAACGATTATTTTCAAACACGAGTCTTACAAATTTTGTTAATACAAGGAGTACTTATTACTCAAGAGCTCATATACTTGAATTATTAACTTATCATTAAGTGACATAAACAATCATGAAAATTTTCAAATGTAACATTCCTTTACAAAAACTATATACATAAACACACATCATCATACACACACTTACCTATGTATACATATTTGGTAAATTACATATACTCAATTAAAGACAACATTTCCATATGTCGTCAACGTTTGACATACGATGGTCATTGTCTTCCGTACTTTTCTCGACTGTGTCGAATTTCTATTCCTTTTTGGCGTGAGTATTCTTGAGTCTATGTCATCTTACCACCACACGAAAACGTTAACGCTAAACTTTTTACAAACTTTGATTCGAGTAATCCACGAAAACTAAGACGTTTGTCTTTTGAAACTCTCTTACGTTACGAGACGTATTCTAAGATAACTACATACGTATTAGGTTGTGCCGTGAGACCCTAGTTGCCGTGAGATTTTAGTTGCTGTTGCGTTAGGCTACCTTTGAGCTGTTGTGTTGTGCTACTCTCGGACAGTGTTGTGATATTACATTGCTGGACTGAGGTGAGTTCTCGTAGCCCCTTTTTCATTATGTTTTACCTTGGGGGAAAATGGTACTCAATGCTTTACAAATGTTTTCATGCTGTGAATTACTGTTTTACATGATTTTGGACATATACGTGTGATGATGCAATTATATGCTGTGACATGTTTGTTTGTGATTACTTGACTGCGCCACTGTTAACTCTCTGCTGAGAGCCCACAGGTTATAGGTTCAGTTTGTGTAACTGTTAACTCTCTGTTGAGAGCCTACGTGTTGATAGATCTATCGGGGTAGCTCCCCACGTGATATTGATTATGAGTATGATGGACACTATAGGTTCAGTTGGCGCGACACTATTACTGTTTGGATAACATGCTTGTAATTTGGTATTCATGTGCACTATTGTCCTATGTTATATTTCACAGCTCAACGGTTTTACTTTTAAACCTACGAGCTCACCAACATTATGTTGACGTTTTCTAGTACCATTTTCAGGTGTATCACTACTAAAGTATTTGAAGGCACATTTATCGGAGTCAGACTATTTGATACTTGCTACTATGTTTGTCAAGATGTCAAGATTTCAAAAGAGACATGTTTCCCTTTCAAATTTGGTCGAAGAATGCTTCATAAACTATTATTGAAATAATTGTAAGGTATGAATCTATAATGTTATGCAATGTGCCTTTCTCAGTTACATCCCGTGTTTCTGCCTTTGACGGGGTGTGACACTGACATTCTATAGCCTTAGTAGATTGAATGTCGGTCCCACGGATGGCGCCAATGTTTAAGTATTTTTCTGCGGGTTAAGTAATTCTACCAAACGTCCTTCGGGCTTGAGGTCGTCAAGTCCTCCGGACAGCTTCTAAGAAAGTAAACGCGTTAGTCTCGCCCCGGGTGTGACCCCAGGACCAAACTCTGGCGTGGGAGTAAGTATCGGAAGGTAAGATAATAGGTATATTAGCGAGTTAAGTACTGTGTGTAAAAAGTGAGTTAACCTTGCTGTAGAAATTGGGGCTTTATATAGGAGACCCATTTTTGTCTCCATCGGATGCGTCCAAGTGTGATGGTGACCTTTTTGGGCGGCAACCGGGACTTTGCCCTGTTTGGGTCTTTCTTCTGATCTGCCATGATTCCTGCAATTCTGTCCCATACTACTAATAGTGAGGTTGACTTTCTGATCTGGAGATAGCCGTTAATAGTGTTGGTTCATCGTCTTCTAAGATAAGGTTTGATTGTTCCTGAGTTGTCGATGTTTCTTTGCAGTCTTTTCTAAAATGTCCAAATTTACCACAATTGTGACATTTTACTTTGCTCATATCCCACTCACGCTTGTTCCATTTTGTTTTTCCTTTGTGAGTTGAGCCTTCCTCCTTTGAGTCATATTTATTTCTATTAAGTTGCTAGTTTCCTCGTGAAAAGTTTGATCTACTTCCGCGATTACCAACTCGCCTTCCCTTTCTCGAGTGTTTGCCATGTGCGAATAGTAAGTTTTCTTGGCCTTCCACTTGTCCTCCTTTCCGGAGTTTTATTCTTTCCTCAAAATGCCTTGAGTTTTCAATGATCTCGTCTAAGGTAATATCGTCAAGATCATTTGTTTGTTCTATGGATGCTACTATTTGAATGAACATATCTGGTGTGGAATCTAATAGTTTTCGTACTAAGAGTGATTCATCCAATGTTTTTCCTAATTCTTTTGCCTTAGTGGGATAGCCGTTTAGTTTAGCCGTAAATGCATCCATCGTGTCGTCTTCCTTCATTTGAAGTGTTTGAAATCCAATCATCAATGATTGTAACCGTGCTTGTTGCACTTTCTCTTCTCCAATGTGCCTTTTCTTTAGTGATTCCCATAACTCCTTTGCCGTTTTACAACCCGCTACTTGTAAAATCACATCTTCGGTCAATGCTTGATATTGGAAGGCCGTCGTTGCCTTATCCTTTTTATCATCTACTTGCACATTTTCCTTAGATTCTATTGCTTCCCATAAACCGTGTGCTTCTAATATAACTTTAATTTGGATAGCCCAAACGGTGTAATTTGTGGTTTTCAATTTAGGGCATTGATTTTGTGCGATTGGTGTTATGGGTTTTGGTGGTGTCGAAGTACCATTTGTATCGTCACCAGACATCTTAAATGTGCTTATGATCTTCACTTTCTAACGTGCGGGGTTTTCTTACTAGTATGGGATTTCCTAATAGTACGGGGAACAGAAATAGTTTTCCGAGAATTCTAATAATATGGGATCAATAAATAGTTCTCGGGAATTCCTAATGATATAAAACTAGACTTCTATACTACTATATGATAGGAATCCAAAATTTTGAATTTCTAACCGTGTTGCTGTGTTTACAAACACAACGTATCCCTTTTTCTGTGTCGGTTCTAATATGCGATACCCACTGACTTTTCGTTCCTCCTTTTTCCTTTCGGTCTCACGTTAATGTTACCCACTGCTTGTTGTTGTTGTCTCGCTGTTGTTACCACAAACAGGAACCAAGTCTTCCTTTTTCGGTATCACCAATTTT
Source organism: Artemisia tridentata subsp. tridentata (assembly GCA_021014915.2). Taxonomy (NCBI): domain Eukaryota; kingdom Viridiplantae; phylum Streptophyta; class Magnoliopsida; order Asterales; family Asteraceae; genus Artemisia; species Artemisia tridentata. Next base: position 19,125,237 of record CP139508.1, on the reverse strand, counting down.
TGTTTTCCCTTTACTTGTGTCGACTTCAATTTGTTACCCACAAACAAACTTTCTTGTCCTCTCGGTATTCCTCCAAACAGTGAGCCCCTTTTTTTTGTGTTGTTGTTATTCTTTTTTGCTTTTTTTTTCGAACACAATTGCTATCCACAACAAAAAGTTGTTGTTCTTTTTCTGTCGAACACAGTTGCTATCCACAACAAAAATCCGTACAACAATTTTCTCTTCTCTTTTCTTTTTTTCGTGTCGGTCTTCAACTTGCCGATACCCACAAAAGTCTTTGTCTTACGCCTATACCTTGAAGCGTTTTTTTCTCTTCCTTCTGTGTCTCCTTTCTACAGCAGTCACCCACAAAAGTACCCAGGTTTCTCGTTATTCCACTTCTATCACGAAGCGTTAGTTTTTCTTTACTTCCTTCTGTGTCGGTCTTCAAACAGCCGTGTCCCACAAAAGTTCTTCCACCAAATCGTTTGGTGTATCCTTGGCCGTATTATGTTTCCTTCAATCTGTAACGTATTCCTCTTCTCCTTCAAGAGTAGATTGAGGTCGTTTCAATTCTGCAACTTCCGATGGTTCTAATCGTACACTATCGTCTCCAACGTATTCCAATTGTTATTCAAGTTTTGTGTTTTGATTCGACAACAAAGTTCCACTGAATTCTTTCTTCTTGACCAGCGTGTTCGTTCACAGTTTTGGAATCAAAACGTGCGTAGGCTCTGATGTCAAATGTTGTCCCAGTATCGATATAAAGTTGCAAAATAAATTCACTGAATAATAATTTGTATATCGATCTAAACTTTGCATATTTACAATCTGTACATATTTATAGGTTTACAAGGTTCAATCGAACCATCATGTCTGTTCAGTAAACATCATAACCGAACACAATAACTACCATAACTAACTTAACCGAATAACGGTTGTAAACTATCTAATAAACATGTTCAGCCCTTAGGCTTTTTGTTTGTTACATATTTACTAAGCAATGTCGAGATTATAGTCCACATAATTGCCATCGTGTTTTACTAAAATCTTAACCTTTAATGTGAATATCTTTCTGATTGTATTTTTCTTGGATTCCGAATATCGTTGAAAGTCAAAACATCAAGGTTGACCGAAAGTTGATTGATGGTCCGAATGCCAATGGAAGGGGAAACCGTTCATGCCTCTCAGATAAACATTTCAAGTAAGTTAATAAACGTTCTTTGGATTTGTTCAAAATGTTAATATTGACTGTAGAGGATGCAAAATGGGTAGTTAGACAGGTTGAGTAATGGGTCGAAATGGGCATTCTTGGTATGGGTTGAAATGGGTAGTGTCGGGATGAGTTGACCCGAAACAAAATTTTTCCAAGAATTATTCAATTTGTGTTAATATGATTACAATATTTATATTATTTCATAGATAATCCAAGTTTTCTTAAAGTGATTTATAAAGTTTGACTTCTAATCGGACTACCAAAACATAGATGCACTCAGATTTATCAAATGGCCGACAAAAGATACTTGAAACCCAAGAATCTCATACCATGTCAATATTCTAGTCTAACAACGATACGTTCATTCACAAAATAATCACAACAATACGTTCAGTCCAAGAAGTGAAAGTTATAGATTGCTGTTTCCTCCAAGTTACAAGTCTAAAAGAAATGCATGAACTGGCAAGACATTACCAGTAAACCAGAAATGAGGCAAAACTTTGTTGATGAACCCTCTTTGGTGTTTGTGTGGGTCTTAAAGTAACCGGGTATATTTTCACACAAGGGAAAGGAGACACATACCACGCACTCGTCACCTACATGGCTACATCTTGCCAAAACTACTTCGTCTCACACCTAACCCTGTCCTCCCTTATCTGACCTCGCAGTCTCCTGGCCCCCGTCTTACTCATGCCATCTAAGACCGGATGTAATAAGATGTGTGGTTGTTGTGGTCGACTCCCACCACTAAATCCACCACACAAGCATGCATCATTTAGACACAAATTAATACACACCACAACACACTCACATAAACACACAACAACAACAAAAAAGAGTGAACTTCCTTAAAACCCATTTGGTGGTCCGGTCGACTAAACCTTGCCCAAATATCTTAACTTTTATAAAGGATGATAATTCGATATTTGAGGTGCTTTTGGTGTTTTGGTGCTTTTGAGGTAAATGACATTATACCGTAGATTTTTTATGAAACACCAAATAATTACTATTAGCTTTAGCTGATCAAATGATTCGATTGATGAAGTTGCGAGAACGGAAAATGTGAACACCCTTTCAATTGCAACGTACTAGAAGTGGCAAAATAAGAACGTCGTAGTGATATAAAGTTATAAACCATGTCGATTAAAATTAACTATCCAACATTTTTTGTACACCTTTTTTTGGTTCCATAACAAGAAAGTGCCATTAGGACACGGCCCAGTGGGCTAATTCTACATTGTTTCTACTGCTATGGTCAATACTAATTCGATTCGGTTCACTTTTAAACCGAAACCATTCTATAAAATCAGGTTCGTCTTTTGGTTCTTCTTGATATGAGTATGAATAAATTTTAACTGTGTATTGATCAAAAACACATATTCAGGAGGTCGGGGAAGCTCAAAATAAAGGTTAAACATGGTAGAATTAGATTAAAGAATGGGGGAGGTGTGTGTGTTTTCTAGAGAGAGAATCAAGAGAAACACACACACCTCCTTATTACATGAGACATCCAACCTTCCTTGTTGAGACAAGGAAGGTATATATAGCAAGAAGGTGACGCCCTAATGCTCTTGATGGGCTTTCAGTTGGGCTTGAGGCTCATGGGCTATACATTAGTCATTTAGACTATACAAGCTAACTTATCTATTCTAGTCCACAAGCCCAACTATACATGTAACTAAATGCAATTCCCAACTATGACATAACTTTAAGGCTAACAAACTGATATGCAAATTTCCCCTTGGTAATTTTAAATTGTAAAACATAACTTAAAGAAATTACCAACAAAATCCATAATACACGTAACTGTATTATTCTAGAAAGGTAGCAATATTCCTTGATATAAATTATTTGCTTATTTAATACAGTAACAATCTACAACATAATTCAGGACAAGAAAAAGAAACATAAAAAGTTTCTTAACCTTTATGACTTATGACTAGACATCATACAAAATCGATCAAGCATTAAGTTACTGATACATGCATCTTCATCCAAACTCGATCATCACCAACAATAAATCTTTGACTTGGCGCATTGTTGGCCTTTCCTGTGGGTTGTAGTTCAAACATGCCTGTGAGACCTTCAAAATTGAATGAGCTAGTTTCTCAACTAGAGAATATGGTGGCGGAATCCGTCTATCTCCTACATTGGCTAGCAATAGATCATCAGTAGACAATGTTGGTAGACATGATATAAGATCTCCAGGATGCTTTCCCATAATCACTTCTAGTGCAACAACTCCAAAACTATACACATCGCATTTCTCTGTTGCCACCATCGTATAAGCAAGCTCTACATGGAAGGAAACATGAGAATACAAAAAAAATTGTTATGTCAGAATTCAGATCATGATTAAATGTAACATAGATAAATCTGAAACTTGAGAAGAAGTAATATTTATAGATAACTTTAAAATAGATGGTAGTTACCTGGCGCAATATAGCCATAGGTGCCTACAACCGCAGTCCAATTCGATGAATCCATCTTTAGAAGCTTCGCTGTTCCAAAATCCGAGATATGTGCCTCATAATCAGAATCGAGAAGGATATTAGCTCCAGAAATGTCTCTATGAATTATAGGTGGTGTGCAATCATGGTGCATATAAGCCAAACCATTCGCGACAGCCCTAACAATTCTTACCCTTTTCAGCCAATCCATTTTCTTTGCTGTGATATCGCTACTTAAGAGCGATTTTAGACTTCCCTTCTCAAGGTATTCGTAAATTAAAAATGAGTGACGAGAATGGAAGCAATATCCATAGAGTTTAACTATGTTTCTGTGCCTTATGTTTGTCAATGCTCGTACCTCATTTAGGAAGCCTATATGATCGTCACCCTCAGATGATGAATAAAGTTTCTTCACAGCTACTAAATTGTTGGGTTGCAACACAGCTTTATACACAGTACCATATCCTCCAATCCCAATACAGTATGCATCATCAAAATCATTTGTTGCCTTGATGATTTCATCATACATCGCCTGTCCATCAAAACTTGTTATTGAGAAAAAATTGCCACCTTCTTCGCCTGATGGTATATGTGGAGAAGTTCTCTCTCTACATCGATAAGCAATGAGGCCACACATGAATAAACCAAGTAAAAGAGCCGCAAAAAGTGGGACCGTAGTAACAAGGATAAGCTTATGATGAAAATGATTATTTTTTTTTCATTAGCTTTTGACTTTCACAAAGTTTCAAACCTGTAACATTTCCACACAGACCATCATTTCCTTGAAATGCTTCTCCAGACACATTTTGAAAGACAGCACAAGGGGGAACGGGACCAGTGAGCTCATTGTAAGACAGGTCTATATCAATCCTTCCTGGCAAGTTACTGAAACCATTAGGAATTGAACCAGATAGCTTATTGTGAGAAAGATTCATCATTACCAGACTTTCCAAACTTCCAATATCTGATGGTATCTCTTTTGTGAGTGAATTCCAAGATAAATCAAGAACATTGAGTTGCCTTAATTTACCGATCTCCGATGGGATCTTTCCGCTGAGCTTGTTATTACTAAGATATATGTGATTGATTTGTACCCAATCACCAATATATCTTTGTAATGACCCGTTCAACCTATTTTTGGAAAGCTCTTGAGGTATAGCACCTGAAAGGTTGTTATCGCTCAAGTTTAAATTTAACAAACTTTTCATCTCCCCAAACTCCTTTGGAATTCGACCAGCCAAATGATTAGAAGAAAGATCAAGCACTTGAATTGAATTTCCCAACGATGAAGGGATTGAACCATTGAGTTGATTATTGGCCAATTCTAAATCAGTTAGATTCTTCAAATTCCCTAATTCAATTGGAATGGGTCCAGAAAGTTGATTTGTGTACAGATAAAGGATATTCAAAGACTTCAAATCACCCAACGATGAAGGGATTGAACCATTGAGTTGATTTTCGCTCAATTCTAATCTTAACAAACTTTTCATCTCCCCAAACTCCTTTGGAATTTGCCCATACAACTGATTTGTCTTCAGCAGTAGCACTTGAATTGAATTTCCCAACGATGAAGGAATTGAACCATTGAGTTGATTATCGGCCAATTGTAAATCAGTTAGATTCTTCAAATTCCCTAATTCAATTGGAATGGGTCCAGAAAGTTGATTTTGCCACAAATAAAGGATATTCAAAGACTTCAAATCACCCAACGATGAAGGGATTGAACCATTGAGTTGATTTTCGCTCAAAACTAATCTAGTGAGAGACTTCAAATTCCCCAATTCAATTGGAATGGGTCCAGAAAGTTGATTTGTGTGCAGATAAAGGGTATTCAAAGATTTCAAATCACCCAACGATGAAGGAATTGAACCATTGAGTTGATTTTCGTACAAATATAATACAGTGAGAGACTTCAAATTCCCTAATTCAATTGGAATGGGTCCAGAAAGTTGATTTTTGTGCAGATAAAGGATATTCAAAGACTTCAAATCACCCAATGATGAAGGGATTGAATCATTGAGTTGATTTTTGTTCAAAGCTAATACAGTGAGAGAGTTCATATTCCCCAATTCAATTGGAATGGGTCCAGAGAGTTGATTTTGCCACAAATAAAGGAGATTCAAAGACTTCAAATCACCCAACGATGAAGGGATTGAACCAGAAATATTGTTGTTATGGAGGCTTAGCTTCTCAAGTGAGACAATATTCTTTATTTCTTTTGGGATTGAACCAGTTAAATTGTTTCTGAAAAGATGCAAAATGGTTAACTGGCTTAGTTTACCAATGGTAGGTGGAATTGAACCATTGAGTTGATTTTCGCTCAAATCTAATTCAGTGAGAGACTTCAAATTCCCTAATTCAATTGGAATGGGTCCAGAAAGTTGATTTGTGTACAGATAAAGGATATTCAAAGACTTCAAATCACCCAACGATGAAGGAATTGAACCATTGAGTTGATTTTCGCTCAAATCTAATTCAGTGAGAGACTTCAAATTCCCTAATTCAATTGGAATGGGTCCAGAGAGTTGATTTTCGCTCAAATCTAATTCAGTGAGAGACTTCAAATTCCCTAATTCAATTGGAATGGGTCCAGAAAGTTGATTTGTGTACAGATAAAAGATATTCAAAGACGTCAAATCACCCAACGATGAAGGAATTGAACCAGTTAAATTGTTTTCGTTTAGTTGCAAAAGGGTTAACTGGCTTAGTTTGCCAATGGTAGGTGGAATTACACCAGAGAACTGATTGGTTGAAAAATCAAGATAGACAAGTTTGGACAGGAGTCCGATTTCTGGTGGGATGGGACCAAAGAAGCTGTTTACACTAAGCTCAAAATGGGTAAGATTGCCTAGAATAGAGAACGGGAACTGGTGAAGCGTACCTTTTAACTCAGACGTCGAGAGGTTCAACCTTTTAATGTTTCCATCAGCGTTGCAAGCAATTCCAAACCAAGAAGGGCACGGAGCAGGTGCACTAGTATTCGTTGGAAGGGGTGTCCAAGAAGATACAATTTGGGAGTTGTTTGGGATTTTAAGGGTTGCTTTCCATTTTTGAAGAGCATTTGCTTCCTCCAAAGAAGCAGAAGTAAAGTTTGGTAAAAATGAGAGAGCAATGAGTAGTAGAGCTAGAGATAAAAGTAAGAAGTTTGAAGAAGCCATTGCTTGCTTTTGCATGTTTTTTTTCTATAAAGTGAAGGTTCGTATGTCTTTATTTATACTTGAGCTACCCTTTTCTCATAAATTATTTTCCAATTCTTAGAAATTAAATTTTAGGTGGTGTCATATTATTCCACAAAGATTGTTTTACTTGAGAAATTAATGTCCCTTTTGGAGAATACTTTAACTGTGTAGTACAACTTTGATTGCTTTGTAAACAAGTATTCTATTTTTGTTTTCAAATCAGTTCCTGGCGCGAAAGTAGAAAAAAAAAGGCTTAAAAGAGCTCGTCTATTGTGATGTTAAAATTCTTATTGAAGTATAACAAGTACATAATCAGATAATTCTCTCTTTTATTTATTTTTTTTAATTTTTTTTATTATTATTTTAAGTTCTGTTTGATGCAAATCTGTAAATAGATTTTCATAATAAAGTTCTTCAACATTTGCTTATCAATTGTTAAAATATACAAGATCAGTTATATGATTCTTCACAATATTGACCATAAAGTCGCATATCACTTCTGTTGTAGAGCTATTTTTTGTTTTCCCTCCCAACTGACGGGGCATGCATCAAGTTCTTCAAGCGCCCAATCCTAAAAAAGAATGTATACCCAAAGTCAGGTGCATAAAATTGTCACGGCGAAAATTTTAGATAAGTTACTGTTAGAAATGGTTAAATAATTAATGTGCAAATGTCTAGTATCGAACCCAAGACCTCGGGATTGCACACATTACAAATGAGTATTAAGGAATAATAATAAATGTATTTTATATATTTATTATTAACACAAGAACTTAACGACCTTTAGTGTTTTCCGTTAAATGACTAACGACCGTTAAACGCAAATAAGGAAAGAGTGTTTGTATGTAATTAGGAAACAAGGAAAAAAAGATCTAGAACCCTTCTTTGGGTTGATCGGCCGAACAAGGGTATTAGGGCAACCCATACCCTAACTTGTTCCCAAAGTTTCCTAAACACTATATAAACAAACATTGGGTAATTGTTTTGGCTAATCTTTTGTGCACACAATTATCCCTAAAGTTTTCTCTCCTCTTGTTTTGTCCTTGCCGATCGTACACCTCCTCCAAGGGTTGTGTGGATCGATTTTTGTTAAACAAAAATCAAGTCTTGTGTTTTACTTGCATAACCTTAATACGGTTTAATTTGTGTGTACAAGAACGAGGTAACAACACACTATTGTTGTTATCAAGAGATCGAATAACAAAACGGTAAGGGGTTATTCATTGATCTAGTTTAATAAATATTCAAGATTTATTGAAGTGCATCGGGTACGTTTTCTATTTATGTTTAAGTTAATAATTATATGTTATATGTTATTGTTTACATGCTTCCGCTATTATGTACTTTGTGTTATGGAATTATATGATTGTCATGGTCTTCAAATTCCAACAGTGGCATCACGAGCCATGTATAACATGTAATTGATTACTTAAACAATAAAAAACGTATCTTTTAAATTGTTTAGAATATACATGTTTTATGTTCTAGGGTTTTATTATTAAAAATGTGTTTTTTTAATAAAAGTCGAAACCCTAACCCTAATTTAGGGGGGGTGTCGATTTGATCATAAACCCTAATTAGGGTTTGTGGTTTGAAAATTAATTGTGATTAATTAGAAACCCTAGGTCTTTAAACAATTGTTGTGTTATGAATCTTGTGACCTAATTGCTATATGATATGCATGAATCCGTGACTATACATGCATAATTAGTCACGGATAATTACTTGAATTAAATTGTTTAGATGTTTGCTACATGTTTAGATAAATTTAAAATTAGGGAAGACCTAATATATATTAAATTAATGAATCGGTTATGTGCAACGTGGTATATTATCATTAAAACTTACGCGGCCAATTGTTGGCGACTGTGGTCCATTGGGTACAATGAGCTCGAAAACCAATGGGAGTTTTATTGATTCTATACATAATAATTCACATATATATTATTAATAGGATTTGTTTAAAAGGTTGCATGTGGCTAGATGTTTCAATTACAATTAATTGTTTTAATTGTTTTATTATTAGTTGATTGTTTGTTTTCTTTTAATTACTTGTTTATTATTTTTTTTATATGTGATATGTTAAAGTAAGCAATAAAAAGGGTAATTTTCAAAGAAAATTAAATTGGACTAATAATGGTGAAACATAAAGTAATAAAGTAAGGATCTTGCAAAGTCTTATGTGCCGACAGTGGTTCGCTTCGCACGGTAATTTGCTCCCAGGCGAGACTAGCAAGATCTAAACTTTGTCACTTAATTTTTTTTAAGACTAAGATCATAAAATTTTGCTTGATTGATGTTTTTGTACAATAGTGTGTGAAAGGCGGACCAAAGTTGACAAACTGTGTGGTGGGTTTATCTGGAGAGGGGTTTTTTAAGAGATTCGCTCCTACCGGCTCTCCGGGCCCGCTTGTGCGTCAACTGCGACTTACCTATATCACTATTTACGTACACTATCATCTTAAGGGTGATTTACCTCAATTCCACGCGCCACTTTTGTGGCAAATATCCGAATAACATGTAAGTAGTAGGATATGTGGGCGATAATTGTTGGTACTTCTTTAATTGGTGAACCCAATACCTCAAGTACATAGTTTTGGTTTACTCTTAACTAAATGGTAAATAAAAATTGTTTTGAAAACTAATGATACAAAGATGAGTACATGCGTCTTTGTACATGTTTTTGTCACATCAAAAACTAAATACCCTAAAATTTAAGTTACATGCCATCTAACTATAAGGAACACTTGAAGTTAATTTTCGGTATGCGTGAGACCTGGACCAAAATTAATGACAAGGTAAATTTCCGAGTGTGCGTGAGACCACATATGGATTAATTTGCAGTTTCTAAGTTAGACAACTTAATTAAGCTGATGCGTGAGACCTAGAGCTTAAGGCATGAGATGGGATAAAACATGCTTACGTGACATATTGATGAATCAATATGTAGTAAATCCCATAAATTATCTAGGAATTGGAAAACTTGTTTGCCAATTATTGTACGACAGATTACCATCTTTTGTACTTCCACTACTAGCAGATCAACTGATGTAGTTGAATTATGTAAAGTTGGATCCTAGATTTTCAAGGAAATTAAGTTGGTTATATGAATATATCCATGGGTATTATATTTTCTTGAGAATAAGTATTATCGAAAATACTAATGTTTGAACTTTTCTATTTTCTGTAGAATGGCTCAACCCGATAACTCCGTGTTCGCTGCTTTCAAGAGTCATCTTGAAAGAGCCAAATTGACTGGGAAAAATTTCAATGATTGGCACAGATCGCTCAGAATTGTCTTGAGGGCGACTGGTAAGCTCAATTACTTGAATACTCCTTGCCCTGATGAGCCTGCTGCGACTGCTTCTGAAGAGGTCAAAGCAGCATGGAGAGCTGAGTATGCTAAGTACAATGAGATTGGGTGCTTAATGCTTCAAAGTATGGATCCAATGATGCAAAAGAAGTTTGAGTATTATTTTCCATATAACATGCTCAAGCAGCTCAAGAAGTCTTATGAAAAGACTCCTGAAATTGAAATGTATGAGTCTCTTGACAAACTACACAGCTGCAAACATGGTGATGGTAAACCAGTTGAAGACTATGTGAATGAGATGAGAGATTTCTTTGATCAACTTCATAGAGTCGGATTTGGTTATCCCGAGAATGTTCAAGTTAACCATATCAACAGGTCCCTTAACAAGGATTTTGCTGGTTTCGTATAGAACTTCAACATGCATTGCTCGGGGAAGACAGTTTCTGAGTTACTCGCATTGCTTGTTGACTATGAGAAACACTTACCACCCAAGGGCAAGGCTCCTACTCCGCAAGTGTTGGCAATTCAAGGAGGTAGGATCCAGAAAAAATCACGTGTGAACAAGGGTAAGGGTAAAGGTGATAAAGGCAAGCAGGTCATGGCCTATCAACCAAATCCTAAGGTGAATCAACACCAGCCCAAGAAGAACAAGGTGAGTCCTCCAGGAAAGAAGGATCAGGCTTGTCACCACTGTCATGAAGTAGGGCACTGGAAGAGGAACTGTCCACTCTACATCAATGACTTGCGACAGAAGAAGCAAAAGAGTGAAGCTGGTAATCCCAGCTCTTCAGGTGCGTTCTTTGTAATCGAATTATTTACTCTAACTCGTAAGTTAAATTCCTAGGTATATGATACGGGATGTGGTATTCATATTTGCAATACTATGCAGGGGTTTAGTGTTGAGAGAAAGCTGGCCTATGGACAACAATTCTTGCACGTGGGTAATGGAGCACATGCAGCAGTTGAAGCTATAGGCATATTTGATTTAGTATTGCCTTCGGGCTTAGTACTATCTTTAAATAATTGTCATTATGCACCGTCAATTGTTAGAGGTGTTATTTCATTTTCATGTTTGTTGAACCTTGGTTTTGAACATACTATTAATAGCAATGGAATTTCTGTTTCTTTAAATGGTGTATTTTATTTTAATGCTATTGCTGTGAATGGTATTTTTGAACTTGATATGAATGATAATGGTAATGCTTGTGTTAAAAATAATTCGATGTATAGCATCAACAATAAGAGAATCAAGAAAAGTCTGGATTCGTCTTATCTTTGGCATTGTCGACTTGCTCACATAAGTAAGGATCGCATGAAAAAGCTGCAACATGATGGGCTTTTAGAAAAGATCAATGATGAATCATTTGATAAATGCGAGTCTTGTATTAGTGGGAAGATGACAAAGAAACCTTTTAATAATAGGATTGAAAGGGCTACTGATCTACTTGGTCTTATTCATACAGATGTGTGTGGACCACTTAGACATGTGTCAAGGAGAGGTGCTAGCTACTTCTTAACATTTACCGATGATTTTAGCCGTTATGGTTATGTTTATTTACATAAACATAAACATGAGGTGTTTGAAACATTCAAAGTGTTTAAAGCTGAAGTAGAGTTGCAACTTGGAAAGAAGATTAAAGCTCTTCGATCCAATAGAGGTGGTGAATACCTGAGTCAAGAGTTTGTGGATTATCTAGCTAAGGAAGGAATTGTCCAGCACCTTACTTCTCCATATACACCACAACAATACGGTGTATCTGAGAGAAGAAATCGTACATTGCAAGACATGATACGATCTATGTTTAATCTAACAACTCTTCCCTTCTCATTCTGGGATTATGCCTTGGAGTCTGCTGTTCGCATTCTTAATATGGTTCCCACAAAGAAGGTTGATAAGACACCATATGAGTTGTGGACTGGAAATGCTCCTAACTTGTCTTATCTCAAGGTCTGGGGTTGCGAGGCGTATGTTAAACATGACTCGGGCGACAAGCTCCAACAAAGATCTGTAAAATGTATCTTCGTAGGATACCCAAAGGAAACAATGGGTTACTACTTTTATTATCCTCCTGAGAACAAAGTATTCGTTGCTAGGTATGGAGATTTCTTGGAAAAGGATCTCATATCTCAAGAATTAAGTGGGAGGATATATGATCTTGAAGAAGATCAAGATGATGCATTACCTTCTGAAAACACTAGCCAACTTCCTAAAGAACCAGAAAGTCTGGGTCCTCCACCAGAAGTTGAAGTGGTTCCCATTCGCAGATCCATAAGGACTGTAAAAGCTCCTGAACGTCTATGTCTTAACGTAGAGTTTGAGGAATATATACAAGGGGATCTTGATGAACCGCCTAGTTATAAAGCTGCCATTAATAGTCCTGAAAAGGAAAAATGGTTAGTTTCTATGAATGGGGAAATGCAATCCATGAAAGACAATGAAGTTTGGATTGAAGTAGACCTTCCTCCTAATGCCAAGGTAGTTGGGAGTAAGTGGCTCTTCAAGAAGAAAACTGACATGGATGGCAATGTACACACCTATAAAGCCCGTTTGGTAGCTAAAGGCTTTACTCAAACGTATGGTGTTGACTACGAGGAGACCTTTTCTCCTGTAGCTAACATTAGGGCTATTAGGATTCTCATAGCCATAGCTGCATACTATGACTATGAGATTTGGCAGATGGATGTCAAAACCGCCTTCTTAAATGGTCGCCTAGATGAGGATATCTATATGGCGCAGCCTGAGGGGTTTGTGAATCCAAAGTTTCCAAATCGTGTATGTAAACTTCAAAGATCCATTTATGGATTGAAGCAAGCATCACGACAATGGAACAAGAGGTTTGATAGTGAAATAAAAAAGTTTGGTTTTACTCAAAATCTTGATGAGCCATGTGTATACCACAAAGTTAGTGGGAGTGAAGTAATTTTCCTTATATTATATGTCGATGACATATTGATCATGGGGAAAGACATTCCAAGTTTGCATGAAGTCAAGGCATATCTTGGAAAGTGTTTTTCTATGAAAGATTTAGGGGAAGCTGCTTTCATTCTGGGAATTAAGATATATAGAGATAGATCTAAGAGATTAATTGGATTAAGCCAAAGTGCTTACATCGATAAAATATTGAAGAGATTCAATATGCAAGATTCCGAGAAGGGATATTTGCCGATGCAAGAACAACATGGCTTGAGCAAGAAAGTTTGTGCTTCAACACCTGAAGAGGTGAAACGCATGGCAAAAGTTCCTTATGCTTCGGCTGTGGGATCTATTATGTATGCGGTTAAAAGCACAAGGCCAGATGTGGCGTTTGCTCAGAACTTAACCAGTCGATATCAGCAGAATACAGGTGAAGCTCACTGGACTGCTGTTAAGAATATTCTTAAGTACCTTAGGGCTACTAAAGATATGTTCTTAGTTTATGGGGGTGATCCACAAGCAGAACTTGATGTTACAGGTTACTGCGATGCTTCATGGAAAAGTGATAAGGATGATATGAAGTCTCAGACTGGATACGTCTTTGTCATTAATGGAGGAGCTGTGGATTGGAGGAGCAAGAAGCAGAGTACATTAGCAATGTCTGCAGCAGAAAGTGAGTACATAGCTGCATCAGATGCTGCAATGGAAGCCGTCTGGATTAGGAAGTTTGTATCAAGGCTTGGAGTTATGCCTTCGATTCAACGACCTATAAAAATGTATTGTGACAATTCAGCTGCAATTACATTTGCCAATGAACCTGGAATCATGAAAGGCGCCAGACATTATCCGATCAAATATCACTATGTGCGAGAGCAAATAGAGATTGGGCAGATCGAAGTACTCAAAGTTCACACAGATGATAACTTGGCAGATCAATTGACGAAAGCTCTTCCTGGCACTAAGCTTTATAAGTTAGCAGAAGGAATAGGTCTTCGTAAGGCTGAAAGTTTCATGCCCATTTGTGATTAGTATTTGGATAAAGGATGTAATAGACAATTATTGATTTTAAGAAATAAAGTATTGTTTATGTTTTATTGTCTTGTTGAAATATACATATATCCTGTTTTTGCATGTTTATATCCTTGAATAATTTAATTATTCTAAATGTGTCTATTGTCGGTTGATGATATGGGAATATCATTAAATTAAGACAAATGTGAATGTTGGTTAAAGAATATACTTGAAAGTATATTGATGCGTAGTCATACCAAATTCACATGATATTCTATGAGTAGAATATAGGACTTATCCCAACTAAGCATGAGATTACTTATGGATCTTGTCATCAAGTAATTCATGAAATAGTTATCCTCAGACTTGAGATACCAGATAAGAGTCATGGATGTAGTGCATTTTTGTAAAGCAATCTACCGCTTACCGTAACTGGAAGTTAGAAGGATTGTTTTCAGAAGTGTTGCAAAGTTCATGGGTTATTCTTGTAGTCAAGAAAGAATTTGTTCCTTCAAATTTGTTTGAAGTATAATACTGCTGGGGCCCTCATAGGGTTGACAAAATGTTTGGGTGGCCACGCCCAAAGTCTATCTGGAATGCATTCAGATGTTTTGGTAATTTTGTTCAATCATTAACAACGAGAAACAAAAACATTAATAAAGAGTGACTTAGATCCATTTCTTTATTAATACAGTATTAGTAACAAAAGGATAATAATAATGATGAATCATTAAAGATTTTTCCTGGAAATCTAGCTCGAGTCGGACTAGGGGCATTGGAGTGTTGCAAGACGCCAACCAATGTCATTTTGATATTAATAATTAACCAAGTGGGAGTTGTTAGAAATGGTTAAATAATTAATGTGCAAATGTCTAGTATCGAACCCGAGACCTCGGGATTGCACACATTATAAATGAGTATTAAGGAATAATAATAAATGTATTTTATATATTTATTATTAACACAAGAACTTAACGACCGTTAGTGTTTTCCGTTAAATGACTAACGACCGTTAAACGCAAATAAGGAAAGAGTGTTTGTATGTAATTAGGAAACAAGGAAAAAAAGATCTAGAACCCTCCTTTGGGTTGATCGGCCGAACAAGGGTATTAGGGCAACCCATACCCTAACTTGTTCCCAAAGTTTCCTAAACACTATATAAACAAACCTTGGGTAATTGTTTTGGCTAATCTTTTGTGCACACAATTATCCTTAAAATTTTCTCTCCTCTTGTTTTGTCCTTGCCGATCGTACACCTCCTCCAAGGGTTGTGTGGATCGATTTTGTTAAACAAAAATCAAGTCTTGTGTTTTACTTGCATAACCTTAATACGGTTTAATTTGTGTGTACAAGAACGAGGTAACAACACACAATTGTTGTTATCAAGAGATCGAATAACAAAACGGTAAGGGGTTATTCATTGATGTAGTTTAATAAATATTCAAGATTTATTGAATTGCATCGGGTACCTTTTCTATTTATGTTTAAGTTAATAATTATATGTTATATTGTAAGACCCTGTAAAAACCCTTGTAATTAATCTTAGTGATTTATAATAATCTCGAATTACTATTTCCTAATGCCTATTTTTGCTAGAAATTTAAACTTTTTGCTATTATTATTATTACTAGTAACCATGCATTGTATATACGCACATATATATATTTATCACAACAACGCTAGAGATTATATCTTACGACGCAACATCACTATCTTATAAACAACGACAAGTAATCTTAATCATTTAATTAGTTCATTGCACTTAACCAAATTAAAAACCACACAACCTCACTTAAACAAGACACAAACTTTAATCCTAAAACTAATACCATAAACCCAATTTGGGCCACCTTCGTTCGACCCAACAATCACTAAACCCTAACTTCCACTAATCCATTGAGCGAGCCCAAACCAGTTAACATCACAATCCATTTAACTTATCTAGTGAAATTGTTGCACATCTTTAATTCCTTTGCTCCTTTTCTTTTTACCCGATCGGTACCACAAAGAAATCAAAAACACCCATGCACAAATTAAAGACTTGAACACAACCATTTTACATTTAGACAATAAAAACCCAACTCCAAGTTCGCAACCCATCAACCCCACGACATCAAGACTAGCTCATTAGTCAACTTCATTATTTTCTTGCCTTACTCACTACCCATTTTTTTTAAAAGAACTCGACATCCTTAATTATATCTAGTGCGACTTCCATATAATAATACACATTCTAATGAAACTCATAAACCACCACTGTGATATCAAAAACCAACTAGAAATAGCAAATTGTAATCTTTCGACAACAAACTTATCAATATGGACAGTACATAGTGCAAAAGTGAAATAGAAATGAAACTTGTGGACAATGAGATCATCCACGTAGGAGAACTAAAGAAACAAGAACTAAAATACAAAGTATTAGCCACTCTCACACTCAAATGAAGAGATCATCACACAAGTGTCCTTCAACCACAGTAACCTCAATCATAGTCAAGATAATTGAGATATTTTCTTTCTATATAAACTACCCTACTTGTTCATTTCCAATCCTCTATCACCATCACCTTTTATCACTATCAAAACATTCATTAAACTTATATCTACTTTCTGTCGAGTAATTTGGAAACAAAGTAATAAGAGCAAGATCACTTAACGTCAATTCGAAGCCCACTACTTTCCTTGAACCTCATTCGATCAAGCCAGATTTTCTCACCACCTTTCCAAAAGGGTGAAGTAAGTCTTCATTTTCTTTCTTAATTATACACATCACATATCCATGCATGTATATTTATCACTCCATTCGAACACATGTTTCATATGCCACACTGTCACCAACTTATCTTATACATTAACATATAAGCACACCGCACCATGCATCATTTTGCTTAAGTCATATATAGTAACCCTTCATGTAGATGCATACTTATTATTCGAACATTAAAAACCATTAGAACTCAACTGGATTAGTAAGAGATAAAGGAAACACGTCAAATCTTAGTTTAGTCGAACCACCCAAGTCACACTTAACATGTGATCACCCCTTGAATATTACCTTAACTCGACTTAAACATAAACTATAAACCCACCTCGCTAAACCGGATAAAGAGAAAACAGAAAGATAACCAAGAAATTAATAGTTAAATAAACCTATTCGAAACAGGCCACTTCACAATGTATTTAATACGAAACCGTTCATGCGACACCCAAATATTTTTATCCATCTCGATAGCTCACATGGTAAACTAAATATTTCGTGTTTTGAGATCCCTCCCATAACCCCATCTCGACGCACAAAATAAATCCTTTCTATCACCACTCGACAATTGCAACATTTAGAAAAGTCCATAACATATTTCACTAAATTTCTCCATTCGACTAGTCCAAAAACTCTAACTATATTTTCGAAACTTCGTATATAACCTAACTATATTTTTATACCACTCGAACGACAAGCTAGCCAACTACATTCTTCCAGTTTTGAGTTCGACTTCATGAGCTCGTTAACACGCTCAAAATAACCCCTTTTGATCGACCTTCACATAAAACTAACAAGCGGTTTTTAGAAACTATTATAATTTTCGATTGGGCCAAAAACCAAGCCCAACAATGATTTTCGTTAACAAGACCCAACAGGCCCATAAGATATATTTTTGGAATCCTAAAAATAGCCCACATCCAAGCCCAAAACCATTTTCACGCCCTCGCCTCTAAAACTCTTAACGGGCTATGCTACAAATCGTTAGTCGGCCCATTAGTGCAAAAATAATGTATTTTCTGAAATAATAAATTGAAATAAGTTAAAATAAACTTAATAAAGTTATAAAAATTTTCAGAATATTTTTCCCGTCATTTATATGCAAAAAGGACTAAAAATGTAACGCGACTTAACCGAAAAGGACTAAAACTGCCAAACCTGGAAACTAAGGGACTGAAGCTGTAAAAACAGTTGTAAAGGACTGAAATTGACATATTATTGACCTTCAAGCTTTATATGGACTATTGGACAAGTATTGGACTGATATTGGACTACGGACTGAATAAGGACTAACGACGTAACGCGAACCACGGTTAGGGTAGAAAATGTAAAATCTGGAAAGACCAAGGAACAACTATTATAACTTGTCATTCTCATCTTATTTTTCATTTTTGCACCTTATCTTTACTTTATATGCACATTGCATTATATTTGCATATTAGCTAATAGCGATAGAAATATTTCATATTTATATTTTATACATGTTGAAACTATGATCTTACGAGGATACGAGCATCATAAGCATATAACATCTTCATTAGATCGTTAAACAATCATCATCCACCACTCATACTCATTCACCACTAGAAATTAGTAAGATTCTCAGTATTTATATATATTTACCAGGTTCTATATCGAAGTTGTTATAATCATCTCTGAGTTATTTTTACTATCACCAGGAACGCATAAGGTGAGTCATGGCCTCACTTTTTAAACTCTTTATAATTTTTAAACTCCGTGAGGGGGATACATGCTATAAATAAATCACAAGTATTTTTTTTTCTGTATGCTACCTGACTTGATATATGCCTAAGTACACATGTTGCCACAAGACCCTTTATCATGAGCCATTAATCACTGCGGTGAACGCGAATATAATGAATAGATCTATTAGAGGTTGACGACCTATCCCACTAATACTGTGACGGAATGCTATTTGCTAGTCGTATTAGTCGCGATGCATTATATTTGAGAGAAATAGGAATTGGCAAAATCACCTATTACATGAGGGCAAATTCTCATCATTAATTTGGTGGGCTCCTTCGTTTAGGCGATACTTTGTTAACGTTTGCGTGTCATGAGACTTAGGGCAATATATGAACTGCAATATCAATATTTTAAACTGATTGTATCTCCAATACAATCTTACTTGTGATTGAACTGATATTTAAACTATAAACTCCATGATTTCACTCAACATTATGTTGACTTTTAAGCATGTATCTCAGGGAACTAGGAGAGCACGGCAAGGCATGGAGCAGGCATACCCTATCTTCAATAAATGGTGTATAATAAAGTTGTAATCCAGTTAAAATAATGTTTATTTAAATGAAACCTTAGCACTCTGATGTAATATTTTATAACTGGATTTGTATTATGGACCTATGTATATTAAAAATGCCGTCTTAGGCTGTTTTCTTAAAAGTTTGTTTTCGATCCTCACCGTAACACCCAGATTAATCTTCCGCTGCCACAAATCAAATTTGGGGGTGTTACAGTTTGGCATCAGAGCTTAGGTTATAGGGAACCAAATGTTTTTAAACGTTGGACTATAACTACATTTTTCAAACAAATTAACTATACACCATGTTACCTTAAACTCTCCATGCCTGCTTGCTGCCGTGCTCGGTATGTTATTCGTTAAATTGTCATATATAAGCCCTACATACTTGATAGTTACTGTGCACAGCTAGATCATCTTATGCTTATAATACACCACTTGATGTTAGTAAGTTACTTATTCTACGATATATGGATTATTACAGTACTATGTCGTTTATCACCCACTTTAGTATATCATCGGAGCCGGACTCCGAGGGATCACCAGCATCAGTTACGTCCCCCGTACTCCTCGATGCTGTAGTACCAGAGATTGTACCTGACGCGATTGAGCCCTTTGTAGAGGGTGGAGCCGCCGCTATACCGTTATTAGATGACATACATGTGCCAGCTTTGCCAGCACCTACGCTACCACCACATTTTGTTTACGACACTTACTCTCCTTTTTACATACCACCCCCTGACGACTTGTACTATGAGAGTCAGCAATGGCTCCCTGCTGATGATTTACCCGAGCCCCATCATGTTGTACCACCACCACCACCTGACCATGTACTTGACATACATACCCAGACATATCCACTACCACCTCGACAGCGGGATCCGATTCCTGCAGAGGATATTCCTTCATCGAGTAGACGTCGCATCTCAGACCAGACACACCCATCCTCACCATCACTACCTTACCCTCCTGGTTTCACTCCCCCAGCTCAGACTCATGATGCCTGGGAAGGATTTAGACCGGTAGTCACCCACACCCTTATCCCATCCACAGTAGTGACACGACTCGAAGGTCACGGAGAGCAGATTGAGTCACTTCTTCGGATGACCGACCATGTGCCACTGGATTCTCCAGGGACTATCAGCGATATTCTGCATAGGTTGACTTCTAACAGAGCAGTGATACAGCAGTGCCTGAGACAGATGCAGACAGACTTGGCAGATACCCGATCCCACGCGATATCTTTACGTAGAGAGGGCCAGGACTTAGCTTGGGAGGCTCACTTATCACAGCATAGAGCAGACACATTAGAGAGACTCATGGGAGACATACGGATGGAGCATCAGGCAGAGATACAGAGACTCAGAGACCAGATCTCAGAGCTCACGAGGCGTACGGATAGACCTGAGCAGTAGACATAGTTAGCATGATGGTATAGTTTGAGACATTGTAGTCTGCCGCATGTGGCACTTAATAAAGACTCTTGTATCGTTTTGTTGTAAAACTCAACTGATCAAGTTATTAATGTTGTAATGCTGGTAGTGATGTACTATATATCTGTTAACTTATGTATTATGGTTATTCGTATGTATCATAATTGTATCCAGACATGTCGTGATGTTACCTGTTATTATTATGATTCTCTAATTGTGTAAATATTGCAAAAATCTGAACACATAAATATGGTGACATGAAATTCAGCTTGTATAATTAAATTGATTATTCCTTAATAATCCCACATCTGTAAAATTGATAAACTACAGAGATATCATAATTATGGGCAAATATTCAATTTAATTATCATTTCACACCATGATTGCATTGTGCATATACTCAGCTATTCTATTCAAATTCTAAATCTGTATTCTTGTGACATTAATAGAAAATGGCACATAGCGACAACGAAACCACCAACGCAACCGTAACACTAACACATGAAGAGGTTCGAAGAATGATTGATGAAGGCATCGCTGCAGCACGCAAGGCCGATGCAGCAAACCATTCAAGCAATACTATGGGAACAACAAATGAAAGTGAGGCATCTACTCCACGTAAATGCACTTACAAAGAATTCGTGAGTTGTCAACCCACCACTTTCAGAGGTGTGGAAGGAGTAACTGAATTAGGCCAGTGGTTTGAGTGCATGGAAACGGTATTCATGAGAAGCAACTGTGCTGAAAACAATAAGGTTACTTTTGCCACCGGAACCCTAAGGGGAGATGCACTATCTTGGTGGAATGCTACCGTCAAGATAATGGGTGCTGAAGCAGCATATCAAATCTCTTGGACCGATCTGAAGAATAAAATGCTGGAGAAGTACTGTCCAAGAACGGAGATGAGAAAACTTGAAGATGAATTTCACGAGTTAGTGGTGAAGAACTGTGACGTCAGTGCATACAACCGAAGATTTCTAGAATTATCTCTTCTGTGTCCACACATGGTATCTGACTTTGAGAAACTGTTGGAAAAATATGTGGAGGGACTACCTTCAAGCATTGAAGGAGATGTTACCGCATCCAACCCAAAGACCCTCGAAGCTGCATTCGCGTTTGCTCAACGAATGATGAATCGAGAGCTTAAACGAAGTGCTAAATCCACGGTCACTGGGCAAAAGAGGAACTATGATAACTTTGGCAGCAACAACCGGAACAGCAGCAGTTACTACAATCACAACAGGAACTACCGCAACAATGATCGAAGCAACCGTAATAGAGACCATCAGCAAAGCAGAAATGACAGACATCAACAACAAAACCGCAGACAAGAAGCCGCTAGAGCTTATGTGGCCACACCTGCCGAAGGAAAAGTGTATGCTGGGACAAAACCCCAGTGTAACAAGTGCAAGATGCATCATACAGGACCTTGTACCGCCGTTTGTGGTAACTGTAGGAAAATAGGTCATGTGACCCGAGACTGTCGAGCCACGGGAGCGAATGCGCATCCAGTAACAGTAAAGTGCCACGGTTGTGGTGAAGCGGGTCATTATAAAAGCCACTGC
Source organism: Artemisia tridentata subsp. tridentata (assembly GCA_021014915.2). Classification (NCBI taxonomy): domain Eukaryota; kingdom Viridiplantae; phylum Streptophyta; class Magnoliopsida; order Asterales; family Asteraceae; genus Artemisia; species Artemisia tridentata. The sequence goes on along the minus strand of CP139508.1, from coordinate 19,103,138 downwards.
CCCAAGAATATCAATCAGGTTGCTAGAGGAAGAGCTTACGTGCTCGGAGATGGAAACGCGTCACCAAACCCCAACGTCACTACGGGTACTTTCTTACTGAATCAAAATAGTGCTAAAATATTATTTGATTCTGGAGCCGATAGAAGTTTTGTATCTACTTCATTTGCTCTATTGCTTAAGATAACGCCTGTAGAATTAGACACCTCGTATGAAATTGAGATAGCCGACGGGAAATTGTTAAACACCAACACCGTACTCAAAAACTGCACCTTAACTCTCCAAAACCACTCATTTCCAATCGATCTCATGCCCATCCAACTTGGAAGCTTTGACGCAATTGTGGGTATGGATTGGTTATCCAAACATCGTGCCCGGATCATCTGCGATGAAAAAGTTATCCAAATCCCCGTAAACAATGAAACGCTCATCGTTCGTTGTGATCACTTCAAAACCCAACTCAATATCATATCGTACATCAAAACAGTGAAATACATAAACAAAGGAGGTCACGCATTTTTAGTCCAAGTAACAGAAAATAAATCGAAAGAGAAAGAAAAGCGACTAGAAGAAGTGCCAGTTGTAAATGAGTTTGCAGAAGTGTTCCCTGAAGACTTGCCAGGTATTCCACCCATCCGGCAAGTAGAGTTTCGAATCGATTTAGTGCCTGGAGCAGCACCTGTTGCAAAAGCACCATATCGATTAGCCCCTTCCGAAATGAAAGAATTATCTGAGCAGTTGAAAGAACTGTCAGATAAAGGATTCATTCAACCTAGCTCATCACCTTGGGGAGCACCAGTCCTGTTCGTCAAAAAGAAAGATGGAACATTCCGAATGTGCATCGATTATAGAGAGTTGAACAAACTCACAGTGAAAAATCGATACCCATTACCAAGAATAGACGATCTATTTGACCAACTGCAAGGATCGAGTGTTTACTCAAAAATCGATCTAAGATCAGGATACCACCAACTAAGAGTCAGAGAAGAAGACGTTCCCAAAACAGCCTTTCAAACACGATACGGACATTACGAATTTCGCGTAATGCCATTTGGTCTTACCAACGCACCTGCAGTGTTCATGGATCTAATGAACCGCGTGTGTAAACCATATCTGGACAAGTTCGTAATCGTATTCATCGACGACATTTTGATCTACTCACGTAACAAAAACGAGCATGCGGAACATTTGAGAACCATTTTGGGTGTACTCAAACAAGAGAAACTGTATGCAAAATTCTCCAAATGTGATTTTTGGATCTCCACCGTTCAATTCTTAGGTCATATCATCAACAATCAAGGTATTCACGTTGATCCCGCCAAGATCGAAGCAGTTAAAGGTTGGGCTTCGCCCACCACTCCCACTGAAATTCGACAATTTTTAGGACTCGCTGGTTACTATCGAAGGTTTATAGAAGGATTTTCCAAAATCACAAAACCTTTGACAGAACTCACTCAGAAAAACAAGAAGTATATCTGGGAAGAGAAACAAGAGTCAGCATTCCAACTCCTAAAACAAAAACTCTGTGAAGCACCAATTCTAGCGCTACCCGACGGAAGCGAAGACTTTGTAGTATATTGTGACGCATCGCATCATGGTTTAGGTGCGGTACTAATGCAGAGAGACAAAGTCATAGCTTATGCGTCTCGACAACTCAAGAAAAATGAAGAGAATTATACAACTCATGATCTAGAACTAGGAGCGGTAGTATTCGCTCTTAAAATATGGAGACATTACCTATATGGTACAAAGTGTACGGTATACACCGATCACAAAAGTCTTCAACACATACTGGATCAGAAGGAGTTGAATATGAGACAGCGCCGATGGATAGAACTACTCAACGACTACGACTGTGAAATTTGCTACCACCCCGGTAAACCAAATGTCGTGGCCGATGCCTTGAGCAGAAAAGAAAGAAATAAACCTCTTAGAGTTCGATCATTAGAAATGACAATTCATTCACCACTCCCATCTCAAATACTCATAGCCCAATCAGAAGCTCTTCAGGAAGAGAATCGAGCTCAAGAGAACATTAAGGGCATGATAGAAAGGGAGAACGGACTTATACGAAGATCCGATGGAATGTTATGCTTCAAGAAAAGATGTTGGATTCCTCTTTATGGAGGTATTCGTGATTTTATCATGCATGAATCTCACAAGTCTAAATATTCCATTCATCCCGGATCCACCAAAATGTACCAAGATCTTAAACAACTCTACTGGTGGCCAAACATGAAAGCCGATATTGCAACATATGTTGGAAAGTGTTTGACTTGTTCAAGGGTCAAAGCTGAAAATCAGAAACCTTCTGGACCACTTGTACAACCGGAGATACCAGTTTGGAAATGGGAACGAATCACCATGGATTTTATTACCAAGTTACCAAGAACGTCGACCGGATATGATACCATTTGGGTTATCATCGACCGTTTAACCAAATCAGCTCATTTTCTGCCTATCAAAGAAACTAACGAGTTGGACACACTCGCTCAGTTATACTTCAAGGAAATCATAATCTGACATGGAGTCCCGATCTCTATCATCTCTGACAGAGACAGTCGATTCACTTCAGGATTTTGGCAATCCTTACAGAAAGCTCTCGGTACTCAATTGGACATGAGCACCGCCTATCATCCTCAAACTGATGGACAAAGTGAAAGAACAATCCAAACCTTGGAAGATATGCTTAGAGCATGTGTGATTGACTTCAGAAAAGGTTGGGATAAACACCTACCATTGGTTGAATTCTCGTACAACAACAGTTATCAAGCTAGTCTGAAGGCTGCACCTTTCGAAGCACTTTACGGAAGAAAGTGCAGATCACCTATCTGCTGGACAGAAGTTGGTGATATGCAGCTTACCGGACCAGAATTAATCCACGACACAACTGAGAAAATATTCAAAATCAAACATCGTCTCCAAGCCGCTCGTGACAGACAAAAGAGTTACGCAGACGTGAGAAGGAAAACCAGGGAGTTTGAAGTCGGAGATAGAGTTATGCTAAAAGTTTCGCCCTGGAAAGGAATGATACGCTTCGGAAAGCGTGGAAAACTCAACCCAAGGTACATTGGACCGTTCAAAATCCTCGAAAGAATAGGTCCAGTTGCCTATAAGTTAGAACTCCCAGAAGAACTCAGTAGAATACACCCTACTTTCCACGTCTCTCAGCTTAAGAAATGTCTATCGGACGAGACTCTCGTCATTCCACTGAAAGAGATTAAATTGGACGACAAACTTGTATTCACCGAAGAACCCGTGGAGATAATGGATAGAGAAGTTAAGCAACTCAAGCAAAGTCGTATTCCTATTGTAAAAGTGAAATGGGACTCTAAAAGAGGACCAACGTACACATGGGAACGCGAAGATCAAATCCGCGAGAAATATCCCCATTTATTCCCGTAAATCACTCTTAGTAGCCGTTTTAGATTTGAATTCCGGGACGGAATTCGAATGAGGAGAGGAGTACTGTAAGACCCTGTAAAAACCCTTGTAATTAATCTTAGTGATTTATAATAATCTCGAATTACTATTTCCTAATGCCTATTTTTGCTAGAAATTTAAACTTTTTGCTATTATTATTATTACTAGTAACCATGCATTGTATATACGCACATATATATATTTATCACAACAACGCTAGAGATTATATCTTACGACGCAACATCACTATCTTATAAACAACGACAAGTAATCTTAATCATTTAATTAGTTCATTGCACTTAACCAAATTAAAAACCACACAACCTCACTTAAACAAGACACAAACTTTAATCCTAAAACTAATACTATAAACCCAATTTGGGCCACCTTCGTTCGACCCAACAATCACTAAACCCTAACTTCCACTAATCCATTGAGCGAGCCCAAACCAGTTAACATCACAATCCATTTAACTTATCTAGTGAAATTGTTGCACATCTTTAATTCCTTTGCTCCTTTTCTTTTTACCCGATCGGTACCACAAAGAAATCAAAAACACCCATGCACAAATTAAAGACTTGAACACAACCATTTTACATTTAGACAATAAAAACCCAACTCCAAGTTCGCAACCCATCAACCCCACGACATCAAGACTAGCTCATTAGTCAACTTCATTATTTTCTTGCCTTACTCACTACCCATTTTTTTTAAAAGAACTCGACATCCTTAATTATATCTAGTGCGACTTCCATATAATAATACACATTCTAATGAAACTCATAAACCACCACTGTGATATCAAAAACCAACTAGAAATAGCAAATTGTAATCTTTCGACAACAAACTTATCAATATGGACAGTACATAGTGCAAAAGTGAAATAGAAATGAAACTTGTGGACAATGAGATCATCCACGTAGGAGAACTAAAGAAACAAGAACTAAAATACAAAGTATTAGCCACTCTCACACTCAAATGAAGAGATCATCACACAAGTGTCCTTCAACCACAGTAACCTCAATCATAGTCAAGATAATTGAGATATTTTCTTTCTATATAAACTACCCTACTTGTTCATTTCCAATCCTCTATCACCATCACCTTTTATCACTATCAAAACATTCATTAAACTTATATCTACTTTCTGTCGAGTAATTTGGAAACAAAGTAATAAGAGCAAGATCACTTAACGTCAATTCGAAGCCCACTACTTTCCTTGAACCTCATTCGATCAAGCCAGATTTTCTCACCACCTTTCCAAAAGGGTGAAGTAAGTCTTCATTTTCTTTCTTAATTATACACATCACATATCCATGCATGTATATTTATCACTCCATTCGAACACATGTTTCATATGCCACACTGTCACCAACTTATCTTATACATTAACATATAAGCACACCGCACCATGCATCATTTTGCTTAAGTCATATATAGTAACCCTTCATGTAGATGCATACTTATTATTCGAACATTAAAAACCATTAGAACTCAACTGGATTAGTAAGAGATAAAGGAAACACGTCAAATCTTAGTTTAGTCGAACCACCCAAGTCACACTTAACATGTGATCACCCCTTGAATATTACCTTAACTCGACTTAAACATAAACTATAAACCCACCTCGCTAAACCGGATAAAGAGAAAACAGAAAGATAACCAAGAAATTAATAGTTAAATAAACCTATTCGAAACAGGCCACTTCACAATGTATTTAATACGAAACCGTTCATGCGACACCCAAATATTTTTATCCATCTCGATAGCTCACATGGTAAACTAAATATTTCGTGTTTTGAGATCCCTCCCATAACCCCATCTCGACGCACAAAATAAATCCTTTCTATCACCACTCGACAATTGCAACATTTAGAAAAGTCCATAACATATTTCACTAAATTTCTCCATTCGACTAGTCCAAAAACTCTAACTATATTTTCGAAACTTCGTATATAACCTAACTATATTTTTATACCACTCGAACGACAAGCTAGCCAACTACATTCTTCCAGTTTTGAGTTCGACTTCATGAGCTCGTTAACACGCTCAAAATAACCCCTTTTGATCGACCTTCACATAAAACTAACAAGCGGTTTTTAGAAACTATTATAATTTTCGATTGGGCCAAAAACCAAGCCCAACAATGATTTTCGTTAACAAGACCCAACAGGCCCATAAGATATATTTTTGGAATCCTAAAAATAGCCCACATCCAAGCCCAAAACCATTTTCACGCCCTCGCCTCTAAAACTCTTAACGGGCTATGCTACAAATCGTTAGTCGGCCCATTAGTGCAAAAATAATGTATTTTCTGAAATAATAAATTGAAATAAGTTAAAATAAACTTAATAAAGTTATAAAAATTTTCAGAATATTTTTCCCGTCATTTATATGCAAAAAGGACTAAAAATGTAACGCGACTTAACCGAAAAGGACTAAAACTGCCAAACCTGGAAACTAAGGGACTGAAGCTGTAAAAACAGTTGTAAAGGACTGAAATTGACATATTATTGACCTTCAAGCTTTATATGGACTATTGGACAAGTATTGGACTGATATTGGACTACGGACTGAATAAGGACTAACGACGTAACGCGAACCACGGTTAGGGTAGAAAATGTAAAATCTGGAAAGACCAAGGAACAACTATTATAACTTGTCATTCTCATCTTATTTTTCATTTTTGCACCTTATCTTTACTTTATATGCACATTGCATTATATTTGCATATTAGCTAATAGCGATAGAAATATTTCATATTTATATTTTATACATGTTGAAACTATGATCTTACGAGGATACGAGCATCATAAGCATATAACATCTTCATTAGATCGTTAAACAATCATCATCCACCACTCATACTCATTCACCACTAGAAATTAGTAAGATTCTCAGTATTTATATATATTTACCAGGTTCTATATCGAAGTTGTTATAATCATCTCTGAGTTATTTTTACTATCACCAGGAACGCATAAGGTGAGTCATGGCCTCACTTTTTAAACTCTTTATAATTTTCAAACTCCGTGAGGGGGATACATGCTATAAATAAATCACAAGTATTTTTTTTTCTGTATGCTACCTGACTTGATATATGCCTAAGTACACATGTTGCCACAAGACCCTTTATCATGAGCCATTAATCACTGCGGTGAACGCGAATATAATGAATAGATCTATTAGAGGTTGACGACCTATCCCACTAATACTGTGACGGAATGCTATTTGCTAGTCGTATTAGTCGCGATGCATTATATTTGAGAGAAATAGGAATTGGCAAAATCACCTATTACATGAGGGCAAATTCTCATCATTAATTTGGTGGGCTCCTTCGTTTAGGCGATACTTTGTTAACGTTTGCGTGTCATGAGACTTAGGGCAATATATGAACTGCAATATCAATATTTTAAACTGATTGTATCTCCAATACAATCTTACTTGTGATTGAACTGATATTTAAACTATAAACTCCATGATTTCACTCAACATTATGTTGACTTTTAAGCATGTATCTCAGGGAACTAGGAGAGCACGGCAAGGCATGGAGCAGGCATACCCTATCTTCAATAAATGGTGTATAATAAAGTTGTAATCCAGTTAAAATAATGTTTATTTAAATGAAACCTTAGCACTCTGATGTAATATTTTATAACTGGATTTGTATTATGGACCTATGTATATTAAAAATGCCGTCTTAGGCTGTTTTCTTAAAAGTTTGTTTTCGATCCTCACCGTAACACCCAGATTAATCTTCCGCTGCCACAAATCAAATTTGGGGGTGTTACATATATGTTATTGTTTACATGCTTCCGCTATTATGTACTTTGTGTTATGGAATTATATGATTGTCATGGTCTTCAAATTCCAACAGTTACAAGCCGCGAACATTAATATCACCGTGTATCGACCACTCAATCCCCTTGAGATTCTAGATGATGAAGATGATGGAGAAGACGTAAGTGAGAAGGGATGTATTGTGAACTTTGAACTATTTTCTTTGTTGAACTTATATTCGTATTTTTATTGTGACGACTGCCAATGTTCTTTTTGAAATTTGAACTTTCAAATGGGATTAGTACGTTTTTGGAAAGAAAAAACTGGAAATTTGGTCATGAAAAATCTGGCAAAAATGTAGGCAACAGCCTTACCGATCTCGAAATGATGCGTGTCACTAAAAGTTTTATCATTTCTTTTTATTTAATAAATACTTTTAGCGGCGACTTGTGTTGTCGCTTAAAGTGTTTTTCAGTTATTTAGTTTTATCATTTATTAATTTTAATTTATCAAATAAGTTTATTAATTATTTAATAAATACTTTAGCGACGACATGTCATTACTATAACCCACTATCCTTGTACGGAGTAGTGTACTAATGCATGTTACTATATATAAAATATACATAATTGCAGTTGAGTTTGAATAACTTTATAATTTGTCATGCGTTATTTAAGGGGGTCTCGGCCATCCAACTTGTTTGGTTTAGTGTGAGGTGATCTGCACACATGTCATATACTTTAGTCTTTAGATTTGCAAATATTTACTTTAGATTTACACATAACAAGATACAAGGAGAATAAGCACAACGTAACACATATACAAAGCATAAAATATTATGTACAAATCAAAACTAAGTTTGTGCAAATCACGTTAGCTTTCAAACTTGAGACCATTAATCCATAAAAGTAACTATAAGAAGGGCATTACGAACTGTAAATACAAAGTTTACCATCAATATAGGAAAAATAGCCTCTCATTTATCTATTATTATGAAAAGTCAAGGTCAACAATAACTGACATCCATCGTTGTTATGCAAAGACTAGAAAGATAGAACGTATAAAAAAAGTGATAGACTAATATGAAGTGCATTTTACATCCGTATTCAATGTCCTAACTCCTTGCTCTTATCTAGAGTATTATGTGGTCGTAATATGCATATATATATATAAGGTCTTTTTATCCATCGTTGTTATGCAAAGACTAGAAAGATATAATGTATACAAAAAGTGATAGACTAATATGCAGTGCATTTTACTTCTGTATTCAATGCCTTTACTCCTTACAATTATCTAGAGTATTATGTGGTCGTAATATGCATATATATAAGGTCCTTTTATCCATCGTTGTTATGCAAAGACTAGAAAGATAGAATGTATACAAAAAGTGATAGACTAATATGAAGTCCATTTTACTTCAGTAGTCAATGTCCTTACTCCTTACTCTTATCTAGAGTAATACCATATATATATGGTCCTTTTAGTCAATGATGTGTAGGGTCGTATGTGGCTATGAATATGTTTAACGAAATGAGTTGGAGGAGGAGCTAAGGCCGGAGTTGTAATTGTAGCTTATATTATAAGTTGAAAGTTGAAGTTTATATTATTGTAAAGTTGTTTGGCGAATTAATTGGTGTTGAAGCTTATTATTTTAAAATCAAATAAACATAAGTCAAATTAAATTCACATACATCTCAATCTTTTGCGTCTTAATCCGTTATATTTTGATATTTAAGTAATTTTGACTGATTATAAGCCTTGCACATTTTTAAATGCTCGTTTCAATTGGTTTGGCTTATTGAGCCTTATAACTTGTTGAGCCTTACAACTTAAATAAAGAAGCTAACCATGAATGCTAGACGTGATTTTTGGAAGATCTTTAGTAAGTTCAACCAAATTATAAACTTTATTGCCCATTGATAATATGCCCCCACAATTCTCTAGATGATATTGTAACAAAAATATTTGCCAAGACATCAACAAAAGTATTTATGTATAATTATATATAATTCAACAACATAAAAGAACGGGAAAATGTCACAAAAACCATTACAAAATAAAATTTGTCAATAAATCCACTCAATATTTTTGGACCGCCAAAAAAAAAACCTTTTGACTGGTTGGACCCTTACGTGTTACGGGTCACTAATTATCAAGTTATGAATTTAGCTATGACCCAAACACACAAGAAAAAAATGATGAGTTAAAGGTTTAAAATCATGATTTTTAATGTGTCTCTGCAATTTATTACATATATCATATCAATCATTTTTTATTTATGCAATCAATGTTAACATTAAACCATTTGCGTGTTATGAGTCACTATTAGAGTAATCGTAACAATTAATCCGCAAGAAACAAAAAAAATAATAAGATTATCATGATAGCCAGGGAGGAATAAGTTTGACCAATGACGGTTAAAAGTCATCATCTTTATAACCTTTTGCATTATTTTAAAAACCGGTTTTTTATCGACACGACGAGTCGCTCGTTGAACTATTGTGTGGAACCCGTTTTATGCTAAAAAAAATATATGATTGCTTTTGAACATGGAAATTCAATTCCTACAGCTGCAAAAAGCTTTTAAACCTAACCAAACAACCCTTAATCAGCTCTAAAAACACCCATAAACATATATACCCAAACAACCCTAAAAAAGCTCCAAATAGCTCTAAAACGTTAGAAATTCAATACCAAACCCATACTTTCCAACAAAACTACAGGTCCCAAACTTAAAAAAAATAAAAATATAAAAAAAAATAAAAAATAAATAAAATAAAAAAAGGGTATGACCCAGTTCAACAAAAGAACCGCTGGTTCATAAACAAGCAAACAACAATCATATCCGGACCTGTTCCCGGTTCAACCCAGGTAAAAAAACATTGCCCTCTTAAACAAAGACAAAACGAATTCAACGGTTTAGAATGTTTCATCCATGAGCTTATATAAGTTTATTAGTATATCATATGTAACAAGCTAGGTACAAACAATCCCTAAAGTGGCCACACAAAACTCCTAGAAATGAAGGGCTTTACGCTGTTTAAGTCTAATTCACCTTGAAACTTGTTTGGTTTAGTGTGAGGTAATCTGCACACACATATACTCTAGATTTGCACATAGTTACTTTAGATTTACGCATAACAAGATACAAAGGAGAATAAGCACAACGTAACACATATACAAAGCATAAAATGTTACGTACAAATCAAAACCAACTTTGCGCAAATCACGTTTGTTGTTTTAAGGTAGAGACCATTAATCCATAATAGTATCTATAAGAAGGGCATTTCGAATTGTAAATCAAAAGTTTAACATTAGTATCTATAGGAAAATAGCCTCTAATTAATTTATTATTATGAAAAGTCCAGGTCAACAATAACTGACATCCATCGTTGTCATGCAAACACTAGAAAGATAGAACGTATACAAAAGGTAATAGACTAATATGGAGTGCATTTTACTTCAGGAGTCAATGTCCTTAGAAAACGACTCTTATCTAGAGTATTAACGTATTATGTGGCTGTAATATGCATATATATGGTCCTTTTAGTCAATGATGGGTCGTATGTGGCTATGAGTTTGTTTATATCCAGTTGGGTTGTGAGGATATTTCAATTAAGTTGCCTTAGTTGAAGCATCATATCTTTAGTTTCCTCTTTAACGTTTGTGCAAGTATTCATCATTATAATAATATTTATACTTGAGATCCTACTGCATGTATAATTCATTCATCCAAGAGTTATTCAACAAATATGAAAGTAAAACAAAGCAAGCAACAGTAGTAATACGTAAAGTCAGTTTAAACATCCATGAAATGAGAAAAACACAAAACTTCTACTTTGATAATTGAATAGGCATTCTTCCTTGAGATTGGTTTTGCACTTATAGTAAACTTAAGAGTTAATTATATAAATGGTCACTGTGGTTTGGCCTTTTTTTTCACTTTCAGTCACTGAACTTTTTTTTTTTGACTGGTTCAATCACTGTGGTTTGCATATGTTACCAGTCCAGTCCAATTTCAAATGAAATGACCAAAAAGCCCTTGTCCACTTCTTTTTCAAATGAGTAATTACATAAATGGTCACTATGGTTTGTCTATTTTTCACATTTAGTCCTTTAGACTAACGGCCGTTAGTCCTTTATACGTTTTCGTCCGTATTTACACGTTTTCATCCGTATTTACACGTTTTCGTCCGTATTTAAACGTTTTCATCCGTAATTACACGTTTTCGTCCGTTTTTACACGTTTTCATCCATATTTACACGTTTTCATCCGTTTTTACACGTTTATGTAATTAACTCTTTATAAAAATTCGAAAAAACTTATAAAAATTCGAAAAATTTATAAAAATTCGAAAAAATTTTAAAAATTCGAAAAAACTTATAAAAATTCGAAAAATTTATAAAAAATTGAAAAATTTTTAAAAATTCGAAACTATTTTTAAAAATTAAGAAAATTTATAAAAATACGAAAAAATTTATAAAAATTCAAAAAATCTATAAAAATTCAAAAAAAGTTTAAAAATTCGAAAAAACTTATAAAAACTCGAAAAATTTATAAAAAATTGAAAATTTTTTAAAAATTCGAAAATATTTATAAAAATTCATAAAATTTATAAATATACGAAAAAATTTATAAAAATTCGAAAAAACTTGTAAAAATCCAAAAAAACTTATAAAAATTCGAAAAATGTATAAAAATTCAAAAAAATATATATAAAAATTTGAAAAATATAAAAATTCAAAATTTTTGAATTCAAAAAATAATTTGAATTTTTATAAATTTTTCGAGTTTTTTAATTTTTATGAATTTTTCGAATTTTTATAAGTTTTTTTGAATTTCTATTGATTTTTTTGAATTTTTATAAATTTTTTCGAATTCAAAAAAAATTTTGAATTTTTATAAATTTTTTCGAATTTTTCTGATTTTTATAAATTTTTCGAATTTTTATAAGTTTTTTCGAATTATTATGAATCTTTTCGAATTTTCATAAATTTTTTAGAATTCTTATAAGTTTTTTGAATTTTTATAAATTTTTTCACATTTTTATATATTTTTCGAATTTTTATAAGTTTTTTCGAATTTTTATAAATTTTTCGAATTTTTAAATTTTTCAAATTTTTATAGGTTTTTTCAAATTCTTAAAAAAAATTTGAACTTTTAAAACGTGTAAAAACGGACGAAAACTTGTAAATTCGGACGAAAATGTGTAAAAACGGACGAAAACGTATTAAAACGAATGAAAACGTGTAAAAACGGAAGAAAACGTGTAAATACGGATGAAAAAGTGAAAAACGGACGAAACCGTGCGAAAACGGACGAAAACGTGTAAATACTGACAAAAACGTGTAAAATGGACAAAAATATGTAAAAACGGATGAAAATGTGTAAAAACGGACAAAAACGTGTAAAAATGGACGAAAACATGTAAACACAGAGGATAACGTGTAAAAACGGACGAAAACGTGTAAAAAACGGACGAAAACGTGTAAATACGGACGAAAACGTATAAAGGACTAACGGTCGTTAGTCTAAAGGACTAAATGTGAAAAAATAGACAAACCATAGTGACAATTTATGTAATTACTTATTTGAAAAAGAAGAGGACAAGGGCTTTTTGGTCATTTCATTCGGATTTGGACTGGATCTGTAACATATGCAAACCACAGTGATTGAATCAGTAAAAAAAACATTCAGTGACTGAAAGTGAAAAAAAAAGCCAAACCACAGTGACCATTTATGTAATTAACTCTAAACTTAATGAGAGGTAGATGCATTAAGTATTAACTATATCAATATTATATATTTAGACTAAAAAACAATATTATAAAATGTGGGAACAATGAGTAAAATTCCTGAAGACATAATACCACTTTTGCTTATAAATTTAAAGTATACGCAGGTACCCATGCATTGTGACGAAATTTGATATCGGCACGTAATTGTAGTTACGATATTATGGCTAAATGTTTTATGTAATGATTATGCATGCAATATAAAATAACTGTAACCCAGTTCCAATATATCAAATTGAGATTGAAATATGGATTGGGAATGAGATTGGAATTTTCAAAGAATCTAAAATATAAAATGTAAAAAATAAAAAATAAATTAATAAGCGATTGGTAAAATTCGAAAATGCTATAATCAAAATAATACAATTAGAGTGAGCATTTTGACGCGAATCACGACACCGAACTAGTGGTGGATCCCGGTACACGGTACAGTACCATTACTACGTTATTAGCCTACAAAAACCCGGGATACCCAAAACGTACTCTAGATTTGCACATAGTTACTTTAGATTTACGCATAACAAGATACAAAGGAGAATAAGCACAACGTAACACATATACAAAGCATAAAATGTTACGTACAAATCAAAACCAACTTTGTGCAAATCACGTTTGTTGTTTTAAAGTAGAGACCATTAATCCATAATAGTATCTATAAGAAGGGCATTTCGAATTGTAAATCAAAACTTTAACATTAGTATCTATAGGAAAATAGCCTCTAATTAATTTATTATTATGAAAAGTCCAGGTCAACAATAACTGACATCCATCGTTGTCATGCAAACACTAGAAAGATAGAACGTATACAAAAGGTGATAGACTAATATGGAGTGCATTTTACTTCAGGAGTCAATGTCCTTAGAAAACGACTCTTATCTAGAGTATTAACGTATTATGTGGCTGTAATATGCATATCTATGGTCCTTTTAGTCAATGATGGGTCGTATGCGGCTATGAGTTTGTTTATATCCAGTTGGGTTGTGAGGATATTTCAATTAAGTTGCCTTAGTTGAAGCATCATATGTTTAGTTTCCTCTTTAACGTTTGTGCAAGTATTCATCATTATAATAATATTTATACTTGAGATCCTACTGCATGTATAATTCATTCATCCAAGAGTTATTCAACAAATATGAAAGTAAAACAAAACAAGCAACAGTAGTAATACGTAAAGTCAGTTTAAACATCCATGAAATGAGAAAAACACAAAACTTCTACTTTGATAATTGAATAGGCATTCTTCCTTGAGATTGGTTTTGCACTTATAGTAAACTTAAGAGTTAATTATATAAATGGTCACTGTGGTTTGGCCTTTTTTTCACTTTCAGTCACTGAACTTTTTTTTTTTTACTGGTTCAATCACTGTGGTTTGCATATGTTACCAGTCCAGTCCAATTTCAAATGAAATGACCAAAAAGCCCTTGTCCACTTCTTTTTAAAATGAGTAATTACACGTTTTCGTCCGTTTTTACACGTTTTCGTCCGTTTTTACACGTTATCCTCTGTGTTTACATGTTTTCGTCCATTTTCATCCGTTTTTACATATTTTTGTCCGTTTTACACGTTTTTGTCAGTATTTACTTTCCAATTATAGACACTTGTGGTATTAAGGATAGTCGTGTACGTTTCCTTACTAGACGAAGTGGTTCTGTATCTACTTATATCTATGACACAATCATATTGATCTAATAAGCAAACGGTTGACGTGTTGTTTATCTGATGCATGATGTTGTTCCATGCACAAGTGGAGAAAATCTTTATTGTGTGCAAGCAACAACATAAAGAGATATGATTTAAAGGGTTCTCTTGACTGCAAGGTAAGTGATTGATGTTCTAATGTGGTTTATTCACATCTAATTAATAGAACACTTGGAGTTAATATCTACTTTCATTACTAGATATTAATGACAAGGTAAATTACATACTTTCATTGCTAGCAGCCTCAGCTGATGCAATGAAACTATGTTGATTTATAAGTTTCTAAATTAGATAATTATTAGAACAAGTGTCAATATGACAATTAGACTACTTCAAATATGGATATTTATGTATTGTTGTAATGACATAAATAAATGAAGTAATCTAATACTAATTCATAATTTGAATGTTTATGTATTCGTGGAATGACATAAATATATGAAGTAATAAATTAACTTGAAACAAGATATTGAAACCGAATTGTGGTGTTCATAATTACTCTAGTTATGCATATTATTATAAAGATATAAATATGAAGTCTTTTGATTGCTATAAGACTTATACTAAAGTAAGACGTTAACTTGTTATGTTTTATTAAGACATATACAAGAAGTCATGGAGTTGATAAATGACTTATAACGTTCTTCCTTGAGATTGGTTTTGCACTTATAGTAAACTTAAGAGTTAATTACATAAATGGTCACTGTGGTTTGGCCTTTTTTTCACTTTCAGTCACTGAACTTTTTTTTTTTTACTGGTTCAATCACTGTGGTTTGCATATGTTACCAGTCCAGTCCAATTTCAAATGAAATGACCAAAAAGCCCTTGTCCACTTCTTTTTCAAATGAGTAATTACATAAATGGTCACTATGGTTTGTCTATTTTTCACATTTAGTCCTTTAGACTAACGGCCGTTAGTCCTTTATACGTTTTCGTCCGTATTTACACGTTTTCATCCGTATTTACACGTTTTCGTCCGTATTTAAACGTTTTCATCCGTAATTACACGTTTTCGTCCGTTTTTACACGTTTTCATCCGTTTTTACACGTTTTCCTCCGTATTTACACGTTTTCATCCTTTTTTACACGTTTATGTAATTAACTCTTTATAAAAATTCGAAAAAACTTATAAAAATTCGAAAAATTTATAAAAATTCGAAAAAATTTTAAAAATTCGAAAAATTTATAAAAATTTGAAAAATTTTTAAAAATTCGAAACTATTTTTAAAAATTAAAAAAATTTATAAAAATACGAAAAAATATATAAAAATTCAAAAAATCTATAAAAATTCAAAAAAAATTTAAAAATTCGAAAAAAACTTCTAAAAACTCAAAAAATTTATAAAAAATTGAAAATTTTTTAAAAATTCGAAAATATTTATAAAAATTCATAAAATCTATAAATATACGAAAAAAATTACAAAGATTCGAAAAAACTTGTAAAAATTCAAAAAAACTTATAAAAACTCGAAAAATGTATAAAAATTCAAAAAAAATATATAAAAATTTGAAAAATATAAAAATTCAAAATTTTCGAATTCAAAAAATAATTTGAATTTTTATACATTTTTCGAGTTTTTTTTAATTTTTATGGATTTTTCGAATTTTTATAAATTTTTCGAATTTTTATAAGTTTTTTTGAATTTTTATTGATTTTTTTGAGTTTTTATAAATTTTTCGTATCTTTATAAATTTTTTCGAATTTAAAAAAAATTTTGAATTTTTATAAATTTTTTCAAATTTTTCTGATTTTTATAAATTTTTCGAATTTTTATAAATTTTTCGAATTTTTATAAGTTTTTTCGAATTATTATGAATCTTTTCGAATTTTCATAAATTTTTTAGAATTCTTATAAATTTTTTGAATTTTTATAAATTTTTTCACATTTTTATATATTTTTCGAATTTTTATAAGTTTTTTCGAATTTTTATAAATTTTTCGAATTTTTATAAATTTTTCAAATTTTTATAGGTTTTTTCAAATTCTTAAAAAATTTTGAACTTTTAAAACGTGTAAAAACGGACGAAAACTTGTAAATTCGGACGAAAATGTGTAAAAAACGGACGAAAACGTGTTTAAAACGAATGAAAACGTGTAAAAACGGACGAAAACGTGTAAATACGGATGAAAAAGTGAAAAACGGACGAAAACGTGTAAATACTGACAAAAACGTGTAAAACGGACAAAAATATGTAAAAACGGATGAAAATGTGTAAAAACGGACAAAAACGTGTAAAAATGGACGAAAACATGTGAACACAGAGGATAACGTGTAAAAACGGACGAAAACGTGTAAAAACGGACGAAAACGTATAAAGGACTAACGGTCGTTAGTCTAAAGGACTAAATGTGAAAAAATAGACAAACCATAGTGACAATTTATGTAATTACTCATTTGAAAAAGAAGAGGACAAGGGTTTTTTGGTCATTTCATTCGGATTTGGACTGGATCTGTAACATATGCAAACCACAGTGATTGAATCAGTAAATAAAAAATCAGTGACTGAAAGTGAAAAAAAAGCCAAACCACAGTGACCATTTATGTAATTAACTCTAAACTTAATGAGAGGTAGATGCATTAAGTATTAACTATATCAATATTATATATTTAGACTAAAAAACAATATTATAAAATGTGGGAACAATGAGTAAAATTCCTAAAGACATAATACCACTTTTGCTTATAAATTTAAAGTATACGCAGGTACCCATGCATAGTGACGAAATTTGATATCGGCACGTAATTGTAGTTACGATACTATGGCTAAATGTTTTTGTTGACATAAATAATGCCTAAAAACATTATTCATATCTTTATGTTTTAATGATCACAAAATATAAACTCATTAAACATAAACTTATCAAATAAACAAGTATTTAGTTGTAAATATTCACTTCTACAACTTAATCACTTAAGGTATGAATAAACAAGTGCTTAATGCATTATATGATCAAAGGAACATTTTCTTAATAACTATATTTTTTATAAAACATCAAAAACATTTTATATATTTTTGAAAAACATTTTTGGCATTAAATAAAAATGTTTAATCTTTTATAAAAATATGAATTCAAATTTTTAACCAAAATCAGTTAAAATGTTCCAGAAAAACCTTCCCCACAAAAGGACAAAATTGGCCAACGGACAGAAGGGGCGGCCCCCTTAATTTTACTAGGCGGCTCCCTTAATTATTAAGGGGACCGCCCCCAACTTAAGGGGACCGCCCCCGCTCCAGTAGACCTCCAGCTGTCCAATTTTTCTCCTATAAATACCAGCCTTCTCCTGGACTTTTACTCACCTTTTGCACACTAAAACTTTCTGTTTCAAATCACATTTCATATCTTCAAAATCCTTTGATCATATAATCTTAAGCTTTGGTTTCTAAGTGATTTAAGCTTCCTTCATTCAAGTGCAAAAGACGAATACTCCTTCAACAACTAAAGAAGAAGTATTGCAACTTAGATACCTAAGTTGTTTGTGTCATCACATATATTTGTATATAAGTTGTGTATTGTTGTTAGATAGTTGTGTGTATAAATTATTTGGGATAGGTTAGTGTGTAAGTAGAGAAGTTGTGTTGTTAAGGTGTGTAAGTAGTGAAAGTGTGAAGAAGTAGTAGTGAACATAGGTTGTGCTTAGTCGTGAAGTGTCGTGAAGAAGTATTGAAGAAATCTTGAAGAAGTCGTGAAGAAGTCATGAAGAAGTTGTGAAGAAGTCGTGAAGAAGTCGTGAACTAGTCGTGAAGAAGAAGGTGTGATTAAGTCGTGTTTAAGTTGTGAGATTGGTTCTAGCTACGATTAGAACTCGACATCTAGCTTTGTGTCGTTAAGCCGGTGTAAGCCAAAGTTGTGTAAAGGTTTTCTCCGCCATAAGGGAGCTTGTTGACATAGTGAAGAAAACTCTCGAGTTAGGTGCTCGGGGAGTGGAGTAGGGCAAGGAAGGTGTCCTTGTAGCCGAACCACTATAAATCTCTTGTCTCTCGGTTAGATCTTTCCATCTCTAGCTTTTATTTCATTTTATTACCTTACTTGCATTACTTATTTATATTTACTTATATACATTGTTCATATTGCTCAAGGTGTTGAGATCACATAAATTCGAATCTAAGTTTTAAAAAGTAAATAAAGTTTTTATAATAAATTTTAAAAGGACATAAAACTATTCAACCCCCCCCCCTCTAGTTTTCCACAATTGGTATCAAGAGCCACGTCAAACAAGATTTTTAAAATTAACTGTATTTTAAAACTTGAAACGATCTATGGAATCTTTAAAATATTTAGAAGGGCAATCTATGCAAAGACCACCACTATTTGAAAGTGATGGTTTTCTTTATTGGAAAAATAGATTCGAAACTTATGTGAAATCAAAGGATCTTGATCTTTGGCATGTTATTACCTATGGTGATTTTCCCCCTATTCAATATAATATCCAAACTAAAATAGATGAAATTGTACCATTTGAAAAACAAAATGATTATTTAAAAAGGAAACTAGCAAAAAATAATGAAGCTAAAATGGTCATTTATAATGCGTTACCACGCAAAGAATATGAAAGAATTTTTATGTGTCAAACCGCAAAAGAAATTTGGGATTCTTTACTAATCACTCACCAAGGTAATAGTCAAGTCAAAGATAATAAAATAGATCTTCTTGTGCAACAATATGAACAATTTACAATTCCTGAAGAGGAATCTATTGATAATGCATTTGCTAAATTTAACACAATCATCACAAGTTTAAAAGCACTTGATGAGACTTTTTCTAGCAAAAATTGTGTAAGGAAATTTCTTAGGGCATTACATCCAAAATGGCCCGCGAAGGTCACGGCGATTGAAGAATCAAAGAACTTGATGACGTTATCACTTGATGAGCTTATTGGCAACTTAAAGGTTCATGAAGAAATTATAAAAAGGGACTCGGAAACGGTCAAGAGCAAGAAAGATCAAATCAAGTCTCTCGCGCTAAAAGCCAAAAAGGAACTTAGTGATGATGATGATTCAAGTGACGAGAGTGAAGACGAAGAATATGCAATGGCCGTTAGAGAATTCAAGAAATTCTTCAAGAGACGAGGAAGATTCACGAGACAACCACGAGATGAAAGAAGATCGCTACAAAGAAATAGAAATGATAACTACGGTAAAAGAAAGTGCTTTAGATGTGGAAGTCAAAACCATCTCATTGGCGAATGTCCAAAGCCACCGGGTTATGATTACGAAAGCGCATTTGTTAGTGGAACATGGAGCGATAGCGACAAAGATGAAGCGGACAAAGCAAAAGACGAAAAGTGCCTTGTAGCTCAAGCCACCGATGAAATATGTCTAGGAATAAATTTGGAGCCCGACGAATGGATTAAGGATAGCGGATGCTCGAAGCACATGACGGGAAACCGGAAGCTATTCTCCTCCTACAAGGCATACAACGGAGGTAACGTTATTTTCGGTAGTGATTTTCGTGGAAAAATCATTGGCAAAGGTACGATCTCTCAAGACTCCCTAACTATTGAAAATGTTGAGCATGTAGATAACTTAACATATAACTTGCTTAGTATAGGACAAATATGCGATAATAAGTGTAGGGTTACTTTTACAAGTAAAGATAGCGAAATAGTTAAGGACGGAAAAGTCATAGGTAGAGGAGTTAGGAAAGGTGGCGTATATGTTATGAAACTAGGAAATAAACCGGAAGATAAAATATATCTAGCAACCTTAGATGAAAACTCTACATTGTGGCATAGAAGATTAGGTCACGCAAATATGCAACAAATACAATCCCTAGCCTCTAAAGAATTAGTTAGAAACTTGCCTAACCTAAGATATGACCAACACTTTTGCGATGCATGTAAAATAGGAAAGCAAGCACATGCTAGTCACAAAGCTAAGAATATAGTCTCCACTACTAGAAAAAAGGCCTTTAATAACACCGAAATTATGACACACGCATTTTATTGACAAGCAAAAGCGTGTGTCATAAAAAAACTGTCATAACTTATACAATTTAAAGGACTTATGACACGTAATTATTAGAGTCATAAAAAATGTACCTGAACACGGGATACACTTTCTTTCCATGTCATCCCTGAGTGTCGTCTTATTATTTTTGTTTCCCGCTATTAAAAAAACCTAAGTCCTTCGACATTCCAACCCAATCTTATTCTTATCATTTCATCTCTTCCCCATAATATACTCCCGCCTCTCACTATACCCTAGCCGCCACCACATTACTGCCACTCACAACGCCACACCACCACCACCAAAATACTCACCGCGACCTCCTCTTCAGCTATCTCCACCACACGTGCCGTCAAAATGATCTGTATAAGGAGATCTCGGGTAGGTTTTGTTTGTTCATTTTTGTTTCTTGGTTATAGATCAGTAATGGATCTATTTTATTCTTACTCATTATTTTATTATACAAAAGATGTGGATCGATTTATATTATATCCTATTTTGATTTATAGATTTGACTATGTTTTCGATTGGACTGTATTAAAGTATCCTCAAATAGGTTCCATCTTATATGGTTGTTAATTTTTGACTTTATTCTTAAGTTACGGCGTCAAGATTTGTAATATGAAAGTAACATCTTGATTAAATCTACGTGTAGAGCAGCAGAATAATTGTTGTTACAATTATTTATTCAAAATTTTGTTATATTTTTATTGATTATTAAATAATTGTTTGGTTTGTAGTTGATTGAAGAAAACGCAATGATTGCGATTGACAATGCCAATGTTTGCGAAACCGGAGAATGCGCTGAAGCGAGTTGAGGGTCAGTTGCCTTTTACCTTTGAAACTAATCTTTCAATTAAATACTTCTTCATTCGGTTGTTATACAATGTAATTATATTATTTGATTCTGAAATCGGTTCTAGGCCAGCAGTGAAACTGAAATCGGTTCTAGGCCGCGAAAGAGGTGAAGCCAGCAGTGACAGATTGGGGCGTCCATTCAAGGGCGTTCAAGGAATGTCAGAAGACATGTTCAAAATAGTGGTATCCAACCTGATCTAGGATGTGCAACTACCGATGCTGCCACATCTTCTAACCCTGTTCCCAATGAAGGTAAACAACATGCTTATTACTTTTCATGAATTTATATCTTTATCTTCGATGTTTATTGAAACAATCTCATTCAGTGCTTTGATTGCTAATATATTTGAAACTTATTCCCGATATTGCTACACCCCATCCTGCATTGGGTGTGAATTAGGAGAGTATTTTTTGATTGCTAATATATGGAAACTTATTCCCGATACTGCTTATTGTTGATATTTCTACTTATTGCCCAATACTTGCCCATTTCCATAATCGTGGCAAACTTATTGCCAATATATGTTTATTTTCTTATACATTAAATTTTTTTTTCTCAAATTTTTCCGACATTGCTGTGATCTAATTTTTATACTTTTACTTAGCATGATCTAGCAAGGATTTCAGTCAGCAGCACCTATCATTGGGTCGTATAAACTGCTGCGGCTTATAGAAAGTTAAGGCTGACTAATATTTTTGGCGTTGTACTAAAACATTTGAAAAAGATGTAGCTTTACCATATAACCTAAACCCTTTGATTATTGCCACATAAATCAGTTAAAGTTACTGGCCTTTAATATTGACTTATGAACAACGCTGATTTCAAATTCAATACAGGTTCATGTTTTTGTAGTAATTTTGTTTATAGCTCATTATATGAATAGTTCAGCTATTATACGATGCTTGAGTTAAAGAAATGCATGTTTGCTGCATACACACATGAAAAAGTAGCCACTATGTTATATTTTTAGATTATGTATTGCATACTTATTCTGGGGAATGCTTATTTTGAAACTGCTTAATCAAACGGCATGATGATGCACAATCATGAATCATGTCTATGTGGTAGTTGGGCCTTATTGGATTCGAAAGGGAACTAATCAGCCGTTTGCTATTTGGTATTTGTGCAGACTCATGCAGTAGTCGTAGACTCTTGGGCTGGTCATTGGTCGTGCAACACAAAGAGGGAGGATCGAACTATTGGTACTCGCTTCTGTGTCATTTCTTGACCTTCAGGTAGCTGCACTTTTTTTTATGATACATCCAATGATTCATCTGCTTTTTGAAACTGAATTTCACAAAACAGAGTTAAAAAATATTAAAACTGATTCAACAGCATCAGCATTTTCCTGAAAAATCTGCAACAACACTTGCAGAGGTGTGCAGAAACTGGTATGTTTCAATGGGTTTGGCCGATGAAATGGGTTCTGATCTCCATAAGCGAACATCTCGACTTTAAAACAAGTAAGCATCACATAACTACCTTATACTTTACTTAAACTAAAGGAATACTGCATAAGGTACTGAAATAATGTTCTGAAAAACATATTTATTTTACGCAGGTTATTCAACTTAAAAACTTGGAAAGGATATTCAACTGAAAATCTCTCTCACATTTGCTTAGCTAAGTCTTTGTAATCTTAGAAGGCACATCGCAACTATGTTTTAAGTCAATTATGTTTTAAACGAAACTTAAAATACTTCTTTAGCCAAACGGCCCGCAGCGGAGCGCAGGCTTACCACCTCGTTTTAATCTGATGTTTGTTTATTGATATTATGAAGCTTAGAACTTTATGAAAGCTAGTTGTGATCTTTTGTGTTAATTATGCTCACTATTATAGGTTAAGATCGGGATGACGAAGTATCACAACACTTGAGTGGGAGAACAGCTTTGTCTCTGTTTACAGCAAAGACAATCCAAACCTGCTGTTTAGCATGTAAGTTGCTCTATCTTTTGCTGGACCATTTCAGTTTAATCATATTAGCATACTAGGTTGTTTTATTTTAATGCAAATCATACTTTATATGTTAATGGAACCTTTGTTAATGGCATGCAGGTGTGGGTTTGAGGTCCGCATATTGCCGAAAATAAGAATGACCCAGGAGGCATTCAACAACACAAAAGACGGAGTTTGGAATTTGCAAAATGAACAGACAAAAGAGCGTACAACAGTTGCAACCACTCCGAAGTACTCCAAGGCTAGATATGATGAAATTGTTAAGGAAGTTTCATCTTACTTGAAGAAGGTTGGCTGCTGCTCCTTGATGCCAAATAGCAAACACATTCTATGTAGCTATATATGTTCTACACATTTACCTGTATATCACCCATATATGTTTCTACAATTTTAGAATTTGAAAATAACTTGTAGTTGTATGAAATGCATTGTTTTGATATATATGAAATGCGCTTTTTTGCTATTTGTGTATTTATTTGTATTATGAGATTATCTGTTATTTAATGTGGGGATATTATTAATTTTATAAAAATTATTTTTTTTAAAAAAATTTGAACCATGACACGCAAAAAAGGGGTCATAAAATAGTGTCATAAAAGTTTGTCGTAAAAGGGTGTCATAAAAGCGTGTCATAAATTCATGACGCGCGAAATGCGTGTCATAAAGCTTTATGACGGGTCGATCAATGACGCCAAAAAGCGCGTCATCTGACCACTTTAATGACACGCAATGCGCGTCATTAAAGGCCTTTTTTCTAGTAGTGTAGGAAAGCAAGCACATGCTAGTCACAAAGCTAAGAATATAGTCTCCACTACTAGATGCCTAGAATTATTACACATGGACCTTTTTGGTCCAACCGCTGTGCGGAGTTACGGAGGTAATCGTTATACCTTAGTAATTGTAGATGACTATTCATGATACACGTGGACTAGTTTTTTAAGTGATAAAACCGAAGCCTTTAATAAATTTGAAATATTTAGTAAAATGATTCAAAATAAATTAGGATGTTCTATAGTATCAATTAGGACGGACCATGGTCGGGAATTTGATAATGAAGTGCAATTCGGAAAATATTGTGATTTAAATGGGATATCTCACAATTTCTCCGCTCCTCGCACTCCACAATCAAATGGGGTAGTAGAAAGAAAGAATCGAACCTTACAAGAAATGAGTAGAACAATGCTAAATGAACAATCTATCCCACAAAAATTTTGGTGCCATGCCATAGATACATCAACATATATAATAAATAGAGTCTCAATTAGGAGAATATTAGGAAAAACCCCATATGAGTTATTAAGAGGTAGAAAACCTAATCTAAATTACTTTAGGGTATTCGGGAGCAAATGTTTTGTTCTCAATACAAAAGATTACCTTACTAAGTTTGATCCTAAGTCGTACGAAGGAATCTTTCTAGGGTATTCACAAAATAGTAAAACATACATAATACTTAACAAACACACTATGAAAGTAGAAGAGTCCTTAAATGTAACATTTGATGAAACTCCACCACCACCTAAGACATTGCCCCTAGAAGATGATGACCTAGTTGAAGAAGAAGCTATTGAGGTTAGTAAAATTAAACCCTTAGGTGATGATAATGAAGATATAATATTAGGTGAAGACGAAATAGTTAATGTTAAGGAATCTAAATCACACCCGTTAGATAATATAATAGGAAACTTAAATCAAAGAACCCTTAGATCACAAGCTCAAGATAAAAATAACTTTTTTTGTTTCCTATCAACTATAGAACCTAAAAATATAAATGAGGCATTAAAAGATGAAAGTTGGGTTATGGCTATGCAAGAAGAACTAAATCAATTTAAGACTAATGACGTTTGAGAACTAGTCCCAAATCCCATGAACATGACCATCATAGGAACTAAGTGGGTTTATAGAAATAAGTTAGATGAAAATGGAATAGTTACTAGGAACAAGGCTAGGTTAGTTGCCCAAGGATATAATCAACAAGAAGGAATAGATTATGACGAAACTTATGCCCCCGTAGCTAGATTAGAATCTATAAGAATACTACTTTCCTATGCATGCGCCCTAGATTTTAAGTTATTTCAAATGGACGTAAAAAGTGCATTCCTTAACGGTTTTATCAATGAGGAGGTATACGTGGCACAACCTCCAGGATTCATTGACTTCGCAAAACCTGATTATGTTTATAAACTCAAGAAAGCTTTATATGGACTCAAACAAGCTCCCAAGGCTTGGTATGATCGATTAAAGGCATTTCTTATTAAACATGATTATTCCATGGGAATGGTAGATAACACTCTTTTCACGAAAAAGAAAAGCCCAAATCTCATCATTGTCCAAATATATGTCGACGACATTATATTCGGATCGACTTGTCAGGATATGTGTGATGAATTCGCCAAAATCATGCATGAGGAGTTTGAGATGAGTATGATGGGTGAACTTAATTTCTTCCTAGGATTACAAATAAAACAATTAGAAGATGGAATATTTTTTAATCAATCTAAGTACATTAAGGAAATGCTTAAGAAATTTGGATTAGAAGACGCTAAGCCCATGAAGACACCAATGTCTACGGAAGTAAAACTCACAAGAGATGAAGAGGGTGAGTCCGTAGAAAACACTAAGTATAGAGGAATGATAGGTAGTTTACTATACTTAACGACAAGTAGACCGGATATCATGTTTAGTGTCTGCCTTTGTGCTCGCTTTCAAGAGGATCCCAAAACCTCTCACCTAGAAGCGGTTAAGCGTATCTTCCGATACATTAAAGGCACTATACACTTAGGATTATGGTATCCTAAGGGATCGGGCATAGAAACCATCGTCTATGCGGATTCGGATCATGCGGGAGACTACGTGGATAGAAAAAGCACTAGCGGAATTTGCACGTTAATGGGATGTTGTCTAACATCTTGGTTCTCGAAGAAGCAAACCACTCTTGCTATTTCTACCACAGAAGCCGAATATGTAAGCGCTGGAAAGGCATGTCAACAAGAACTATGGATGAAACAAGCTCTCGTAGATTATGGCATTAGGTTAGATGACGTCCCAATTATGTGTGATAATAAAGGTGCTATAGATTTAAGTAAGAATCCCGTTCAACACTCTAGGACTAAACACATAGAAATACGCCACCACTTCCTCCGCGATAACGTTCAAAAAGGAAACATATCTATAGAAAAGGTTGCATCGGAAGATAACTTAGCAGACATATTCACTAAGCCCCTTAAGCGTGAACTCTTTAACCACTTACGTTTAGGCCTAGGAATGATGGAAAAAATTGATTGAATTTTCTGCATTTTTGGTAAATTTTTTTTCCAGATGGGCGGACCCCTTAATGTTATAAAGGCGGTCCCCTTAATTATTAAGGGGACCGGCTTGTCATTAAGGGGACCGGCCATCTGACTGTAAATTTTTTTTTTTTTTTTTTTCCTCTCATCTGAGTCTAGGTATCTGTTTTGCACAAAATAAAAGATTGGGATATTTCCTTGCATAAACATATTTATAAACAAAACCCAATCTATTTTTCACAAATCATTCTCACATCTAGGAAAATACATTTTTCTTACATTGTTGAATAATGTGATGCGCGTGATGTGTCGTTGCGGTTTAGCAGTTTTAATGCCTACTCAAGTTTTAAATTTATATTTAGCCGACTTATCAATAACACACACACTTAACGAGCAGTGTACCCGGTCAGTATGAATATAATGGTAAGTAGAGTGTCGATCACTAAGAGTGGAACGTATTATCTCGTTATTCTAATCAGTATTTTAATATCCTAACGCAAGGGGGTTTCAGCCTGAGAGACTGGCACGGTTTGTTTGCAATTAAATAATAAAATAAACCAATAGGCACGAATCAGCAAGTAGCACACACGTACACAGATAGATACTTGAGACAATAAGAGGGCTGTCCTTATGATTAAGTAGATTGTCACTTGTTTTATTGATAGCTTTATATGAAGTGTATGTAGTTAATCCTTTCTCGTTGGTCCTAAGCTTATCGGCGAGTAAACCCTTAATGATTACTTATGTCTAAAAGTTATTCCTAAGTGATCAATTTAGTAATAACCGTGGGAGCCACATTATGTCCCGCAGTCAAATGCCCGCAAGCCACTAATAAACACAGAGGTTATCAATGCACTAATAAGTAGTAACCAAAGACATCAACATATAAACTTTAATTGATGGGAAAGCAAGTATTAAAGGGAGTGCAATATTTCGTTGTCACATTACACAAGCCACCATTCCTGATGAATTAAAGTTTGCTAACACAATAAAACAAAACTACTTAATGAATTAAACACATGCAGCACCTTCTTACAGCTCTTGTATCTTTGATTTGGGTGTGTCTTGTGCTGCCTCCTTGACTGAATTCGTCCTTGGTTTCTCCTGTTCGGACTTAGGTTATAATATTCGGAACTTTTTAATTCGTCTGGTCTACGGGGTATTTATAGTTTCTGTCTGAGGGAAGATGCGGCGCATCTACTAAGTAGATGCGGCGCATGTACTTAACTTCGTGTGGGGTCCAAGATTATAATATTCAGGAATATTCGTACACCGCCAGAAGATGCGGCGTAACTCCATGATTAGATGCGGCGCATGTCCTCTTGTATCTTGGATCGTATCTGGTGATATCTTGATAGAGATGCGGCGCATGTCATGAGTGAGATGCGGCGCATCTGGAGCAGATTAGTCTTGATCTTCTTCATTTCAGTAGACTCTTAACTTTATGCATGTTTTGCTCCATAATCAGTCCAAAATCGCTAAGTTTCACCAAATGCTTGTTTTTACCTGAGAATTACAAAAGTAAATGATTAAGTATCAATCCTCATACATAATATAGTAAAACAAGTCAATTTAATAGGATAAATGATAGTAATAAAATGTACTTATTTGAGTTCATCAAATATCCCCTCACTTGAACTTTACTTGTCCCCAAGTAAACCTTAGAATTTCTCTTATGAAAATGTATCCTAAAAGATGTTAGGATTTATTTTTATATTTAAGCATGTATTCGTTTATTTCATAATCACACAACTAAACACTTAACGAATTAGAAGTAAAATAAAATAAGTCGATAAAAGCAAATCTAATCGTTTAACTGTCCAGTCGCGACGAATATTCTATCATAAGCTTGGCAAGTATACACATCTCCACCACTAAAGCTAAGGAATAACAAGTCTAAAGCGGTAAAAAGGGTTTTTAGGCTTAAGGGTTAATTATTCTTTTTCACTATCGATCTCAAATTCCAGAAAAGGCGACAAAATCACAAATACATGATCGAATCCACGAACACGATACTTGCAATTGCTCAAATCCTTAACTCGAATAGGCTAAAGATAGGTCCAAACTTCGCCAATAATAATATATCAAAAAGGGCGACAAAATCATAAATACATAGCCGAATCCATGACTACGATACTTAAGATTGCTCAAATCCCTAATCTCAATAAATCAAAGGTTTGGTTGGATAAAGAATAATGAAGGGCATGGATAACATTTGGGATATAAATTGGTGTAAAAATAAAAATAAACAAAACAAATAAATTAAAATCCTAAGTGTGGTTAATCACTATCCCAACCATCCCATGAATAAGACTCATATCATCGAATAACTCACGCTTTAACACTTGAAACACACGCTTTAGGTAGACACGAATTATACTCAACAAGATCTTAATCAAAGAATAAACCTTAATTGGCGTTCCCGTAACTGCCAATTCCCATTCAATCCATAGATATAGTACAACAAATAGTGGTGATATCGACCACTTACATAACTTTACATCGTTGGTTAAAACTAACTTCCAACTTTTCTTTCTTTCTTTTTCTTTTCTTATTTTTTCGATTTTTTTTTTTTTTTTTTTTTTTTTTTTTTTTTTTTTTTGACATCAACATATATGTGTAAAATTTCACTACATCACTATAACTTTCTTTCCGGATATTTTTTTTTTCATACTTTTCATACTTTCAGAAATAACGGTAATAGCGAAAGTAGTAAACACACGAAAAATAAACTCAAAGATATACAATATTTACTTTCACTCCTATTGCATTGTGCAATTTCCCGACCTAACCAAAGATAATGAATTACGCACGCGAACACAGGTAATGTAAGGAAACACACTTTGCCTATAGCAATTAATCAAACACGGATTCTAATCTACAGGGTAGGCTAAGGTGTAAGGTGTAACGAAACATTTTAAACATAGGTGTAAGAAACGAAAGGAATGGCTCTGAGGGTTTTTCTAGGGGTATCTTACTCTAAAAATGAGAGTAACAAAAGGGTTTATACGGGGGTTAACTAACCAGTGTAGTTAGTTAATAACACATAACATAATAAAGGCTATTTGGGTGTAATCCTAGAAATTTACCAATTTAGACAAGTCATTCCAATTATATAAAATAATACTCATTATGGTGGTCTCGAATAGTATACAAGCCAAGTTCTAAAGTTTACAAGTCACCGGCACACTCATAGATTTGTGAATTTTGGAAAATCACAATTTTTGAAAATAACGTCATGTGTGCAGCTATGCAACTTAGATTTTAAACAAAAATATGCTAAAAAATTCTTAAGTTTGATATATTAAGCACATTTTAAGCATAATTTTTGAAAAAGTTTAGGACAAGTAAATGTTAAGTGTTCTAATTCTCCAATCCCCCCACTTAAGTTAAACAACGTCCTCGTTGTTTGTATAAAAGGTTAAAAACTGGAAAATAAAAGAATTAGAATAGAAAAACTCCCCTGAGATTTGCTCGGTATGATCCTCCATTATAAGAGCAAAAATCATCTTTCTTGTGGATTAGAACGTTAAAGCTTAATACTTGATGTATCCACAGGAAATCCAGGAAACTATAATACCACCAACACTTTAAAACACACCTAAGATAAGAAAGGTTCAAACTTGCATAATACATTAGTAGTTAGATAAGAATAAAACTTAAAAATTAAAACTGAAAATCATCAGGTCAGTCGATGCGCCGTATCTTATTGAAGAAGATACGCCGTATCGAGCCTGGAATAATTACGAATCAGAATAGAAGATGCGTCGCATCCTTAACCAGGGATGCGCCGCATTAAATAAACTGACAAAGAGTTTTAAAGTTCAGAAAAATAAAATGCAGAAAAATAAAAAGATATGATCTGTACAGTTGATACGCCGCATCCTATGATGGAGATGCGCCGCATCTACTGCAGATCTGACAGACTCAATACAAAATAAAAGATAAGCATGGGTTGCCTCCCACGAAGCGCTTGTTTTTGTTCGAGTCACGAGCCTGACTCCACCCTTATTTACTGTGTAATAGGGTGTTGTTCCCCCCACTTGGGATCAAATGCGGGTGATAGTAGCAATAAACACGAAAATAATGTAAATTTGCTAGTAAAGATGGAAGAAATAAATAAAGATCATACCTTGGAAATATATGTACATCTTTCCTATTCTTACCCGGTTTGGTTGATAAATTGGATGACTTGACCATTCCATCTGAAAGAGTAGTGTGTTGAGGAAAAATGAGTCTCCTTTCTTTTTGGTTAGTCTCTTTGGTAGTAAGGCGTCCCTTGATTTCCGCAGAAGATGAGAAAGGGCCTTTAGCAAGTAAAAGTTCGAGTTCCTCTATATCCTTCATAGGGTCGAAATCATCATCTTCATCAATCATAGCAATGTTTAAGAGCTCATCACCAAATTCTTCCTCGAGCTCTACCAAAAACGGGTTGATCACAGGTGCTTCATGTGCTTCAATAGGTAGTGTAATAAATTTGACCTCATCATTCTTTTGTTTTGCAACCTGTTTAGGAAAACTAGCAAGATTATTAGTAACGGGATTAATAATATCAAATAAATTTGTACCACTTTGTGTTGTAAGTGACTCCAATTCATCTTGTGAATCTCCATCTTCAACTAGTGGTCTTGCAATTTCAGCATCGTCCCGAATTTCATCCTTAAATAAGTAATCCCAGATTTCTTCAAAATCCCTCGTTGGGTTAAAATCTGGCTGAGGTATGTCATCATAAACTAAGGCGTCAAATGGTTCGAAATCAAAATTAGAATACTTTTCATCTTCATCCGTTGGATTGTCTAATGGTGGTAATACGATTGCAGAATATTCTTCAACGTAGGGTTCCGTATACACATCATTTTGTGCAATCTCTGGAGAAAAAGTACTATCAATAACAATCGCCGGAATTGGTTTCACGGTATATGAATCTTCTTCATCATCACTTGACATACACCAAGTGTGTCGAAACGGCAACCTATTTCTTTCTTTCTTTGACTTAACCATTTCCAGTAACAAGTATTCTTCCATTGTAATATCCGGATCGTCCATCTTCCTGAAATAAAACTTACTCGTGCAAAAGAAGAGTGAAACAATCAAAGTAAAATAAAAGTTGCTGATATCAGTAGACGATACGCCGTATCCAAAAAGTTGGATACGCCGTATCTTATAATCGTTAAACTTAAATCAGACTTTTATTCAGAAAATAGATACGCCGCTTAGAATTTAGAATGCGCCGTATCAGTTTTAATTATCAAAAATCAGCTTATCTAATTAAAATTAAATGCGTCGTATTAACGAAAGTTCATGCGCCGTATTTTCGTTACGTTTAAAAATAAATATCGATTTTTGATTCAGAAAGATGCGCCGTATCGACAGAGATCGATACGTCGTATCTGTTTAATAATTCGCAAACTGTTTTTAATTAAAATAATAGATACGCCGTATCTGCTAAAGCAGATGCGTCGTATGGCGTTAACGTTTAGAAAAATTTTTTTTTATCAAAAACAGATACGCCGTATCTGCAAAAGCAGATGCGTCGTATTACTTTATCGCTTAGAAAAATTTCTTATTAAAAACAGATACGCCGTATCTTGGGGAAAAGATGCGTCGTATCGAATTAATTAAACGCGTTGTATTTTTAAAAAAATTAAACGCAATACGCCGTATCTGAGAGATCAGATGCGCCGTATCGTTTGATTTAGCACAGTACAACGATAGCAGAACAGAAAAATACGAAAAATAAAAATCAAATAAAACACACGAAAATAAAGCAAACAAATAACACAAAACAAATAACACACAGTACAACAAATATGCAAAATAATACAATGATGCAATTAATCTAATAAAAAGAAAAACCTAATTAAAATACTAATCAAATTAACAGATAATAACAATTCACTCCCCGGCAGCGGCGCCAAAAACTTGATGCGCGTGATGTGTCGTTGCGGTTTAGCAGTTTTAATGCCTACTCAAGTTTTAAATTTATATTTAGCCGACTTATCAATAACACACACACTTAACGAGCAGTGTACCCGGTCAGTATGAATATAATGGTAAGTAGAGTGTCGATCACTAAGAGTGGAACGTATTATCTCGTTATTCTAATCAGTATTTTAATATCCTAACGCAAGGGGGTTTCAGCCTGAGAGACTGGCACGGTTTGTTTGCAATTAAATAATAAAATAAACCAATAGGCACGAATCAGCAAGTAGCACACACGTACACAGATAGATACTTGAGACAATAAGAGGGCTGTCCTTATGATTAAGTAGATTGTCACTTGTTTTATTGATAGCTTTATATGAAGTGTATGTAGTTAATCCTTTCTCGTTGGTCCTAAGCTTATCGGCGAGTAAACCCTTAATGATTACTTATGTCTAAAAGTTATTCCTAAGTGATCAATTTAGTAATAACCGTGGGAGCCACATTATGTCCCGCAGTCAAATGCCCGCAAGCCACTAATAAACACAGAGGTTATCAATGCACTAATAAGTAGTAACCAAAGACATCAACATATAAACTTTAATTGATGGGAAAGCAAGTATTAAAGGGAGTGCAATATTTCGTTGTCACATTACACAAGCCACCAATCCTGATGAATTAAAGTTTGCTAACACAATAAAACAAAACTACTTAATGAATTAAACACATGCAGCACCTTCTTACAGCTCTTGTATCTTTGATTTGGGTGTGTCTTGTGCTGCCTCCTTGACTGAATTCGTCCTTGGTTTCTCCTGTTCGGACTTAGGTTATAATATTCGGAACTTTTTAATTCGTCTGGTCTACGGGGTATTTATAGTTTCTGTCTGAGGGAAGATGCGGCGCATCTACTAAGTAGATGCGGCGCATGTACATAACTTCGCGTGGGGTCCAAGATTATAATATTCAGGAATATTCGTACACCGCCAGAAGATGCGGCGTAACTCCATGATTAGATGCGGCGCATGTCCTCTTGTATCTTGGATCGTATCTGGTGATATCTTGATAGAGATGCGGCGCATGTCATGAGTGAGATGCGGCGCATCTGGAGCAGATTAGTCTTGATCTTCTTCATTTCAGTAGACTCTTAACTTTATGCATGTTTTGCTCATAATCAGTCCAAAATCGCTAAGTTTCACCAAATGCTTGTTTTTACCTGAGAATTACAAAAGTAAATGATTAAGTATCAATCCTCATACATAATATAGTCAAACAAGTCAATTTAATAGGATAAATGATAGTAATAAAATGTACTTATTTGAGTTCATCATAATGCTAAAAACATTTTTTTCATGCATAAAGATCTCACATGAATTGTCAAAGTATATAATCTAATATATACCTCTTTGATATTCATATATTGAGCAAAATCAAATCAAGGAGACCTTGGATTGTTTCTTAGGAAATTTTTGCATTTAGGAGTCAAAACAATCACATCTCCACATTTGTTGCATATAGGCACACACTAGAACAAGCTTATTAATCACATCCTCACAATTGTTCCATCACCTATTCCCCATTAGTTTCTAGTGCCTTTGTTTCATTATCCTTGCCTAAGATGATTAGGTTCCTTAATTGCTAGATATTAATTATGGCTTGCTTATTTATTTGTCTTATATGCCATGCATGCTTAATATGTTTCTCTATTGCCTCAAAAAGTGGGACTTGCCTAAAACCAAAAGCTCAAAACATAGCCATCCTCACCTATTTCTGTAGAAAAACCCATTTCTGGAACCCAGAAAGGTACCAGATGGGCGGCCCCCTTAATTCATAATGCGGCCCCCTTAATTATTAAGGGGACCGCCCATAATTAAGGGGACCGGCCATCTGCTGGACGGGTTCAGAGAATCTTTTTCTGCTTTTTAGCCCATTTGATCCTATACTTCCCCAAATTCACAAACACATTTTGTCCTAAACACCCAACAAGCCTTTTCATTCCTAAACCACACAAATCCTCCACTATAAATAACCCCATATCTCACCACATTCAATCATCCCATCATGTCTTCTCCAATCAACCCAAAACCAAAAACCTCTAAGCTAGCAAGGATGACCTTAAAACCCGGGTGGAAGAGAAAACCTAACCCTCACCACAAGCCCATCACAACTAGACAACCAACACCTCCATCATCATTCATCCCCAACTACTCTCCAAGATCACAACCTCATTCCATTGAACCATTTCACAAACCCTACCATTTTGGCCAAACATCCACATTCATTCCAAACTACTCCCCTAAACCTCAAACCAACTTCAATGGAATACTTGAAAACCCTCATCACCTTGGTCAAACATCAAACCTTTCACCCCAATACCATCCATTTCCACCAAATAACCAAATTCCCATTCATGAAAGGCAAAAGCTTCATCAAGAGATTAACCAAATCCATGATCTAAATGATCTCCTTGCTATGCACCTCACACAACGCAACAAGAGACAACCTCCATCCTCACCTTACTCAAATTGCCTACCACACTCTCTTAACTTGGATCAAGTTACAAACCACACCCACTATTGCCCTTGTTGCATCTTCCTTCAAAAACAAATCCTCCACTTAAGTGAAGATATTTCTTGGATCGAATATCTACTCACTCGTCCCTATCCCATTCCTCCACTACAACGATATAACATCAATGGATCCACTCCATTTCCCTCACCATCACATAACTAAAACCCATCCACATGCTTTCCAAATAAAATCCCTCACCCTTTTGTGTTACAAGCAAGTCCAATCGCTCTCTTTGGCAATATGAGAAGCATTAGTATTTCTAGTTTTGTTGTAATCATTATGTTTCAAGTATTTTATGTAATGTAATGATGATTCATATTTTATATGATCATCTTGAATGTATTAGTTGGTTGTTCTAAATATTTTTGCTATGTATATGTATCTTGTGTCTCCTAACTTGTTTTTGTAGCCAAGATTTCCATAGCTCGTCTCCTTGGTGCCCTCGAACGAGGGGGAGTAACCATCAAGGGGGAGTTCTCGTCCCGACAAATTTAGTTTCTAAAACTTGTCGGCATAACCTTTTTGATTCTACAAAAAGGGGGAGAAGTGAATGTAAACTCACTAAATACTTGTCCAAAAATAAATTTTTGGATTTAATAAGTTTAAAGTTTTGTAATCATCAAAAAGGGGGAGATTGTTGACATAAATAATGCCTAAAAACATTATTCATATCTCTATGTTTTAATGATCACAAAATATAAACTCATTAAACATAAACTTATCAAATAAACAAGTATTTAGTTGTAAATATTCACTTCTACAACTTAATCACTTAAGGTATGAATAAACAAGTGCTTAATGCATTATATGATCAAAGGAACATTTTCTTAATAACTAGATTTTTTATAAAACATCAAAAACATTTTATATATTTTTGAAAAACATTTTTGGCATTAAATAAAAATGTTTAATCTTTTATAAAAATATGAATTCAAATTTTTAACCAAAATCAGTTAAAATGTTCCAGAAAAACCTTCCCCACAAAAGGACAAAATTGGCCAACGGACAGAAGGGGCGGCCCCCTTAATTATTAAGGGGACCGCCCCCTATTTAAGGGGACCGCCCCCGCTCCAGTAGACCTCCAGCTGTCCAATTTTTCTCCTATAAATACCAGCCTTCTCCTGGACTTTTACTCACCTTTTGCACACTAAAACTTTCTGTTTTAAATCACATTTCATATCTTCAAAATCCTTTGATCATATAATCTTAAGCTTTGGTTTCTAAGTGATCCAAGCTTCCTTCATTCAAGTGCAAAAGAAGAATACTCCTTCAACAACTAGAGAAGAAGTATTGCAACTTAGATACCTAAGTTGTTTGTGTCATCACATATATTTGTATATAAGTTGTGTATTGTTGTTAGATAGTTGTGTGTATAAATTATTTGGGATAGGTTAGTGTGTAAGTAGAGAAGTTGTGTTGTTAAGGTGTGTAAGTAGTGAAGGTGTGAAGAAGTAGTAGTGAACATAGGTTGTGCTTAGTCGTGAAGTGTCGTGAAGAAGTAGTGAAGAAATCTTGAAGAAGTCGTGAAGAAGTCGTGAAGAAGTTGTGAAGAAGTCGTGAAGAAGTCGTGAACTAGTCGTGAAGAAGAAGGTGTGATTAAGTCGTGTTTAAGTTGTGAGATTGGTTCTAGCTACGATTAGAACTCGACATCTAGCTTTGTGTCGTTAAGCCGGTGTAAGCCAAAGTTGTGTAAAGGTTTTCTCCGCCATAAGGGAGCTTGTTGACATAGTGAAGAAAACTCTCGAGTTAGGTGCTCGGGGAGTGGAGTAGGGCAAGGAAGGTGTCCTTGTAGCCGAACCACTATAAATCTCTTGTCTCTCGGTTAGATCTTTCCATCTGTAGCTTTTATTTCATTTTATTACCGTACTTGCATTACTTATTAATATTTACTTATATACATTGTTCATATTGCTCAAGGTGTTGAGATCACATAAATTCGAATCTAAGTTTTAAAAAGTAAATAAAGTTTTTATAATAAATTTTAAAAGGACATAAAACTATTCAACCCCCCATTCTAGTTTTCCACAGTTTTATGTAACGATTATGCATGCAATATAAAATAACTGTAACCCAGTTCCAATATATCAAATTGAGATTGAAATATGGATTGGGAATGAGATTGGAATTTTCATAGAATCTAAAATATAAAATGTAAAAAATAAAAAATAAATTAATAAGCGATTGGTAAAATTCGAAAATGCTATAATCAAAATAATACAATTAGAGTGAGCATTTTGACTCGAATCACGACACCGAACTAGTGCCATTACTACGTTACAGTACACGGTACGGTACCATTACTACGTTATTAGCCTAAAAAAACCCGGGATACCCAAAACGGTACCGGTATCAAATGGGATAATACCGAGATTGGTGTCGAAATATAAAGAGTCAAAAATTTTCAAGTAAATACTTATCCAAACACCCTTGTGCTTGTTGCATGCAAATTAGAGCGTCTAAAGTATACGACCCACAACCAAACACATTATTTTAGGCTTTTAGGTGCATCCATATAGATGTTAAAAAAAAAAAGGTGCATCCATATATAATCAAATAACATGCTTTACATATATAGCTATTAAATGAGGTTTTTTTCGCCATTTTTCTTTAATCTCAACTCTCATCATCATTCTAACTGGCATATCTAAGTTCTTCTATCTTAGATATGCATGTGTATACTAATAATCACCATCATGATTGAAATGAAAACGCACATGGATTGTTCTCTATACATGGAAGAAAAAAAAAAAAAACAATATTCTAACAAAAATTATATGAGTCCTAAGCACATGTAAATGGTTCACTAGCTTGTCGATCTTACACAAATGGTTTCAGATAAGAACAACATTCGCCTTATTCGTTGAACTTTAATTTATTTTATATTATATAGTAAGTGTACATTTCTTTTTTGTTGCTGTTACAGAAGCTTTAGGGCATGAAATCTATTTTTTTATTTTTTTATTATTATTTTTTTTTTATAATTTTTACTTGTAAAAGAAAGGGAAAAACTAGATACTTACTGTTTCCCGAGAACCGGTACCGGAATCCCGTCCGGTACGGTACCGGTACACATTTTTATCAACAAAATGAACATCATTTTTATGCTCGGGAAAAATATGGTACCACCGTTTCGGTACACATTTTCATACGGTACCGGTACACTTTTTTTTATCAGCAACACAAAATGTACTCTAATGTTCAATGTAAAGATATTATTATATCAATAAATTTTCAAAATGCATACTAAATCATAACGTTTGAAAAATATTATTAAAATGGCAAGAGTGTAGGGATAGCAAACCATAATCAGAGATAATTACAATAACGATACAAGGCAACACCACTATGATTAGATAAACAAAATACGTAAACGAAAAATATGAACATAAAAGTTAATGAGAAGATGAAACCAGATTGTAGATGAAAACGAATGCTAGAACATGATCGAGGCACGTGTTTGACACGCTTCCCTTAAAACGGATTCGTCGCCTATTCGCCGTCCGTTTCCCAGGGTACAACAATCGGAACAGTACGTTGTACTGCCGGATATGACCTCCATGCCTGAAATTCTCATTGTATCAAAACATATTCGTTAACCAAAACGAAACTACACGAATTGTAAATCCAAAGTTTACCATCAATATAGGAAAAATAACCCCTCATTTATCTATTATTAAGAAAAGTCAAGGTCAACAATAAATGACATCCATCGTTGTTATGCAAAGACTAGAAAGATAGAACGTATAAAAAAAGTGATAGACTAATATGAAGTGCATTTTACTTTCGTATTCAATGTCCTTACTCCTTACTCTTATCTAGAGTATTATGTGGTCGTAATATGCATATATATATACATATATATATATATATATATATATATATATGTATATATATATATATATATATATATATATATATATATATATATATAAAAGGTCCTTTTATCCATCATTGTTATGAAAAGACTAGAAAGATATAATGTATACAAAAAGTGATAGACTAATATGCAGTGCATTTTACTTATGTATTCAATGCCCTTACTCCTTACTATTATCTAGAGTATTATGTGGTCGTAATATGCATATATATAAGGTCCTTTTATCCATCGTTGTTATGCAAAGACTAGAAAGATAGAATGTATACAAAAAGTGATAGACTAATATGAAGTGCATTTTACTTCAGTAGTCATTGTCCTTACTCCTTACACTTATCTAGAGTAATACACATATATATATATATATATATATATGGTCCTTTTAGTCAATGATGTGTAGGGTCGTATGTGGCTATGAATATGTTTGGCAAAATGAGTTGGAGGAGGAGCTAAGGCCGGAGTTGTAACTGTAGCTTATATTATAAGTTGAAAGTTGAAGTTTATATTTTTGTAAAGCTATTTGGCGAATTAATTGGTGTTGAAGCTTATTATTTTAAAATCAAATCAACATACGTCAAATTAAATTCACATACATTTCAATCTTTTGCGTGTTAATCCGTTAAATTAAATTCACATAAATTTTGTTGAAGAAAATGCGTACATGACAACATTTTGGTCCAAGTTCTAGTAAAATCCATGAAATGAACAAATCATACTTGAAACCAAAGGATCTCATACCATGTCAAATTTCTAGTCTAACAACGATACATTCGTTCACAAATCAAACACAATGATATGTTCAGTCCAAGAAATGAAAGTAAATGGTTGCTGTTTCGCCAAAGTTAAATGTCTAAAGGGGATGCACAAGTGGTAAAACGTTACCACTGAACTACTACAAACATGCCAAAGGGTGCGTCATGACAGTTATTCTTCCCGTGAAATTCTGAGACAAAGCCGCAACTCCGCAAGCTACAAACTACAAAGGGTCCAATAGTAACAGCAATAGTGCCAAAATTCATCATATGATCTGCATTATGCTAATTATAAGTTTGTGAGTATATTATTGTTGACCTCATGAGATGGTATGATAGTGCTCATAAGTAACAAAATAAAGACCTATATCGAGCCCATTTTCAATTGCGTCCAGAAGTTCTGCCATTCTATCCCACCGCAAATCAATCTGCAATTACACCTTATCTGGCCAATAACCTTGTGAACAATATTCTCGAGACTAATAAACTCTAGATTCTAGCTTGGATAAAGTGTTAAGCATATAGGTATTTATTTACTCGATAGCAGAATTGCCAAAACCACAAGCGGTGCTGAATATAACGAATATGATATGAAACCTCAAGGAGTTGTTCAACAAGCACCATACTCCTCGGGTAGTTACCAATACGGTAGTGTCCAACAGCCAATAGATATATATTTTCTTTCACGTGGGATGGGTCGTGTTCTGCTATTGAATCTGCATAAACAACATTGTCATATAGTACTGTGATTTGTATTACTTTCAAGCATGATTACTCCCTGTCGCACATCTTCACGTTGCATGGAATGAACCAGTGCCCGCATTAAATCCACAGGCTATATTTTCGATTCAGAGCAGCTAGTTTTTCAGCTTTTCTGTTTAAGAAAGCAAAAGTCAAAGTCAACAAGACAAGCTTCGAGAATCAAAGTCAGGAGAGCTAATTTGTCAAGTTCCTGTTATATATAGTGATTATAGTTATAATTATTCATAAAAGCAAGTGCGCACAGCTTATCGGTGTTTATCGAGCTTGAGCTTATAAAAATAGCTTTGTGACAACTCTATTGCGAGCTATTCAAAATCATAAGCCCTTGAAACATAACCTTCATTTTAGCTTCTGAAATAATCTCCGGTTGAGATTGTTTGGTATGTTTTGCAAAACTAGTTGTAGCTTATACATTAAGCACAAACATATAAACACAAATACAAACACACAACACAATCACATACAAAAAAAAAATAATAATAATAATAAAAAAAAAAAAAAACAAGGAGATCCTTTATCTCCCTATCTCTTTATTCTTATTATGGAATCGTTACATTTATCAGTTAATAGAGAGGTCAATGAAGGGTTGTTCAAAGGTATTCGTCTAAATGGATCCTTTTCATTATCTCATTTATTCTATGCGGATGATGCCTTGTTTATAGGAGAATGGTCTGATGTGAACTTACGAGGAATCATTTACATTCTCAAGTGTTTTTTTCTTGCTTCGGGGCTTCATATAAATATTTCTAAGAGTCAAGTTTTGGGTGTGGGTGTTCCGCACTCTTCTGTAGAGGATATGGCGGCTTCTATTGGTTGCTCCATTATGGAGAACAAGTTTCGATACCTTGGTGTTATGGTGGGAGAAAGAATGTCTCATCATAAGGCTTGGGATGACGTCTTGTCTAAGCTGAGAGCGCGTCTTTCTAAGTGGAAGGCGAAAACCTTATCGATTGGTGGTAGACTTACTTTATTGAAGTCGGTTCTTGGTGCTGCCCCGCTTTATACTATGTCTATTTTCAAGGTTCCTACAGGAGTCCTTAAGGTGATGGAATCCATTCGGAATAACTTCTTCAAAGGGGCTGATCCTTCGGAGAAAAAAATAACGTGGATAGCATGGGAAAAGGTTTTAGCTTCCAAGAAAAAGGGGGGCCTAGGCGTTTCGAGTTTTTTTGCACTTAATCGTGCTCTTCTTCTTAAGTGGGTGTGGCGGTTTGTGTCCCAAGATGACTCTCTTTGATTTCGTGTAATACAAGCGTTACATGGGTCTTCGATAGATTCCCATTCATTTAAGTCCGCTTCAATTTGGAGCTCGATTTTAAAGGAAGTTCAACGTCTAAAGGCTAATAGTTTTGATTTCCTTTCTTATTGTTCCAAGCGTATAGGTGATGGAAATAATACGCGGTTTTGGTTGGATATCTAGCAAGGAGATAAATCTTTTCGTGATATGTTTCCTCGTATCTTCGCGCTTGAGTCAAATCATCAGATTTCCGTGGCTGAGAAAATAGATGGTTCCTTAGATGCTTCTCTTCGGAGACCCGTGAGAGGAGGTTTGGAACAACATCAGTTTGCCGAGTTAGCTTCGATTATTGATCAAGTGTCTCTTTCTCCATCATTAGATCGTTGGGTGTGTTCGTTATCAAGTGATGGTTCTTTTAGTGTTAAAGACGCTCGGATTGCTATTGATGAAGTGTACCTTCCTCAGCATTTTGAATCCACAAGATGGGTGAAGGTTGTTCCTATTAAAGTTAATATTTTTGTTTGGCGAGCCTGGCTTGATTGTTTGCCAACTAGGACTAATCTGATCCGACGGGGAGTTTATGTGGAATCTTCTTCTTGTCCGTTATGTCATTCAGGGGAGGAAGATGTTCACCACGTATTATTTCGATGCAACTTGTCTCGGGCTGTTCTTCGGCGTGTTTGTAGATGGTGGGATCTTGATTGGCAGGATTGGTCTTCGTTTTCGGAATGGTATTCATGGTTCTCTTCTATTCGGCTTCCATCTAATGTTAAAAGTTTACTCGAAGGCGTTTTCTTTGTTACTTGGTGGTCTATATGG
Organism: Artemisia tridentata subsp. tridentata; assembly: GCA_021014915.2. Taxonomy (NCBI): domain Eukaryota; kingdom Viridiplantae; phylum Streptophyta; class Magnoliopsida; order Asterales; family Asteraceae; genus Artemisia; species Artemisia tridentata. The sequence goes on along the minus strand of CP139508.1, from coordinate 19,060,461 downwards.
GGGTTGAGGAACCGTATCACTTTTGATGTTTCTCCGCCTACTCGTTCGATGATCTACGATGATATCATGTCTCTTTCTTTTCATTGGTGTTATAACAGATGTAAAGGGTTTTTTTCTAGGCATGTTTGGTTTAAAAACCCTTATTTAATTTCCTTGTAATGTTTTGTTCTAGCGTCTTGCTAGTTTATAAAATTTTGCCGTTCAAAAAAAAAAAAAAAAAAAAAAAAAAAAAAAAAAAAAAAAGAAAAGAAAGTGAACTTCTTAAAAACAATCTCTGGTTGAGATTGTTTGGTATGTTTTACAAAACTAGTTGTAGCTCATACATTAAGCACAAACATACATAATTTAAACACAAGTACAAACCACAACACAATCACATAAAAAAAAAGAACTTCTTAAAAACAAATATTGGGTGGTCAGAACGACTAAACCTTGCCCAAATACCAGTGGCGGAGCCAGGAATTGTGATTACGGGGGGCATCGAGCATAATTTAGAGCTTTCAATTTTTAGCATAATTTTAAACAAGTCGGGTCGGGTCGGGTTTAATATAAATGCAACAAAAGTGATGCTACGATGCAAATAAAACTAATTTTAAGTTTAGGTGTTGATAAAATAATTTTTGAATGAGGATTTCAACCTTATATATATAAATAAACTCACTTACGTTGTAAAATATATTCATTGATCGCATACCAAAATTAACGAAAAATCTAACACACCAAATGTCGTAAAAATTGTATAAAGCGCTCGCGGTTTTATTAATATTTTAAATAAAAGAAATGTGACTATTATATCAAAACTATAATGTAGAAAGTATTTGAGAAAGAGTACTGATTGGCATTCTTTAGTGCTAATGAATTAATATTATGTTACTTGTGTAGTTAACAAAAGCATTCTCAAAATGCAATACTTCGTATATCACTTACACTTGATATGCTACTCGTACAATTTTAAGATTCTGCCTTTCTAAAAAAAAAAGAAAAAATTAAGATTCTAAGTTGGCACTGATCACCAAAACGTCGAACCCAAATTTCCCAAATCCTATATTATTAGGGGGTTGGCAATGCATCATGCCTTCTCTCTCCCATCACTCACTCCCAACCAATCCCCTTCTACCACATCATTTACTCTCTCTCTCCCATCACTCACCCATATTTTTGTTGACAGCACATCACTCACCACATCCCATCACTCATTTCTATTTTTATTTTTTTTAAAACAAAACTAAAATCCATTAAAATTAAAAATCATTACATAATATTAAATTTTATTATTACTGTATAAAACTATTTGTCTCTTTAATTGCCAACTGTTTACTACTTTACCACACAGTTACCAAGAATATTAAATTGACTTTACTACTATTCTCTTTAAATAAACCCATCATCTTCATCCTCTTGAAAACGTTTTCTGTACTTTAACTTTCTCCAAACCTTCTCCATATTTTCCGATCAAAAAAGTCACCTTAAAAACAACTTTTTTCAATCAGACAACTCTTGGATTGTTAACAAGCTGAGAACGACGAGGGCACTTTAGTTTTACGAGTGAGGGCACTGGACCTTTTTCCGATCATTTCTAATTCTTTTACCTATATTTTTGGGTATCCGCAATAACTTGGTTGGGGGCATCGCCCCCCACTACTTCTATGGTGGCTCCGCCCCTGCCAAATACCACCCCACCACATTTGGTGGTGGTGGTGGTGTAATAATAAGCAAAAAAAATTAAATAATAATAATAATAATAATAATAATAATAATAATAATAATAATAATAATAATAATAATAATAATAATAATAAACCAAACAAATACAAATATTAGACTATGCTTTTAAGGGTGAAAGCTAAAGATACGCAACATATTTTTTCAAAATAGACGATCTACGCAACGAACTTTAGAAATTACCAGTATACGCAAAATACTTTCAAATTGTGAACAAAATACGCAATATGATCGGGAACTAGCAGGTTACCAACTTTGAAAAGTTACGTTAATGGTCCCTGTGGCTTGCATTGACTTTCACTGATCATCCATTGACTTTTTTCCTAAACGTTGCATAAAAGTATATGTATAATAAATGATTAATGAAAAAAAAAAAAAAAAAAAAAAAGTAAAAATAATATTTTTTCCTAAACGTTGGGTTAAAGTATATGTATAATAAGTGTAAAAGGGAAGAAATAAAATAATCACTTTAAAGTATATGTATAGTAAGTGTAAAAGTGATCATATTACGTACATTGGTTTGAAATTTGGAAAAAAAAAAAATAAATAAAATAATTAATAAAAAAAAATAAATAAATAAAATAAGTGAAAAAAATAAATAAATAAAAAATAAAAATGACAAGGACTAAAAGTGAAAGTCAACACAAATCATAGGGTCCCTTACTGTAACTTTTCTAAGTGAAAAAAAAAAATAAATAAATAAAAAAAAAATCATGGGATGATCAGTGAAAGTCAACGCAAGCCACATGGATCATTACTGAACTTTTCAAAGTTGGTAACCTGCTAGTTCCCGGTCATATTGCGTATTTTGTTCACAATTTGAAAGTATTTTGCGTATACCGGTAATTTCAAAAGTTTGTTGCGTAGATCGTCTGTTTGAATAAATATGTTGCATATCTTTAGCTTTCACCCTACTTTTAATCGCAGCGAAGTGCGATCTTTATAATTCTCATTGGAAACAACAAAAGGGAGGAAATAAATGGATAGAAGATGGAGTCCTCGTATGAAGCCTCAAACAGTTCCTATGTTTTCGTGCAAACAATATAATGTGGCAAATGTCTGGAGTTTCGGAGCAATATGCTTAGATCCAAGAGTGTAAAGAAGTCGAGCTACTCATGAGCTAATCGACATCAACTCGACAAAAGATTCCAAAAAGTATAGTCTAGTTTGGGGCTCACTAAGCGCGATCATCACACTCAATGATTGATTATGCTGGCGAAGCTAAATGAACATTTGAAATACATATATACCGGGAGACGTAGTGGCGTAGTGCATACATGTATAATCATAAATGCTGAGCAAGTCCTAGCGAAACTTGAAACTTCATATCCAGAGATTAGTCACCTTTAACACATTTTGACTTTTTATATGTATGAAACCGATTATAACTCAAAACGTTAGAAATAAGGGGAAAAAGGAAATATTGCAAATTCAAAGTAAGGGTAAAAAAAAATGGTGAAAGCTAAAGATACGCAACATATTTTTTCAAATAAACATGTTTACGCAATGTACTTTGTAAATTGTCAAAGATACGCAACATATTTTCAAATAATCTTCGATTTAGCTAATATGACCGGTTACTAGCAGGTTAACAGGTTACCCAAGGTTATAAGTTACACCGTTGGTCCCCAAGCTGGACCAAATTCGCGCATTTAATCCTATTTGGTAACGCTCATTAAAATATTTTTTTTAAAAACTTTTAAATTTTTTTCTTAAAATCTAGAAAAATTCTTTTTTTTTAATTAAATTTAAAAAGAAATGGATAAACTTTTTTTTTATACATTTTTAAGTGTTTTTTTTTTTTTTTTTTTTTTTTTTTTTTTTTTTTTTTTTTTTAAATCTGGATAAATTTTGTATTTTTTTTTTAAATCTTGAAAATTGATTTTTTTTAAATAAAAAATACTTCAAAAAAAATTAAAAAATGTATATAAAAATTTATCCAATTTTTCTTTTAAAAAAGTTTCTAATTAAAAATAAAAATATTTTATCTATATTTTAAGAAAAAAAATTTTAAAGTTTAAAAAATAATAATAATAAAAAAAAAATTAGCGAGTGTTATTAAAATATGATCAAATGCGCGAATCTAGTCCAGTTTGGGGACCAATGGCGTAATTTTTAATCACGGTGGTAACCTGTTAACCTGCTATTAACCGGTCATATTAGTTAGATCGAAGATTATTTGAAAATATGTTGCGTATCTTTGACAATTTACAAAGTACATTGCGTAGACCTGTTTATTTGAAAAAATATGTTGCATATCTTAGCTTTCACCCTAAAAAAAATATATGAGACATTCAAGTTAACATAAGTTTAAGTTTAACTCAAATTTACATATTTCCACAAACAAGTTATCCTTGTCTTACTTATAAAATACTCTATAGTTTGTTTCACCATCAATGTGGGACAAAATAAAAGTCATATCTATTTTCAAACTTCTTGTTGTCTCCAAATATAAGAGCATCTCCGACAGTCGGGAAATCCATAACTATCAGCTCCATTCTCGGCGAACGAGCAGTTAGCGTCAGTCCCTTCTTCTAAATCAAATTACAAAATTATAGTTTATTTTAAAATGTTAGACCGCGGGATTTGAGTTATATAAATAGAAACTTGCTTTTTCTAGGCTAAAAATGAAATTTTATTGAAAATTAAGCAGAAGCTTTTAACATTTGTTGAAGAAAATGCATATATAACAAAATTCTGGTCTAAGTTTTGGTAAAACTCATCAAAAATGGATAGCGGCGCAGATTGTTACTCATTTGTCTTGCACCTCTATGTAAATCGAAAAAATGCAAATAAAAATCGCTCTTTCCAGAGCCAAAAAAAAAAAAAAAAAAACTCATCAAATGAATACATCGTACTTGAAACCAAAGGATCTCATACCACATCAAAATTCTAGGCTAACAATAACACATTCATTCACACATAAACACAATGATACGTTCAGTCCAAGAAATGAAAGTAATTGGTTGCTGTTTTGTCAAAGTTAAATGTCTAACGGGTTACCATGGACTACAAAGATGCCATAACGGTACGTTATGGCAGTTGATTAATTCTTACCGTGAAATTCTGAAACAAAGCCGCAAGCTACAAGTCCAATAGTAATAGCAATAGTGCCAAATTTCACCATATGGTCTGCATAATGCTAATAGTTAGTTTGTGAGTAAATTCAAATTATTCGTCACCTCATGAGATGGTATTATAGTGTTCATAAATAACAAAATTTTCAATTGCTTCCAGAAGTTCCGCCTTTCTTGTTAGTTTTATGGACATAATTTAGTAGTCGTATGTTAGGATCGAACTCGAGACCACGGGATTGCACGCTTTACGTATGAGAATTAAAGATTAATAATTATATATAAAATGTTATATTTAATTATTTATTACACAAATACATAACGACTGTTAGTAATTAACGGATATTGACTAACGACCGTTAACTAATAAAAGGAAAGAATTAAGAGTGAATAATTGGTAAGTCAAAAAGGTTTCAGAATACCCCTAAAGGGTTATAGCCGATCGATTATGGAGAGGGGTAACCCAATCCTAACCTAACTTGGACTCCAAGATTCTCACCCTATATAAACAAAGGCAAGGGTTATTGTTTGGTATCTCTTGTGCACACACACATAACCTTAACTTTGTTTTTCTCTCCTTTTGTTTTCTTAGCCGATCGAACAAACACCCTCTATAAGGGATCGATCGATTTTACTGCTTAAAACAAATCGTTTGGTTTTATTTTGTGTTCCTTTACTAGCATAACTTTAATTCGTTATAGTACGTGTGTACAAGAACGTGGTACTAACACACTATTGTTAGTATCTTGGATTGAATTGCAAAAAGGTAAGGGGCAATTCTTATAATCCACATAAACCCTACTTAGCGTTCATCTCAATTGCTAGCTTGGAATTGATTCTTGTTTAGCTAGAATTAAAAAGGTACGTATACTTTTATGCTTCAGTTAATTAATTATGAGTATTTGATCTTTATGCTTCCGTTGCCTTTTCTTGATGTGTTTATATTAATTATATAATTGTTATGATACTTAAATTCCAACAGTGGCATCATGAGCCGTTAATACTGTGTAATTAATTACTGAAACACATAAAAAATTGAATCCTTGATTGATTATTGCATGCTTTAAAGGTTTCTAGGTTTTAATTTTTTTTTTTTGAAACCCTAAATTTTTTTACTGTTCATCGACACTGTTTATGACACTGTTCATCCCCAAAAAAATAGGTTTTGTAAAATTCGTAGAAACCCTAGGTTGCATACAATATTTTTTTTATCTGTTTAATTCATGAATAATTGTTATGTGTCATGGAATTGTATGCGTATCTTTGAAAACTTGATTAATTGTTAATAAGTTGATATGGATCCATGATGAACGTGCATGTTTGATCATAGATCATATTTTATCAATGTAAGCACTTTGGTTTAGTCCAATTAACCGCTGTGATCTATTTATGTAGATCTTGATTCCTAGGATGTATGCAGCTTCCCCTAAATCTTTCATAGAAAAACAATTTCCAAGATAGGCCTTAACCTCTTGTAATCTTGGAATGTCTTTTCTCATAATTAATATGTCATCGACATATAAGACAAGGAAAGTAACATCACTCACACTAGCTTTGTGATATACACATGGCTCATCAAGATTCTAAGTAAATCCTTTTTGATTTCTTCATCAAATCTCTTATTCCATTGCCTTGATGCTTGTTTCAATTCATTATTTCGCTGTAGGCTGTAGTCATTGAGGTTGTGACTTGTAAATTATAACTTGTTTAGTGTTGTATGTCAAGACTGGTATTAGTTTAATGGTTTTAGATTATTTTTCCGTTTGTGTGTATGCACTACCGTTATTATGGGCATAATCACTTCATGTGTGCATTCTGTGTTTCTGTGACTCATTTGATTTACTTTGCAACATATTAATGCATGATGGGATCAAAAAAGAGTTTTAAATGTGTGTAGTATATATTCATCATTTATATGGTACGCAGAGAGATGCACAAGTGTTTATGTGTCGATCTAACCCACTTTGGCGTGTGCTGAAAAAACCTACCCATTTTGACCCAGCAAGAAAGGTGGAAACATAAGAAACTATAGTCTATGGTTGGTCGAAGGAGAGTTGGATTGTTGTAGTCTATGTTTATTTTGCTGCTATTGTTGTTGCTGCATTTTAGTGACTGCCCAAGAAACTAGCTTCTAGCAGAGAGTTACCCATCCACACTCTCGAAGATTATCAGAAGCATAAAGTAAATTAGCTGCTTAGGAACTTGATGTAATATGGGAATCCCAGTTATTTGCGGGCAAAGAGGTAGTCCAGCATTAGATATCCTCCAGTTAATGAGGCATACGCCAAACTAACCAATAAGACAATGTATCCAAATGAGTGAGAGTAGTGTTTCTTGAACGTGAGGTCATGGCAGGACTTGGTATCACCCTTCGCCAAGAGAAAGACAGTCAGCTCAAAGATTGCAATAAGCACAAAAGTAACGACAGTAAGGACCAACCGACGGTCAGCACACATTTTTATACACGTTTTGATACACATTTTTATACATGCATTTATACACACATTTGTATACACGTTTTTATACGCTTTTTTAAACACATATTTATACACGTGTGTATAAAAACGCGTATTAAAATGTGTGTATAAAAACGTGTATAAAAATGTGTGTATAAAAACATGTATAAAAATGTGTGTATAAACGTGTGTATAAAAACGTGTGTCTAAAAACATGTATAGAAGGTGTGTATAAAAACGTGTATAAAAATGTGTATAAAAACGTGTATATAAAAACGTGTATAAAAACGTGTAAAAACGTGTATAAAAATGTGTGTATAAATGTGTGTATAAAAATGTGTGTATAAAAACGTGTGTATAAGTGTGTGTATAAAAAAACGTGTATAAAAAGGTGTGTATAAAAATGTGTGTACAAAAACGTGTATAAAGATATTTGGAAAAAAAAAATTCAAAAGAATAAATAAGAAAACCAAATTTTAAGTTAAGTATAAACGGTCGTTAGCATAAAGGATTAACGTTGCAAATGTTTGTTGCTAATGTTCGTTAGCTAACGGAAAAAAAAACTAACGACAGTTAGTCTCAGGGACGAAACCCGATACAAGTCACAACCACAAGGACCAAACCCGTTAAAAACAAAGTTTAGGGACTATTTATGGTAAACCCGACAGACCACAAGGACCATTTATGAAATTAACTCTAACTTTTAATTACCACTACATTTCTTGTTTATGGTAAAAAAAACACCACTTGCTTTTCAATTGACAAAAATCCCTTTATACACAGACACACACACTAATTACACCATCAAAAAAACACACACAATTATCTGTCACAAAAAACCCCATAAGAATCTGCCATCATTTTCCATAATCTGATCTCGTTGACTTTCAAGTGTACGAAGCCTGGTTTTGGGTCGTTTGTGTGGTGCACACCAGGTGTTTGATAAAATGTCACAGTGAATTAAATGTTGTAATTTGATGACTAGTTTGCTGGGTTGCGATTATGCTATGCTATTGATTGTTGTAAGACCAAAAAGGGTATCACAATTGGTTAGCTAAGCTGTTTAGTTGGTCTTTTTTTCATTGGTTTTGTGCATTTTGATTATAGGGATATTGGAATAGTTAAGAAACTGATGATAGTTGCATTTTGAAACCTTAAACCAAACGAAACCTTAATGCCACCCACCAAACGTAAGGTCCAAAAAACCAACGTGGGGGAGGATGTGTTAGACTTGGTTATACCTTATATACACAACGTTGAGGACCGGAACTCTGTTTCCTTAGTTTCCCGTAAGTTTTATGAGATCGATGGCATTACGCGTAAGCGTGTAACTGTCCACACACATTACTCCAACCCTTTTCGTTTGAGTAAAAGATTCCCATTCATCGAGTCGTTAAAACTTAAAGGTCCCCCATTTGATTATAATCAATTTTATTATCATGGTATCCGAATCACCCCATGGATCCAACAATTAGCTCTCGAGTTTAGGTGTTTGAAAGAACTTCATATCCGTCGTCTGGTTTTTCATGATGAAGATCTCGAGACATTGGCGAGAACACGAGGTAATGATTTAAGGATTTTGAAGATTAAGAAGTGTAAAGGAGGGTTTTCGACGGATGGATTAAGGCATGTCTCTAACTATTGCAACCAATTGAGAACTTTGTCTTTGGAAAAGTGTTATTTTATTGAAGTGAAAGATGGGATTTGGTTTCATCAATTGGCATTGAATAGCACGGTTTTGGAAAGGTTACATGTTACGGGTACGTTTACTTCTCCTGCAGAAGATTTTACACTTCTTGCAAAAAACTGTTGTAAGTCATTAATATCGTTAAAGATCGAAGGGTGCTATCTAAGTAATCTAGGAGATGCCTTTAGATATGCTGTTAAGTTGGAACATTTTTCTGGAGGTATTTGTGATCGGGAGAGTGACCTTGTTGGTTTCCAGTTTCCCCCAAATATGCGTTCTTTAAGTATAATGGTTTTGCCAGTAACTCAATATTCAATAGTACCCCCTTTTCTGAATCATATAAGGAAATTGAAACTTGCAAATTTGGGCTTGGATAATGTGTGCGAGTGTTTATTGTTTAACAAGTGTCCCAATTTGGAAGTTCTATATACCGAGGATCAGTGTGGAGACAGGGGATTGCAAGTTATTGGTAAGTTTTGCAAGAAATTGCGCAAACTTTCCCATAATGGGCTTGTGACCCACGTGGGACTGATTGCTCTGGTAAAAGGATGTACTAATTTGGAGTGTTTAGAGGTAAGACTCGGAGATATTTCAAATGAAGCTCTCGAGTGTGTAGGAACTCATTTAAAGAATCTGCGTGATTTCCGTATAAGGGTGGGTAAGGAAGACAGTATAAGAGATTTACCGCTAGACAATGGGGTTAGAGTTATGCTAATGGGTTGCAGCAAACTTGAAAGGCTAGATATCAGTGTCTGGCTTGGAGGATGGCACCGAGGATACTGGCATGGAGGATTGACGGATGTGGGTTTGGAGTATATCGCGAAGTATGGTGCTAATTTGAGGTCTTTGTCTCTTACTCTTACAGGAAATTCTAATGCCGGACTTTTGAAGTTATCCAAAGGGTGTCCAAGATTAAGAAAGTTGAAATTAAGGGGTGGTTCCTTTAGCAAACAAGCTGTTGCGAGCTCTCTGTTTAATATACCTTCTCTAAGGTATGTTTGCGGTGATCTTCCTGTTTTGGCACTCACTCGTCCAGAGTTTCAACTTTGAAACATTGGTATGTAAGTTCTTCGTCATTTACTTAAAAATTATTGTTCTTTTCCTATTAATAAGAGTTTTTGTAGTCTTGGAATATCGTGATTGTGAAATTCTATCAATGCTTTCTATCATCTGTTTAACTTGAGTTAGATTTTTTACGAGTTTTCCGTTAGACCAAATAAGGGGTTTCTGTTTTAAAATTTCAAAACTGCACTTCAATTTATGATATAAGTTTGAACTCGTGTAACTGTCTATTTGGGTCAAGGTATAACTATTTTTAAACTTACAGTAGGTGCAGAAACATACAAACTTGTGCATTTCTTAATTTCTTCTCTTTCAAAGATATGACTATAGGAGCTGAGTACACTCCAAGGCACTTCGTGAATTTTTTAATCTTTATAATTGACAGAAAAAATGAACACTCAGTTTTTAAATGTCAAATATATGTTTCAGCCTTTCTTACTATCACCCTCTGAATTTGTTAATCTCTATTATTTATTCATTTTGAACCGCATCTGTTAATCTTTAATGACTTGTATAGGAAGGAGCAAGTAGAAAAGGAAGTCTCCAACAAGTGACGAAATATAAGAAGAAAAGGAAATGTCTAAAATGAAGAGTAAGCCCAAGAAAAAAGAGATTGAGATGATAGAAATGTTTAAACTCAAAATTCGCATCTGGAATGACTTGTAGATTGTTTCATTGTAGGTTTAGTCATTAGGTTGTGACTTGTAAAACTTTGAGTCGTTCATCGATGTATGTCATGCACCTCCTGTTTTGTTGGTGGTTCTCAAGATGCAATTGTTGAAATACAGACCACAACACAATCACATAAAAATAAAAAAAAAATAAAATAAAATAAAATAAAATAAAATAAAAATAAATAAAGGTGAACTTCTTAAAAACAAATATTGGGTGGTCAAAACGACGGAATCTGCTTCTGTCCCGCCGGAATCTGCTGGTGGCGCCAAAGAGAACAAGGTGAAGGGGATGAGGTTTAGTATGTGTGTTTGGATATAAGTTTATAAAAGTGATGTTTACTAGATGTAAAATATATTCACCTAAGCATAAATCCTAGTCACATTAATTTTTAAAAAAATGACGTGTAGGTTATTTTACTGTTCCTAGCCGGTAACGGGTTGCCAAATTTACTAGAACGTGAAGAATTTGAAACTTTTATTTACTATATCGTAAAAACTTAGCCAGTTTCAACGACTATATTGGCAACAAGAAAAGTTCATTACCTAAGTCTATAAGTTAGTGAAAGTACATTGCTAATAAATATACTTAACCTTTTTGTAAATGCTGAGGTATATAAAAATATGACATGATAAACTAGTAAAAAGTCTATAATTTTTTCAATGTCGAGCTAAAACCAGCTGTTATGTTGTCACCTCTCACACCTTTCACACGCGGCCTTCCATGACGAAGATATAAAATTGGCGCACGAAAGGGTGGTTTTGAGGTTGGTTCGGTGGTCTGCACAACCTAACGCAACACACTTTATTATAAAGTATATTTGTATAAAATGGAGTATTTTTTTGTGTTTGGCTAATTAGATACCACTACATTTCAAAAATTAATTATAAATGGAGGAGGATCCTCTAAAGTTGAAAAAACAACTTTAGCGAAGTTGGGGAAGTGTGAGCCGTTGAATTAATATGATACTGAACTTGCTGCCATAAATGCATAGGAGTACCACTCACAACAACCATCGGATAATTCTCACCAGGTGTAGTTTATCCACATCCTCTCAGTAGGGAGGGTATCCAATCATTGAATGTATCTATGGCTTGTATGATGTCTATCGCAAGTTGTACAATTTGATCAAACCCTCCCTGATGTGACAATATATCTCTTGTCACCAAGTCACCATACATAGATAATGCAACCACACACTAGTCGACCACTACACTACACAATTGTACAATCCATGACTTTTCCACGTGTCACATTTCTGTCAAACAACTTTTTTGTCTTACTTGACAAATCCCTATCAATACAGTATTCGTACACGCATTTCACACCCCCAAAATCAAAACAAACTTTTTCTCTCTCTATATATACATTTATTTATTTATTTATTTTATTTTCACATATAAATACACACACTCACTCATACTCTTGTAGTAGTAACTAGCAGATAACGACGGTGATGACGTGGCATCTCGACAACCACGGCGACAACAATGTTGATTTTAACGTTGAGTTTTCACCGAAAAATGTTGAAGGTAGTGATGAGGTGACGTGGCAGTTCAATAACAACAGCACGGCGGTTAACTGTGAGTTTTCGCCGGAAAATAGTATGCTGACGTGGAAAATGAACATCGGTGGACTAATGACAGTCAACGGCCACGATTATTCTCCGGTCAACGTAAACGACGAGAAGAAAGGCATGCTGACGTGGCAGTTACCGGCGCCAGAGGTTAACGGTGACTGTGAGATGAAGAGCATGCTGACGTGGCAAATGAACAACAACAACGGACTTACCACGGACACAACGACGGTCAACGGCGAGACAAAAGGCATGGTGACGTGGCAAAACAAGGAAGAAGATGAAAATGAGTTATCGAAGTTTCTAGAAGAAGCTTATTGGAGTGAGATGATAACGTGTCAAAACACGAAAGTGAAGATAATAAATGATCCGTACTGGCTCCCTTTAAAGTTTCAAACAGGAGCTGCTTACGTCACCATCAACGGCAACGAGGAGCTCTGCGGTTCTTCCTTTTCTGATTCTGACACTTCTTATATGGCTGGGATTAGCGGCGCGTGGAGTTGAGTTGCGGATGAGGCGCGTGAGTGGATGGATGGATGGATGTGGAGGATTTAGATGAGATATTTTGTAAAGACTTGGGATGGAAGGAAAAGATTTTGATGAAATGACAATGTGAAAATGGAAAAGTTATTAGTTGTAAAAAATTTAATTTTGTTATTTTTTTATAAATTGTGTGAAATTAGTTTTTGGGAGCACTTTTTTTTATTTTTTGATAGAGGTGTGACTGTTTACATCTTATATTTTTCATATTTTGTTCAGATAGAAGTGGGTATTATTGTTGTGATTTATTAGGATTGATGGTAGTTGTAGATAGCTTTTAGCGGTATTTGCAAGTAATGCCAAGTAGTAGTAGCTGTTGACGTAAAAGGTTAATGACACTTTATTAGTGTTTTATATAAGAGAGCTCGAAACAAAGTCTAAAAGATGAACAAACATTGTCTACTAAACATTAATTGATCTAAAAAGGTTGTCAACTCATCATTGACGACCTAGCACTCTAACTTACTTCTTACATCACAAAATTATTGTCCTCACTCCTCATATAACATGTTTGAACAAGCCATTGCTTGCTTTTGCATGTTTATTTTATTTATTTATTTATTTATTTTTATTTTTTTATTATTATTTTTTCTTTCTATAAAGTGAAGGTTTGTATGTCTCTATTTATACTTGAGCCACCCTTTTCTCATAAATCAATTTCCATTTCTCAGAAATTAAATATTACAGTAGGTGGTGTCATATTTTTCCACAAGATTGGTTTACTTGAGAAATTTTAGGTGGTGTCATATTTTCCTTCCAAAGTGCTTTCTTCTAAACCGTGAAGAATACGGGCATGTTCTTTTCTTTTTTTTAGTGCTAATCAACGACGACCTCCCCATACCTACCCACTTAACCCAAACTTTATTGACAACATGGTATATGAGTGCTTTCTTCTAATTGGAGCATAAAACTTTAAAAGTGTTCTAAAATAAATTTCCAAAACCACTAATATGGGGCATGCCAACCCTTTGATATCCATACGGTAATCAAATTCCAGTTGATTGAAATATCTTTTTATTTAGTTTTGAAGATATGGTTTACTGCATCTACTGATTTGATTTTTTATTTGTTGAGTTTGATTGCTAATGTGAGTTCACAAAGTATAGGTTTAATCACCATTAACTTTATTGCTCGTAAGGTGCTTGATGAAATTCCTAGTAAAGAATAGCAATTCATCCTTGTTGAACCTTTACCATGAGTATTAATTAGTTGGACACATGGATAGCGTTGTTTAGGACGTGCAGTGTTAAGGCCTCAAAACTTCATAGCGACATAGCATAATATAAGCTAGTGTAACAGTCCAATGTTAGTAAGCATTGAACATTTGAACATATAGAGTTTTTTTGGACCAATGATTGATTGATATTTTATAAAAGTTATTTATATAGTCTTCATGGTAAATTCTCAATTGATGTCATCTGTTTATCTGATACTTTTTGTTGTATTTATGTTTAGGCGTAAAGAAGAAAAGTGCGTGTAAAGTTAGCGACGGTAGTGAAGGTGCACCGACCGCGGCACAAGCATAACAAGCTTGAGCGGAAAGTTAGCGACGCAACGAAGGAAATAGCTACGGCTATTTCGAATATATCTTCGTTGTATTACAACAACCAAAAGAACAGAAAAAACAAAAGGAAGATAAAAAGTGAATCCAGTACTAGTTCAGATTCATCTCCACCGTCTGTTCATTCCACTTACTCAGTAGAATTAATGGACGTGGAAGAGCCACGTCACTTATTTATACCAATACCTTCACCCCCTCCACCACCACCACAACCACCGCCTCCTTTTAAATTTCAAAACCTTTTCAAAAAAGGCGCGAAACATAAAAAAATACATTCAGTTTCACCCACAATTTATCCCCCACTACCGCCGCCACTACCGCCACCACCAAACTCTATTTTCAACAACATATTCAAAGGCAACAAAAGCAAGCGCTTTAATTCTAATTCAAATCCGTCCTCGATTATGAACAACATGTTCAAAACCGGAACGAAAAGTAAACGGTTCATTTCAGCACCGCCGCCACCACCTCCACCGCCGCCACCAATGACTCCGCCACGATACACAACACCTTTAAGATCAAAGAAATTATCCGCACGTGAAAGTCACGCGCCACCAGAGTATCATAACCGTAGGTCAACGAGCAAAGGTAAACCTCCACTACCGGCGAAAACAAGCTATTACGAAAGGGAAGACTTTTTACCGAGCGGTTCACAATCTCCGTTGATACCAATGCCGCCACCTCCACCACCACCATTTAGAATGCCGGCTATGAAGTTTGAACTCCGTGGTGATTATGTGAGGATATGGAGTACACATAGTTCGGTGTGTAGTTCACCTGATCGTGATGACGTGGCGTCGATTGTGTCGGACAGTGGAGACTCGGTTGGGCCTAATTTGGGGTCCGGTGGGCCCATTTCGTTTCCTAGCCCGGATGTTAACGCTAAGGCCGATAGTTTTATATCTAGGCTGAAAGATGAATGGAGGATGGAAATGAATAAAAAGTTGGGCTAAAAAGCCTGTTAAAAAGCCCAAAGAGGCTCGATGGATGTCGATGAACTCACGCAAATGCGATCCTAGACATGTGACACGCCTACTGTTTACTGGAAATCGTAGATATATGAGACTGTACATGGGACAAGTCTACTGTTTACCGAAAATCGTAGATATATGAGATTGTACATTATGCGATCGCGGATGTGTTTCTAGTTGATGATCAGTTTAGTATATTACATGACTCGGATATGCACTCGGGTAGGGGTGGAATGTGGAACGAAGTGTAGACTTTAGAAGAAGACGGTTTGGATTTGAAGGGTGATATGGTTCATGTTGTTGATGTTTTAGCTGTCACGAAAAAGAATCTACAACATAATTCAGGGCAAGAAAAAGAAACATAAAAAGTTTCTTAAACTTTATGACTTATGACTAGACATCATACAAAATCGATGAAGCTAGCATCAAGTTACCGATACATGCATCTTCATCCAAAGTCGATCATCCACTGACAATAAATCTTTGACTTGGCGCATTGTTGGCCTTTCCTGTGGGTTGTAGTTCAAACATGCCCGTGAGACATTAAAAATTGCATGAGCTAGTTTCGAAACTAGAGATGATGGTGGCGGAATCCGTCTATCTCCTACATTGGCTAGCAATAGATCATCAGTAGACAATGTTGGTAGACATGATATAAGATCTCCAGGATGCTTTCCCATAATCACTTCTAGTGCAACAACTCCAAAACTATACACATCGCATTTCTCTGTTGCCACCATCGTATAAGCAAGCTCTACATGGAAGGAAACATGAGAATACAAAAGAAATTGTTATGTCAGAATTCAGATCATGATTAAATGTAACATAGATAAATTTGAAACTTGAGAAGAAGTACGTATAGATAACTTAAAAACAGATGGTAGTTACCTGGCGCAATATAGCCATAGGTGCCTACAACCGCAGTCCAATTCGATGAATCCATCTTTAGAAGCTTCGCTGTTCCAAAATCCGAGATATGTGCCTCATAATCAGAATCGAGAAGGATATTAGCTCCAGAAATGTCTCTATGAATTATAGGTGGTGTGCAATCATGGTGCATATAAGCCAAACCATTCGCTACAGCCCTAACAATTCTTACCCTTTTCAGCCAATCCATTTCCTTCGCTGTGATATCGCTACTTAAGAGCGATTTTAGACTTCCCCTCTCAAGATATTCGTAAATTAAAAATGAGTGACGAGCATGGAAGCAGTATCCATAGAGTTTAACTATGTTTCTGTGCCTTATGTTTGTCAATGCTCGTACCTCATTTAGGAAGCCTATATGATCGTCACCCTCAGATGATGAATGAAGTTTCTTCACAGCTACTAAATTGTTGGGTTGCAACACAGCTTTATACGCAGTACCATATCCTCCAATCCCAATACAGTATGCATCATCAAAATCATTTGTTGCCTTGATGATTTCATCATACATCGCCTGTCCATCAAAACTTGTTATTGAGAAAAAATTGCCACCTTCTTCGCCTGATGGTATCTGTGGAGAAATTCTCTTTCTACGTCGAGAAGCAATGAGGCCACACATGAATAAACCAAGTAAAAGAGCCGCAAAAAGTGGGACCACAGTTACAAGGATGAGCTTATGATGAAAATGATTATTTTGACTTTCACAAAGTTTCAAACCTGTAACATTTCCACACATACCATCATTTCATTGAAATGCTTCTCCAGACACATTTTGAAAGACAGCCAAAGGGGGAACGGGACCAGTGAGCTCATTGTAAGACAGGTCTATATCAATCCTTCCTGGCAATTTACTGAAACCATTAGGAATTGAACCGGATAGCTTATTGTGAGAAAGATTCATCATTACCAGACTTTCCAAACTTCCAATATCTGATGGTATCGCTTTTGTGAGTGAATTCCAAGATAAATCAAGAACATTGAGTTGCCTTAATTTACCGATCTCCGATGGGATCTTTCCGCTGAGCTTGTTATTACTAAGATATATGTGAGTGATTTGTACCCAATCACCAATATATCTTTGTAATGACCCGTTCAACCTATTTTTGGATAGGTCAAGAGTAAGGAGACCATGCAGTGACCCAAGCTCTTGAGGTATAGCACCTGAAAGGTTGTTATCGCTCAAGTTTAAATTTAACAAACTTTTCATCTCCCCAAACTCCTTTGGAATTTGCCCAGACACCTGATTTGTGTGCAGCATTAGCTTAAACAATTGTAGACTTCCGATTCCTTGTGGTATAGGACCGGATAACTTGTTGTCACTGATAGACAGAAACTGAAGGCTTCTCAGGTTTTTTAACGATGAAGGGATTGAACCATTGAGTTGATTTTCACTCAAATCTAAACTAGTGAGAGACTTCACATTCCCTAATTCAGTAGGAATGGGCCCAGATAGTTGATTATTGGTCAAGTCTAAATCAGTTAGATTATTCAAATTCCCTAATTCAATTGGAATGGGTCCAGAAAGTTGATTTTGCCACAAATAAAGGATAAAAGAAAGAAGTTTGAAGAAGCGATTGCTTGCTTTTGCATGTTTTTTTTCTTTCTATAAAGTGAAGGTTTGTTTGTCTCTATTTATACTTGAGCTACCCTTTTCTCATAAATCAATTTCCATTTCTCAGAAATTAAATATTACAGAAGGTGGTGTCTTATTTTTCCACAAGATTCGTTTACTTGAGAAACTTTACGTGGTGTCATATTTTCCTTCCAAAGCACTTTCTTCTAATTGGAGCTTGCTTTTTAAACCGTGAATAACGGGCATGTTCTTTTATTTTTTTTAGTGCTAATCAACGACGACCTCCCCATACCTACCCACTTAACCCAAACTTTATTGACAATATGGTATATGAGTGCTTTCTTCTAATTGGAGCATAAAACTTTAAATGTGTTCTAAAATAAATTTCCAAAACCACTAATGATACATTGTGCCAAAAAAGTCTAAAAGAAGTGCAGAAATATGGGGCATGCCAACCCTTTCAAATCCATACGGTAATCAAATTCCAGTTGATTCAAATATCTTTTTATTTAGTTTTGAAGATATGACGTTACTCATTGGCAGTAAAGTCGTTGAAGATATGATTTACTGCATCTACTGATTTGATTTTTTATTTGTTGAGTTTGATTGCTAATGTGAGTTCACAAAGTATAGGTTTAGCGGATTATCATTTGTATGTTATTAATCACCATTAACTTTATTGCTCGTAAGGTGCTTGATGAAATTCCTAGTAAAGAACAGCAATTCATCCATGTTGAACGTTTACCATGAGTATTAATTAGTTGGACACATGGATAGAGTTGTTAAGGACGTGCAGTGTTAAGGCCTCAAAACTTCATAGCGACATAGCATAATATAAGCTAGTGTAACAGTCCAATGTTAGTAAGCATTGAACATTTGAACATATAGAGTTTTTTTGGACCAATGATTGATTGATATTTTATAAAAGTTATTTATATAGTCTTCATGGTAAATTCTCAATTGAAGTCATCTGTTTATCTGATACTTTTTGTTGTATTTATGTTTAGGCGTAAAGAAGAAAAGTGCGTGTAAAATCACGTTCCGTGAGAAATCAAATTGATCACGAATAGGGAAAGAACGAGCGTCTGGTATCCATAAAATCACGTTCCGTGAGAAATCAAATTGATCAAGTAAATGAAGGTTGATGTATTTAATAACCAATGAAAAGTCAGAGAATGCTGCAACGTTGTTAGGATGGCAGCACGAGCTTGAAAGCATTACACAGAGGCAAAAAGTGCGAAGTAAAAACATTAGGTACAAGATACTAAAACCTAATGAAAAAATGAAGTATCATGCAGTTATGATACTATGGCATACTTTCCTTTAGAGTGACACTATATCTATTTTTTTCTCTCGTGTCCAAAGGGCATCATTGTTAGTTATCACTTTGTTGTTACGAAAGTTCAGTTTTTAGGCAAATGGTGTATATCCTTCTTACTGTTTGTTATAAAACTGATTTGAATGTTGATTCCATTTGTATTACAGATTGAGAAATTCATGTTTCACATCCAACATATTGCTAACTGGGGTAGGCTGCTCACACAAGAACGGTAATAGGCCACTTCTTAACTGAATTCTAAGTTGCACTTACATAATTGATATTCTCAAAATTTGTATTCAACTTTTTTTTTATTTCAAGTCCATTATATTGAAGACGTCAACCAACATTTTTAGCAGTCTATTTTGTGTAAATTTCTTGATATTTTATTTCACAATTGAATCAATTAACAAAAAAGCCCTAAACTTAGGGATTTATCATTAGGTAATATTGCACCAATACCCAACCAAAGGGCCACTACGGTACCAATCAAAAATACGGTTGTCGCTACTGGACGACGAAAAGCATTTTGGAATTTATTAACAATCTCTAAAAAGGGCACTATTAATAATCCCGCGGGTACTGAAACCATTAAAAGAACACCCAATTATTTGTTGGGTACCGTACTGATATGACCAAGAATCACGTTTGGAGGTGGAGGAAACACCATAAACTCGAACTAAAGATTAAACTTTGAATTTTCGGTTTATTAATTGCCGAGGTGTGTATGTTTTCTAGAGAGAGAGTCTAGAAAACACACACACCTCGTGTGTTACAAATGAATCCTCAACCCTCCTAGTATTGACATAGGAGGGTATTTATTACAAGCTACAAGTTCTAACTTAGCAATATGACTAAACTAGTCCTTGTACTTTGAATGCTATTGCAATTCCCACATATGACAAAACTTTAAAGCTAACAATCTCTCCCCAAAGTGATGTCATACGGGAATTGCTTACAACGTTCCCTACAAGTAAAATACAATACAAAAACATGAGAAAGATCTTCAAACTTCATTACTTCGTTCAGCTTGCATAATCTTCTCAGCCGCCATTTCTTTACTTGCAGACGAACTAAGTGAGCAAATCTAATTAGGGTTTAATTCAGAGTGCCCTGAGTGCTCTCCCCTAATTAGTGCTCTCCCCCAAACTGACAACCTCATATTTTGAATGCCCTGAGTGCCCTGCAGTTCGGGGGAATATGGTATCAACATCTTTATCTCACCAAATGCATCCCAGTTATATTTCCCATGAGAGATCAGCCCGTACATTTCTCTCCCCTGCTGGTTGCGATTTATCGGAATCAGCATACTGATGTGTACGTGAAATACAAACTGGAAGCCCTTTAAAAGGAATCATATCAGCCCGTGAGAAGATGTCGATATACCTAATCTAACCTCCTGTATAAAAAACAACGGCTTCATGTAGTGACTACTGATGGAGAAAACCCACTATAACGAACTTGAGACTGAAGTAAAATAACCCAGACTTGCGACTTAAACTTGCACTGTTGTATGACTAAGTACCTATACTGAGCACTACAACGTAACTCCTTAAAGCATAGGTCGTTTCATATACCCATCCATCCTTCCTTAACAGTATATGAACATCTCTTGAATTATCCACATCTTTGTGTGACACTGAGTACTACAACGTATCTCCTTTAAGTGATAGTTAACTAGGTCTTCGTCCATCCTCCCCTTGACCTATGAAAACTAGATAACCCAAGACTTAATCACTATTCCCATGAGTGCCCAAACAAGGATCTCGAAGAATCATGCATCCAACCAACGCCGATATCTTCAAGATACTAAGTACACGTATCTGAGATATTCCACTTCAACTTCAAATAAGTAATAATGAATCATCATCCTTGTAGTCACAGCTGATAATTTGACCATTGTCATTTGATTGTGAATCTTGATCAGGATCTTTTAGGCTATACGTGGTGATGTTGAAGGTGCAGTCCGATAATTTCAATTGTGATTTTGATGTGAAATATGCCATAAAATGACATTATAATGATGCTGGAAAATTTGAGTTTAAGAAATTTTTACGCCAAAAATTCCCCGAAAAATTCGAATTTTGGCCAAAAAATTTGAATTTTGGGCCAAAATTTTCACTCTTGTACCAGAATTTGAATCTCGCGTAAAAATGGACCGTTAAGTCTCCTGTGAAAAATAAATTTTACTCAAATTTTCCCGCCAAAGGTTGTCCGATATCGCAGAAGCTTCTTTGTCCGATATCGCAGTTGATAAAACTTCTCGGACAGAACTGCGATAAGTATGATCAGACTTCAAATGCGATAACCTCAATTGCGATAAGTCTCTGAGTTGCAACTGCGATAAGATCAAATGCGATAGGAGCAGAAATGCGATGTCAACTGCGATAAGGCCAATTGCGATAGAGCTTATCAGCGATAATCTCCAAATGCGATAACTATCGCAATTCTCATACAAGAAATGCGATAAACAAGACGAATTGCGATAACTCGCTGGCTGCTATGCAATTGCGATAAAACGCAGATTTCTACCCATTTTCACTAACTTTTTGACTTTTAGCTACAATCCCACGCAACTCCCATACTTGTCTGCCATGATTTCTGCCAACTTTCACTAACTCTTCACACTCCAATAATTCACAATCTTCACTAAAATAATCAATAACAAATCTTTTACAAAATTTGTTAGTGATTTTCGATCAATGAACCAAGAACAAACCTAAGTCTATTCTTCCTTTAAGCAAGATTTGAGTGAAGAACTAGTGAACTTACACAGCCCAAGTTGACATATCACAAAACAAACACAACCTTTGATCTTTAACATGTGTACGATTTGAACCAAAAACACAAAAAGCCACGTTTTTTATGATAAAAAAAAACGCAACTTTTTGGTACTTATGAACATGAATCGAACACAAAGCATCAAAACTGCAACTGATGAACAGTTACAATCAAGAATACACCAAAAAATCACATTGATTACCTCAAACACACCACGATTCGCCCCCGGTTAGCTCTCTGATACCAATTGATATGACCAAGAATCACGTTTGGAGGTGGAGGAAACACCATAAACTCGAACTAAAGATCAAACTTTGAATTTTCGGTTTATTAATTGCCGAGGTGTGTATGTTTTCTAGAGAGAGAGTCTAGAAAACACACACACCTCGTGTGTTACAAATGAATCCTCAACCCTCCTAGTATTGACATAGGAGGGTATTTATTACAAGCTACAAGTTCTAACTTAGCAATATGACTAAACTAGTCCTTGTACTTTGAATGCTATTGCAATTCCCACATATGACAAAACTTTAAAGCTAACACGTACGAAGTATTTGAAATACCGGAAAGAAATATCATTCAGGTAATATTTCCAAAGGAGTTGTAAATGGATCTGCCGGTTCACCAATCATTGATGGTTCTAGAACCGCTAATTAAGCCTACGTTACATGCAATAATACCTAGAATTACTACTGGAAAAATATATAAAAAATCATTGGGCCATGCTGGCTCCCCGAATAATTATTCAATAACCACCCATCTCTTCTTCCCAACTTGTCATCTCCGGTAAACACCTGCTGCCACTTTCCGTCTAACAAATAAACCCATCCCCTCATCATCACCGGTCAGTCGATCAATTAGCTATAGAGTTTTAAATTCTTATAGTGACCACTTGTTTTATATTAGTGATGAAAAAATTGCTATCACACTAAAGGGATTTTTCTTTTGTTAGATTCTTTCTTCTTCCGTTTATGCCATCTTTTTTGGCAAATTAACACACTTCCTCGTCTACTTTCCCATTTATAGTTTATCTTAAAATACATTCCCATATAGTTTTATAGCCGTGGAAATTCTGACCCATGTAAGTATGAAGGTGTCAATGTGGGATATGTTTCATCTTTGACGGGTCAAACGAGTAAAATAAAAAAAGTTAGCTAAAGAAAACGTGTAACACCCCCAAAATTTGGTTCAGCGGAAGACAAAACAAGCATTGGGGTGCTACGAAATTGGTACACAACACAAGCAAAAGAAAACGGAATAACCTCATCCGTTTTATAAAAACATTTGATAATCCAAAACTTCAAAGTTTACATTTATTCAAAAGTACGGAAATAAGGCCCAAAAGTAGATATAAAGATCGGTCCCAAATAATTTATCAGAGTCACATTGATCCATAAACCATGCCACTTGCCAAGCGCCTCCAAAATATAGTCATCAATTATCTAACATCAATTTTCTGAGGAAAACATGCTAAAAGTTAGCAAAATGCAAGTGAGTTCATAAGTTTAGTCATAAAACAATAGCATTGGACCATATCAATTCATACAGGCACTATACACATATAGTGTTATCCAAAAACAGTGTCTATTACGCCAACAATAAGTTTTATGCAACCGAAGCTACGACAGCATGCATGCTCTAGAAGCATGTTAAATATAAAGGCCCGACAAGTGTTTACCCCGATACACTTGAATTCCGAAATGGTATACGCCCGACGGGTTGGCTTAACCAACAACGGGCGGGGAAGTCACCCCCGATAGATCTATCTATAACACTCGCGCTTCCCGCAGAAATTAACGGTTCATGAGTTTGGGCAAAAAGGGGGTTCAAGGACTTAGGCTAATTCCCGCGCAATAGTTTTATAAAAACATAAATCCAGTTTCAGGTCCGAGTAAAGGTTTTGTATGTTTCTCACCCCCAAAGTTTAGTAAAACAAGTATTAAGAGTAAAAGCGGGGCTATAAACTCACCTCAATCACAACAATATGTAACACCCCCAAAATCTGGATTTGTGGAAGCATACATGTTTGGGTGCTACTAAATTGGTAATCAGAACACGAAGATATAGAGAACGGATTTAAAAAACCGTTTTCAAAATAGTTTACATTTCCAAAGTTAAATGTAATACACGAAGTTCAATTTAAATAAAAAAAGGCCCATTTAACATGATTGTCCCAAATCAGAGTTTAACGCATGTATAAAAACATTTATGGTAATTATAATCGATGCCATGCCCTACCTTCAACAAATACATTCTCAACACCTGAGAAAAAACATGCTAAAAGTCATCTAATTAACGCTGGTGAGTTCATAGGTTTAAAGTAAATAAGCACATATGGACCAAATCATTCAGCAGACACACACTAACCGCATGCTAACACTAAGCTCATCAAAACGAAACTAGACAAACAATATGCCAAACGGCATAGCAAACAAGGGTGTCCGCGAGTGTTAATCCCCAGACACTCGGCAAAAATACGACATGGTATACGTTCGCATTGACCTGCCGGGCCAACCGAACGGGGGAGTCACCCCCACTAGATCTATTTATATCATACGCGCTTCCCAGCAGGAATTGACGGCTGATGATAGTGGGCGCAATGGGATTCAAACATACTTAGGTTATCCGCATACTAGTGTGTAAAAACAAAGTCAATTTGGTCCATTGATGCGTTAAAGTTCGGTGTCATGAGCTTAGGGCAATAATAACTTTTCTGACTTTGTATTCGTTGCAATGTCACCTCTTTACAAACTGAATTAAATTTTGATCAACTATTTATTTAATTAAACTTTATGGATTCACTTAACCTTTGTGTTGACTTTTTAGCATGTTTTATCTCGGGTCTCTATTAGCTGGCATGTGAAGGCGCACTGATATTTTTGAAGACAATGCATCATTATCATTCGATAAAACTTTTAAAATTGTATGTTTATCACTTAAAGTTGTGGGACATCTTCGTAAACACTAATCCTTTATATTATATCATGATAAATTATTTCAAAACGTCTCATTTAGAGTCATTTTCTGTAACTTGTATTGTGTGCTAAGAAGTAAACTTGTGGGACATCTTCGTAAACTCTAATGCTTTTTCATGTTTTTTTTTTTTTTTTTTTTTTTTTTTTTTTTTTTTTTTTTTTTTTAAGTAAAGGTTCGTATGTCTATATTTATACTTGAGCTACCCTTTTCTCATAAATCAATTTCCATTTCTCAGAAATTAAATATTACAGTAGGTGGTGTTATATTTTTCCACAAGATTGGTTTACTTGAATAATACGGGCATGTTCTTTTCTTTTTTTTAGTGCTAATCAACGAGGACTTCCCCATACCTACCCACTTAACCCAAACTTTATTGACAACATGGTATATGAGTGCTTTCTTCTAATTGGAGCATAAAACTTTTAATGTTTTCTAAAATAAATTTCAAAAACCACTAATGATACGTTGTGCCAAAAAAGAGTAAAAGAAGTGCAGAAATATGGAGCATGCCAACCCTTTGAAATCCATGTGGTAATCAAGAAAATCTATTTATGACATCACCAATTGCAATTTCATATTCAAGTGATAGCTTAATTAGATGACATTTTTAAAAATGATTTACTCGTGTAAATCTTTCTTGAAGTATTTACTTGTTGTTTTGGCATTTTTTAGGAACCGAGAATCACAAGTTTCACTTTTCAATTGAGCATTCTTTACAAACTTTTTCTCAGGTTTAACATTTAATATCTTTTCTTGCAAACTAAAATTTCATTGCAACTAATTACCGCACACTTTTATAAAAAATAAATTGCGACCTGCTATTTTCACCATGTATACTTGTCATATAACATCAAAATTGATTATTTAGCAATTTTTAAATATGTTAATTTTAAAAAAAAAAACATGGCATAGACCGGAGACGAAATAATCTAACAAAAGAAAATCCCTAGAGAGTGATAGCAATTTTTTAATCACTAATACAAAACAAGTGGTCACAAGTTTCACTAGTGCAAAACAAGGGTCTTCTTTGCCGTCTATAGTTTATCTTAAAAATACATTCCCATATAGTTTTATAGCCGTGGAAATTCTGACCCAGTTATGTATGAATGAGTCAATGTGGGATATTTTTAATCTCTAAACGGGTCAAACGAGTACAATTAAAAAAGTTAGCTAAAGAAAACGGGTCCAAAGGGGTTCAAGGTTTCACATAGTGTACAATTTATTCAATAAAATTGGTTGATAAGAATATGTATTTTATTGTCATACGTGTCACACCGATTATTTATAATAAGATTTAATGAAATTTTGCACCAAAGTTGTTTCTGGCAAACCAATTAGACCCGTACCATGTTGCTAAACCCAATAGACCAGCCCATGTTGCCACCTCTATCGTTTTCATTAACCACAACAAGGAGAAATTAGACACCAAGATTCGTGCACTTTTTTGGATCGCCAACTTTTAGCAAATCCATACAATTTGACTTTTACATAATGTGTGTGGAGTCGTTAACGAACACCCCACCTGGTACACCATGCAAGTGTGTTTTGCCAATGCAAGTTGGCCTTTGAATGGCTACCGGACTTTTCATGAAATCAAGTCAAGTTTGAATTATGGGAGCAAATGAAGAAAACCAAGATTTAGAAATGAAGGTCGTTATGATTAACTTGCTACCCCTTGATGAAAAATTTGAAAACTTCACCGTGTATGTAACTACTCAAAGATTATGGCTGAAACAAGTGCCTATTAAGAACTCTCTTTTTGGCGAATATGAAGTTTTGTTCGTGAAGTATCCAGGTACCTCTATACTAAGAGATCGAGTTAATTGCCGTGTCGGGAGGGTTTGGGCAACATTTTAAAACGAGCCTTTTTTCAGTACCGGTAGAAATGACCGGGTTGACCCTAATACATTTCATTATCCATTTAACCCGTTTCTGTTATTGGATATTTTTTTTCATACAGTTTGCCAGAATGTATAAAATACAACCCAAACTCATTAATATGTAAATGGGTCGAAACTAACATGGTAACAGGTTCGGGTTGATACAATTTTGGTTGTTGTGGATCGTTTAAGTAAATATGCTCATTTTATGTGCTTATCCCATCCCTTTACTGTTGGTATCTGTTCACAGGTTTCAATTGCAGCCAATTCTTATGCAAAACATCCTTGTAGTAAACCATGTTATGTGTTGTGATTGATAGTGTGTGTTTGAATGAGAAATATGCAGAACACTGTTGTATTAATTTCGAATAATGGGACTGCTAATACAGACTCTAACTTGACCCTTAAATACAAATATGAAACGACATGACTATTGCTTTGAAGCATTGTGTCGTTTCCCTAATAACTAATTAACTGTCAATTAACTGCCATCTAATAACTACCAAGCTAACAGGCTGTTTGGGTTAACTGGGTTTGACCCAACCCATTACATTTTAGCCCTTTTCAAATCGACCCATAATACTAAACATAAATACTACTATTGTTTAACATTCAATGCCATTACATAGTTTACATCTCCTCCCTAATGCTTGAATGTTAAAGTTCCATGCTTGTCTGGTTCTTTTCTTCAAGTGATGATAATGAGATCATCACTGCTTGATGTGCTTCTGTTTTCATCTTTATCTGCTGTACTTTCACTGTTGCATTCCATGTTAACACCAACTTGTGCAGTCTCTTTTGGAGTTTCTCCCAGTGCAATCCCTACTTCAGCATCCATCCCAGCATAGCCTAGTGGTTTCTTTCCTGTAACAGTTCCACTGCCATATCTAACCACTTCATCCTTTGGCTTTTCCTGCTCCTTGGATCTCTGTGCTTCCTCATAGTATATTTTCACCATTGCAACATACTCCTTATAACATTCTTTGACTGCCTCTTCATCATCCTTTGTTAACCCTTTAATCTGTGCAACCTTTTTCCACTCGTTCCCAAATGTGACATTCATATATCCACCCAAGTCATCTACTGACTTGTATAATCCTAATAGATCAACTTTTACCATCCTTATGATTGGTGGCAAATCTCCTAACACATCTTGCTTCAAATATTCTAAGTAGAACCATTTTATCATATCTACGAACTTTCTACTCAACACTTCCTAATTTCTGTACACTAATTTGTCTATCTTAATTAAATCTAAGAAAGATACAACTCTAGGGAATGTGTTTACCTTCATTGCATAAAGAGTCCCATTCAAACTGAGATATTCATCATCTATGTAATCTTGAACTTCATCCTTCTCCATTTTTAGATTCTCAATGCCTTTGATCAGTAGGCATTCTTCTCCTGGATCTATGGACTGGAAATAATCAACAAGAAATTTATTGTGACTTGATATTATGCTTCCTTCATCTTGTTCTGCCATAACAGTATCCCCTTGTACATCCATTACCTTTCCCTCATCACCAAACATGTACCTTATACTGCATCTGTTGTGACCATATGTCACAATGAAACCTTGATCTTCTAACTGATCTATGCCTAATACATTTAGTGTGATTTCTGGAGTGTAAAGTACATTGGGTATCATCAAACACCCATTCTTTGTTTCTACTGTTGTCTTACCAACACCATAAGAGAAAATGAATTTTTTCTCTTCTTCCTCAATCCCTTCCAATTTGAACCTATTAATCATTCTCTTGAACAAAGACTTTGTTGGACTCATATGCCTCTTATAGGCACTGCTTATGTACCATATGCTGTCCCAATTGCCTTCATCAGAACCATCAACCATGTAATCAGTTATTACATGTATCCTCTCAGGGTATTTCAATTTTTCTTCGACTTCAATCTCTGGTGCCTTCAACTTTCTGTCTTGTTCTTCAATTTTGATCTTGTTTCCCTTATTTGGACATTTCCAGAAGACATATCCCTTCAATTTGCAGATGTAGCATCTTGCCCTTTTTTCTTTCAATGGAATACTGCCACTTTGTTCTTATATTTTGCCTTTTGCCTTTGATTTTGATGCATTGAAAGACACAATCTCTTCTATTTTCTGTTTCAGCATCTTTTTTCCTTCAGGAGATAATCTTCTCTTTTGATTGCTCCATGGTGGCAGTTTGGGAGTAACTTCTTTTTGCAGAAATTTCCTATTGAGGGCCATCTGTGCATGTCTTCGAATTGGTTTCCTCCAGGCTTCAGAACATGTGCTCTGATACCACTGTTGGTATCTGTTCACAGGTTTCAATTGCCACCAATTCTTATGCAAAACATCCTTGTAGTTAACCATGTTATGTGTTGTGATTGATAGTGTGTGTTTGAATGAGAAATATGCAGAACACTGTTGTATTAATTTCGAATAATGGGACTGCTAATACAGACTCTAACTTGACCCTTAAATACAATATGAAACGACATGACTATTGCTTTGAAGCATTGTGTCGTTTCCCTAATAACTAATTAACTGTCAATTAACTGCCATCTAATAACTACCAAACTAACAGGCTGTTTGGGTTAACTGGGTTTGACCCAACCCATTACATTTTAGCCCTTTTCAAATCGACCCATAATACTAAACATAAATACTACTATTGTTTAACATTCAATGCCATTACATAGTTTACATTTACTGCCAAAGTTGTGGCCTCGGCATTTTGTAAGGAAATTGTACGTCTACACGGTTTTCCCCGTTCTATTGTATCTGACAGGGATGTGGTTTTTCTCAGTCATTTTTGGCAAGAGTTATTTCGGTTAACCCAAACCAAACTGCAATTGAGCACTAGTTACCACCCGCAAACTGATGGCCAAACTGATGTCATAAATCGCCCATCTCTTCTTCCCAACTGATTCGCCACAATCTTCATAAAGCTCAAGATCGTATGCGCCAACAAGCTAACTCTAAACGTCGTGACATTTCTTTCGAAGAGGGTGATTATGTCTTTCTGAAAATACAGCCTTACCGTCGGCGAATTTTGGCAAAACGCAGATACGAGAAGTTGTCTCCACGTTTTTTTGGGCCTTATCGCATTACACGCAAAGTCGGTCCCATCGCTTACAAATTGGAGTTGCCACCTGAGTCACGTATTCATCCGATTTTTCATGTTTCAATGCTTAAACCAGCTCAGGGCCCAATTTCAGCCACTACTATTGCTCCTTTGCCTATTACCAAGGATTGGGAGATTGATATCCAACCACACTCTATTCTTGCTCATCGTTGGGTCTACGAAGCTGGCAAACAGGTTTTGGAATTGCTGATTTCTTGGTGTCATCGACCTCTGGAAGAAGCTACTTGGGAAACATATGATTTGTTAGCTGATCAGTTTCCAAATTTTCACCTTGAGGACAAGGCTTTTTATCGGGAGGGAAGTAATGATACAATACTGGTCAAAGTGTACACAAGAAAAAAGAAACAGCTCAACGAGACGGATCGGGAGGAGTTTAATTCAATCTTTGGGTATTGGTTGGAGCCAATGGAATGGTGGGGAGCAGTTTACAAGCCCATTTCCAGTAGCAGACTATGTTTTATTTTGAACATTCTCAGTTTTTTTTGTCAAGTATTACCTTTGTATTGGAGACTTTGGCCATCTCGAAACGGGCCACTTTATTTCCGTTCATTCAATCAAATTGTCTGCTTATTTTATCTAGACCCTATCAGTATATATTGTAGAAGGGTAGCAATCTTCATTGATATACATTATTTCCTTATTAAATACGTGACAATCTACAACATAATTCAAGACAAGAAAACAAAACATAAAAAGTTCCTTAAACTTTATGACTTATGACTAGACATTATACAAAATCGATCAACCATTAAGTTACCGATACATGCATCTTCATCCAAAGCCGATCATCCACTGACAATAAATCTTTGACTTGGCGCATTGTTGGCCTTTCCTGTGGGTTATCGTTCAAACATGCCCGTGTGACATTCAAAATTAAATGAGCTAGTTTCTCAACTAGAGGTGATGGTCGCGGAATCCGTCTATCTCCTACATTGGCCAGCAATAGATCATCAGTCGACATTGTTGGTAGACATGATATAAGTTCCCCAGGATGCTTTCCCATAATCACTTCCAGTGCAACAACTCCAAAACTATACACATCGCATTTCTCTGTCGCCACCATCGTATAAGCAAGCTCTACATTGAAGGAAGCAGGACAATCCAAAAAAAGTTGTTATATAACTTGAGAATAAGTATGTATCGTATATATAACTTTAAAATATATGGTAGTTACCTGGCGCAATATAGCCATAGGTGCCTACAACCGCAGTCCAATTTGATGAATCCATCTTTAGAAGCTTCGCTGTTCCAAAATCCGAGATATGTGCCTCATAATCAGTATCGAGAAGGATATTAGCTCCAGAAATGTCTCTATGAATTATAGGTGGTGTGCAATCATGGTGCATATAAGCCAAACCATTCGATACAGCCCTAACAATTCTTACCCTTTTCAGCCAATCCATTTCCTTTGCTGTGATATCGCTACTTAAGAGCGATTTTAGACTTCCCTTCTCAAGATATTCGTAAATTAAAAATGAGTGACGAGCATGGAAGCAGTATCCATAGAGTTTAACTATGTTTCTGTGCCTTATGTTTGTCAATGCTCGTACCTCATTTAGGAAGCCTATATGATCGTCACCCTCAGATGAATGAAGTTTCTTCACAGCTACTAAATTGTTGGGTTGCAGCACAGCTTTATACACAGTACCATATCCTCCAATCCCAATACAGTATGCATCATCAAAATCATTTGTTGCCTTGATGATTTCATCATACATCGCCTGTCCATCAAAACTTGTTATTGAGAAAAAATTGCCACCTTCTTCGCCTGATGGTATCTGTGGAGAATTTCTCTTTCTACGTCGATAAGCAATGAGGCCACACATGAATAAACCAAGTAAAAGAGCCGCAAAAAGTGGGACCACAGTTACAAGGATGAGCTTATGATGAAAATGATTATTTTTCTTCATTATCTTTTGACTTTCACAAAGTTTCAAACCTGTAACATTTCCACACAGACCATCATTTCCTTGAAATGCTTCTCCAGACACATTTTGAAAGACAGCACAAGGGGGAACGGGACCAGTGAGCTCATTGTAAGACAGGTCTATATCAATCCTTAGCAAGTTACAGACACCAAAAGGAATTGAACCAGATAGCTTATTGTGAGAAAGATTCATCATTACCAGACTTTCCGAACTTCCAATAGCTGATGGTATCTCTTTTGTGAGTGAATTCCAAGATAAATCAAGAACATTGAGTTGCCTTAATTTACCGATCTCCGATGGGATCATTCCGCTGAGCTTGTTATTACTAAGATTTATGTGATTGATTTGTACCCAATCACCAATATATCTTTGTAATGACCCGTTCAACCTATTTTTGGATAGGTCAAGAGTAAGGAGACCATGCAGTGACCCAAGCTCTTGAGGTATAACACCTGAGAGGTTGTTATCGCTCAAGTTTAAATTTAACAAACTTTTCATCTCCCCAAACTCCTTTGGAATTCGACCAGCCAAATGATTAGAAGAAAGATCAAGCACTTGAATTGAATTTCCCAACGATGAAGGGATTGAACCATTGAGTTGATTATTGGCCAATTCTAATTTAGATAGATTCTTCAAATTCCCTAGTTCAATTGGAATGGGTCCGGAAAGTTGATTTGTGTACAGAGAAAGGATATTCAAAGACACCAAATCACCCAACGTTGAAGGGATTGAACCATTGAGTTGATTTTTTCTCAATTCTAAATCAGTTAGATTCTTCAAATTCCCTAATTCAATTGGAATGGGTCCAGAAAGTTGATTTTCGCCCAATTCTAATTTATTGAGAGACTTCAAATCACCCAATGATGAAGGGATTGAACCATTGAGTTGATTTTCGGTCAATTGTAAATCTGTTAGAGACTTCAAATTCCCTAATTCAATTGGAATGAGTCCAGAAAGTTGATTTTGCCACAAATAAAGGGTATTCAAAGACTTCAAATCACCCATTGATGAAGGGATTGAACCATTGAGTTGATTTTTGGCCAATTCTAAATCAGTTAGATTCTTCAAATTCCCTAATTCAATTGGAATGGGTCCAGAAAGTTGATTTTGCTACAAATAAAGGAGATTCAAAGACTTCAAATCACCCAATGATGAAGGGATTGAACCATTGAGTTGATTTTCGCTCAAATCTAATCTAGTGAGATATTTCGAATTCCCTAATTCAATTGGAATGGGTCCAGAAAGTTGATTTTGATTCAAATTAAGGAGAATCAAAGACTTCAAATCACCCAATGATGAAGGGATTGAACCATAGAGTTGATTTTCGTACAAATCTAATTCAGTGAGAGACTTCATATTCCCAAATTCAATTGGAATGGGTCCAGAAAGTTGATTTGTTTCCAGATAAAGGATATTCAAAGACTTCAAATCACCCAATGATGAAGGGATTGAACCAGAAAGTTGATTTGTGTACAGAGAAAGGATATTCAAAGACACCAAATCACCCAACGATGAAGGAATTGAACCATTGAGTTGATTTTCGTACAAAGCTAATTTAGTGAGAGACTTCATACTCCCTAATTCAGTAGGAATGGGCCCAGATAGTTGATTTTCGGCCAATCCTAAATCAGTAAGAGACTTCAAATTCCCTAGTTCAATTGGAATGGGTCCAGAGAGTTGATTTTGAAACAAATAAAGGTTATTCAAAGACACCAAATCACCCAACGATGAAGGGATTGAACCAGAGAGTTGATTTTTGCTCAAATCTAATTTAGTCAGAGACTTCAAATTCCCCAATTCAATTGGAATGGGTCCAGAAAGTTGATTTGTGTCCAGATAAAGGATATTCAAAGACGTCAAGTCACCCAACAATGAAGGGATTGAACCATTGAGTTGATTTTTGGCTAAAGCTAATTTAGTGAGAGACTTCATACTCCCTAATTCAGTAGGAATGGGTCCAGAAAGTTGATTTGTGAAAAAATGCAAAATGGTTAACTGGCTTAGTTTACCAATGGTAGGTGGAATTACACCAGAGAACTGATTGGTTGAAAAATCAAGATGGACAAGTTTGGACAGGAGTCTAATTTCTGGTGGGATGGGACCAAAGAAGCTGTTTACACTAAGCTCAAAATGGGTAAGATTGCCTAGAATAGAGAACGGGAACCGGTGAAGCGTACCTTTTAACTCAGATGTAGAGAGGTTCAACTTTGTAATGTTCCCATCAGCATTGCAAGCAATTCCAAACCAAGAAGGGCACGGAGCGGGTGAACTAGTATTCGTTGGAAGGGGTGTCCAAGAAGATACAATTTGGGAGTTGTTTGGGATTTTAAGGGTTGCTTTCCATTTTTGAAGAGCATTTGCTTCCTCCAAAGAAGCAGATGTAAAGTTTGGTACAAATGAGAGAGCAATGAGTAGTAGAGCTAGAGATAAAAGTAAGAAGTTTGAAGAAGCCATTGCTTGCTTTTGCATGTTTTTTTTCTTTCTATAAAGTGAAGGTTCGTATGTCTTTATTTATACTTGAGTTACCCTTTTCTCAAAAATTAATTTCCAATTCTCAGAAATTAAATTTTAGGTGGTGTCATATTATTCCACAAAGATTGGTTTACTTGAGAAATTTTAGGTGGTGTCATATTATTCCACAAGATTGGTTTACTTGAGAAATTTTAGGTGTTGTCATATTATTCCACAAGATTGGTTTATTGAGAAATTTTAGGTGGTGTCATATTATTCCACAAGATTGGTTTACTTGAGAAATTTTAGGTGGTGTCATATTTTTCCACAAGATTCGTTTACTTGAGAAATTTTAGGTGGTGTCATATTTTCCTTCCAAAGAACTTTCTTCTAGTTGGAGCATAATATTTTAAACCGTGAATAATGCGGGCAAGTTCTTTTCTTTTTTTAGTGCTAATCAACGACGACCTCTCCATACCTACCCATATAGTACAAAACAAGGGTCTTCTTTGCCGTCTATAGTAGTATAGTTTATCTTAAAAATACATTCCCATATAGTTTTATAGTACAAAACAAGGGTCTTCTTTGTCATGATTATTAAATTCTAACAGAGAGCGGGTTTTCGGGTCTTGGGCTAGATGTACATTCGTATAGGATAACCTAAAGTTCAGGCCCATTGAGGCCTAGAAGACGTTTGCAGATTTGGGAAAAGATGAAGAGATTTTCTAGTGGTAGCATGAGCGATTATGGAGACTTTTTGAAGTTATTGTCACGGTCACGTTGACTTTTTTGAGTTATTTTTTTCTTTACTTTGACCATGGTCATCCCAACCCGTCGGGTTTGCAGGAAAATTGCTGAATGAGATGTACAGAAAAAGTGTTGCCTTGTATTAGAAATGTATTTCCTTGGTATAGTTGTAAATACACACTGCAGCAGCAAATACAAGAGGTTCGGGTTGTCTATAAAAGTAGAAATATTTGTGTAAATTTTCTTGAAACTGACTTTAAGACCCGAAGCAAGATTGAAACATGTGAGGACTCTAGAGAGGTTCTTTGTAAAAGGAAGTAGCTCTTATTCATAGTGTTATCTTAGAATCGCTACGAAATGTTTGTTTATTTCGAACTGAGTTTCATTTTAAATCACACCTTCTGTTAGATTAGCACCCACAAATATTTTGGTAAAATGCAAAATAAATAAGGTAAACTTTTATGTCAGATTGTTGATGAAGTGTAACGGATTAATATAAAACAGGTGAAACAGAACACGGGTTTAAACACCCCTTAAGGACTATCTGATGATCGGTAAGTTGGTAACTTTCGGGCATTCTATAATCTATATTATCGTAATTCTATGAAACCAAATCAAAATTTACATTTAATTAGAAGTTACAGATTATTGAATTTGATTTTGATTCAGCATGTCAGGATTGGCGTTTGCAAGGCGTAATCAAGATGCTACTATACATTCTGGCAGATTAAACAACTTGTAACTCTTTGAATCCTTTCATTTCAGATGAACGTGTCTCGTTAGCAATAAGAAACTAGCTAGTCAAATAATTTGTACTCACAAAAAGTATAGTAATAAATCAACCAGGGTCATTTTTTTTATTAGATAAACATAAAAATTCATATGTTTCGAATAATCAACAGTTCAGCAGCGGACATACATCAACAATTCAGAGAAGCACGGCCTTGTACCTTGTGAAAAAACTTAGAAAATTCAGTACGGATGTGCTTCTGCTTAAAACTTGCAATAATCACTTTGAATGGTATCGAGTGCTCGCAATTCGCGATTATTTAGAAACTTTTTTTTTTTTTTTTTGAAAGGCGATTATTTAGAAACTTAAAATAGAAACTAAGGGGTAAGGGCACATTCATAATTCTACCCTACTTGTTACTAACCATTACTAAAACTAACTGTTTCTACTTCACATACTCGGCTTTATTCAAATATACATAAGACACTAAAACTTAAAAAAAAATAAAAACACTTACTTGACGTGATTGCATTTGCCACGGCTGAGACCCGTACGCAGACCCAGGAGGCGGTGGCGGTGCACTAAACGTCGGCGGTCCAGAAGCCGGTTGCATCCCCCCTCTCGGCGGCGCTCCAAA
The DNA here is from genome assembly GCA_021014915.2 of Artemisia tridentata subsp. tridentata. Lineage (NCBI taxonomy): Eukaryota > Viridiplantae > Streptophyta > Magnoliopsida > Asterales > Asteraceae > Artemisia > Artemisia tridentata. The sequence goes on along the minus strand of CP139508.1, from coordinate 19,024,073 downwards.
ACTCAGCCCTCTCATCTGATTCTCACTCCCAAAAATGACGACATAGTTTGTTGAGGCGGCGGAGGTCCTATCACTCCAACACCACCACTTTATTTCTAAAACACATAAAAAATCAAGTTAAATTAAATCAAAACAGCCGATTCAAAACCATATATCACCATCATAATTTAAACAACTTTCACTTTTTTATTCAAAAATCAAGTCCTATTGTTTTTCTAAAAATCCCACAGAATCTAGAAATATGTGAGGTTTTGAAGAAAAAAAAAATCCAAGTTTACAAGCTTAAACATGTTTTTGATTTTCTTATCTTATATAAAAGGAAATCCAATAATCATTCATCATCACATACGGATCCATCTAAACCAAAGTTCATAAGCAAAACTACTTTCAATATAAAATACACCAAAACCATCAAAAGATATACTCGTAGAGAAAATAATAGTTTATTCAAAAACCTCAAATTCAACTTAAATATGTAAAAACAAACGCAACTCAATAATTACCCGCTCGGTCCACAAGTCAAAATACAGAAACTTTTCACAATATAACCTTTTGATGTATACTTATTATGCTGAATTACACCGTCAAATACATCCAATTGTTGATCATGAATCAATGTGATGAAAAAATAATCAAAGCCCTAATTTTACAAGTTACAGTCGAGTGTAAATTTGTGATTGGAATATGGAATTGATTAAGGGGTTTTTGTTTTAATGTTGTCGATTCGAATATGAAGTTGAATGTTAATGTTGTCGATTGGATACTGGGCTGATGTGGTTCGTGGTGTTCTACATTGAAAAATGACAGCGACGATGTTGTGGAAGTGGTGCAGCGACGATGTTCATAAGCAAAACTACTTTCATTTTCGTATGGTGCAGATACGCATGAAATGGGTTTGGTGGAATTAGAATGTGTGTATGTGTGATGGCTTGTGTAAATCTTGCATTTTTTGTTCTAATAATGTTTGACAATTAAGATATCGGTGGGTTTCCTAGAAAAAAATAGTGTTGACTTGAAGTTGTATGTTAAGAAATATGGTGGTGAAGATAGGAGATGGTGGTGGGGGTGGTTATTGCTAGAGATGAAGATAGATAATGAAAGATGATGAAGTTAAAAATGAGGTGAAAAGACCAAAATACCCTCAAGTTAGGTGACTTAATGAGGCGTTAGTAATGGCCGTTAGAGGAAAGGACGAACGGCGGATAACGTTTCACAGTTAAGGACGAACGGCGCATTTTTTTCGGTCAAAGGACAAAGGCTGCGGTCAACGCAAACCACAAAGACAAACAGTGTAATTTACTCTAAAATTTATTTGATTATAATACTAACAAATCTTATAACAAAAATCTTGTTTGATACGATAATAAAAAAAGGAAAGTTTAAAGGCTAAATCCAAAACACACATCCAAGGCTGTCATTGAGTGGGCACACAAAGAGACAAAATAAATAAATAAATAAATAAATAAATGCCACCAATTGGATCATGTCAAAAAGTAATTGGATCATACCCTTCATCTCATTTCTCTCTACAATAGAGAGATTAAAAAAAAAAAAAAAAAACATGAAGAGATCAGTATCCTTTTCAGCAGATCCAACCATCGATGGAGATAATAATCTCGACACTTGCAAGATGAAGAAAAAGATCCGAGAAGATCTAGTAGTCCCAGAACTAGAAAACATGTCGGTAGTTTTGTCGGACGATAATCTCCTATACGAGATCTTAAGACCGAGAGTGTATAGAGGCAACAACTTGAGTGCCTCAGGAAGAATTAGCTGTCCAGATGATGACACAGTTGCACAAAACTTCCGATAAGAATGTAGAATACTAATGCAAAGATCTGTCACCCGATCCCTCACTTGAGGTAATGGAGTAATAGGGATTTCATTAGCCGCTGCAAAGTACAAAAAAAGAATAAATCTTTGTAGTATTCATAAAGAAAAATTGACATCCAAAATTAAACAAATTTAAATACCTTGCTTAAGAAATCAAGAAAAATGGGTGTCTAAATCAGCTGAGCGAAAAAGATTGCTCAGCATGCTTGTGCAAGGCAACGATAAAGTGGAGACACGTATTCTTCTTTGCCCATATACAGTAGTATAAAGAAGGGCACACTGGAAAGAACAATCTGTGCCATCTGTTAATTTATCATCATGTTTCAAAGTCACCATTATAGATTTGTCACAATCAACCTGCAAAATATCAGTTTCAATAAAAGTGATCTTATAAGCTAGGAACTCAAAGATTATAAAACTAATCACAAGCTTTAGCCAACTATAAAGAAAAGTGGATGAAGTGACGACTACGATCAAGAAAAGAACGCATGTGGGGTAGGTGGCTACTTCTGATTTTTATTTTCTTATTAATGTAACGTGTCCCTAAGTCTTGATTTATAGGCTGATACAGTTTTGTCATTACGTACTCTACTGCCCCGTAATACTTTTTTTTGTTTACATTTTCTTGTTTTTTTAAACGAGATTTGCTAGAACCAGATAAATTTTATAAAAACATTTTCACACAATGATATAACATGACACTTGGACCACTTATTTACTCATTTCATTCACAACTTTTTCTTTTATAGGTGAAGATCCTCTCAAGTTGTTAATAACTTGATTGGTCAGGTTTAAAAAATATTAGCCATTAGATTAAATCAATGAATAATTACTCTCATGGAATTTCTTTATTTCTATTTATCTTAATGCAATTTCTTTTTCCCTCCAATCTCCCACGTTTTTATTTATTCTATCCAATTATATTTTCTAAACCTTTTCTTTCCCACCTGACCAACGACTCACAACTTTAGACATAACCAGTTAATCAAGTATGAATGACATGAATAATACTATGTAACTCATATTGTCTAAGTTAAAGAAATATATAATCTCACAACATGGTACATACATACTTGTTTTCATTGTTGTTGGTAACTATAACCGTTGTCGTTGATGACGTTGTCTTGTATCTTTTTCGTTATCGATAACGTAATTAAACCATGTATAACAGTCAGCATTTTTCAGGTCCTTACTCAACCTTAAGCTTCGATAAATTTGTTTCAAGGTCTACTTGTTCACCCTTATGAGTAATTTTAACCTAAACCGCACACAACACATACCGGCACAACCAAAGGTCAAATAAACGTTTTAATAAGGTTTTTGTAATTTTCAAGAGATATTAGTCGTGTTTATACTTGATTTTCGTGTAAAATTTATTTTAAACGTAATGGTTCAAATCCAGTGTCTGAAACCGATCATTATCGATCCCAAGTGGGTCCCACACCATAAGATTATAAAAGATTACTAAAGTTTCAAAAACTAGCCCCTGTGAGAAGTTCGTCCGCCACACACTAAACTTTCAATTTTTGTCAAAAATGATCCTTGAACGGTTTTATAACCCTAGATAGGGTTTCATAATCACATTTCCATCTCTCATTTCACTCACACAACTCCGGCGCCGCTCCACTATTCCGGCGAGTTTGCCGGCGACCTTACCACCATACGCCGCCACGTTTTCCGATTGAAGAGGAGTGCAAGGAAGCTTTATTACGGGATTAGAGCGAGGGTAAGTCTTTATTAAAAGGGTGTCGTTGATTTCTGGATGAGTCGACTCAACTCGACCAAGTCAACTCACTGAGTTGAGTTGACCGGTTCCGGTTATGCTTTGCTTGTATATGTCTATGTTTCATTATTGTTGTTGTGGATGTGTTGACCCGTGGCTTATGGTGGTATTGTTATTGTTGTTATGATAGTCTTGGTTTTCAGTTTTGTGATATGCGTTTGGATTTGGTCAAAACCCTCGTAAGGTGTGTTTTGTTTGGATGCTTGGCGTAGTACGACCACAAGGGTGGTCTTGGGTTTGTTCGCGAAATTAATGACGCACCAAGGGGTGTGCTCGTGTTGTGTACCCACGATACAAGTCGTATCTTGGGGGACTTAGTTGATTTAGTTTCATTAGCATTGATTAATTTGTTACAACCTCGTTGTGGAGGTGAGTTTGTTGTGTGTTTGAGAAGCTAACGAGGCACCCATATAGGGTATGCTCGTTGTAGCTTAGTTGTGGCTAGACATACCCGTATAGGGTAAGTCTTGTCCACCACGAGGCTTGCGTAGTTGGTTTGCTCCTTTGGTCTTGTGGTTGAATCATTTTATAAAAACGTTTCGTCAAAATGTGTATCTTCCTTTTTAAAACAAAACTGTATGTGTTAGTATATGTGTGCGTGTGTTGGATTTGGTTTTGGGCTCGTAGGCCATCCGTTCTTGTCTTATGATTGGGTTAAGCTTTGAGCTCTTAAGCCCAAGGTGGTATATAATAGGTTGCGTTTGGTATACATTGGGCCGAAGCCCAATGTGGTATATAAATATGTTTGGGTTTTTATTTATGGTTTATTTGTATTGCAAATTGGTCTTTTTTTTTCTTTTTTTTTTTTTTTTTTTATACCTTCTCTTAAAGAGTGTCTTACTTTGAGAGCTTTTGTTGTCTTGGAATACCGTGATTGTGAGATTCTTTCATAGTTGTAGCACCATATATGGAAACCAAAAGCTAATGAAATTTAGAAGAAAAATAGTCGGAAAATACTAGTAAACATAGATCACAGGTATGAGTTGTGTACATGCCAAGGCACTTTGTGAATATGTTAATCTTTATAATTGACAGAAAAGTAATTTTGTCAGTTTTTAAATGGCAATTAAATATATGTTTCCACCTTTGTTACCATCACCCTCTGAATTTGTTAATCTTTATTGCTCATATAGGAAGGGGCAAGTTGAAAAGGAAGTCTCCAACGAGTGACTAAATATAGGAAGAATGGTAGAAGTTGAGGTAATTGCATGAAGAAGAACGGCTAAAAAAAAAGAGTAAGCACAAGAAAGAAGAGATTGAGATGATATAAATGTTTAACGCAAAATTTGCATCTTGAATGACTTGTTTGTCAAGACTGATATTAGCTTATTTCGTTATAGGTTGTAGTAAAACTTGTTTGTGACTTGTAAAACTTTGACCCGTTTAGCATTGTATGTCATGCACCTCTTGTTTCTTTGGTTGTTATCCAGATGAACTTGCAGAAATATTTGAATTGGTGTAGTGCTTGTTGATCGAGTGGGTATGCACTAACATTATTATGGGCATAATCACTTCATGAGTGCATTCTGTCACTCATTTTATTTACTTTGCAACATATTAATGTATTATTAGATATTCATCGTTTTATGGTACACAGAGAAGCACAAGCGTTTATGTGTCGATCAAACCCGCTTTGACGTGTGCTGAAAAAACCTACCCATTTTGACCCAGCAAAAAAGGTAGTCTAGGGTTGCAGAAGGAGAGTTGGATTCTTTAGTTTATGTTTTGTTTACTGCTATTCTTGTTGCTGCATTGAAGATGATTAAAGATTATAGAATCTGTTAAGTAAGATATATAAGCACTAGATGCAAAACAGGTAAGTTAGTTTACAACAAAATAAACTTCTTTAAAAAAACATCAATTTAATCCGAGAAATCGAAAGGGTTACTACATATGATCAAATCTTATAATGGGTCAATCTTCAAATCACAAAATACCCTAAAAAGTACCAAATTTTATTTCAAAACTCAATTGGGTATAAATAAAGATCACCGGAAAATTGACTTGTGTTTTGCTGGTGGTTTACGGAGGCCGCAGCGGCAGTGGTGGTGGTGGTGATTTACAACTTGGTAGATATCTTGTGCATAGGCCAAAAATATGCTCTCCCAAACACCCCTGTAATAAGTAGATATGTTGTTTGAAGTGTTATACGCTATATTTTGAGAATAAAAATATACTTCATTGAGGCTTTTCGAAACAGCTTAAATATGATTGTGGAGTTGCTTAATACATGTTTTTCTTGAACCAACTTGAAAAGGAAAAACCGACTTTTGTACTTTCGAGAAACTAGAACTAACCAAACGCGCACTCTTTCTCAACTAAATGACAACGAAAGCTTGAATATAACAAACACAATGTTGGGATGGTCGTGATGAACCTTGTATGGTGTACTCAAATGGCCTAACTTGGACCTGATGCCATTTCCGAAGGTTATGTTTGTTAGCTATAAGCAAACATCTTGATACCAAACTTAGTATCGGTTGGGCAGCTAATAAGGGTAACGTTTGTTAATGTTGTTAGGGCTTAGGTGCTGAACTTTACTTCTGTGTTTTGATTTTTGATTTTTTAATTTTAAATATCTAGTCTTAGTGATGCTACAGAGAACCAAAATATTTGTGGACAGACTATTTTTGCTCGGTTATAGCCTAATTATCAGTAAATTTTCAAATACAAAGAGGTTCATTGGAAGGAATTCACAGATTCCATAGTGCAGGCCGACATGAAATTGTGGCCTTTTAGGGTCATACAAGGGCTACCCGACACACCTAAGATTGTCGTCTCCTATAAGGGTACAAAGTTGCAATTATCGGCGGAAGAAACTTCGTCAATGATTCTTGGCAAGATGAAAGAAACTGCCGAACTTTACCTTGGAAAAAGCTGTGAAAAAAGCGGTGATAACGGTCCCAGCTTATTTTAATGACACACAACGTCAAGCAACAAAGGACGTTGGTGCTATTGATTAGCATTAGAGTTTACATCTCACCTATTAATGGAGTAACTACACAAGGTCTATAAACACTCTTTAGGACCAGGTGCAATTAAGAGAAATCGAAGCTTTTTTCAAAAATAAACACTACCAAATATAATTCTATGGGGGTCCCGTGACACCGCGAGACACCCCATAGTAATTTTACACCGCCGCCCCTAGACTTTAATTTTTGGCAGTTTTGGCCCTAGGGTTTACTCAACCCTAAACCTAGTCTATATAAGCTCATATTAAACATTTCTAGGGTTTATTATACCCTCTAAAATCCGGCAGCCGCCCTCCAATTTCCAGCCACCTCCGGCCACCTCTCCACCACCCACTGCCACCCCACACCACCACCTCTAATGTTACACCACCACCCAAATCCCTTTATCCCATCTCTTGCGCCTCGTATTCGAAGAACACGTGCCCAAGAACACCTCCCACCACCACAACGCGCCACCACCACCACGTATTGGTCGAGATTAGTATAGATCCGAGAGGTTTGAAGGTGTTTAGATCGAGTGGTCGAGATTAGTATAGATCCGAGAGATTAGTATAGATCCGAGAGGTTTGAATCGTTAATCACTTTTGGTTATTTTTGTTATTGTTTTAGTGGTTTTAAAATGGATAAAACTCGTTATTAGCTTTGTGATTTAAAAACGGTTATAAATCGATCAGACTTTCATCAACCTCGACCACCGGAAGGTGTTAAAAGACGATTCTTGTTATTTACAATTGGTATCAGAGCCAGGTTATGTAATTGTTATGTAATTGTTAGGAATCATTGTAACTTCTCACTAAAATAAACATCCTTAATTGTTAGGAGACTGCTCTACTTCAGTATTGCTTTTATCATTGTTATGTAATTTTTAGGAATCATTGTAACCAATTCACGTATATCTCCAGCTGGAGGGAGATTGTTAGAAACAAAGCTGGACGATATTTACGTGAATTGGAATTAGACAACTAGTTTTATCTCCAGTATATCTCCAGTAGTGGGAGAATGGAATGGTGGGGAGCAGTTTACAAGCCCATTTCCAGGAGCAGTTAATTAGTAATCGCTTTAGTATTAGTAGCAGACTATGTTTTATTTTGAACATTCTCAGTTTTTTTTGTCAAGTATTACCTTTGTATTGGAGACTTTGGCCATCTCGAAACGGGCCACTTTATTTCCGTTCATTCAATCAAATTGTCAGCTTATTTTATCTAGACCCTATCAGTATATATTGTAGAAAGGTAGCAATCTTCATTGATATACATTATTTCCTTATTAAATACGTAACAATCTACAACATAATTCAAGACAAGAAAACAAAACATAAAAAGTTCCTTAAACTTTATGACTTATGACTAGACATTATACAAAATCAATCAAGCATTAAGTTACCGATACATGCATCTTCATCCAAAGCCGATCATCCACTGACAATAAATCTTTGACTTGGCGCATTGTTGGCCTTTCCTGTGGGTTGTCGTTCAAACATGCCCGTGTGACATTCAAAATTAAATGAGCTAGTTTCTCAACTAGAGGTGATGGTCGCGGAATCCGTCTATCTCCTACATTGGCCAGCAATAGATCATCAGTCGACATTGTTGGTAGACATGATATAAGTTCTCCAGGATGCTTTCCCATAATCACTTCTAGTGCAACAACTCCAAAACTATAAACATCGCATTTCTCTGTCGCCACCATCGTATAAGCAAGCTCTACATTGAAGGAAGCAGGACAATCCAAAAAAAGTTGTTATATAACTTGAGAATAAGTATGTATCGTATATATAACTTTAAAATATATGGTAGTTACCTGGCGCAATATAGCCATAGGTGCCTACAACCACAGTCCAATTCGATGAATCCATCTTTAGAAGCTTCGCTGTTCCAAAATCCGAGATATGTGCCTCATAATCAGAATCGAGAAGGATATTAGCTCCAGAAATGTCTCTATGAATTATAGGTGTTGTGCAATCATGGTGCATATAAGCAAAACCATTCGCTACAGCCCTAACGATTCTTACCCTTTTCAGCCAATCCACTTCCTTTGCTGTGATATCGCTACTTAAGAGCGATTTTAGACTTCCCTTCTCAAGATATTCGTAAATTAAAAATGAGTGACGAGCATGGAAGCAGTATCCATAGAGTTTAACTATGTTTCTGTGCCTTATGTTTGTCAATGCTCGTACCTCATTTAGGAAGCCTATATGATCATCACCCTCAGATGATGAATGAAGTTTCTTCACAGCTACTAAATTGTTGGGTTGCAACACAGCTTTATACACAGTACCATATCCTCCAATCCCAATACAGTATGCATCATCAAAATCATTTGTTGCCTTGATGATTTCATCATACATCGCCTGTCCATCAAAACTTGTTATTGAGAAAAAATTGCCACCTTCTTCGCCTGATGGTATATGTGGAGAAGTTCTCTCTCTATGTCGATAAGCAATGAGGCCACACATGAATAAACCAAGTAAAAGAGCCGCAAAAAGTGGTACCACAGTTACAAGGATGAGCTTATGATGAAAATGATTATTTTTCTTCATTATCTTTTGACTTTCACAAAGTTTCAAACCTGTAACATTTCCACACAGACCATCATTTCCTTGAAATGCTTCTCCAGAGACATTTTGAAAGACAGCACAAGGGGGAACGAGACCAGTGAGCTCATTGTAAGACAGGTCTATATCAATCATTCCTGGCAATTTACTGAAACCATTAGGAATTGAACCAGATAGCTTATTGTGAGAAAGATTCATCATTACCAGACTTTGTAAACTTCCAATTTCCGATGGTATCTCTTTTGTGAGTGAATTCCTAGATAAATCAAGAACATTGAGTTGCCTTAATTTACCGATCTCCGATGGGATCATTCCGCTGAGCTTGTTATTACTAAGATCTATGTGATTGATTTGTGCCCAATCACCAATATATCTTTGTAATGACCCGTTCAACCTATTTTTGGATAGGTCAAGAGTAAGGAGACCATGCAGTGACCCAAGATCTTGAGGTATAGCACCTGAAAGGTTGTTATCGCTCAAGTTTAAATTTAACAAACTTTTCATCTCCCCAAACTCCTTTGGAATTCGACCAGCCAAATGATTAGAAGAAAGATCAAGCCCTTGAATTGAATTTCCCAACGATGAAGTGATTGAACCATTGAGTTGATTATTGCCCAATTTTAAATCAGTTAGATTCTTCAAATTCCCTAATTTTGGAATGGGTCCGGAAAGTTGATTTATGTGCAGATAAAGGGTGTTCAAAGACTTCAAATCACCCAACGACGAAGGAATTGAACCATTGAGTTGATTTTGCCACAATTCTAAATTAATTAGATTCTTCAAATTCCCTAATTCAAATGGAATGGGTCCAGAGAGTTGATTTTCGCACAATACTAAATCAGTTAGATTCTTCAAATTCCCTAATTCAATTGGAATGGGTCCAGAGAGTTGATTTTGCCACAATTCTAAATGAGTTAGATTCTTCAAATTCCCTAATTCAAATGGAATGGGTCCAGAAAGTTGATTTGTGTACAGAAAAAGGATATTCAAAGACTTCAAATCACCCAATTCAATTGGAATGGGTCCAGAAAGTTGATTTTTGTACAGATAAAGGATATTCAAAGACTTCAAATCACCCAATGATGAAGGGATTGAACCATTGAGTTGATTTTCGCTCAAATCTAATTGAGTGAGACATTTCAAATTACCTAATTCAATTGGAATGGGTCCAGAGAGTTGATTTATATTCAGAGAAAGGATATTCAAAGATTTCAAATCACCCAACGATGAAGGAATTGAACCAGAAAGTTGATTTTGCCACAAATAAAGGAAATTCAAAGACTTCAAATCACCCAACGATGAAGGGATTGAACCATTGAGTTGATTATTGCTCAAATCTAATTGAGTGAGAGACTTCATATTCCCCAATTCAATTGGAATGGGTCCAGAGAGTTGATTTATATTCAGAGAAAGGATATTCAAAGATCTCAAATCACCCAACGATGAAGGAATTGAACCAGAAAGTTGATTTCCCCACAAATAAAGGAATTTCAAAGATATCAAATCACCCAACGATGAAGGGATTGAACCAGTTAAATTGTTTCTGTAAAGACGCAAAATGGTTAACTGGCTTAGTTTAACAATGGTAGGTGGAATTACACCAGAGAACTGATTGGTTGAAAAATCAAGATGGACAAGTTTGGACAGTAGTCCAATTTCTGGTGGGATGGGACCAAAGAAGCTGTTTACACTAAGATTAAAATGGGTAAGGTTGCCTAGAATAGAGAACGGGAACTGGTGAAGCGTACCTTTTAACTCAGATGTAGAGAGGTTCAACCGGTTGATGTTCCCATCAGCATTGCAAGCAATTCCAAACCAAGAAGGGCAAAGAGCGGGTGAACTAGTATTCGTTGGAAGGGGTGTCCAAGAAGATACAATTTGGGAGTTGTTTGGTATTTTAAGGGTTGCTTTCCATTTTTGAAGAGCATTTGCTTCCTCCAAAGAAGCAGAAGTAAAGTTTGGTACAAATGAGAGAGCAGTGAGTAGTAGAGCTAAAGATAAAAATAAGAAGTTTGAAGTAGCCATTGCTTGCTTTTGCATGTTTTTTTTCTTTCTATAAAGTGAAGGTTTGTATGTCTCTATTTATACTTGAGCTAGCCTTTTCTCATAAATCAATTTCCATTTCTCAGAAATTAAATATAACAGTAGGTGGTGTCATATTTTTCCACAAGATTCGTTTACTTGAGAAATTTTAGGTGGTGTCATATTTTCCTTCCAAAGTGCTTTCTTCTAATTGGAGCATAAAACTTTAAATGTGTTCCAAAATAAATTTCCAAAAGGAAGCTGATTTGCTCACGGATGTTTTTTATTCATCCACAGATTTTTAAAATGAATTGACGATTATACCCCTCAACTCAACATTATTTTATCAAGATTGATTCCTTCTGCCCCCATCAGTGTCTTTGTTGACCCTAAAAAGATATTCGTGTAGCACCAGTAACGGTGTAACCCATCAAGTATAAACTCGTTTCCATATCAATCTCACATGTTGTTGGCTATGAAAGATCTACAGAACTAGTGCCCTTTCAAATTGACGAGAATTAATCCGACCAAATTTTATACCGTACCTATGTCCGTAGTTGTTTTCTTTTACGAGAACACGAAACTCGGACAGTATCGGACTGAAACTATATGTGTTCATCCCAATATGCAAAAGTTTTACACATTGGAATCCTATTAGTTTATTATATCTTTAGTTTTACACATATGCAGAAAAATAAAGCGATCCCAAACGCCTCAGTTTAAAACTTTAGTTTTATTGTTTTGGGCTGTTGTTTACTGTTTTGTTTAGCAATCAACATACAAAACCATGATAGCAATGAGAGAGTGGCGAACACCTATATAACTACATAAGATCTGATATTTTTATTTTTATCCTTGCAATTGCATTTATACTACCTTCAAGCTTCGGCAATGTGCAAAAATTGAGAGCGAGATTGCAACGTGCCACGGAAAAATCGAGATATGATATACTCCGTATTTCAATGCATAGTTTGCACCAACATGAGTCAAACATGGTGGAAACAAATCATGCCAATCTTATTGTGTAGCAAAGAACGACCCGCAAAAGTGAGATGGTCGGAGATGAAGGCGCGAAGAAAGTGGGAACCAAGGGTATGCTGATCGATGACTTTGGAGTTGGCAAGGCGTTAGAAAATAAAAATTGGGTAAATAACGTGGAGGGGTATATTGGTCAATTAACGTAAAAAATCTGTAGATGAATAAAAATGTTCCGTGAGAAAATCAGCTCCCTTATTTTATCCAAAAAAGTCTAAAAGAAGTGCAGAAATATGGGGCATGCCAACCCTTTCAAATCCATACGGTAATCAAATTCCAGTTGATTGAAATATCTTTTTATTTAGTTTTGAAGATATGACGTTACTCATTGGCAGTAATGTCGTTGCTAATGTGAGTTCACAAAGTATAGGTTTAGCGGATTATCATTTGTATGTTATTAATCACCATTAACTTTATTGTTCGTAAGGTGCTTGATGAAATTCCTAGTAAAATATAGCAATTCATCCATGTTGAACCTTTTAGGACGTGTAGTAAAGAATAAACTAGTGTAACAGTCCAATGTTAGTAAGCATTGAACATTTGAACATATAGAGTTTTTTTGGACCAATGATTGATTGATATTTTATAAAAGTTATTTATATAGTCTTCATGGTAAATTCTCAATTGATGTCATCTGTTTATCTGATACTTTTTGTTGTATTTATGTTTAAGCGTAAAGAAGAAAAGTGCCTGTAAAATCACGTTCCGTGAGAAATCAAATTGATCACGAATTGGGAATGAACGAGCGTCTGGTATCCATAAAATCACGTTCTGTGAGAAATCATTTTTTTTTTTTTGGGACGGCGGCATTGCATAGAAAACTAGCCAAAGCTAGAAAAAGGAGATTACATAGAGACTATAGTAGCTATAGGGTTTTGTAACCAACCTATCCAACTAAATTTACATTTAGGATTCCTAGAAGACAGCCACATAAAAGATTGAGAAACTATGAAGTCAAATTGATCAAGTAAATGAAGGTTGACGTATTTAATAACCAATGAAAAGTCAGAGAATGCTGCAACGTTGTTAGGATGGCAGCACGAGCTTGAAAGCATTACACAGAGGCAAAAAGTGCCAAGTAAAAACATTAGGTACAAGATACTAAAACCTAATGAAAAAATGAAGTATCATGCAGTTATGATACTATGGCATACTTTCCTTTGTTGTTACGAAAGTTCAGTTTTGAGGCAAATGGTGTATATCCTTCTTACTGTTTGTTATAAAATGATTTGAATGTTGATTCCATTTGTATTACAGATTGAGAAATTCATGTTTCACATCCAAAATATTGCTAACTGGGGTAGGCTGCTCACACAAGAACGGTAATAGGCCACTTCTTAACTGAATTCTAAGTTGCAACTACATAATTGATATTCTCAAAATTTGTATTCAACTTCTTTTTTTTTTTTTTTTTTTTTTTTTTTTTTTTTTTTTTTTTTTTTTTTTTTTTTTAATATTTCAAGTCCATTATATTGAAGACGTCAACCAACATTTTTAGCAGTCTATTTTGTGTAAATTTCTTGATCGTTACAATTCCCATTTGAAGCAATCTCTTATAAGTGAAGACGATGGCATGGATAATTCTTATTTATCTAAACCGAATATATTTATTTGTGTGTGTTTCATATCGGTGTCTATGTATCTATGTAATTTCATGTATCTATTTAAGTTTATTGATCTTGTTTGACCTCTTTTTTATTGTTCAAGCAAATCATCATCTTTACGTGACCTCTCAAACAAGTTGTAAATATCTACTACAACATTTCTTTAAAACAAGAGTAAATTACACAGATCGTCCTTGTGGTTTGCGTTGACTTTCACGTATGGTCCAATGACGTTTTTTAAGCAAATAGTCCGTAACTCCGAAACCCTTAACAACCACGGTCCTTTGCCAAACGGACGTTAAATTTGACCGTTAAAGTCCCCCACATGCATTGCACACGAGGGTAAGATTGTCTTTTCCATTAGACCACCTATTTAAATTTAAAATAAAAATATATACTTTAATAAATATAATGACATATCCCATTTCCCCAACCAAACAAGTCAACCTCCACAATTAGTCTAAAAACCAGTCAACCTACCACTAAAACTTAACTCATCACCACCATTGGTCACACCACACTTTTTTACCACCACAATTGAGTATAAATCAATTTCCATTTCTCAGAAATTAAATATTAGATGGTGTCATATTTTTCCACAAGATTGCTTTACTTGAGAAATTTTAGGTGGTGTCATATTTTCCTTCCAAAGTGCTTTCTTCTAAACCGTGAAGAATACGGGCATGTTCTTTTCTTTTTTTTAGTGCTAATCAACGACGACCTCCCCATACCTACCCACTTAACCCAAACTTTATTGACAACATGGTATATGAGTGCTTTCTTCTAATTGGGGCATAAAACTTTTAATGTTTTCTAAAATAAATTTCAAAAACCACTAATGATACGTTGTGCCAAAAAAGTCTAAAAGAAGTGCAGAAATATGGAGCATGCCAACCCTTTCAAATCCATATGGTAATCAAGAAATATATATCTATTTGTGACATCACCAATTGCAATTTCATATTCAAGTGATCGCTTAATTAGATGACATTTCTCAGGTTTAACATTTAATATCTTTTCTTACACACTAAAATTTCATTGCAACTAACTTACCGCACACTTTTATAAAACAAAATTGCGACCTGCTATTTTCACCAAGTATACTTGTCATATAACATCAAAATTGATTATTTAGCAATTTTTAAATATGTTAATTTTTTAAAAAAAGATGGCATAGACCGGAGACGAAATAATCTAACAAAAGAAAATCCCTAGAGAGTGATAGCAATTTTTTAATCACTAATACAAAACAAGTGGTCACAAGTTTCACTAGTACAAAACAAGGGTCTTCTTTGCCGTCTATAGTTTATCTTAAAAATACATTCCCATATAGTATTATAGCCGTGGAAATTCTGACCCAGTTATGTATGAATGAGTCAATGTGAGATATTTTTAATCTCTAACGGGTCAAACGAGTACAATAAAAAAAGTTAGCTAAAGAAAAAGGGTCCAAAGGGGTTGAAGGTTTCACATAGTGTACAATTTATTCAATGACATTGGTTGATAAGATTATGTATTTTATTGTCATACGTGTCACACCGATTATTTATAATAAGATTTAATTAAAATTTGCACCAAAGTTGTTTCTGGCAAACCAATTAGACCCGTACCATGTTGCTAAACCCAATAGACGAGCCCATGTTGCCACCTCTATCGTTTTCATTAAGCACAACAAGGAGAAATTAGATGCCCTATGAATAGTTAGAGACACCAAGACTCGTGCACTTTTTTGGATCGCCAACTTTTAGAAAATCCATACAGTTTGACTTTTAATATTGTGTGTAGAGTCGTTAACGATCACACCACCTGGTACACCATGCAAATGTGTTTTGCCAATGCAAGTTGGCCTTTGAAATGGCTACCGGACTTTTCATGAAATCAAGTCAAGCTCGAATTATGGGAGCAAATGAAGAAATCCAAGATTTAGAAAAGACGGTCGTTATGATTAACTTGCTACCCCTTGATGAAAAATTTGAAAACTTCACCGTGTATGTAACTACTCAAAGATTATGGCTGAAACAAGTGCCTATTAAGAACTCTCTTTTTGGCGAATATGAAGTATTGTTTGTGAAGTATCCATGTACCTCTATACTAAGATATCAAGTTAATGGCCGTGTCGGGAGGGTTTGGGCAACAGTTTAAAACGAGACTTTTTTCAGTATCGGTAGAAACGACCGGGTTGACCCTAATACACTTCATTATCCATTTAACCCGTTTCTGTTATTGGATATTTTTTTTTCATAAAGTTTGCCAGATGTATAAAATACAACCCAAACTCATTAATATGTAAATGGGTCGAAACTAACATGGTAACAGGTTTGGGTTGAAACCGGCCTTTTCGACAATTATTCACGGGTGGGAGTGGTTGAAACAGTCTTTTTAAGTCTCATCTACCCAGCTCGACCCACAAATAAGTAAATGAGTCGAAACTGTCTCATCTACCATACTTCTAGGATCAATTCGTTTGAACTCGAAAGTTAAACTGAATTTTTTCTTGCTTATCATCACACAACAGTAATGGTGGACCGTATGGTCACGGAAACAATGGTAGGGACATAAAGCCCCTCGGTGTCGACATCAGTTAGCAAAGGTCTAGCTATAGGCTAAGTGGTGGCAAAAGTTGCAAAAATAGTTTTATTAGCAGTGGTAGCTGTGGTTGTAGTCTTCGTTGCTACTTTGCTTCAATTGGTTAAACGTAGGGAAGCGGCCCTCACATACATGCACTGAAGGTGAAAGTGTGTGAGAATGCAAAGCATGGCAACTCTCTGTTCATCAGAGACATTGTAGTCAGTTTGTTTAGGAATAAGAATTCAATGTAATAACTACTATAGCAAATGGTGTATTGTTAGCTTAAAAGTTATTGCAAAGCTTCACATCTGATAATGTCATTTTGGAAATGAATAATTACATAAAAGTTATTGCGCTTACGAACCAAGAGTTGAGATCAGTATAGAACCATCATTGACCATAGAACCATTGAACCCATCCCAACCATCCAATCCAATTTGATCCAAAAGCTGAGATTAAACCATTTATTTACACTTGAAGGGCAAAAAAGTCAAATATATAAACAAACAAAAAATACGTACCTTCATTTTTTTCCAGAAAACACACACACACACACACACACACACACACACAAACACTCCTTTTCCCAACCCCTTCTCTGCTCTACCATCATCACACCGATCCACCATCATCATAAACACAAACACTCTCAAACATCACCTTCATCATCACCGATCCACCATCATCACCGATCCGTCATCATCACCGATCCACCATCATCACCGATCCACCATCATCACCGTGTCTGAATTTAGTTTCAGGTGGGGAATTTAGGCTGTTTCCTTATGTTAACTTAGTTCCTAGATTTAGTAAGCAAGCACGCTCTAACTATAATAGGGTAAATCAGTATGCCTACTAGTTTTTTTCTCTTCTTAATGGGTCCGGATTAGAAAACAAAGCGATGCATGTTATATATGATTCGACTGCCTAATGGCAAAAAAGAGGCTTTACATCATGCCTCATTCCTCCTCAAATATATCCATAATGCACTCTTTGGAGTTTGGATTAGGTATCCAAAATCATATATGATTTTTGATACAATCATATATGATTCTGATACAATCATATATGATTCCAGTTGCATGTTTTATCTGTTTTGTGACATGTCTTATCTGATTTTTTTTTTTTTTTTTTTTTTTTTTTTTTGTGTGCAGGATGATTAATGAAAAACTTTAAAGTATATCTCGTGAGAAGGTTGAACTTGAAGATCTTCATATTGGCATAGTCGTCCTAAACCTGCTCCTGTTAAACAATCCATCCAAAGCTTCAACCAAAGGATGGAACTGATGCAAGTGAACAAGCAACGAGAAATGTCGCAGCTGAAAAAGCGACTATCGCTCCTTGAATAACATACTTTGTTTAGATTTGGACAATTATTTATTTTTATTGCACTGTTGGAAAATTGTTATGAGGATCTTGATTGAATACTTTTTTTTGATGTTGAAGCAGATTCTTATGAAAATTGTCTATTTTCATGTCTTTTCTATAAGTTTAATATCTGTAACATGTGATTTTATTTGAATCACATGATTCAAAAAGAATCACATAATGAATCATATATGATTCATAATGAATCATATATGATTCTTTATGAATCATATATGATTCTTTTTTAATCATATATGATTTTTGTTTATTGTTTTAGCAGACTATTTTTTACTGAACATAAATGCAAGATGTTAAATTACAATAAAAACTTTAAAACATACAACAAAAATAGTAAATAAAAGACTACCATCAGATTTTTATAATACCATCAGAAATTGTTCAATACTAAATCAAATTTTACCAAAAGACTACCCATCAGAAATTGTTCAATACTACATCATATTTTACCAAAAGACTACACATCAGGTTTACCACATAAACTACCATCAGACTATACCAAAGGACCATGAATTTACTAGATATGCTACCACCAGCCTACACATCAGTTTGACACAATCGCTTAATCATCACTTTTGCAACCTCTTGATTCTCAACGTCATCTTTTTGTTTCTAACGATCGGCCCTGTTCTTGGTTTATCAGAAGTCGTAGCCCTCTTAACTGTTTGCTTTATAAAATTCTCTTTAGGCTTATGTGCAACAGATTTTGATCGACCTGCATAAAAATTTTAAATGTTAATAACCATAAAATAATCTAATAGAATCATATATGATTCACATAGAATCATATATGATTTCTGTTTGACAGAAGGAGGTTGAGGTTTGACAGAAGATTCTGTGTGACAACTTTTGATTTTGGATCAATGCATCAACCAAATGATGAAGTTGTGAACCAAATCCAACCACAGTTCCAACATAATCACCCATGCTATAAAACATAATTATCAGTCTGGAACTTGTAAGGAATTTTAATTATTAATAACCCTAAAATAATATAATTCTGGAAGAATCACATATGATTCAACCAGAATTACATATGATTCTACCAGAATCATATGTGATTCTACCAGTATCATATGTGATTCTTGTAGAATCAAACAAGCACTAATAGGCTGATATTTCAGCTTAACTCTTTAAAACTTCATTGTTCAGCAACTAATCTACTAGAATATTGATTATTAGAAACCTTGGATTAAATTTGAGCACAAAAAGGGGCTTATGAAAGACTGTGCAGACTGCAACATTGGTTCTGTTACAGAAGTTGCACAAAATTGGCCAAAAACACCTCAAAAGCTAATGAAATGCTACCAACTCTCGATTACCCACTTTACTCACTATATTGATCACAGAAGAAGCAAAAACAAAGCTTAAATCTACTTAGTCCTATATTAAGCAATCATGATCAGAATATAGCCTCAATTCAAGACTAATCACTTAATACCTATGAAATCCTTAAAATTAGCTTATCTGAAACTACAAGCTACTTATTTAAACTAAAATAAGCTAGATCAAACCTAAAAAAAGTGCAAATGAACAGTGACATAGCATTTAACCTATTTTAACCGCTAATGCCAAACACCCCCTTAATATTCTAAAAATACATTTTTAAGCTAATTTAGACCAATATAAGCTAGGATTCTGAAACACCAATGTTTAAATAAGTAAATTAAGCTCTAATGAACATTTTTAAACTAGAAATAAGCTAATCTATATTAACCTACTTTTTTTAAGCTAATTTAGACCAATATAAGCTAGGATTCTGGAAGAATCACATGAATAATCATATGTGATTCTTCTAGAATCACATGAAGAATCATATGTGATTCTGGAAGAATCACATGTGATTCTGGAAGAACCACATGTCATTCTGGAAGAATCATATGTGATTCTGGTAGAATCACATATGAACTGATGTGTAGACAAAGTTTTCTGAGGCAATATCTCACTGATTTTTGACCATATTCCTACAAGACCCTACTGAAATGGAACCAAAGCTTAGAAATCCACTAGATATACTGTCATGAACTCATGAGAAGCAACAACAAATCCTAAATCTAATTCCTAAGTAACAAGCTTATTCAAATCAGTTATGACTAAAAAACTTGGGAATCCACCAAAAACTTTCAAAACTATTCAAAACAGATTTATCAAGAAAGAATCTAAACTTTATTAAGGGTTTCCTCAAAAATAGAGTATGTAAACACGCTTACCCTTAAAGCAATATCCAAAAAGGCTTGGCGTGTATTAGGACGTCCTAGAATTAAACTCCACAAAGAGTCAGGAACTTGATGTACATGATCACCATCACGTATATCTTTTCCACAATTATTATCTGAGCAACATATATCATCAAGAAGCTTAAATGCAGACTCAGGCAAAAAAGGAGCTTCACTAAAAAGTCGGCTGAACGACTTATCATTTGCTGGCAAAGCATCCAACAAACACTTGGCCTTCAATAAGAAAGATAATACCAATCAAACTCAAAAACAGGTGAAAAACCTGAAACATCAGTATAAGAGTATAAGCACTAAAAACATCAGTATAAGCTAGAATCATATATGATTTTAGTAAGAATCACATATGATTCTAGTAGAATCATATATGATTCTACTATAATCATATATATGATTTTACAAAAACATCAGTATAAGCACTAAAAACATCAGTATAATCACTAAAAACATCAGTATAAGCACAACTATATATAAGCACTAAAAACATCAGTATAAGCACACGGCTACTCGTGAGACCATTAACATGTTTCAAGAGCTCCGTAGTGCCAGATGTCTCACATGTGATTCAAGTCACTAAACGGAAAAACCGCCTAACAAACACTTAGCCTAATAAGCAAAATCTACAAAATAAAGCAACAAAACCTAAACATAAGCAACAAAATAAGCAACAAAATAAGCAACACCTATTGCTAATATCCCAAAAATAAACAACCACTAAAAACGTAAAATAAGTAACAAAATAAGCATATGTGATTCAACAAAATATATCACAACTATTTCCTAAATCATATGTGATTCAACAAAATATCACACCTATTTCTAAATATCTGATAAGCAACAAAATATACAAAATAAGCAACACCTATTTCAAAATATACAAAATAAGCAACAAAATAAACAACAACCACTAAAAATATCTAATGCTAATCAACTAAATAACTGATAAGCAGATTTATACAATATCTAATGCTAATCAACTAAAAATAACCGAAATATGAAGAAAAAAAAAAAATAACCGTAATATGAAGAAAATTACCAGCAACGCGAGAAGAGACCTTCATTTTATCCTTACTCGCTGCTATTTCATCAACTAACTCCATTATTCATAAGATTCGCGGCGGTTCAAGGCGGTTAACGACGGATTTGATGGTGATGATGTGACGGTTATTGAATGAGAGTGGGTGAGAGTGAGAGATTAAGACTTGAATGACTGAGAGTGGGTGAGAGAGACGTATAAATGAGATTGGAAAAGATCTTTGAATGATGCAGTTGAGTTAGGAGGAAAAAGAGAGGTTGGGGAATGACCACTTTGCCCCTATCATTAATATCCCCTATCATTAATATAAAAAAAGGGATTAATATGAACCTTGGATGGTGAAATAGATGGATGGACGAGATGCGTTGATTGGTTCTATGGTAAAAATTGGTTCTACATGGATCTTTTGTCTACGAAGCAATCCTAAAATTGTGAATTCATAAATGCATGTTTGACATACATAGTTAACGGTCATCAGCTTATAGGCTATAAATGTTTTAGTCACAAATTATATTTCGCTTATAGTATGGAGTTACAAGTTAGAAAAGGCCACGTCATTTCTTAGTTACATAATTCTGAAAAATGTGATTTATTGGAGGTGCGTGACTGGTGGAAGGATTCTTCTGAACCAGGAGTATCTACTAATGATCCTTTTATAGCTGCTACTCCTCCTATTAGAAGAATATCTCTTAAGATGTCGGTTGATAGCACTGTGAGAGATATCCATCAGCTGATTTCTAAAAGGGATTGGGCATATCGCGAATTAGTGGTAAGCATGTAATACTACTCCGTATTTAATATATTGGACATAAATATTAGAGAATCTGACGTCTCGTGCAACTGGAATGTAGGAAGCTGAGGCCAAGATTTTATTAGCCCTATTCCCAAAGATTGATCTGCACCCCTATCCTAACTTTGACAGACTTTGTAAAAAGCCGAAGACTGTATAGTTAAGTTTTAAAGGTGTCTTAATTGTTTACCATGTTCTCTTTTAACTTCTATTTTTGAAATTTCTTGCAGTTAAATCTTGAGTTTCGTGCTATGCGTCGGAAGAGGCTGTAAAGACCAAGATTCATGTTTAGGAAGTAGGGAAACACTAGATAACGATTAAGCATGATCTTATTAATAGATTGGCGGAGGTGTATATGTTTTCTATTGAGAGAAGCAGAGAAAACATATACACCTCCAAAAGAACCTGTGAATCCCAACCCTCCAAATGTGGATAAGGAGGGTATATATACAAAGATATCTATGCCTTATTGGCAAGACTAGTCCTCGTATTTACAAACTATGCAATTCCCAACAAATGACAAAACTTTACGGCTAACAATCTCTCCCCAAAGTGATGTCATACGGGAATTGCTTACAATGTTCCCTACAAGTAAAATTCAATACAAAAACATGAGAAAGATCTTCAAACTTCATTACTTCGTTCAGCTTGCATAATCTTCTCAGCCGCCATTTCTTTACTTGCAGACGAACTAAGTGAGAAAATCTAATTAGGGTTTAATTCAGAGTGCCCTGAGTGCTCTCCCCTAATTAGTGCTCTCCCCCAAACTGACAACCTCATATTTTGAATGCCCTGAGTGCCTTGCAGTTCGGGTGAATATGGTATCAACATCTTTATCTCACCAAATGCATCCCAGTTATTTCTCCCATGAGAGATCAGCTCGTACATTTCTCTCCCCTTCTGGTTACGATTAATCGGAATCAGCATGCTGATGTGTACGTGAAATACAAACTGGAAGCCCTATATCAGGAATCATATCAGCCCGTGAGAAGATGTCGATATACCCAATCTAACCTCCTGTATTAAAAACAACGGCTTCATGTAGTGACCACTGATGGAGAAAATCCACTATAACGAACTTGAGACTGAAGTAGAATAACCCAAATTTGTGACTTAAGCTTGCACTGTTGTATGACTAAGAACCTATACTGAGCACTACAACGTAACTCCTTATAGCATAGATCGTTTCATATACCCATCCATCCTTCCTTAATAGTATATGAACATCTCTTGAATTATCCACATCTTTGTGTGACACTGAGTACTACAACGTATCTCCTTTAAGTGATAGTTAACTAGGTCTTCGTCCGTCCACCCCTTGACCTATGAAAACTAGATAAATCAAGACTTAATCATTCAATGATCTGTTAGCTCAAACAAGGATCTCGAAAAATCATGCAACCAACCAACTGCGAAAAGGGACCAATTGCGAAAGGGACCAATTGCGAAAAAGTTCAACCAATTGCAAAAGAGTTCAACCAATTGCGAAAGGGTCAGATTTGTGATATCTTCAAGATACTAAGTACACGCACCCGTGACATTCCACTTCATCTTCAAATAAGTAACAACGAATCATCATCCAAGTAGTCACAGTTGATAACAATCAATTTTGTAGC
Source organism: Artemisia tridentata subsp. tridentata (assembly GCA_021014915.2). NCBI lineage: Eukaryota > Viridiplantae > Streptophyta > Magnoliopsida > Asterales > Asteraceae > Artemisia > Artemisia tridentata. Next base: position 19,000,640 of record CP139508.1, on the reverse strand, counting down.
CATTGTCATTTGATAATGAATCATGATCAGGATCGTTTAAGCGATACGTGGTGTTTTGAGGATGTAGGCCAATAAATTTTTTTTTTTTTTTTTTATTTTTTTTATTATTTTTTTTTTTTTGGGCATCTTCGATTATCTCTCAACTTCGATCAAACAAGAAGTTCGAACAAATCCAAGTTCGATCAAATAGTTCTATCAAAAAAGTTCGATCAAAAAAGTTCGACCAAAAAAGTTCGATCAAAAAGGTTCGATCAAAAAAGTTCGATCAAAAAATTCGATCAAAAAAAATTCGACTAAACCAGAATTTCGATCAAAAAATTCGACTAACGCAAAATTCGATTAAAGTTCGACTAAAGCAAAATTTGATCAAAGTTCGACTAAAGTAAAATTCGATCAAAGTTCGACTAAAGCAAAATTCGATCAAAGTTCACCTAAAGCAAAATTTGATCAAAGTTCAACTAAAGCAAAATTCGATCAAAGTTCACCTAAAGCAAAATTCGATCAAAGTTCAACTAAAGCAAAATTCGATCAAAGTTCACCTAAAGCAAAATTCGATCAAAGTTCAACTAAAGCAAAATTCGATCAAAGTTCACCTAAAGCAAAATTCGATCAAAGTTTGATCAAAATTCGATCAAAATTAGATCAAAATTAGATCAAAATTCGATCAAAATTCGATCAAAATTAGATCAAAATTAGATCAAAATTAGATCAAAATTCGATCAAAATTAGATCAAAATTAGATCAAAATTCGATCAAAATTCGATCAAAATTAGATCAAAATTCGATCAAAATTAGATCAAAATTAGATCAAAATTAGATCAAAATTCGATCAAAATTCGATCAAAATTCGATCAAAATTCGATCAAAATTCGATCAAAATTAGATCAAAATTCGATCAAAATTCGATCAAAATTCGATCAAAACTGAAGTTCGATCATTTCATCTAACTCGATGAAACAACCAGATCTGATGAACAGTAACGACGCCAAAATCACATTTTCCACCTCAAAACCCCACGATCCGCCCCTGGTTATCTCTGATGCCAATTGTAAAGACCAAGATTCATGTTTAGGAAGTGGGGAAACACTAGATAACGATTAAGCATGATCTTATTAATAGATTGGCGGAGGTGTATATGTTTTCTATTGAGAGAAGCAGAGAAAACATATACACCTCCAAAAGAACCTGTGAATCCCAACCCTCCAAATGTGGATAAGGAGGGTATTTATACAAAGATATCTATGCCTTATTGGCAAGACTAGTCCTCGTATTTACAAACTATGCAATTCCCAACAAATGACAAAACTTTACGGCTAACAGAGGCTGAGGCAGATGTATGTACTAGAAAAATCAAATTTGGGGACGGATGACTCGAAATCGATGATGCATCCGTTTGAGGTACTTTAGTGCATCCGAAGGCGTTGTGTCAGACCTGTGGAAGCGGCTAGAAAAGGGGCTCAAGGGTGGACATTTACTTGATGATTTGACAACTGGTGCTTTAAGAAACCACATCAGCTACCTGCACAATTAAGGTATGTAATTTATGCACCGCTGCTGTTTTTTTTTTTTCATTATAGATTAAGTTGCACCTGCACAGCCGATAGACACAAGGCCAACAATTCAAGCATCAGAAACAACCACTCTTTTGGATCAACTGTATTGCATTAGTTATGCTCATGTTTGATGTAATTCAGTACAGTTTGAATGCCAATAGTCACGACTATATAGTATAGCTGGAACATAAAATTTTGAGTATGAATCTAATTGGGGCGGGTTGTAGTTGTATTTATTGTGATACAATCAATGGTCTATATAAATTATGAATCTATTTAATTGATACTGAACATAAAAAAGTATAAAAACTAATGTTTGATCTATTTTATTACAGCTTTTATGCACAAGGTCAAAACTACAACTCAAAAGGTATATACAATGACTTCTCAAATCTTCAATATGTTGCTAATTGATTACTGAGTTCATCTGTGAATGAGTCGAAGTTGCCACCTCTAGAAAAAATGAATCTGAAAGTAACAAGCAATAAGTATTATACACTGCATCTTAAATGTTATAGTCTACCACTCTAATCTAGCTAGGCTAATTGTAATAACTTCTAGCCACAAATCTGTACACAGCGGGCACCCGTTAGCACGGATTATATATGTTGGATCTTGTAGGTTTTGTCAAAGAAATCGTTTACCTTTATTATTGTTAATTGTAAATTTGATCCTCTAATTGTGAAATAAATTACCTTCGTTTCCGTTATTTACTTTACTATTTGTATTTGTCTTAAAAAATTTGGCCATCTTTTGATAGATAATGTTTGAGCAAATTCTTGTAAGTGCTCTTCAGCCCTGATCCTTCGGAGGTCTTGAGGATGCTCCTTCGTCTCTAGGATGAAATAAGACAAAGACATCGTTAGCTCATCTCAGGGTTTTAATTCGAGACTAAACTCCGACGTGAGAATAAATGTTTGCTTGGTATGAATAATTACAGTGAGAGAAAGTAGAGAGAGAATGAGTATCACAGTGTGTGAGAATGCATGTCATTCAACTGTGTGAACAATTCAATTTATACTACCTCGTCTTTACTTCACGACACGAGGATTCTGGAGACGAGGTTGTCGTCTTGGTGCATTGAGGAAATCATTGTTGGGAGTCAGGTGGTGCCTTCAGAGCTCAGGTTGTCTTGATGTCATAGGTGGTCGTTGTTGACCACGTACTGTTCCATCCATACCTCATCGTACAACAATTGTCTGCCTTGCCAATGGAGATTCGAAGTAGACCAAATTGCATCGTCATTGCCTCCAGACCTAGGGTGACCTTCGTCCCCCTATCTACTCTGGAAGACTATTCTAACGTGAATTGGTCACTTGATCATAGGGTGGCAATTCTCGACACGACACGATAAACAACATGAACCCGACACGAAGTTAAACAGGTTTGGGTTGAGGATAAACAAGTTTGGGTCAAAACTGTTCAACCCGTTTAATAAACGGGTCATGTTTGGGTTGAGTAAGTGTGAAACAGGTCAACACGTGAACCCGTTTTAAATATATAAGCATCTAAAAAGAAAATATATAACTTGGTTATAATGTTGGATATGGATTAAATGTATTTTGTTATGTACTTAATATGAGTGAATTACGATTATAACTCAGATATTATATACTGAAATTGACACTTATAACCCAGATATTATTAAAATTTTCATATAGTTATTTGTATCTTATTTCTATCATATTTTAGATCCTTATATCAGTTTTGCATTTAAATTAGTTAAATTAACAAACCGCCAACTGTATTCACTGTTTGACTTATTTGCTTAAATAGGTTAAACGGGTCACAAACAAGTTACGCGTGTTATGCAGGTCTGGGTTAGGGTTGAGCTTCTTGATACGATTAATAAATGGGTCGTGTTTTGTTAGAGGTTATTTCAACCCGCGAACCCGAATAGGTCAACACGAACACGACTCGATTGCCACATCTACATGATCATCTTCTCCCAAAGTAGGTGATTAAACCTCATTATCTCCTCCGATATACCCGGAGGATAATATACCTCATGAAATAACATTTACATATAAGTTAAACATAAGAGTAAAAGGTTAACTTGACATAAAAAATATTAGGGTAAATAAGGCATTATACTACGTATATCCTGCATTATTACACATGTTTTAAATCTTCTTTTTTTTTACCATTAATTTAGAACAAATAGAGTGCTTGTTAGTTTACATAATGTAATAGATAAATCTTATTAACAAAACCTTCGAATTGCCGTTCAAAAAAAAAAAAAATAAAAAAAAAAAATAAATAAAAAAAATAAAATAAACCTTCGAATTAAGCATGTTCAAGATAGATATTTACATTCTTAATGAATTGTATTATTAAAATTAGACAATATACACTTTTTATGCACAAATAATTAATATAGATATACATTTTGTAAGATTTATGCCATAGCCCCGTGTGAGCATGTTAATTATCTATGGGGAAAATAGCCTATAATTTATTTATTATAATGAAAAGTCCGGGTCAACAATAACAATAGCTAACATCCGTCATTCTTATGCAAAACTTAATATTAAATGATAGACTAACATTAAGTATATTTTACTTCAGGTGTCAATATCTTTACCAAACGATATGTCGTTGTAATACGCGTATATGGTCCTTTGAGTTAATGATGTGCAGGGTCATATGTGCTAATGGCCACAGCTTGAACGTGTGAATGAGGGAACTGGAACAGAGCAAAATTTGTGAATAGACAAATTTATACTTTTTTTTTTATTAAAGTCAAGGATATATTAAAAACACCCCGACTATGAAGTGGAAAGGAAAGAACACGAAATGCTTCCTAGATAGAAGCTAAAAAAGAAAAAAGATACAAATAAAGATGTCACTAAACTTTTTAAAAATTGCCTACCGAAGTTTTATTTTATTCACTTGGGTTACTAAAGTTATGAAATATGACATTTGAGTAACTAAACATACAAAAATATACATATACATCACCGAACTTGAAAAACGCAACATTTATGTTACTTAACATATCAAAAAATATGTGTTCAAGTCACTCCTATTAACATTAAAATTATACAACAATATTCTTGCTTAATAAATCACTAAACTAGTGAACAAAATGAAAGTTCATTAACTTAAGCGCATTTTTTTGAAAAGTTTAGTTGCGATATAGCAGCACATAATTGTATGGTGAAAGAATTTTTAGTCCACCACTCTAACCACTTTGTAAATCTTGATTTACCTTCGTTAATCTCAAACGTTATAGTCTCACTCTAATCTAGCTAGGCAGTGATGTACCTAGTTAGTTTTTTAATGAAATCTACTCATCTTATGACTCTTACTTGTGTGATGCTGAGTTCAACCCTTTTGATGGCCTAGATGAAATTCTTCCACCAGAGACTGAGGTTAGGGTAGAAACAGAGACTGAGGTTAGGGTAGAAAGTGGCCCAGAGGTTGATGGTTCTGGGACTGAGAATGATGAGACAGAGGAAGGGACAGAGGATGACAATGATGATAGTGAGTACATTGTAGATTTAGACAATGATGTACCTGAAGTTGATGTGGACATGGAGAATTTGGAAGCAGAATTCACTGGCTGTGATAGTGATAATGGTGTACAGGATCTTGATGCTGATATTGATGATGTGTTTGACAATGAAGACTTTATAAGTGGGTCTGAGAATGAAGATGAGTTTGATATTGCTCGGAGAAGGAAACTCAAACAATTAAGGAAACAAGCGAAGAGTAATAGTGAAGGTAGGATTTACAAAACCCACTTCTATGTGGGGCAAGATTTTGGTAGTGCAGCAGAGGTTAAGAAGTTGATAAACAGGCATTCAATTGAAACCAGAAGAGAAATTAAAATCATGAAGAATGATAAAGGAAGGGTCAAAGCAACTTGTTTTGGTTAATTGCCTTCATTTGAAACTTCTGAGCCTAGTGCAGGGAAAAAGGAAAAGGTTGGGCCTAGTGTTGGGCCAAATGTAGCAGCTGGGCCTAGTCAACTAATCCCTGTAAAGGAAAAGTGGAGTAGGGATAAGATAAAGCTTATTAAAGGAGGTAAACCGAGTTATAGGAAATTAGGTGGAAATAAATGCCCATGGATATTGCATGTGTCAAAGGTTAAGGGCACAGAAACTTGGAAGACTTAAACATATGACGCTACCCACCATTGTCTACAATTAAGACAAATCTAGTATGCCACATCATGGTTCTTTGCAAAAGATATAGTAGATTAGATTGAAAAAAACCAGACATACCTATAAGAGCTCTTCAAGATCAATTACAAAAGACACATGAGGTTTCAGTTTCTCAAATGAAAGCATGGAGGGCTAAGGCACAAGCAAGCAAGTGAGGGGTGATTACACAAAGCAATACGCGATGCTGAGAGATTATTGCACGAAGCTGATGTCTTCATATCCAAACACAACCGTGAAGATCCAATATGATAGGGAGGAGGAATGTTCAGATACTAGAAAGTTTGAAAGGATTTATGTTTACTTTGGGGCTTGTAAGGAAAGATTCAAAGCTTGTATGAGAGACCTTTTGGGGTTAGATGGAGCCTTTATGAAAGGACCTTTTCCAGGTCAATTCTTAACTGTTGTAGGCATTGACCCAAACAATAGTATCTATCTATTGGCTTATGGATAGTTAAAACAGAGAACTTTCAGTCTTGGAAATGGTTTTTGACTTGCCTTGGAGATGATCTTGATCTTTATAGAAACTCCAACTTCACTTTTATCAGTGATCGTCAAAAGGTACATTTAACTCTTTATAGAAACTCCAACTTCACTTTTATCATTATTTAACTGTATATTAATTTAGTGTAATTTACTCAATAAACAGGGTCTTATACCTGCAATTTCCAAATTGTTTCCATATGCTGAGCATAGATATTGTCTTAGACATATCCATGAAAACTTGAAACAAAGCTTGAATGGAAGGGCATACAAAGACCTTCTTTGTTAAGCTGCTATTGCTTCAACTATGCCATACTTTAAGATAGCAATGGAGGAGTTAAAGGCTTTCAACAAGCCATGCTATGATTGGTTAGTGAAGATTCATCCACAACATTCGGCCAGATCCTATTTTCCAAGTACAAAATTGTTTACATTTTCTAAACCTGTTGTGTATATGCTAAACTTGTTTAGATAGTAACTAATTACAAGTATATTAACAGGAAGGGCAAAGTCAGATGTATTGTTGAACAAAATATGTGAGATTTTTAATGGTAAACTGGTTTATGGAAGGGACAAGCCTATATAGGAACACTGGAATACATAAGGGAATATCTAATGAGGAGGATTATGACAGTGAATAAAGTGATTGCTAATTCTAGTGGTCCTCTCACACCTACTGCAGAGAAGTTGTTTGATGTTATCAAGAAAAAGGCTACCTAGTACACAGTTTAATGGAATGCAGGTCAACACTACCAAGTGAGTGGTCCTTGGGCAGATCAGTGTGTTGTGGATGTTGTTGAGAGAACTTGTTCATGCAGGAGGTGGGAATTAACAGGGCTACCATGCAAGCATGCAGTGGCTATAAACTTTAACATGGTACAAAACAGGCAAGAAGTAGGCATACCAGAAACGTGGGTCCATCCTTGTTACAGGATAAAGACATGAAAGCAAGTCTATTCATTCAATATTATGCCAATAAAGGGAAAAAATGTGTCCTAAGTGTGATGTTCCATCAACAATCATTCCACCAGTTTACAAGGATCAACCTGGTAGGCCAAGGAAAATGAGAAGGTGGTCAGCCTTGGAAATGAAAGACGTCATGGTCAAGAACTGCAGGCTTTCAAGAAGGTTAAAGACAGTTACATGTGACAAGTGTAAATGTCGTGGTTACAATTCTAGAAGTTGCATAGGTCCAAGAGTTGAAAAGACCAAGAAGAAAAAGTCAAATGTTGCAGCTGGTGGTACAAGTGGAAGTGATGCAGCTGGTGTTGATGCTGGTGCAAGTGGAAGAACTGAGCCAATTGTTCCTAGATCCCCTCACCAGTTTAAGCCTCTGAACTCGCTCAGCTGACATCTGTGTTTCTAGTTGTCGATGTGATTTGTCACTAAGTTACCTTTACTCATTCTCATATTCACAAGTTCTGCTACAAAACTTTGACCCCACGAATTCCAGATCACAACCGACTTCGAAATAAGGATTTAAAACCAAAACCCCTTCAACCCTGAAATCAAGATCAATTTGTAATAACACTAGCCCCAAATCGTCGAACTCCAAGACCTGAGTCTAATCCAATCAAGCTGACAAACTTTAGATTTAATTTAAAATCTAAAATTAAACTTTAATTCTTGAAGTAATAATACCTCAAAACTTCCGGGAGTAAATTGCAATACAACCAAAGTTTAATAAAAAACAAAGCCTACCACCTTTTTTTCTTCTTCACGTGGTGTTATCCTTTGTTTAATAAAAAAAATAGGTACATATACGTTTCCAGTCGGAATAACGGCGATCTTTAACTGTACTCTGAACACGCCCTGTGCTCCCACTGTACCTAGGTCCCCTCACCGGTTTAAGCCTCCGAACTCGCTCGGCTAACATCTGTGTTTCAAGTCGGAATACTGGCCTTCAAAACCCAACGGTGATCTTTAACTGTACCCTGAACACGTCCCGTGTTCCCATATCCCCTAAATGGTTTAAGCCTCCAAACTCGCTCAGCTGACATCTGCGTGGTACCAGGCTTCGTGTTTGCAAAACGAACCCTCTTTGCTGAAGATTCAGCGAACTAGACTTTAACATGCTTCGAGGAGATGGTCATTCTTCTCTTAGCACTAGGTACCTGTTAGAAACAAAGCTGGACGATATTTACGTGAATTGGAATTAGACAACTAGTTTGCATTTAGTGCAAGGACTTATTGTGTATTACTCTAATAGTTGTCAAGTGGGCATATAAATACCCTTCAAGTTGTCACTTGAAGGGTGTGGCTGTGTGTAACTTTCAACACAGAAATAAGATCAAAAGTTTTATCTCCACCTTCTCTCTAACTTCTCACTAAAATAAACATGGATCGATCATACTTTCATCAACCTCGACCACCGGAAGGTGTTAAAAGACGATTCTTGTTATTTACAATTGGTATCAGAGCCAGGTTATGTAATTGTTATGTAATTGTTAGGAATCATTGTAACTTCTCACTAAAATAAACATCCTCAATTGTTAGGAGACTGCTCTACTTCAGCATTGCTTTTATCATTGTTATGTACTTGTTAGGAATCATTGTAACCAATTCACGTATATCTCCAGCTGGAGGGAGATTGTTAGAAACAAAGTTGGACGATATTTACGTGAATTGGAATTAGACAACTAGTTTGCATTTAGTGCAAGGACCTATCGTGTAATACTTTAATAGTTGTCAAGTAGGCATATAAATACCCTTCAAGTTGTCACTTGAAGGGTGTGGCTGTGTGTAAACTTTCAACACATAAATATTATCCAAAGTTTAACACTCCTCCTTCTCTCTAACTTCTCACTAAAACCGAACCATGGATCGATCCTACTTTCATCAACCTCGACCTCCGGAAGGTGGTAAAAGTCGATTCTTGGTCATTACAATTGGTATCAAGAGCTAACCGGGGGCGAATCGTGGTGTATGTGAGGTAAAAAATGTGATTCGGGTGTGTTTTTATTTTTTGTGTTCGGTTTTTTTGGTTCCAGAAACACCCACTGCTGCGTTTTTTATCTTCAAAAACGTGGTTGTTTGTGTTTTTGTTGAAATCGTACACATGTTGGAGATCAAAGGTTGTGTTTGTTTTGTGATATATCGTCTTGGGCTGTGAAAGTTCACTAGTTTTTCACTCAAAACTTGGTTTGGAAGAATAAATCTTGTATTTGTTCTTAGCTACTTTGATCCAAAATCACAAAAAAATCTTGTATAAGATTTGTTTGTGAATATAATAATTGAAATAATTATTGGTTTATGGAAAAAGTTGGTCAAAGTTGGCTAGTGGGTGAAAGTTGTCAGTGGAATGCGTGGGATTGTAAGAAAAAAGGTCAAAAAGTGGGTGAAAAAGTGCAGAATATCGCATTTGGCTTCTTCAGCGCGTTTATCGCATTTGGCAGAAAACTCAGCGATTTATCGCAATTGCATCAAAAAGGTCTATCGCAATTGGCTCTGTCAAAATTATCGTAATTCACAACTGGCCTTTATCACGATTCAAATCAGATAATTATCGCAATTGTCAATCCAGATAGCTATCGCAGTTGGGGTCTGATAAAGTTATCGCATTTGGGCCAAGACTGATTTATCGCATTTCAACACGTCAGACTTGTCCGATATCTTTTCTCAATTGCGATATCGGACAAAGAAGGCAATTCAGATATCGGACAAGACAACCTTATCGCATTTGCAAAAAAAAATAAAAAAATTCCAGAGTCTTCAAGTTAGACTGACTCGACACATTTGCAATTCAGATATCGGGCCTGACTGACTCGACACAGAACAGAATAATAAAAATTTTCCGGGTTATCCCCCGGTCAGCACTTGTCTTTATTCCAGAGTCTTCAAGTTAGACTCACGTTCAGCTCTTTATTTAGTTCTGGTCACGGTCCATCCTTCTTCCTTCATCCGAAAGATGTTCCCGTATAGCTTTGCGACGTTTTCTTCCGTTCGACTTAATCTAGTATAATTCTTGGTCTTCGTCGCAACATATTCCTCATCTGGTCCCAAAGAATATTTGATGATTTTAAATTTTTCAGAAATAATCATGGATGGCTCATTATAAGGGATCCCATGTAGTTGACATTTTCTTTTGATGAATTCTTCTTCGTCTTTATCAACAAACTTAAAATAAGGATCCTTAATCAAATAGTCATCAAGTTCATCAATTAATGACTTATTGTTATCATCATCTTGAATTGCCTCCCACTCTCTTTCCAATTCCCATTGTAACCGTCGACTAAGCTTCGTGTAATCATCAAATTGTTCATGCACCCATTCCCAGAAAGTAGTATTCGATGTTCCCTTAAGTCCTTTCAAGTATTCAATTCTACCCTTTTCTTGCAAAGCCTCCGCTTTTTGTGGGCAGTCTTCAACATTATCATACCACTCATAGTCTTCAAAGGTTACATCGTTTCCAACCCGTTTCATCCCAATTATACTTCCCCCATTACAGGTTCCGTCACTCTTATAATCACAGGTCGGCCAAACACTACTCCCATCCTTGAAAACGAAAGGTGTACAGGTGTGATTAATGTGCTCAAATTCCCATGGTTTATCCCAAACCCATGGTATTTGGTCATTCCATTCGTAGTACCAGGTGTTTTTGAAATCATCATAAGTCTTGAATCCTGGTAGATCTCCAGTTAGCACATCATCGTCGACTTGAAGAAGGTAATTAAATTCTTTGAATTGTTTGCACAAGGGTGTCTCATAATCGAATACGTCAATGTCTATTATGAATAATTCTTCAATGCCCTCATTGATTGTTGAATCATGAAGTGACGACCCACAGTAGCTCTCTACTTCTTCATCTTCTCCTCTCATCCAATATACCCATAACGCATCTTTAGTAGCTCGATCCATACTCTTATGGTTATTGAACTTACTAGCCAACCAATCTGAAAAAATCAACATTGTTAAGATCGTGGTCAACGTCAAAGCAAGCTTTTCCAATCATTTTCCTCCTTATCTCCATGAACTCGTTAAATTGCTCCCTAAAACTCCGTGTCAACGATGAGGTCATAATCCACTTGACTTCATTCGCAGGGGCAAATTTCGGACTACCATATTTAAGTTCAAGCCATTCTTCAAGGGAGATGTCCATCAACCTTACCAACCTGCCATGAAATAGTAACTCCGCCACAGCATAAATTCTTTCATTGTCCAGATAGTTCTCATTTAATCCCCAGTACTGTTCGGAATAAGGCATGTAAGAGATTTGTATAGGTTGGGCATTGCCTCCACCACAGCTTTTATTGCATGAGTTCATGTACTCAATTTTGAATTTCCCATCATTCTCTTTGATAGTAGTCCAAGTCAATCCTTTAGATTCAATGATGGGCCATAAGAGTACCAATTCATCTTCAGTGTAGCTCATTAGTAAATCATAAGAGAATATCCCATCTTCAATATTGCATAAGCGCTTGAATTCCTTATAAGTAGCTTCAAGAGGGGTTTCCCAAGAAAATAAATCTGCATCAATCATGAGCACATTGAAGTTGACATCATCAAAAACTTTCACTTCGAATGAATCCGAAAGCAAGAGTTCCTTAGCAAGATATCCGTTCACTGACATGTCTTCCATAGCAGAACCTGTCATCATAGGTAAAATCATCAGTAGGATTTGTTCGCTAGAAGAGAAATTAGTATCCAAAAAGTTGGATACGCCGTATCTTATAATCGTTAAAATTAAATCAGACTTTATTCAGAAAATAGATACGCCGCTTATAAATTTAGAATGCGCCGTATCAGTTTTAATTATCAAAAATCGATATTTATTTAAAATTAAATGCGTCGTATTAACAAAAGTTAATGCGCCGTATTTTCGTTACGTTTCAAAATACAAGATTTTTGATTCAGAAGATACGCCGTATCGATAAAGATCGATGCGTCGTATCTGTTTAATAATTCGAAAACTGTTTTTAATTAAAATAATAGATACGCCGTATCTGCTAAAGCAGATGCGTCGTATGGCGTTAACGTTTAGAAAAAAAAATTATTAAAAAACAGGATACGCCGTATCTTGGGGAAAAGATGCGTCGTATCGAATTAATTAAAAGCGTTGTATTTTATAAAAATTAAACGCAATACGCCGTATCTGAGAAATCAGATGCGCCGTATCGTTTATATTAGCTCAGTACAACGATAGCAGAACACAGAAAATACGAAAAATAAAAACAAATAAAAAACAAACGAAAATAAACAAAAATAAAAGAAAACAAATAACACACAAAACAGAAAATCTGCAAATAATACAATGAATGCAATTTAAGCTAATATACAACAGAGTTAGCGGTTAGATTAAAAACCTAATTAAAATACTAATCAAATTAACAGATAATAACAATTCACTCCCCGGCAGCGGCGCCAAAAACTTGATGCGCGTGATGTGTCGTTGCGGTTTAGCAGTATTAATGCCTACTCAAGTTTTAAATTTATATTTAGCCGACTTATCAATAACACACACACTTAACGAGCAGTGTACCCGGTCAGTATGAATATAATGGTAAGTAGAGTGTCGATCACTAAGAGTGGAACGTATTATCTAGTCATTCTAATCAGTATTTTAATATTCTAAGTTAACTACACAACCTAATCTAACGAAAGGGGATTCAGCCTGAGAGACTGGCACGTTTTGGTTGCAATTAAATAATAAACTAAACTAATGAGCACGAATCAGCGATAGGCATGCACGTACACAGATAAATACTCGAGATAATAAGAAGACCTGTCCTGATGATTAAGTAGATTGTCACTTGTTTTATTGATAGTTTTATATGAAGTGTATGTAATTAACCCTTTCTCGTTGGCCCTAATCTTATCGGCGAGTAAACCCTTAATGATTACTTATGTCTAAAAGTTATTCCTAAATGATCAATTTAGTAACAACCGTGGGAGCCACATTCTCTTCCGTAGTCAAATGCGCAGGCCACTAATAAACACAGAGGTTATCAATGCACTAATAAGTAGTAACCAAAGACATCAACATATAAACTTTAATTGATGGGAAAGCAGTTTTAAGGGAGTGCAATCTTTCTCCTCACATTACACAAGCCACCAATCCTGATGAATTAAAGTTTACTAACACAATAAAACAAAACTACTTAATGAATTAAATACATGCAGGACCTTCTTACAGCTCTTGTATCTTCGTTCGGGTGTGTCTTGTGCTGCCTAATCGTCTGAATTCGGCCTTAGGTTTCTGTGGTCTTCGTACTTCGTATATATTATGTCTCGAAATTCGTCTGGTCTTGGGGTATTTATAGTTTCTGTCTGAGGGTAAGATGCGGCGCATTGACTTAACTTCGCGTGGGGTCCAAGATTAATATATTCAGGAATATTCGTACACCGCCAGAAGATGCGGCGTATCTCCATTCTTGGATGCGGCGCATGTCCTTGCTGTCTTGGATCGTATCTTGTGAAATCTTGATAGTGATGCGCCGTATGTAATAAGCAAGATGCGGCGTATCTGGAGCAGAATGTCTTGATCTTGTACATTTCAGTAGACTCTTATCTTCTTGCTTGTTTTGCTCCATAATTAGTCCAAAATCGCCAAGTTTCACCAAATGCTTGTTTTTAACTGAGAATTACAAAAGTAAACGATTAAGTATCAATTCTCACAGATAATATAATAAAACAAGTCAAATAAATAGGATAAATGATAGTAATAAAATGTACTTATTTGAGTTCATCATTTATGTTATGAACTTAAGTGTTCAATGTAATAAGTAGTCAAGTTAAGTGGGTTAGTGGTATTAGTTTTAAGTGTATGTAAAGTGCAAAAGTGTAATACATACACTAACCCACTCTAGGCCCAAGTCAAAGCCCATCCAACCCATTTGTGTTGATGGCTGTACGTATAAACACACACACTCTTTCTCATTTGCAAGGGGGTTGTCTCATAATAGAAAGAGAGAGTGTGTGTGCTTCCCTTTGTCATTGTTTATTTCTTTCTTTGAAGCTAATAAACCTTTGACCAAAATTTACATAAGATCCACTACTCTCTTCTTGTTCTTAATATGCATTTGTGAGTCATCCTAGCTTAGTCTTGTCGAGTTGTATGTTAAAGAGGAAGCTCGGTTCATCATTTATAGAAAAGTCGAGCATTACAGTATCGGTTGGGCGGCTAACAAGGGTTACGTTTGTTAATGTTGTTAGGGCTTAGGTGCTAAACTTTACTACTGTGTTTTGATTTTTGATTTTTTAATTTTAAATATCTAGTCTTAGTGATGCTACAAAGAACCAAAATATTTGTGGACAGACTATTTTTGCTCGGTTATAGCCTAATTATCAGTAAATTTTCAAATACAAAGAGGTTGATTGGAAGGAATTCATGGATTCCATAGTGCAGGCCGACATGAAATTGTGGCCTTTTAGGGTCATACAAGGGCTATCCGAGACACACCTAAGATTGTCGTCTCCTATAAGGGTACAAAGTTGCAATTATCGGCGGAAGAAACTTCGTCAATGATTCTTGGGAAGATGAAAGAAACTGCCGAACTTTACCTTGGAAAAGCTGTGAAAAAAGCGGTGATAACGGTCCAAGCTTATTTTAATGACTCACAACGTCAAGCAACAAAGGACGTTGGTGCTATTGATTAGCATTAGAGTTTACATCTCACCTATTAATGGAGTAACTACACAAGGTCTATCAACACATTCTTTAGGACCAGGTGCAATTAAGAGAAATCGAGGCTTTTTTCAAAAATAAACACTACCAAATATAATTCTATCGGGGTCTCGTGACACCGCGAGACACCCCATAGTTCGGTCACTTACTATAATCAATCAATTAGATAATATTATCGAGTTATGAGACTCAACATGAAATCAGCAATAAAGTTATAAGCAATCGATCTAAGCATGCCACCCACGCTAATTATGTGATTTTCAAGTTGAACTTAATTAAGCTATATATGTCTTAATTCCTATTTTAAAGTTTGTCCCCTAGGTGTAATATTGGTGATTAAGTTCCTAAATCTCGTTTTAACAAGGCAGATTTTCCTTTATATTTGTACAATTCAGTGGTCACAAGTAAGCGCTTACATGGTAGTGAAAGTGTCAATGCATCAAATGCAAGAGATGGTCTATGTACCCAAATGAAATTATATATATATATATATATATATATATATATATATATATATATATATATATATATATATATATATATATATATATATTTTGTTGGGAACATATTAAAAGGCTTTCTACGAGCTGAATTTGGTCTCAGATTATCGTTGTTGAACACTGAGCAACTGCATTCCGCTAATGTCAAAGTCAAATTCCAAAACAGGTCATGTCCTAAATGGATTCAAGTTCAAATTATACATGGGTCGTCACTCCTAAAATAAGTAAAGTTGCTACCTCGAAGGCTCAAAGCCTCAAATCCCATGTCAATTCAATAGTTTTATGCACGTTTAAAGTAACATTTTAATACTATTCAATCTCAACACAAGTATGAGATGCTTAAATCAATATCTTGTGTACAATCGTATGAATGAAATGTCACATCTAAAACTCAAATGGGTTAAACCATTATTTGGGTTTTCGCTGGAACTCTTATTAGAGTATTGTACTATTCTGGTGTCTAGAATAGTCAATGGGTGTCAAATATACCCGAACTCGTCTTCGAAAGTTTGAGAGAGAGTGGCGAGTTATGAAACCCTAAAACAACCCTTTTATAGATCTATAAACCACAAGGACCAAAAGTGTCAAACTCTAAAGGACAAGGGCGGCGGTTAAATTATCTCCCAGGGACCATTTGTGTAGTTTTTCTGGATTTGGGGTCCGGGACTGTAATACCCCGTAATTTTCCGGATATATTTTTATGAGGAATTATCTCTGTTCTTCATATACGAATCTTTCTGAACTTATTTGGTTTAAAAACGTGAAGTTATCTCGCGAAACGTGGAATTTGTACACAACGCGTACATGCACAACCCACGATTTGATTTGATTATTTTATTATTTTTTGTGAAGCAGAATTGCATATATATCCCTCCCAAAGTGAATAATTGCATATATATCCTTTGTACAAGTTTTTGATACACATAGTACAATGGTTTTTATGCATGCTTTGGATATATATGCAATTATGCATTTTCGGAAGGATATATATGCAAAAACCCCTTTGTGAGAAACGAGGCGTATGAATAGTCGTTTTTATTGGAAAAATTATTCTGAGCGCAATGGCGTAATTTCCGTGTCTTGAATCTATCGTTTACTAGTCTAAACGAGCCCCGGACTTGATTTCGTGAAAGATAGCCTAAATTACAACTATGGTCCCTGTGCAGTAATTTTATTATTTTTGGGAAGCAGAATTGCATATATATCCCTCCCAAAGTGAATAATTGCATATATATCCTTTGTACAAGTTTTTGATACACATAGTACAATGGTTTTTATGCATGCTTTGGATATATATGCAATTATGCATTTTCGGAAGGATATATATGCAAAAACCCCTTTGTGAGAAACGAGGCGTATGAATAGTCGTTTTTATTGGAAAAATTATTCTGAGCGCAATGGCGTAATTTCCGTGTCTTGAATCTATCGTTTACTAGTCTAAACGAGCCCCGGACTTGATTTCGTGAAAGATAGCCTAAATTACAACTATGGTCCCTGCAGTAATTTTACCCCGCCACCCCTAGACTTTAATTTTTGGCAGTTTTGGCCCTAGGGTTTACTCAACCCTAAACCTAGTCTATATAAGCTCATATTAAACATTTCTAGGGTTTATTATACCCTCTAAAATCCGGCAGCCGCCCTCCAATTTCCGGCCACCTCCGGCCACCTCTCCACCACCCACTGCCACCCCACACCACCACCTCTAATGTTACACCGCCACCCAAATCCCTTTATCCCATCTCTTGCGCCTCGTATTCGAAGAACACGCGCCCAAGAACACCTCCCACCACCACAACGCGCCACCACCACCACGTATTGGTCGAGATTAGTATAGATCCGAGAGGTTTGAAGGTGTTTAGATCGAGTGGTCGAGATTAGTATAGATCCGAGAGATTAGTATAGATCCGAGAGGTTTGAATCGTTAATCACTTTTGGTTATTTTTGTTATTGTTTTCGTGGTTTTAAAATGGATAAAACTCGTTTTTAGTTTTATGATTTAAAAACGGTTATAAATCGAGGTTAATAATTTTTGTTTTGGAAATGATTCGTGTGGTAAGAAATGATTGACGAGTGATTGTTGTCATTGAGGTTACTGATGACCCTCCTGTTATTATTGTTTGATCTGGGTGTGTTACAAGTCGAGATATACCCGTTTGGTTTATGTTGACGTATGTGTCCGGACGGGCTGAGTCTTTCGGTCGTCCGGACGGCTCAAAGCTACCTAATATATTCCGGAAGGTACAAAGGCCGTTCGGCGTGTATAGGTTTAAGGCAGGAGACAGATGGCAGCTACTGACACCACCGCCGCCTTCCCCAGGATTTATGGGATTGTGTCGGCGACATGTTTCCTGAATATCCGCCACCGCCAGTACAGGTATCGAGGCTGAGTACTATAAATACTCAGCCCATTTGCTACTCTCAGGTAACGATTTACTCGCATTATACTTCTCACTATAATTGATAGCCCTTTCGGAATACCAAATACTTACTCTCACACCGGAGGTGGGTCCTGGGATAACACCCGGGGCGAGCCTAACGTGTGCTGTTGTGTGCAGATATCCGGAGGACCCCTAATAGCTGAAGGGACTTACACCTGAGCCTTCCGGAAGGACCCTAGCTGAGTTCATCCGGTAGGCCCCCTTTATTTGTCCGAAGTAATTGCAAGAAATTGCTTCAACAAATTGGCGCCATCCGTGGGACTAACTTCTCGATCTGCCTACAGTTCGATATGGCTAGTCCTACATCCCACAAAAGGAAAATCATAGAAGCCGAGGAGGAATGGATGAATGTTCCGATCGGTTTTCCACCTATCCTTCCGGGAGATGTGTCGGACGGACCGTTGATAGTTGAGGCCGAAGTGGAAGGATACACAGTTAGAAGGGTCTATGTAGACCAAGGCGCTTCGGTCGAGGTGATGTATGAACACTGTTTCGAGCAGTTATGCCCTTCCATTAAGGCCAAGTTGAAAGAAACCGGCACACCATTGATAGGATTCGCGGGAGAATCCATAAAGCCATTGGGAAATATTGAATTGGAAGTCCGTTTCGGAAGCCAAGGCCTGTCTCGCCGGACAATGATGAAGTTCGCCGTGGTAAGGTCCCCTTCTCCATACAATATCATTCTAGGACGCTCAGGTCAGAAGAAATTACGGGCTATCCCATCAACTATCCACTCGATGGTGAAATTCCCCACACCGAAGGGCATAGCGACCCTCACCACCCGGTCCGTAATTGTCGCAGAATGTCGCAAGCTCGAGGAGAAACAGATGACAAAAAAGGAAATCAAGGAAGAGCCCTGCGAGGCCGGACCGGATGAGGCTGTGGTAGGAAAAACGGAAGAAGTTTTGGTACATCCGGCTTATCCGGACCAACTAGTCACGATAGGAGGGAACTTCTCCTCGGAATGTCGAAGACAGTTAATCACGCTACTCAAGAACAACCAAGATGTGTTTGCCTGGGAACCAGCCGATATG
The DNA here is from genome assembly GCA_021014915.2 of Artemisia tridentata subsp. tridentata. Classification (NCBI taxonomy): domain Eukaryota; kingdom Viridiplantae; phylum Streptophyta; class Magnoliopsida; order Asterales; family Asteraceae; genus Artemisia; species Artemisia tridentata. Next base: position 18,981,843 of record CP139508.1, on the reverse strand, counting down.
ACGGGAGTGCCCCGTCGGATCATTGAGCACAAGCTAAATGTGAATGTTCAAGACCGCCCGGTGGCGCAAAAGAGAAGAACTTACTCGACCGAAAAGAATCACGCCATAGCCAAGGAAGTGGAAGAATGGGTGAGAGCTGGAATAGTTCGACCGGTGCAATACCCCACCTGGATCTCAAACCCGGTGTTGGTAAAGAAATCAGACGGGAGTTGGCGGATGTGTATCGACTTCAAGAACCTCAACTCATCCTGTCGGAAGGATTATTACCCGCTGCCTGATATTGACCAGAAAATAGAATCGGTTATGGGATTCAGGTATAAGTGCTTTTTGGATGCTTACAAGGGATACCACCAAGTACACATGGCCAAGGAAGACGAGGAAAAAACAGCTTTCTATACCGAGCACGGGACATATTGTTACACCAAAATGCCGTTCGGTTTAAAGAACGCTGGGGCCACGTACCAATGCTTAGTGGATTCGGCCTTTCGGTCACAGATAGGGAGAAATCTCGAGGCATATGTGGACGATATGGTAATAAAAAGCAAAACCGAAAAGGAGTTACTTGCCGATATGGCGGAAACATTCGATAACCTCCGAAGGATTAACATGAAGCTAAACCCCAAGAAATGCTCTTTCGGGGTAGAGGAAGGTACGTTTCTTGGATATATGGTGACTTCCGAAGGAATAAGGGCGAATCCGAAGAAGACGAGGGCTATCGTGGATATGCAATCCCCAAGGTCACTCAAGGAGATGCAAAGTTTGAGTGGAAAGCTAGCAGCTTTGAACCGTTTTCTATCTAGGTCGGCAGAAAAAGCCCTCCCTTTCTTTGAAACGTTGAGGAACATCACGAAGGAGAACCAGGATGAGTACCGATGGACAAATCAAGCAGAAGCAGCCTTCCAAGAGATGAAGAAGATGATCCTTGAATTACCCTATCTAGCAACGCCAAGGCTGAAGGAGGACCTATACGTGTATCTCTCGGCATCAAAAGGGGCAATGAGTGGAGTGTTGTTAGTAGAAAGAGAGGGAAAGCAGATCCCGATACACTATGTTAGCGGGACATTACACGAGGCCGAACAGAACTACGCCCCCATTGAGAAGTTAGCTCTAGCCCTACTACACATGGCCAGAAGGCTACGAAGATATTTCGAAGCCCATCCAATAAAGGTCATCACCGATCAACCTATCAAGCAAATTTTGAACAAGGCGGAAGCATCCGGAAGAATGGCCAAGTACACCGTGGAACTAGGAGCCTACGATATCACTTACGTACCCCGGAGCGCCATCAAGGGACAAGTCCTCGCCGACTTCATAACGGAAATATCCGTGGAAGCATTGAGCCATACCATAAAAGAGGAGGGTGAGGAGATATGCAACATCTCCAACCAGGAGCCATGGATACTATATACCGATGGGGCTTCCAGCAAATCTGGTGCCGGAGCAGGCCTGGTACTGATCAGTCCGGACCAAACGGAGTACACTTACGCCATTCGACTAAACTTCAAAAGCACCAACAACGAAGCAGAATACGAAGCTTTGCTAGCCGGGTTAAGAGTCGCTCGGAAAATGGAAATTCGAATATTGGAAGTGAGAGTAGATTCCAATTTGGTAGCAAATCAGATTAATGGGGAGTTCGTAGCAACCAAAGATAACATGATAGCGTATTTAGCCAAAGCCAAGGAATACGTTGCACACTTCGATCAGTTTAAGATCCGAAGTATCCCAAGGGCGCAGAACCAGAAAGCCGATATACTCAGCAAATTGGCATCCTTGGCTTTCGAACATCTGGCAAGGAAAACAATGGTGGAAGTTTTAGAAAGGCCATCAACGGAGGAAGAGATAATCAATGCAATTGTGGAAGAAGAAGGGGAAAATTGGATGACCCCGATCATTCGGTGTAAGCAAGAGGGCATTTGGCCGGAAGACCAGAACGAAGCTCGATCTCTTCGGATGAAAATAAACCAGTATACCATGATAGACTGCGTGCTTTTCAAAAAGTCCTATTTAGGTCCAATGCTAAGGTGCGTTGGACCACTTCAAGCCAATTATGTCATCCGGGAGGTACACGAAGGAGCATGCGGAATGCACTCTGGGCCGCGATCCGTAGTGGCAAAGCTAATGCGGCAAGGGTACTATTGGCCCACCATGCACAGAGATACCAGGGAAGTGATCCGGAAGTGTGACTCTTGTTAAATACACGCGCCTGTTCCGAGACTCCCAAAAACTGTTCTAACTTCAATAATGGCTCCTTGGCCCTTCTACCAATGGGGGATGGACGTTTTAGGCCCCCTGCCAGAGGCCCCGGGAAAGGTCAAATTCGTTATTGTGGCCATTGACTACTTCACCAAGTGGATAGAGGCCAAGCCGCTGGCTCGCACAACCGGGAAGGAAGTAAAGAAGTTCGTATGGGAGAACATAGTATGCAGGTTTGGCCTGCCCAAGGTAATTGTGACAGACAATGGAAGCAATTTCATCCATGACCCTTTCAAAAGCTGGTGCGAACGCCTGAACATAACTCAGATAAACACGGCCGTGGCCCACGCTCAAGCCAACGGATTGGTCGAAGGGGCGAACAAGAGTCTGATGAAAGGATTCAAAATGAGGCTCGGCAGGGAAAGAGCCGGATGGGTGGATGAGCTGCCGAACGTTCTGTGGGCACATCGCACATCACTAAAAACAAGCAACGGAGAAACACCGTTCAGTCTTACCTATGGTAGCGAGGCGGTCATACCGGCAGAGATAGGGATGCCAACTTTTCGGACCATGAAGGTCAGTGAAAAAGAAAATGATGAGGAGATTTTCCTGAATCTCGACCTCCTGCAGGAGCGAAGGGAAATGGCTGCTATACGAGAAGCGAAGTACAAAAAGAAGATCGAACAATATTATAACCGAAGAGTCCACCCCGAGTCGTTCAAGATAGGTGATTTTGTATACCGAAGGAATGAGGCTAGCAGAGTCGAGAATCAAGGAAAGATGGGGCCGAATTGGGAAGGGCCGTACCGAGTCGTGGAAGCATACCAGACTGGATCCTATAAGTTGGAGACAATGGAGGAAAAAGAAGTGCCCCGAACTTGGCACGCTGTTAACCTTAGAAAATGTTTCTTGTAAACGACTAGATATATCTAATGTAAGCTTCCGAAAGGAGCTATCTGACTAATATTAATGATAAATGACTTTTACTTTGTTCCCTGTTTTCTGAACATAATTAGAAAATGCCCCCCCCCCCCCGAGAGAGCTACGCCCTCCGGGGAGTGTGTGGTCAATGTTCAAAGATGGTTGATACCCAGGAAAGGGTTGCCATAATCCTGGCGGAAAGGCTGAACCATCTGTAATATTCTGAACATAATTAGAAAATGGTCCCTCCGAGAGGTTCGTGCCCTCCGGAGATCAGTGATCAATGTTCCTTGTTTCTGAACATAATTAGAAAATGGCCCCCCCGAGAGAGTCACGCCCTCCGGGGAGTGTGTGGTCAATGTTCAAAGATGGTTGATACCCAGGAAAGGGGTTGCCATAATCCTGGCGAAAAGGCTGAACCATCTGTAATATTCTGAACATAATTAGAAAATGGTCCCTCCGAGAGGTTCGTGCCCTCCGGAGATCAGTGATCAATGTTCCTTGTTTCTGAACATAATTAGAAAATGGCCCCCCCGAGAGAGTCACGCCCTCCGGGGAGTGTGTGGTCAATGTTCAAAGATGGTTGATACCCAGGAAAGGGGTTTCCATAATCCTGGCGGAAAGGCTTAACCATCTGTAATATTCTGAACATAATTAGAAAGTGGTCCCTCCGAGAGGTTCGTGCCCTCCGGAGATCAGTGATCAATGTTCCTTGTTTCTGAACATAATTAGAAAATGGCCCCCCCGAGAGAGTCACGCCCTCCGGGGAGTGTGTGGTCAATGTTCAAAGATGGTTGATACCCAGGAAAGGGGTTGCCATAATCCTGGCGGAAAGGCTGAACCATCTGTAATATTCTGAACATAATTAGAAAATGGTCCCTCCGAGAGGTTCGTGCCCTCCGGAGATCAGTGATCAATGTTCCTTGTTTCCTGAACATAATTAGAAAATGGCCCCCCCGAGAGGTTCACGCCCTCCGGGGAGTGTGTGGTCAATGTTCAGATGGGGATAACATAAGAAGAAGAGGAAAGTTATACAATCATTTGTTGCCTTCCAGACACAAGCGAAAAGTGGTCCCTCCGGGAGGTTCGTGCCCTCCGGAGATATTGTGGTCAGTGTTCGGGAAGAAAGGGGTCATGCGACCAAAAGAAAAGGCAAACAGGGAAAAATCACACAAAACAATACAAACGGAATGTACATTAAATATCAACAGTTTATAACAAATCATACGGCATTTCATCATGTTCAAACATACAAAAAGCGCTAACAGTTGCGCAACCGGTTGATCGTTACATTGGTTCAAAAATAGCTAAACAATTCACAAATTAACCTAACACCCTAAGGGGCCTTGCAGTCAAAAGTCGTCGGGTCAAGACGAGGGGCCATCAGATGAATCATTAGGGGCAGGATCAGGAAACAGATCCATTATCTCCGAAAGGGGTCTATCCGCAGCATCGCTAACTTTAAGCACATACGGATACTCCGCAGAAAAAAGACCATCAAACGAAGGGTCAAGCTTTGCCCCAGCCTCCAAATCCAAATCATCCACCCCGGCCGCAATCGTGGCTATATCCTCCGGTTCTCGATCCACAGAGATAGCTTCCAAGAAACCCGACTGAGAGGACAAGCTGAAAGGCTCGGCCAAGCGTTGTTTATACTCATGGCTATCCAGAAGCCGACGAACCATTTCTGGAAGGAACTCCTTTATAAGCTTCTGGCGCTCGACGTCCGTTTGGCCCAATTTGACAGCTATGTCCGTCCTTTCCTTGCATAGCTCGGTGCCTGTCTCCCTCTCGACAACAAGTTTACCTTTAACATCCGCCAGCTCTCCTTCCAAGGCTCTGATCCGTTCGGAGGAAGTCATCCTCCCTTCATCCCTTGCCTTTTCCAACTGGGAGACCCGATTCTTTAAATCCGACTGCCTTTCTACACAGCCCACATGCTCATGTTTTAATTTCCGAAGCTCCTCCGCCTCTTGAGCCGCATCTTCACACTCTGCATGGGCGCTGCGTAGTTGTCGATATTCTTCGAGGAGGACCTCGTGCCGGCCCAGAATTTCCGCTTGGGTAGTCGCTCCTCGGCCTAATAAAACCCAACCCTTTCGGATGGCCTCGGAATCACCCAAGCTTTGAAAATGAACTTCTTCACAAGGGGTGGGAAGGTGCGACATCAGATCCCTACAAACGGCAGACCTATTCAAGCGGTCGCCCCTTGTGACCGACCACTCCGGAACGAACACAGCTGCCGGATCACCTGCTCCCATGGCTTTAATTTTGCCGCGACCGGAAGCGGCCACGGGAACACTCCCTGTAAGGAACAAGGCGTCATTACCAAAGAAACGAAAAGAAATAAGTAACACAAGGTAAATAGTTGGACAACTTACCAGCACGGGAACTCCTTTCAGTGAAACCCGCACCCTCTGGTCGAAGACCAATATCTTCCGGTCGAAGAGAACGGATAAGGGGAGGGTTTGGAATGACCTCAACATCTGGCGAATCATGCTCCGGATCCGCTACGGGGGCCCTCTCCGTTCTCCTCCTCTTGGCCGCCTGGGCCACTCCGCTGCTCCCCTCACCCTGTTCGGCATGCCTCTCGGCCCTCAAAGCCCGCCGTGTGGCGGCTTGCCTTTGCTTCCTAAGTTTAGCCGCAACAACCCGGCTATTGGCCCTCTCAACCTCCTCTTCCTCTGCCGTCAGGCCGGGTATATCGGCATTTGACGCAGCCGGAAGAGTCAAGAACAACTCATGACGCTCACCCTCGCCATACACATCACCCTGAACCATAGAAGTTTCCTGATGGGCCGCCGGGTTAATCAAGTACTCAGACATCGGCACAACTGCAGAAAGAACAAAAAAAAAAAAATAAATAAAGTGATATATAAAGAAGGGAGAATATGCCTGCCATGGATCAATTAATAAAAGAAGAAATAAAATATAGGAGGGTCTACCTGCCCCTTCGGCATCTTGGAGCACAGCTCGATAACCGGTATGCTCCCAGCGTGAAGATAGCCCGACGGCATAAAGGAAGCCCTTGGGAATTTGAATCAGATCGATCACATTCGCGGCCAGCTTTCCGACATCCGCAAGGAAGAAACCACCTTCCGGATAAGGGTCCGAAATATCAGAGTCGTGATGCCTCCAAGGCATAGCAAAGGGGATCGCCCGTCTATCTATCAAGAAAAAGTTGCGTTTCCAGCCCTTCAGTCCAGTCAAGATCTCCCGGAAACAAACCTTCCTATCCTTACCGGTTCGCTTCTCGAAAGAAAACCAATCACCCTGCTTGCTCAGCTTATAAAAGACTCGGAATAGCGGGGTGGTGGGAGCAATATCCAAACTTCGGCTATACACCTCGAAAAGTACAACACGATGTATGCCCAGCGGAACCAGTTGGGAGATATGCACCTTGAAGTACCGAATGACGTCCAGCAAAAAAGTAGAAAAGGGCACACTGAGACCACCCTCATAAAAGTACTCCAAGTACAATCCGATGGCGTCTGACGGCAGCTGGTCCATCGTCATATCCGGAGGGGGTAGGCGAGGATGTAGATCCTCCGGTATACCCACATCTGACACCACCATAAATAAATCATTCTCGCTCATTTCGGAAGTGTATTTCGGAACGTCAAATTTGGGAAGATACCCTTCAGCCTCTTGGATGTCTTCTTCATAATCATACGAGGGAGAATTCGACATAGTTGACCAAATGGCAAATGAAGTCGTTCGGAAATAATTAAGAGCAAGCCTTTCGGAAAGTTTGTCAGAGCCAAAAAAATTACAAGTGGTAAAAATAAAAACACCGCAGAAATGACGCTATTTATAGGCGAAAAAAGGAAGTATGAAACGACGTGCGTTGTCAGTAGGTGAGGTGGCACCCTCTCACTCGTACGATATACGCATGCACACGTGTCGGCGTTTCAGAGCCCCAGTAAAAATGACGGCGATCCTTAAAAAGAGGTAATAATGTTTTTTGGCAGTTTATGCATTGGGTCAGCACTCTGATTACCGAACGACTCAGTCCCCTCGGAACTAGAAATTAGACTTCAAAGATTTTCGAAGTATCATAACATCGGCAAGACCGATATTATGATACTGGGGGGACATGTTGACGTATGTGTCCGGACGGGCTGAGTCTTTCGGTCGTCCGGACGGCTCAAAGCTACCTAATATATTCCGGAAGGTACAAAGGCCGTTCGGCATGTATAGGTTTAAGGCAGGAGACAGATGGCAGCTACTGACACCACCGCCGCCTTCCCCAGGATTTACGGGATTGTGTCGGCGACATGTTTCCTGAATATCCGCCGCCGCCAGTACAGGTATCGAGGCTGAGTACTATAAATACTCAGCCCATTTGCTACTCTCAGGTAACGATTTACTCGCATTATACTTCTCACTATAATTGATAGCCCTTTCGGAATACCAAATACTTACTCTCACACCGGAGGTGGGTCCTGGGATAACACCCGGGGCGAGCCTAACGTGTGCTGTTGTGTGCAGATATCCGGAGGACCCCTAATAGCTGAAGGGACTTACACCTGAGCCTTCCGGAAGGACCCTAGCTGAGTTCATCCAGTAGGCCCCCTTTATTTGTCCGAAGTAATTGCAAGAAATTGCTTCAACAGTTTGGTTTACTTTCGATTTGGTTTTCATTGGGAGTTGATGTTACTGTTGTATGTTGGTCTCGGTTGAGTATTGATTAGATTAGCGGAGTTGACTTTTTTTGTTATAACTGGTCATGTGAATGTTTGGCCGCTGGTTGTTGCGTTCGAATTTAAGTAAACCACAAGGGTGGTACGTTTGTGTTTAACTTGTTGTTTTGTTTAGACTTCTTGTTTATTATTGCGTTTGGCTCGACCACAACCCATGACGAGTTGTTTTGGGTTCAACATGACACCCACGTAGGGTGTTGTGTACATTTGGTCTCAAATAAAAACACCAAGACGGGTGGCAATGATTATGTTATGGCTTTAGGTTGCGTTGCGTTTTCAACTAAAACCTGTGAGTTTGTATTTTGTGGGTAAAGGCAGAAATGTGTATTGGTTGTCAAAATAAGTTATGGGCTGCAAAGCCCACGCTTGAACTATGGATGCATTTTGTTTAGTAAACGGGCCAAAGCCCATTAGATTCTTTTTTGTGTGTGTGTTGGACTTACTTTAAAACGAGTAGAGTTAAAATAGTGTGTTTTTGGGAATTTAAATTTAGTTTGTTGTCGGACTCAAGTTTTAACTCTCGTAGATATTGGTACGTTTCGGATAATATTTGGAATTGTGAATTGGAATTGAATACGGATTATGCCTCTACTTTGGACATTTAATGGATTTTTATCGTTTGGACGAGTATTGGATCGTTATTGGATTTACGATATTAGACATTATACTTATTGGACATTTTGAGACTCGAGACGGTATAATATATTAGATTCGAAATGAATTTAATATATTAGACACGAAACAGACACAAAATCTTCAATAAAACCAAAACTAATAATTACGCGAAAGATAACAAAACATAAAACTTATAAAATATTGTAATGTCAAACTTGGTTAACTAAAGTCACAAAGACTTGAGAAAACTAATTTTATTAGTTAAACTTATATCTATTTATAAGATGTTTATGATTTATACAAATTACGAGGCATTGGCAAGCCCGTGCGTTGCACCAATTGTATCTAAGTGTTCATAGCTTAATGGTTAGTACTCATTAGGTTTACACTATTTAAAATAATTATTTTACTTTAAAATAGTACATGTGAAGAGGTTTTTTGCAAGATGTTATATTTAAATGAGGCTTTTCACATATAATCTTTTAAATTGTTCGTAGTGTATTGTTGAACCAGAAAAAACAAACGTCAAGTACATGTTTAAAGACGTATACTTGACATGTTTCAAGCACTATGTCAAGTATTATTTTTTTCTCGATACACGATATTCTGTTTCTGTCTTGCGCCAACATGTGTTTCGGACATGCATGTGGCTTTAAGAACCCGTGTGTTGCACAAATTGTATCTAATTGTTGATTGCGTAATGTTTTAGTAAATTGCTTAGTTGGTACCGTGATGGTGAGGCTAAAATACACAACAATGTATAACTTGGCCTGCCTCGGTTGGATTTTGTTAATTTATAGATAGATTTATCATTCTTTTGGTTTATTGCGTTACATAGTCAATATGAAGATGATGTTATGAATGCTGCATAAAATATTAGGACGCTCACATGACAACTTGCACCGCCCTGAGTTACCACTACTAAGTTTTTTTAAATACAAATCCAAACTCAATGTTGTAAATAGAAAGTGATCACTTTTATTTGAGTTTGTTCAAACTTTTTCCATTATATCAGCATTCTTTACTTAAGGTATCAAGCACCAAATGAGAAATGTAATACTGAATAGTTAAGGACAGTGTTGTCACTTGTTAACCATCTGTTGTTCTGCATCTAACTTGAATAGCAGATATTTGATCTTTTCATCTTATGATACATTAATAAATCTTTTGTTTGAATAAACCAGTTGAATAGTGTTACTTTTTAATGTCATCCCTATTGAATAAAGAGACACTTATTTTTGAAATATAAGATAACAGGATAACATGGTTACCATTACCAAAGTCAAAACGATTGTGTGACTTTGTACTAAACACAACGTTGTATATTATAATTATAAAATCATGCCTTTTGCACATCGTTGCCATTATAACTATCTAAAACATCAATATAGTGGACTTATTTTCCTAACTTGCTCTACAGGTCATGCAAATTCATCTATACTTAATGCTGGAACAAATTCATACTGCTAGTAGTTTATACTGCTGGTTACGCTAGTTAGTACTGTTGGCGTGGTTCATTTGTACTGTCAGATGCAAAGACGATCTTAGTACTGCTCGCCTTAGCACTGTGTACTGCTCAAGACTTTGTACTGTTGGGTTTTCGGGTTAGTATTGCTCTCACTATTTCATTGATACTGCTTTCAAAGACTATTAGTACTCTCGACATGCAGCCACTCATTGACATTAGTTTACACACTGATGGTTTTATTATTGCTATGTGCATACACAAAGATCATATCATAGCAATTATTTAAAATATTACAATGTTTATTATAAGCTTTAGTTTTTGCAACTACGCTTATATTAATTTTGCGTTTAAGGAATATTGAATGCCCATATTTTTAGTGCGCCCACTACCATGGCAATTTACTACAAAACCAAAATATACACAGCAGCATAACCTACTGCCATTTAAAACAATTATTTTACAACAAAGTTACTTTCAATATGCATATTGAACTGTACAATATAATTGCTACTTGCAGTCATATTTTACTATGAAAGTCTACCGCATATAATATGCATTCAAATATTAGCAAATGCTTAATATATTAATCCATATATTTTCAATAGCGATTACAAATCATAAATTATTCTTGCAACCCTTTCACTTCATCTAACCAACTTTTAATTCTATACTAAATATCATGTGATCAATTCCGGAAACCCTTGCACTTCATCTAGCCAACTTTTTATTCTATACTAAATACCATATAATCAATTCCGGAAACCCTTGCACTTCATCTCCTCTCATGATTGTATACTTATTATGAGGTTGCAATAATTCATATACTCTACATGTAGCTTAAACTACCTTGTACCTTACAACCCTTTATGCACAATCACTCTTGCACATTAAATTAAGCCATTGGATCTTTAGATAGTATAGATTTGCTATTATACACTGATTTTGAATATAGAATTAGTTACTTTTATTTTAGTGTGATACTTCGTATGATATAAAAGTAGCTAGTTGAATGATAACTTAAAATTAAGTTTCACAAAAAACTTAATGTATCTAATTGTTGATTGCGTAATGTTATACATTGTTGTATTATGAAATTAAGTGTGTCAAAAAACTTAATGTATCTAATTATTGATTGCGTAATGTTTGAGTAAAATGTTGAGTTGCTACCGTGATGGTGAGTCTAGAATATACAACAATGTATAACTTGGGCCGCCTCGGTAGGATTTTGTTATTTTTTAGGTAAATTTACCATTTTTTTGAGTTTATTGTGTTGCACACAGTATGGTTGCTCCAGCCGATCTACATCTAATACATTTACATCCCTAGACAATAATCAAATTATAATAATACAAAGATATCATAGTACACACAACGTTGTGTTATTTGAGATAAATATGATGCCTTCATACAAATGCAAAAGAAGCTAAAGAATGTTACACAATTTAATACACCAATACTGATATTAAGTCTTAAAACTTAAATATCCCATAATTTGATGAATCATGGTTGAACTCTCATAAGCACTTATAAGTTTGCACCTCAAAACACAAATGTAAAAAATAGGCAGATGATACGTGGTGCAATATTGGACCAAGAAGTTGTCAAATTCAGTCACAAAATAATATAAAGATGAAAAGATCAATGTCGAGAAAAAAGAAAAATAATAGTGGGCTTGGACTAATAAGCTAAAAAAGGGTAACAATGGGACTTGGACTCGATGAGATAGTGATTTGGGCGTGAATGTCTGAAGCTAACATATTTAGCTTAACACACAAATCATTTTGACCTAAACCTAAACACACACCTCTCTTTTTAACCGCCTACCACACACACTTCTCTCATGACATCACAGATTCATCTCAGTCTTAATCTTCATCAATCAAGCGATTAACACAAATCACAGAACACCTTTCGTGTTTAATCAAAACAAACCCATAATCAAAAACCCACCTATATCTTTCTTGCTCAATCTTTCGTGGCATAGCTTAAAAGGAAATGGCTTCAAGATCATTTTAAAATGGTCTCGGGTAGGTTTTTGTGTTTGTATTTAAGCTAGGCTTCTAAAGGGTCTATGATGATATGTGTTCAACTAAAAAAAGTCTTTTAAAGATTAGACAAAAAGTCGAAATCTATTTGTATATTCTTTTCTTTTCGAGTATTGGTTTCAGCTAATGGAGATTGGATAGGATAGTAGGGTTGATTTTGTCAAATCTGATTATTCCACTCATGATATAAACTGAGGTCGACGACTCGACTCTTTTGGTGGTGGGGTTGGGTTGGGTGGTGTGGCGTGCTAACTCAAATGAAAGTGGTCTATTTATACATTAGAAGAATGCATAAAACGTTTCTAGGGGATATGTATAGACCCCTTTAAATGCAACACTTCATATTCATCTTAATGGTTGCATTCTGTGTGGTTGTAATTGAGGAAGTGGCCTATTGGTTGTCGCAAGTGAAGGTTGATTTGTATTCTTTGAAATTAAAGAGATGTAAATGAAGGTTGAATAGTATTCTTTGAGGCTGCAGCATGTATTTGTATACATAATAATTGATATAGTCTTCACATTGCTTAAACTACCTTGTACCTTACAACCTTTTACGCACAATTACTCTTGCACATTAAATTAAGCCATTGGATATTTAGATAGTATAGATTTGGGATATCGAGGTAAATACCGAAGCGTACAAACTGATTTATTTTAGAGTAAATTACACGGATCGTCCATGTTGTTTGTCCAAAATCACTGGTTTAGTCCCTCGAGTTTCAAAGTTGCGTGTATGGTCCCTCTGACAGCAAAAGAATAACACCTATGGTCCCTATCGCTAACTGACGTTATATATTCCGTTAGCAAGTTTCAACGTTAGTCTATTAACCAAACAAGCGTTTGCAACGTTAGTCCTTTTCCTTAACGGCCATTTGCAACGTTAGTCCTTTTTTGAAAAATATTCGAAAAATTTATAAAAATTAGAAAAAACTTATAAAAATCGAAAAATTTATAAAAATTCAAAAAATTTTAAAAATTCAAAAAATTTATAAAAATTCGAAAAAATTTATAAAAATTCGAAAAAATTTTAAAAATTCGAAAAAAACTTATAAAAATTCGAAAAATTTCTAAATATCCGAAAAAACTTATAAAAATTCGATAAATTTCTAAAAATTCAAAAAATTTTAAAAATTCGAAAAAATTCATAAAAATCCGAAATTTTTTTAAAAATTCGAAAAAACTTATAAAAATTCAAAAAATATTAAAAATTCCAAAAATTTATAAAAATTCGAAAAAATTTATAAAAATTCGAAAAAATTATAAAAATTCGAAAAATTTCTAACAATTCGAAAAAACTTATAAAAATTCGAAAAATTCAAAAAAATTTAAAAATTCGAAAAAATTTATAAAAATTCAAAAAATTTAAAATAATTCAAAAAAATTTAAAAATTCCAAAAATATATAAAAAATTTGAAAAAATTTATAAAAATTCGAAAAATTTATAAAAATTCGAAAAAACTTATAAAAATTCAAAAAATTTATAAAAATACAAAAAATTATAAAAATTTAAAAAAATTATAAAAATTCGAAAAAATTTATAAAAATTCAAAAAAAATTTAAAAATTCGAATAAACATATAAAAATTCGAAAAATTTATAAAAATTCGAAAAAATTTATAAAAATTCGAAAAATTTATAAAAATTCGAAAAAACTTATAAAAATTCAAAAAATTTATAAAAATACAAAAAATTATAAAAATTCAAAAAACTTATAAAAATTCGAAAAAATTTATAAAAATTCAAAAAAATTTTAAAAATTCGAAAAAACTTATAAAAATTCGAAAAAACTTATAAAAATTCAAAAATGTATAAAAATTCGAAAAAATTTATAAAAATTCGAAAAATTTATAAAAATTCGAAAAAACTTACAAAAATTCAAAAAATTTATAAAAACACAAAAAATTATAAAAATTCAAAAAATTTATAAAAATTCGAAAAAATTTATAAAAATTCAAAAAAATTTTAAAAATTCGAAAAAACATATAAAAATTCGAAAAATTTCTAAAAATTCGAAAAATTTTAAAAATTCCAAAAAACTTATAAAATTAAAAAACATATAAAAATTCGAAAAAACTTATAAAAATTCGAAAAACCTCTAAAAATTCGAAAAATTTTAAAAATTTGAAAAAACTTATAAAAACTCAAAAATTTATAAAAATTCAAAAATTTTTAAAAATTCCAAAAATTTATAAAAATTAGAAAAAATTTATAAAAACGAAAAAATTTTAAAAATTCGAAAAAACTTATAAACACTCGAAAAATTTCTAAAATTTTTATAAGTTTTTTCAAATTTTTAATATTTTTCGATTTTTTATAAATTTTTCGAATTTTTATAAGTTTTTTCGAATTCTTAAAAGTTTTTTGAATTTTTATAAATTTTTCGAATTTTTATAAATTTTTTCGAATTTTTATAAATTTTTGGAATTTTTGAATTTTTATAAATTTTTGAATTTTTATAAGTTTTTCGAATTTTTAAAATTTTCGAATTTTTAGAAATTTTTCGAATTTTATAAGTTTTTTCGAATTTTTAAAAATTTTTCGAATTTTTATAAATTTTTCGAATTTTTATAAATTTTTTGAATTTTTATAATTTTTTGTATTTGTATAAATTTTTCGAATTTTTATAACTTTTCTGAATTTTTATAAATTTTTCGAATTTTTATAAATTTTTTTGAATTTTTATAAATTTTTGGAATTTTTAAAATTTTTTGTATTTTTATAAGTTTTTTGAATTTTTATAAGTTTTTTCGAATTTTTAAAAAAAATTTCGGATATTTATAAATTTTTTCGAATTTTTAAAATTTTTTGAATTTTTAGAAATTTTTCGAACTTTTATAAGTTTTTTCGAATTTTTAGAAATTTTTCGAATTTTTATAAATTTTTTCGAATTTTTATAAATTTTTGGAATTTTTAAAATTTTTTGAATTTTTATAAGTTATTTTCGAATTTTTAAAAAAATTTCGGATTTTTTTGAATTTTTAAATTTTTTTGAATTTTTAGAAAGTTTTCGAATTTTTATAAGTTTTTTCGAATTTCTAGAAAATTTTCAAATTTTTATAAGTTTTTTTCGAATTCTTAAAAAATTTTCGAATTTTTAAAATTTTTTCGAATTTTTATAAATTTTTTCGAATTTTTATAATTTTTTGAATTTTTAAATTTTTTTTAATTTTTATAAATTTTTCGAATTTTTATAAATTTTTCGAATTTTTATAAATTTTTCGAATATTTTTCAAAAAAGGACTAACGTTGCAAACGTTGCAAATGGCCGTTAAGGAAAAGGTCTGACGTTGCAAACGCTTGTTTGGTTAATGGACTAACGTTGAAACTTGCTAACGGAATATATAACGTCAGTTAGCGATAGGGACCATAGGTGTTATTCTTTTGCTGTCAGAGGGACCATACACGCAACTTTGAAACTCGAGGGACTAAACCAGTGATTTTGGACAAACCACAGGGACGATCCGTGTAATTTACTCTTTATTTTATTTGATGTATTTATTTGTCTTTAACTGCTAGATTTGTCTTCTTTGGATTGAATTCTTGTCAGTATTCTCTCAACTGTGTCGATGTATTTTCCTCTTTGGCGTGAGTTATATTTTGAGTCTATGTTTTCTTACTACACCACACGAAACGTCGAGACTAAGCTTTTGATGAGTTTTGAAATCGAATAATCCACGAAAACTACGACACGTTGTCTTTTATTGACTTTATTATTGTGCTAGACGTATTTTGAGATAACCGTATACGTATTAGGTTGTGCCGATCCTAGATCGTTGTGTACCGCTGTGCTTGTACCTCCGTGTACCGTTGTGCCTGTATATCTTGGAACTGTTGTGCCGTATGTCTTGAGACTGTTGTGTCTTGCTTCTCGATGCCAGTCGTGTCAGTTGTGATCTTTGCATTGCTGTGGCTAAGATGAGTTTCATAGCCCAACTTTTACTCTTTTAAATGTTTATTTAACTTGGGGGAGAAAACATGCCAAACTGTTTTAACGGACCTACTGCTATTTTTGTTTTGCTATAACTTATTGACTGGCTAAGGTTAGATACGTGACATGTTGGTCTTAGACCGGGGTAGCAAATAATCTAGTTATGTTTTGCTATAACATGGTGCATGGCTACGGACTAATATGCCTAGGGCCCTACTGTGTTTGTCAATATGAAAGAGGGCTACTGTGCCCTATCATATTGATACTGGATTGGTTGTGTTTGTTGATATTTGTGGAACTTGTGATTTATATCTATCTTAGTCCAGTGTAGCAAATCACTTATCTTGGTCCACTGTTAAACTTTTTCTTAAACCTGTGAACTCACCAGCTTAAGCTGACCCTTTTAGCATGTATTTTCAAGTTAAGGTGATAGCTTATTTCTGGAGGCGCTTGACAAGGGGCATGGTCATAGACGACTCTGATATTTATGTTTGTGACAGCTTTATTTATTTTATGGGCCTATTTCCGCACTATTTTTGAATTATGTAAATTTAACACTTTTTGTTAATACCTTGTGTTGTGATACCAATTAAGTAACACCCCAGTGACATGTATGCTTCCGCTGGACCCGATTTTCGGAGTGTTACAAAGACCCATTTAGGCTAGTTGACGATCAAATCAAGACACGAAAGTTGTGCCATTGCGTTCAAAATAACTTTTCCGATAAAAATGAGTATTCACACGACTATTTTTCGTAAAATGACATAAATCATTTAATAAACGTATATTAGGTCAAACTCGTGCCGATTCGCAAGTTGTGCTAAATTCTCACATCATACGAGGAAATGTCTTATTTCACGTAATAATATCCCAATATCAATCACATAAAATCCAAAACATTCTCAGGTATAAAATACTCATTTGCATACACAACGCGGTATAAGATACGTTTCGAAAATTACCGGTTGTCACAAAACGGGTCAAAAGGGGTTGAAGATTTCACATAGTGTACAATTTATTCAATAACATTGGTTGATAAGAATATCTATTTTGTTATCACACTGATTATTTCTAATAAGATTTAATGAAATTTTGGACCAAAGGTGTTTCCACCGATTTACACCTTTTGGAGATATTCGTACAAGACTTCTTGCTACCGTATTCACCTTTTTCACTATCTGAAACCAACTGTACATTAGTTACTTCATACCTTAGGTCATCTTTTTTGACAGACAAATTTCCTTTAGCTAACTTTCTTCTCCGGTCTATGCCATCTTTTTTGACAAATTAACAGACTTCCATCGTTGGGTGATATGACGTCTTTGAATATCTTTTATGTGCACTCACTGTTTACTTAATTTCTTGATATGAGTAAGAATAAATTTTACTAACTGATAAACAAATTTCCCATTGGTAATTTTTTAATTGTAAAACTGGAATAATTTAAAGAAATTACCAAAAATATCCATAATACACATAACTACATTATTCTAGAAAGGTAGCAATCTTCATTGATATAAATTATTTCCTTATTTAATAACAATCTATAGCGTAATTCAGGACAAGATAAAAAACATAAAAAGTTTCTTAAACTTTATGACTTATGACTACACATCATACAAAGTCGATCAAGCATTAAGTTACCGATACATGCATCTTCATCCAAACTCGATCATCCACTGACAATAAATCTTTGACTTGGCTCATTGTTGGCCTTTCCTGTGGGTTGTAGTTCAAACATGCCCGTGAGACCTTCAAAATTGAATGAGCTAGTTTCTCAACTAGAGAATATGGTGGCGGAATCCGTCTATCTCCTACATTGGCTAGCAATAGATCATCAGTAGACAATGTTGGTAGACATGATATAAGATCTCCAGGATGCTTTCCCATAATCACTTCTAGTGCAACAACTCCAAAACTATACACATCGCATTTCTCTGTTGCCACCATCGTATAAGCAAGCTCTACATGGAAGGAAACATGAGAATACAAAAAAAATTGTCATGTCAGATCATGATTAAATGTAACATAGATAAATCTGAAACTTGAGAAGAAGTACGTATAGATAACTTAAAAATAGATGGTAGTTACCTGGCGCAATATAGCCATAGGTGCCTACAACCGCAGTCCAATTCGATGAATCCATCTTTAGAAGCTTCGCTGTTCCAAAATCCGAGATATGTGCCTCATAATCAGAATCGAGAAGGATATTAGCTGCAGAAATGTCTCTATGAATTATAGGTGGTGTGCAATCATGGTGCATATAAGCCAAACCATTCGCTACAGCCCTAACAATTCTTACCCTTTTCAGCCAATCCATTTCCTTTGCTGTGATATCGCTACTTAAGAGCGATTTTAGACTTCCCTTCTCAAGATATTCGTAAATTAAAAATGAGTGACGAGCATGGAAGCAGTATCCATAGAGTTTAACTATGTTTATCCATAGAGTTTAACTATGTTTCTGTGCCTTACGTTTGTCAATGCTCGTACCTCATTTAGGAAGCCAATATGATCGTCACCCTCAGATGATGAATGAAGTTTCTTCACAGCTACTAAATTGTTGGGTTGCAACACAGCTTTATACACAGTACCATATCCTCCAATCCCAATACAGTATGCATCATCAAAATCATTTGTTGCCTTGATGATTTCATCATACATCGCCTGTCCATCAAAACTTGTTATTGAGAAAAAATTGCCACCTTCTTCGCCTGATGGTATCTGTGGAGAAGTTCTCTTTCTACGTCGATAAGCAATGAGGCCACACATGAATAAACCAAGTAAAAGAGCCGCAAAAAGTGGGACCACAGTTACAAGGATGAGCTTATGATGAAAATGATTATCTTTCTTCGTTATCTTTTGACTTTCACAAAGTTTCAAACCTGTAACATTTCCACACAGACGACGATTTCCTTGTAATGCTTCTCCAGACACATTCAGAAAGACAGCATAAGGGGGAACCGGACCTGTGAGCTCATTGTAAGACAGGTCTATATCAATCCTTCTTGGCAAGTTGCTGAAACCATTAGGAATAGAACCAGAAAGCTTATTGTGAGAAAGATTCATCATTACCAGACTTTGTAAACTTCCAAGAAGATACAATTTGGGAGTTGTTTGGGATTTTAAGGGTTGCTTTCCATTTTTGAAGAGCATTTGCTTCCTCCAAAGAAGCAGAAGTAAAGTTTGGTACAAATGAGAGAGCAATGAATAGTAGAGCTAGAGATAAAAGTAAGAAGTTTGAAGATGCCATTGCTTGCTTTTGCATGTTTTTTTTTCTTTCTATAAAGTGAAGGTTTGTATGTCTCTATTTATACTTGAGCTACCCTTTTCTCATACATCAATTTCCATTTCTCAGAAATTAAATATTACAGTAGGTGGTGTCATATTTTTTCCACAAGATTGGTTTACTTGAGAAATTTTAGGTGGTGTCATATTTTCCTTCCAAAGTGCTTTCTTCTAATTGGAGCATAAAATTATAAACCGTGAAGAATACGGGCATGTTCTTCTTCTTCTTCTTCTTCTTTCTTCTTCTTCTTTTTTTTTTTAATCAACAACAATCTCCCCATAACCCAAACTTTATTGACAATATGGCATATGAGTGCTTTCTTCTAATTGGAGCATAAAACTTTAAATGTGTTCTAAAATAAATTTCCAAAACCACTAATGATACGTTGTGCCAAAAAAGTCTAAAAGAAGTGCAGAAATATGGGGCATGCCAACCCTTTCAAATCCATACGGTAATCAAATTCCAGTTGATTGAAATATCTTTTTATTTAGTTTTGAAGATATGACGTTACTCATTGGCAGTAAAGTCGTTGAAGATATGATTTACTGCATCTACTGATTTGATTTTTTATTTGTTGAGTTTGATTGCTAATGTGAGTTCACAAAGTATACGTTTAGCGGATTATCATTTGTATGTTATTAATCACCATTAACTTTATTGCTCGTAAGGTGCTTGATGAAATTCCTAGTAAAGAATAGCAATTCATCCATGTTGAACCTTTTAGGACGTGTAGTGTTAAGGCCTCAAAACTTCATAGCGACATAGCATAATATAAGCTAGTGTAACAGTCCAATGTTAGTAAGCATTGAACATTTGAACATATAGAGTTTTTTTGGACCAATGATTGATTGATATTTTATAAAAGTTATTTATATAGTCTTCATGGTAAATTCTCAATTGATGTCATCTGTTTATCTGATACTTTTTGTTGTATTTATGTTTAGGCGTAAAGAAGAAAAGTGCCTGTAAAATCACGTTCCGTGAGAAATCAAATTGATCACGAATAGGGAAAGAACGAGCGTCTGGTATCCATAAAATCACGTTCCGTGAGAAATCAAATTGATCAAGTAAATGAAGGTTGACGTATTTAATAACCAATGAAAAGTCAGAGAATGCTGCAACGTTGTTAGGATGGCAGCACGAGCTTGAAAGCATTACACAGAGGCAAAAAGTGCGAAGTAAAAACATTAGGCACAAGATACTAAAACCTAATGAAAAAATGAAGTATCATGCAGTTATGATACTATGGCATACTTTCCTTTAGAGTGACACTATATCTATTTTTTTCTCTCGTGTCCAAAGGGCGTCATTGTTAGTTATCACTTTGTTGTTACGAAAGTTCAGTTTTGAGGCAAATGGTGTATATCCTTCTTACTGTTTGTTATAAAATTGATTTGAATGTTGATTCCATTTGTATTACAGATCGAGAAATTCATGTTTCACATCCAAAATATTGCTAACTGGGGTAGGCTGCTCACACAAGAACGGTAATAGGCCACTTCTTAACTGAATTCTAAGTTGCAACTACATAATTGATATTCTCAAAATTTGTATTCAACTTTTTTTTTTTTTAATTTCAAGTCCATTATATTGAAGACGTCAACCAACATTTTTAGCAGTCTATTTTGTGTAAATTTCTTGATCGTTACAATTCCCATTTGAAGCAATCTCTTATAAGTGAAGACGATGGCATGGATAATTCTTATTTATCTAAACCGAATATATTTATTTGTGCGTGTTTCATATCGGTGTCTATGTATCTATGTAAGTTCATGATCATTTAAGGTATAAGAAATGTATGCAGGGGACATAATGTGTTTCCTTTACAAGTCGATTAAACCACTAATTAAGAGTGGCCAACTTGATCTTGTTTGACCTCTTTCTTATTGTTCAAGCAAATAATCATCTTTACGTGACCTCTCAAACAAGTTGTAAATATCTACTACAACATTTCTTTAAAACAAGAGTAAATTACACATATCGTCCTTGTGGTTTGCGTTGACTTTCACATATGGTCCAATGACGTTTTTTAAGCAAATAGTCCGTAACTCCGAAACCCTTAACACCCACGGTCCTTTGCCAAATGGACGTTAAATTTGACCGTTAAAGTCCCCCACATGCATTGCACACGAGGGTAAGATTGTCTTTTCCATTAGACCACCTATTTAAATTTAAAATAAAAATATATACTGTAATAAATATAAGAGTAAATTACATGGTTCGTCCCTGTGGTTTGGGGTAAATCCCTAATAGATTCCCTTTTTTTTTTTTAATTGTCATATTCCCTAATTCAATTGGAATGGGTCCAGAAAGTTGATTGTGCCACAAATAAAGGATATTCAAAGACACCAAATCACCCAACGATGAAGGAATTGAACCAGAGAGTTGATTATTGCTCAAAACTAAATCAGTTAGATTCTTCAAATTCCCCAATTCAATTGGAATGGGTCCAGAGAGTTGATTTTGCCACAAATAAAGGAGATTCAAAGACTTCAAATCCATATGGTAATCAAGAAATATATATCTATTTATGACATCACCAATTGCAATTTCATATTCAAGTGATCGCTTAATTAGATGACAATTTTAAAAATGATTTACTCGTGTAAATCTTTCATGAAGTATTTACTTGTTATGTATGAATGGGTCAAACGAGTACAATAAAAAAAAGTTAGCTAAAGAAAACAGGTCCAAAGGGGTTGAAGGTTTCACATAGTGTACAATTTATTTAATAACATTGGTTGATAAGAATATGTATTTATAATAAGATTTAATGAAATTTTGCACCAAACTTATTTCTGGCAAACCAATTGGACGCGTACCATGTTGCTAAACCCAATAGACCAGCCCATGTTGCCAACTCTATCGTTTTCATTAACCACAACAAGGAGAAATTAGATACCCTATGAATAGTTAACGACACCAAGATTCGTGCACTTTTTTGGATCGCCAACTTTTAGCAAATCCATACAATTTGACTTTTACATAATGTGTGTGGAGTCGTTAACGAACACCCCACCTGGTACACCATGCAAGTGTGTTTTGCCAATGCAAGTTGGCCATTGAAATGGCTACCGGACTTTTCATGAAATCAAGTCAAGTTCGAATTATGGGAGCAAATGAAGAAAACCAAGATTTAGAAAAGACGGTCGTTATGATTAACTTGCTACCCCTTGATGAAAAATTTGAAAACTTCACCGTGTATGTAACTACTCAAAGATTATGGCTGAAACAAGTGCCTATTAAGAACTCTCTTTTTGGCGAATATGAAGTTTTGTTCGTGAAGTATCCAGGTACCTCTATACTAAGAGATCGAGTTAATGGCCGTGTCGGGAGGGTTTGGGCAACAGTTTAAAACGAGCCTTTTTTCAGTACCGGTAGAAACGACCGGGTTGACCCTAATACACTTCATTATCCATTTAACCCGTTTCTGTTATTGGATTTTTTTTCATATAGTTTGCCAGAATGTATAAAATACAACCCAAACTCATTAATATGTAAATGGGTCGAAACTAACATGGTAACAGGTTCGGGTTGAAACCGGCCTTTTCAACAATTATTCACGGGTGGGAGTGGTTGAAAGAGTCTTTTTAAGTCTCATCTACCCAACTCGACCCACAAATAAGTAAATGGGTCGAAACTGTCTCATCTACCATACTTCTAGGATCAATTCGTTTGACCTCGAAAGTTAAACTGATTTTTTTCTTACTTATAATCATAATCATTTTGTTGTTAATAGGTCTTCTGCCATGGCCACCTATGCCATCATCACGCAACAGTAATGGTGGACCGTATGGTCACGGAAACAACGGTAGGGACATAAAGCCCCTCGGTGTCGACATCAGTAAGCAAAGGTCTAGCAATAGGCTAAGTGGTGGCATAATTTCCAAAATAGTTTTATCAGCAGTGGTAGCCGTGGTTCTAGTCTCCGTTGCTGCTTGGGTTCTATTGGTTAAACGTAGGGAAGGGGCCCAATCAGGAAACACCCCACCAGCTACTTTACTATCCGTCACAAAATCATCAGGGGTTGGTGGATCAACGATGAGTCAGCTTCATTATCATTCCGGTCTAATATAGCTTATAAAGGATATGCAAAGACGTTTAGTTCAAGTGATATGGAAAAAGCAACTGATAACTTTAATGAGTTGGGTGTTTCAGGTGAGGGTGGGTTTGGGCGGGTTTATAGCAGGACCCTTGAAGATGGGACTAAAGTTTCTGTCAAGGTACTTAAACATGATGATCAACAAGGGGGTCGGGAATTCTTGGCAGAAGTTGAAATGCTTAGCCGCTTGCACCATAGAAATTTGGTTCGGTTACATGGCATTTGTACAGAAGAAAGAAACCGGTGTTTGGTTTATGAGCTAATCCCAAATGGAAGCGTTGAATCTCACCTTCATGGTATGAAATGCTTGACTTTCTAAAGTCAATTGTTTGACTTGCAAAAGTCAAATGTTTGGCTTTTTTGTGCTTTACTTTTTTGTTTATGAAGATGGTTTTATTTCATGTGACAATTTGGATGGTTAGGGATTGAAATGTTTGACTTTCAAAAGTCAAATATTTGACTTTAATTTTTTTTAGTGAAGATGGTTTATAATTGGAGTGAAATTTTGGTTGATTAGGGATTGATAAGGAAGTCGCACCACTGGATTGGGGGGCCCGCTTGAAGATAGCTTTGGGTGCAGCTCGGGGGTTAGCTTACTTGCATGAAGATTCAAGCCCAAGAGTCATACATAGAGACTTCAAGTCTAGGAACATTCTGCTGGAACATGACTTTACTCCTAAAGTTTCTGATTTTGGTCTGGCTCGTTCCGCTTTAGATGAAGAAAACCAACATATTTCGACACGTGTCATGGGCACTTTCGGGTACGCTTTTCTTTCTCTGTAAATGAGTCAGATTATATGTCTTGGCCTGTTAGGGAACCCGCCGCGTCCAAATTTTCTTAAACTTCTTTTCATTTGAATTCAGGTACGTGGCTCCCGAGTATGCAATGACAGGCCATCTTCTTGTAAAGAGTGACGTATATAGCTACGGAGTGGTACTCCTTGAGCTCCTAACAGGAAGAAAACCCGTTGACATGTCAATGCCATCGGGCCAAGAAAACCTTGTCGCCTGGGCCCGTCCCCTCCTGCCAACACCAGAAGGTCTAAACTTGCTTATTGATCCATTACTATCCCCTGAAGTTCCATTCGACAGTATTGCTAAAGTAGCAGCAATAGCATCAATGTGTGTGCAGCCCGAAGTGTCACACCGACCCTTCATGGGTGAAGTGGTTCAGGCTTTGAAATTGGTCTGCAACGAGTGTGAAGAAACACGAAACTTGGGCTCAAGGACATGTAGCCAAGAGGATTTAATTTCCATGGAATTTGATCCGCGAGCCAGTACAAACTCAGGCCACGGCCCTGGCCTAGACCCAGGTCCATCGCATTCCACCTATCCAAGCTATGAATCTCCACTTGATGTGGAGAGCGGGTTTTCGGGTCTTCGGCTAGATGTACATTTGTATAGGATAACCTCAAGTTCAGTCCCATTGAGGCCTAGAAGACGTTTGCAAATTTGGGAAAAGACGAAGAGATTTTGGAGTGGTAGTATGAGCGATTATGGAGACTTTTTGAAGTTACTGTCACGGTCACGTTGACTTTTTTGAGTTATTTTTTTCTTTACTTTGACCATGGTCATCCCAACCCGTCGGGTTTGCAGGAAAATTGCTGAATGAGATGTACAGAAAAAGTGTTGCATTGAACATTAGAAATACATACATACATACATATATGTTGGATACATACATACATATATGTTGGATACGTTGTGCATACATGTATAATCATAATTGTTTGAGCAAGTCGGAGCCAAACTTGAAACTTCATATCCAAAGATTAGTCACCTTTAACACATTTTCTATGCATTTTGACTTTTTATATCTATGAAACCGATTAAGGTTCAAAACGTTTAAAGTATGGGAAAAAAAGAAAAGATTGTAAATTTAGATAACCCTATGCTTATCCTTAATATGTGTTCTATTCTGAACAAGTTATCCCTTGTCTTACTTATAAGATACTCTATAGTTTGTTTCACGATCAATGTGGGACAAAACAAAAACCATATCTATTTTTCAAATCTTTAACTATCAGCTCCATTCTCGGCGAACGAGCAATCACCGTCAGTCCCTTCTTCTAAATCAAATAACACGATTATAGTTTATTTTAAAAAGTTAGACCGCGGGATTTGAGTTTTGTAAATAGAAACTTGCTTATTCTAGGCCAAAAATGAAATCTTATTGGATTTTAATCTGAAGCTTTTAACAGTTGTTGAAGAAAATGCGTACATGACAACATTTTGGTCCAAGTTCTAGTAAAATCCATGAAAGAAAAAATCATACTTGAAACCAAAGGATCTCATACCATGTCAAATTTCTAGGCTAACAACGACACATTCGTTCACACATCAAACACAATGATATGTCCAGTCCAAGAAGTGAAAGTAAATGGTTGCTGTTTCGCCAAAGTTAAATGTCCAAAGGGGATGCACAAGTGGTAAAACGTTACCACTGAACTATTACAAACATGCCAAAGGGTGCGTCATGACAGTTATTCTTCCCGTGAAATTCTGAGACAAAGCCGCAATGTTAGCATTTAATTTATTGTGAAGTGATGGTCATTTGATATATTAAGAAAGTGTGTGTCGTGTAGTAACATATGTCTAGGATAGAGTTGGGCTTTTATTATTGTAATATGTTAGAAAAGTTGATGTATTGTCCAAGTCCATCAAAAGCCCACTCAAAGCCCATGTAAGCCCTTTAGGGCATCACACCACTAGTATGAGTACACACTCTCACCACAAGTTTAGGCGTGCCTCAAAGTAGTATGTAGGTGAGAGTGTGTGAGCTGTCTTTTGTTTGTATGTGATTGCTTTCCTTTTAAGCTAATAAATATTCAGTCACTGTTTAAGATCCATTCTCTCTTCTATATTACTTTTTTTTACTGTCTTTGAGTGTCACGTATTCTTTAAGTAGTTGTGTGATAAAGGTAGAATTCTTGTCTTTACAAGTGGTATCATCCGCCAAACAAGGATTTAGGTCTAGTTGTGTCTCCTTTTTTTTATCATTTAAACTTAAAAAGTTGTGTTCTTATTTATTAAGTCAAGTACCTTTTATAGTTTCTTTGATTTTTTTTTACGTGAATTCGAAGGTTAAAGCTTGAAGCTTTTGTGGTTTAACGTGCGTTTAAGAGTAAAAGGTGGTAGCTTTTTAGTTGGAACGTGAGTTTAAGATAAAAAGTTTATAGCTTTTTGTATTTAACGCCAGTTTGTACGAAAAAGTTGTAAGCTTTTTGTGTTCAACGTGAGTTGTTGAAAATTTTTTTTGAAGTTTTTGGGATCTTACGTGAGCTTTATTGATTTTTGCGTGGAATTTGAAGTTGGCTGATCGAAAAAAAGTGCTCCAAAAGCTACGGTTCGAATCTACTAAGTTGCGTGGGATTTTTTATTACCTTTCTTGTATAAGAATTGTGATAAAAAGTGGTTCTTCATCGACTTGGAAAAATCTATTTTCTTGTATAAGAATTTAGATAAAAGAGGGTTTATAGGAATTGTGAAGTTTGTCAATTCCTATATATATATATATATATATAATATATATATATAAAAAAACGGGTTTGTCGAAATTGGCCCAGCACCTCTTATTGCAATTGTGGTTCAACCATTTTATCGCAATTAAGAGACAGCTCTTTATCGCAATTGACCTCAGCATCTTATCGCAATTCTGGAGGAAGCTTTTTATCGCAATTGTCAAAATAGAACTTATCGCAATTGTCATCCGAGAATTCTATCGCAATTGTGTCCGACATCTTTATCGTAAACGGTTATCAGACAACCTTATCGCAAATATATATCGGACAAAACATCTTTTCGCAATTGACAACTTGGGTCCCTTATCGCAATTGTGGCAGATGTTAGCAATTATATTTTAGAAAAGTGATGGTCATTTGTAATATGTTAAGTTAGTGTGTCGTGTAGGAGTTTATGTAAAAGAGGGCTTTGTGATGGACTTTGTAATGAAAAGATTAAAAATGATGCAAAAGCCCAAGTCTATCACAAAGCCCACTGTAACCACTGGTAAAAATATGACTTTACAATAAAACTATACTTATCCTTTTTCCACGTAGATTTTTTTTTTTTTTTTTTTTTTTTTATTATTATTATTATTATTTTTATTTCCTGATTATAACTATTATCTTATGTGACATCTCCGATAAATGTGCTCGCTCACAACCCAACCTTAACTGAATTAATGTTTATCTAAATAAATATCTTTGACCTAAAACTTTATGAGATTCCATTTACCACTTTACGTTATTTCGTTAATGTACGATTAAACTAAACGTTTCTTATTTAATAAGAGTTTTATGAAACCCTAAGCTACCATATCAACATATAAAAATAACCAAACCCTAAAAATACTAAAATACAAATTATCTGAGTAATGTACAAGTCACTAAAGCACAGAAACCCTAATTCCAATATAACTCCCGATAAAACCCTAATTTCTCAAAACTATTATTTTATGTAATAAAATCACAAACCCTAATTAATATTTTTATAAAATATATATGTACAAGTCTTCTAAACTAAGGTACAAGTTTTTAAAGCATAAAAACTAATTTTAAATAAAAACCATATATAAATCTTAATAACAATTATTTAAAAGACATGCATTATAATTTTTTACACATTAAATTCTAAAAATAATTTATTAATTTATTTAGAAAGTGTACAAATCCATAAACTCATGGTACAACCCTCTAATGCACAAAACACTAAAATCTCATTTAATTACTTTATAACTTTAATAAAAATTACATAAAAATTATATAAATTAAGAAATTATTAAAACTATATTCTAAACTATAGTACAACTCCCCTAAGCCTAGAGTACAACTACCCAATGCACAAAATCATTTATCCTTCACATATCTATAAATCGACATACATAATTTTATTTTCACAAAACCCTAAAATTTCATTTCTAAAAATCCCTAAATCCTAGAAACCATAACTAAATCCCAACCCTAGAGTACTATCCCCTCAAGCCCAATGTACAATTCCTTTATGCCCTAGTCGAACCAAACTCTATCATTTTCCTTAGCATGGTTCGAATCCAACCAAGTACAAACCAAAACCATATTTTTCTTTAACCTTAAGACTTTAAATGAAAGAACATAACACCTCCACATCCCCCCTCCTCTAGAAGATAGAGACTTGTATGGTTTAAGAGAAGAACACATCACCATAACCCCATACGCCATTACCCCCCCCCCCTTGTGGCCTCTCCTCCACCAACCAACTCAGCTACTTAACCTAAGGATCACATTAGAACACATCAACATAACCCTAGATAATTTCCTTCTATAAATAAACAATCCATATGCCCTAAAAATCCCATAACCATTCGACATAGCCTCCACAGCCCCTATACCCCTAACTTCTGTCACCACAGCCCTGAATTAAGTCCAAGAACACCCATAGGAAGCCAAGAAGTAAGCTAGGAGCATTGGTGATCAAGTTTCGAAACCCTAAGTCCCATTAAACCCTAATCGAGCCATCAAACTTAGTAAGTATCCTAACTCTTTTAAATTCAGTTTGCTTATGTTATATATTCTTAAAAACAATCATACATGAACCTATAATAATAAACAAAATCAAAGATAACAAGTTTTCATTTCTTTTTCTTTTTGTCTGTTCGATCAGTAAAACCAACGTACCCTATATGCTTGAATCTTTGTAATAACTAATCAAGAACTAATGAAACATGTTAAGATATACATAATATTGTCATAATATGCGTAAAAACCTAGTAGGAAAACCCTAAAAACATTAAAACCCAATCGGGTTTCTTTTCTGTGTTCCAGTCGAACAGAAAACAACCCCAGAGACCTAACTTTTGACCCATAAATCAACCCTTAAACGATTATCATAAATTCTGATTTTTAGTTCATTTGACTAACTAAATTTAGGAAGAAAAATCACTCGAAAAGATTGAACGAGTTGAGAGATATCGGGCTTCAAAGTCTGCCCCATATCGCTAAAACTGGAACTAATATTTCCAGTTATTAATTTCCCATTTCATTCGACCAACTGCCCAACTTTTGACCTTTAAACCGACCATCAAACGACCCTTATAAAATCCTATTTTTGGTACATACAAAGTCCACCCAGGTAACTAAAATATGGAAACAGAATTTCGAAAAATGATTAAGTTATCATTAAGATATCGGGTCCCAAATATTTGTCAATATCGCTAAAAGTAGAAAATTTGATTTTCAGTTATTTATTTTTAGATTTCACTCGACCAATTGCCCATGTTTAGACCTGTTTTTCGACCCTTATATGATCTCTAAAAATTTCAAACTTTTGTCATGTTAAAGTTCACATAGCAAACTTATTTTAGAAAGAAGAATCATGGAAAATGATCGATTGGTTTAAAAGTTATTTGCGTCCAAAGTTCTTCCCATCGCTAGCCTTAAAAACTTATTTTCCGGATTTTATTAAACAATGTTCTAGTCAACTGACTTTAGACATGTAATTCGAGTATCAAATGAATTTCATAAAATACGAAACCTGGCTTATTTTAAAGACGACCCAGCTGACTTTTCATAGAAACAGAGAACACGTAAAATGATTCATTATTCACCAAGATATTCAATCTCAAAACTCTAGCGATGTCACTAAATTCATGCGTGTTATTTTTAAATAAATTAGAGTTTTATGGGCCGATTTTGTAAATTATTTAAATTAAGGGTCATTTTTGTCAATAACAAATAAAAAGGGTAGAAAATGTCATTTTTGAAACTAAAGAGTAAAAGTTGTCATTTTCCAAAAGTTCAGGGTATAAACTGTCATTTGACCAAACCTTAGGGATAAAAGTGTAACATTTCATAACTAACATTTTTATTTTATTTTCCGATCTAATAAGAAATATATCAACTTAATACGTTTATTTCGATAACGAACGAACGCAAGATATGACAAATGAACGAAAGTTATATTTAACGAATAAACAAACGAACGAAAGATATATATAACGAACGAACGGAAACATAAGAACAAATAATAAGATAAAATCTTATTTTTGAAGAGACTTCATGTTGTCTCGTTATAACATTTAATCAACAACCAAATAACGAAACTAAACGAACAAATAAACACACACACACACACACACACACACACACACACACACACACATATATATATATATATATATATATATATATTCGAAAACGATTACTGAAAACTTGATATAACCACCCCAGGTTGCAAGCCGGAGACGTTTATCAAATTTATTTCATTTTGTTTTCCATCCAGATTGCTAAGGTGAGTTCATAGTCCCATTTTCTTTTATATGTTTTCTAAACTTGTGGGGAGATATATGCTACTAAACCGAACACAAGTATTTCCTGTATGCTTTCCTGATTGTTATTGCCTAAGTTAACTGTTGCCTATTTATTTTAAAAGTCCCTATTATCATGCACCATTAATCACTTTCGGGTGAGCGCGAATATAATGAATAGATCTATTGGCAGTTGACGACCCATTTGTGTTGCTGGATAAGTAGCCAAATGCATTATATTTGAGTTTAATAAAGAGTTTCAGGCAGACTCCTACTCGAGGGAAGGTTACCTACATTTAATTATGGGGTAATTTACATAAACCTGTTAACGTTTTGCGTGTCATGAGGCTTAGTGCAATATACCGAACTGTGATATTCCTGATTTACTTAAACTTAGCTTGTGTTCAAAATTAATTATTACTTTAAACACTATGGATTCACTCAACCTTTGTGTTGACTTTTTAAGCATGTTTATCTCAGGTAACTGGAAGTACGCTTTGGCACAGAGTGGCTGTGGACTTTCTTTTTATAATAAGAGTGTCCACTTTGTTATCATTCAATGAATAATGTATCTTTTATAATATATTTTCCGAACCTCCCTCTGGGACCTATATAATGTACTCTGATTTAATAAATGAATGATAACAATTTTATTTAAAAACGTCTCTTTTCGAGTCGTTTTCTATTCTCATGACTGTGAACCATGAAGTAGCACCCCAAACTCATATTCCGCTGCGTATATCGAAAACGGGGGTGTTACAGAGTGGTATAAGAGCTCATGGTTATAGAGAACCAAATGTTTTCAAACATTGGACTATAACCGTTTTTCACAAAAACTTAACCAAAAGTCCTCCGTGCCACAACGCCACTTAAACGTTACTTATATATGTTTATTTCTAATTATTTAGCTACATAGTAAAATGTTTATAATTACCAGGTGGTTACAGAATCCTGATTTCCCCTACCCATTCTATTCCTCTTATGTCGGACTCGGATATTGAAAAATATCACGATAGTACTGGACATCACGTTTAAACCTACATCCTCATCACCACTACCACGTCCACTTTCCTACAAATATACCGTCAGTTCCTACATCTTTACCTCTGCCTCCACTATCATCTATAAATTTCTATTTCCCCATTTGTCCCATTCGAACTTAGTGAAGAAATTAGGACCATTTGCGCTCGGTATCATACCTTATCCCGATTACCTATTCCCGACTTCCCTATTCCACCGCGAGTCTTTGAGGTGAGTGAAAGCTCGCAGCCGGCACAGGAACGACATCCGACTATTTCCACCCTGCTGACGCGATTAGAACGGCAAGAAGAAAAGATCAAAACTGCTTAGGTCATCCCGACAAGCTGCCTCTAGAATGCATCGAGGGTATAAAATATAGAGTTGAAGATTCTGAAGCAGAATATGGGCAAGAATCGTGAGAAGGCAGAGAACCGTCATGAGCAGCTGAGACGAGAAATACCTATGATGAATTGAAGATGTTAGAAGAGAAGAAATGAAGAAGAAAAATGAAGAACTGACGACAGCTCAGATGAAGATCACTATTTTGGAGAAAATAGTGGGAGATATGCAAGATAGATATTAAGAGTATATATATATCCTCGTCAGCATGATCGTCAAACTGAAAAGTTGACTCGGAAGAGTTTCTGGTAGCCACTAAAATCAGATTTATATCTACCAGCTTTTGTACAATATCTTGGCCATGAGATATATAGCATAAATATGACGTTTGTACTAATTTTGTTATATATAACAAATTAGCAAGTTATTTATGACTATATGTGGTCTTGATTTTGTTGTATTTTTCTGTGTACGGTATCGGTTGATGTAGGCCAGTGATGACCATCTTACCTACGCGTATGATAGTATTTGGACATGTTATGACCTTATGATTATCATAAGTTTTACCTTGATAATCTAACATGTACAAAATATAAACGTATGTTTTATTTTGGTGTTAATAGAAATATGCCTCGTACTTCCCCCGAACCAACCATATCCCAAGCTGCTATCCAAAAGCTTGTTGCAGACAGCGTTGCTGCGGCACTAGAAAGTCAAGCAGCTGAATTTGCTCGTACTGGAAGCACTAGCCGACCCAATGGAGAGAACGAGACTGTTACAGCTCGCAAGTCCACCTACAAAGACTTCATAAACTGTAAACCAACTTTCTTTAAAGGAACAGAAGGAGCCACTGTGTTGGCTCGTTGGTTTGAGCGTACGGAAGTAGTCTTTGTAAGGAGTGGATGTACCGATGACTGCAAAGTTGCTTTTGCTACGGGGACTTTATTGGATGATGCCCTGTCTTGGTGGACTTCGACTACCCAGACTATGGGTGTTGAAGCAGCTCACCAACTGACTTGGGAAGATCTCAAAAAGAAAATGCTGAAGAAGTACTGCCCCGGTACTGAAATTAAGAAGCTAGAGGATGAGTTCCACCAACTGGTTGTGAAAGGAACGGACCTTAAGGTCTACAATAGAAGGTTTCAGGAGCTTGCTCTCCTATGTCCAACTATTTCCACGCGATCTTTGAGGTGAGTGAAGCCGCAGCGGTCAGGACGACACCGACTATTTCACCCTGCGAGCGATTAACGGCAAGAAACAGATCGAAACTACTTAGTCATCCCACAAGCTGCTCTAGAATGCATCGAGGGTAAAAATTAGATTAAGATCAGAAGCAGAAGATGGCAAAACGTGAGAAGGCCAGAGAACCGTTATGACACTGAACAGAATACCTATGACAATTCAAAGATGTTGAAAGAAGAAATGAAGAAAATAAGACCTTACACAGCTCAACAAGACCTATTTGGAGAAAATATGGAGTATATGCAAGATAGATATAAGATACATATTATCATCATCTCGTCAGCCATGATCGTCACAACTGAAAAGTTGACTCGGAAGAGTTTGGTAGCCAACTAAAACAATTATATCAACCAGCCTTTTGTACCATATCTTGGCCATGAGTATATAGCATAAAATGACGTTTGTACTATTTTGTAATAAACAAATAGCAGTTATCATGACTATATGTGGCTCTTGAATTTTGTTGTTTTTCTGTGTACGGTACGTTGATGTAGGCCAGTAGACCATCTTACCTACGCGTATGATAGTATTTGGACATGTTATGACCTTATGATTATCATAAGTTTTACCTTGATAATCTAACATGTACAAAATATAAACGTATGTTTTATTTTGGTGTTAATAGAAATATGCCTCGTACTTCCCCCGAACCAACCATATCCCAAGCTGCTATCCAAAAGCTTGTTGCAGACAGCGTTGCTGCGGCACTAGAAAGTCAAGCAGCTGAATTTGCTCGTACTGGAAGCACTAGCCGACCCAATGGAGAGAACGAGACTGTTACAGCTCGCAAGTCCACCTACAAAGACTTCATAAACTGTAAACCAACTTTCTTTAAAGGAACAGAAGGAGCCACTGTGTTGGCTCGTTGGTTTGAGCGTACGGAAGTAGTCTTTGTAAGGAGTGGATGTACCGATGACTGCAAAGTTGCTTTTGCTACGGGGACTTTATTGGATGATGCCCTGTCTTGGTGGACTTCGACTACCCAGACTATGGGTGTTGAAGCAGCTCACCAACTGACTTGGGAAGATCTCAAAAAGAAAATGCTGAAGAAGTACTGCCCCCGTACTGAAATTAAGAAGCTAGAGGATGAGTTCCACCAACTGGTTGTGAAAGGAACAGATCTTAAGGTCTACAATAGAAGGTTTCAGGAGCTTGCTCTCCTATGTCCAACTATTGTGCCTGATCTGGAGAAAATGTTGGAGAAATATACGGAAGGATTACCTCGAAGTATCGAGGGAAATGTTATTGCATCCAAGCCGCAATCATTGGAAGAGAGCGAAAGCTTGATGATAGAAGGATCACCCATCACCACAACAACTACCAGCACGACCGTAACAATCACCACTACCAACAGAATCGTCGGCAAGAGACTGCCAGAGCCTATACCGTCACACCTGCTGAGAAGAATGGTTATATCGGAACAAAACCATTTTGCAATCGATGCTCGTTGCACCACTACGGTCCGTGCACCATTAGGTGTGCAAAGTGTCTGAAAGTTGGACATCAGACCAAATACTGTAAAGCAACAGGAGCAAATCCACAGCCAGTAGCCATAACTTGCTACGGATGTGGTGAGAAGGGGCATTACAAGAGCCGGTGCCCGAAACCGAAAGCTGACCAGAATAATGGTGCCCGTGGAAGAGCGTATGTGCTAGGAGATGGGAACGCACAGCCAAATCAAGACTAGTGCTGGAGAATGAGAAGTCATTAAAATCCCGACAATGTCAACGAATGACGTCCCTATTTAAGCAGAAGATAAATTCCTGTTATAACTAAATAAATCGTATCGTAAAACTTCCTAAGCATATTTCCTATTGTACTCTACCTTAGTTATGATGGACGTAACCTAAGCGTATTAACTATCCTTCTACCGTATGAAATCTTTACCTTGTAATATTTCTGTAATAATCACAATCTACGTTTCTATTCCATTTGCCCTGTTGTAGAAAATTTGGTTAATATTAGTTTTGACCATCCTTTAAGATTTTCACTCGAACCATAAGAATTATTTTAAGGATATCCCATTAGTACCCTAGAAATTCTTGACTTATCACCATAGTATGAACAATAATTTTCTTATTTTTGTGAAAAATAACTATGTTGTCATTTTACAAAAACAAAACGTTGAACACCATCTAAAACAATTTGGAAAATATAAAATACCACAACAACTGGACCAAATATCACATCATTCGGTCCTCAGTTATGCATAGCCTGGCCAACTATGTATAATTTAGGAAGAATCATGTCATAAATGAAACAGTTATCTTTTCAAAATTTCTAATAACAATTTTCATACAAAAAAAAATTTTGAGACAAAACAAATTGTTCATACAAATTCCATTTGACCAAATAGATGTCTACAATTACTACCCATTACCCCTAAGATTAGAAAATCAAATACGGACAAAATACCCAAACCTTTTTTCCTCTCATCTCGACCAACATAGACTGAATCTCGGGACGAGATTCCCGTCAACCGGGGGATACTGTAACCACTGGTAAAAATATGACTTTACAATAAAACTATACTTATCCTTTTTCCACGTAGAATTTTTTTTTTTTTTTTTTTTTTTTTTTTTTTAATTTCCTGATTATAACTATTATCTTATGTGACATCTCCGATAAATGTGCTCGCTCGCAACCCAACCTTAACTGAATTAATGTTTATCTAAATAAATATCTTTGACCTAAAACTTTATGAGATTCCATTTATCACTTTACTTTATTTCGTTAATGTACGATTAAACTAAACGTTTCTTATTTAATAAGAGTTTTATGAAACCCTAAACTACTATAGCAACATATAAAAATAACCAAACCCTAAAAATACTAAAATACAAATTATCTGAGTAATGTACAAGTCACTAAAGCACAGAAACCCTAATTCCAATATAACTCCCGATAAAACCCTAATTTCTCAAAACTATTATTTTATGTAATAAAATCACAAACCCTAATTAATATTTTTATAAAATATATATGTACAAGTCTTCTAAACTAAGGTACAAGTTTTTAAAGCATAAAAACTAATTTTAAATAAAAACCATATATAAATCTTAATAACAATTATTTAAAAGACATGCATTATAATATTTTTACACATTAAATTCTAAAAATAATTTATTAATTTATTTAGCAAGTGTACAAATCCATAAACTCATGGTACAACCCTCTAATGCACAAAACACTAAAATCTCATTTAATTACTTTATAACTTTAATAAAAATTACATAAAAATTATATAAATTAAGAAATTATTAAAACTATATTCTAAACTATAGTACAACTCCCCTAAGCCTAGAGTACAACTACCCAATGCTCAAAATCATTTATCCTTCACATATCTATAAATCGACATACATAATTTTATTTTCACAAAACCCTAAAATTTCATTTCTAAAAATCCCTAAATCCTAGAAACCCTAACTAAATCCCAACCCTAGAGTACTATCCCCTCAAGCCCAATGTACAATTCCTTTATGCCCTAGTCGAGCCAAACTCTATCATTTTCCTTAGCATGGTTCGAATCCAACCAAGTACAAACCAAAACCATATTTTTCTTAAACCTTAAGACTTTAAATGAAAGAACATAACACCTCCACATCCCCCCTCCTCTAGAAGATAGAGACTTGTATGGTTTAAGAGAAGAACACATCACCATAACCCCATACGCCATTACCCCCCCCCCCCCCTTGTGGCCTCTCCTCTACCAACCAACTCAGCTACTTAACCTAAGGATCACATTAGAGCACATCAACATAACCCTAGATAATTTCCTTCTATAAATAAACAATCCATATGCCCTAAAAATCCCATAACCATTCGACATAGCCTCCACAGCCCCCATACCCCTAAACTCCTGTCACCACAACCCTGAATTAAGTCCAAGAACACCCATAGGAAGCCAAGAAGTAAGCTAGGAGCATTGGTGATCAAGTTTCGAAACCCTAAGTCCCATTAAACCCTAATCGAGCCATCAAACTTAGTAAGTATCCTAACTCTTTTAAATTCAGTTTGCTTATGTTATATATTCTTAAAAACAATCATACATGAACCTATAATAATAAACAAAATCAAAGATAACAAGTTTTCATTTCTTTTTCTTTTTGTCTGTTCGATCAGTAAAACCAACGTACCCTATATGCTTGAATCTTTGTAATAACTAATCCAGAACTAATGAAACATGTTAAGATATACATAATATTGTCATAATATGCGTAAAAACCTAGTAGGAAAACCCTAAAAACATTAAAACCCAATCGGGTTTCTTTTCTGTGTTCCAGTCGAACATAAAACAACCCTAGAGACCTAACTTTTGACCCATAAATGAACCCTCAAACGATTATCATAAATTATGATTTTTAGTTCATTTGACTAGCTAAATTTAGGAAGAAAAATCACTCGAAAAGATTGAACGAGTTGAGAGATATCGGGCTCCAAAGTCTGCCCCATATCGCTAAAACTGGAACTAATATTTCGAGTAATTGATTTCCCATTTCATTCGACCAACTGCCCAACTTTTGACCTTTAAACCGACCATCAAACAACCCTTATAAAATCCAATTTTTGGTACATACAAAGTCCACCCAGGTAACTAAAATATGGAAAAAGAATTTTGAAAAATGATTAAGTTATCCGCAAGATATCGGGTCCCAAATATTTGTCAATATCGCTAAAAGTAGAAAATTTGATTTTCAGTTATTTATTTTTAGCTTTCACTCGACCAGTTGCCCATGTTTTGACCTATTTTTCGACCCTTATATGATCTCTAAAAATTTCAAACTTTTATCATGTTAAAGTTCACATAGCAAACTTATTTTAGAAAGAAGAATCATGTAAAATGATCGATTGGTTTAAAAGTTATTTGCGTCCAAAGTTCTTCCCGTCGCTAGCCTTAAAAACATATTTTCCAGATTTTATTAAACTATGTTCTAGTCGACTGACTTTAGACATGTAATTCGAGTATCAAATGAATTTCATAAAATACGAAACTTGGCTTATTTTAAAGACGACCCAGCTGACTTTTCATAGAAACAAAGAACACGTAAAATGATTCATTATTCACCAAGATATTCAATCTCAAAACTCTAGCGATGTCACTAAATTCATGCGTGTTATTTTTAAATAAATTAGAGTTTTATGGGCCGATTTTGTAAATTATTTAAATTAAGGGTCATTTTTGTCAATAACAAATAAAAAGGGTAGAAAATGTCATTTTTGAAAGTAAAGAGTAAAAGTTGTCATTTTCCAAAAGTTCAGGGTATAAACTGTCATTTGACCAAACCTTAGGGATAAAAGTGTAACATTTCATAACTAACATTTTTATTTTATTTTTCGATCTAATAAGAAATATATCAACTTAATACGTTTATTTCGATAACGAATGAACGCAAGATATGACGAATGAACGAAAGTTATATTTAACGAACAAACAAACGAACGAAAGATATATATAATGAACGAACGAAAACATAAGAACAAATAATAAGATAAAATCTTATTTTTGAAGAGACTTCATGTTGTATCGTTATAACATTTAATCAACAACCAAATAACGAAACAAAACGAACAAATAAACATATATATATTCGAAAACGATTACTGAAAACTTGACATAACCACCCCAGGTTGCAAGCAGGAGACGTTTATCAACTTTATTTCATTTTGTTTTCCATCCAGATTGCTAAGGTGAGTTCATAGTCCCACTTTCTTTTATATGTTTTTTAAACTTGTGGGGAGATACATGCTTCTAAACCGAACACAATTATTTCCTGTATGCTTTCCTGATTATTCTTGCCTAAGTTAACTGTTGCCTATTTATTTTAAAAGTCCCTATTATCATGCACCATTAATCACTTTCGGGTGAGCGCGAATATAATGAATAGATCTATTGGCAGTTGACGACCCATTTGTGTTGCTGGATAAGTAGCCAAATGCATTATATTTGAGTTTAATAAAGAGTTTCAGGCAGACTCCTACTCGGGGCAAGGTTACCTACATTTAATTATGGGGTAATTTACATAAACCTGTTAATGTTTTGCGTGTCATGAGGCTTAGTGCAATATACCGAACTGTGATATTCCTGATTTACTTAAACTTACACTACAACAAAATGGGGCTAATGCAACATTTTATAAGCAACAATTTATAAAATTGTTGCATTTTTAGAGGACATTAAACTTTAAGCAACATTTGCAAAATAAGTGTTGCATTTATAGATGTAAGGCAACATTTTTATCAAAGTGTTGCCATCTTAATATTGTCTACACAACACTAATAATAATATTTTTATATAGTTTTCCCCGAATTTAGTCTTCCCCCTAATTTCATTATATCCCGCCCCAAATTTCCCCCAAAATCAAAATCCCTCCATCTTTTTTCAGTCATACCCATCCTTTTCTCCCAAAATCAAAATCAGAAAGACTATGGTGGTTTCCTAGCTTCACCACACACTAGTCCTCGAAGTCTCCAACCCATCCTTACGATCCAAAAGCCAACGCCATTCACCATCATTGCTACCTTGTATTAAGGCTATTAATATTGAAATCAGGTAATATAATATGTTATATGTTCAATTTAGAAATCAATTTAACGTGTTCATGGGTCAATTTCTTATTTTGTTGATTTTCGAATTTAGGGGTTTTTGTGAACCCGAATCTATAAACTTGTAACATCGAATTTAAGGTTCTGTTGAAATGAATTGGGTGTTGTGTTAGTCACTTGATGAATGTTTTATGAGGCTTTTTTTTTTTTTGGGATAAATACCAAAATTTTTTTTTTTTTTTTGAAAATGAATTTTTGGTCAGTAGCATGATTTAGTTGGTTTTATGTATCTTAATGGCTATTGAAATAGGGGTAACCGGTTAACAGCTTTTATGTGCTCTATAAACTATTAATCTTTGATGTTTTGTACACGTGCAATGGTACCTAATGAAATGTTGTGTCGAGCATCATATGCAATTATATTGAACCAAGCTGTTTGTTACGAGTGATTAGCATGACTCGAGCATAGTATTCACCTAGGACTTCCATTAGGTTGTGTGACACTAAATCCTAAAGTTCCTCGATACAAAAGATATTATGACGTAACTCGTACGTAGTAATAGTAGCATCACTTGTTACTTATCAAGTTTTAGTTATTAGTTATCACTTGTTACGGAAGAATCAGCTATCTGGACCGATCCCACATGAAATTGGTGGTCTTATTAGTGTTCTAAAAATGTGAGTATATTTTCACTTATAACCATTGGATTTTGTCATTTAAAGAAATAAACAAAATATGAGTTTGTGCAGTATGTCTGAAGCTATTTGTGTGTGTCAGAAACTTACAAGCGAATGGATTGACCGAAAAATTGCCTTCAGAGCTTGGTAATCTTAAGAACCTTCAAGAGCTTCGGGTGGATAGAAATAAACTGCAAGGAACGTTTCCTGGTGCTAATTTTACGGATCTTGCTTCTGCATGAGAGGAATGTAAGTTATCGACGTTATTATTGGTTTTAATATGTTTGTCTGTTATGATATTTAGATTGTGTTTTGGTCCAAGTATGCCTCGAATACGAATGCATTAGGTTTTTGTCGCGCGTCTCCTCTAAAGTTTGCTGATTTCTCGTTCAATTACCTTGTGGGGAATATACCTAAATGTTTGGAATATCTTCCAAGGTTAGAAGCGCAATTTCTACCCGATTTTTTTTCTTTATAAATTGAACAATACGGGTTGCATTATAATTTTAAGGGGTTAAAATAGTGAAAATAAGTAGCTTGCAAGGAAAGAAGTTAAACCGGTTGAAATCTGTAGAAAGTATAGTTTTCAGTGAGAAAACAAGGTTTTTGAAAAGCTAATTTTTTTATTTTTTTATTGAAGTTACATACGTTATAGTAGTAATAACATAATTGACACGCTAGTTTTTAATGAATAATAAAAAAAATCTTGGACAATGTTTTGGGTCAATCGATCCATCACGTATAAAAAGTTTCATGTTATGACCCGGCAAGACCCCCCATCCTGCCCATTCTAGTAGTCATAATTGACACACCAATTTTCAGTTTTACATAACAAATCATGGACAATATTGTTCTGGGACGGTCTGACCCATTTTGTTCTTCCTCTACAGGGCTAGCTTTCAGGGTAATTGCATAAAGTATAAAGATATTACACCACGCGCTCCTGAACAATGTGGTATGTTTTGTCATTAAAAAGACACGTTATTTTACATGTTACAATATGGTGACACCCAAACTAACAGAGTTTGCCTTTTTTAGGTTTTTCTCCATCTGCTTCTAATAGACCGCCTAAGCCAACTGGAGAAGATACGGCACATCATCCTATTGAAGATAAACGAAAGCCTGAATCCTCTTCTTCAAAATCCACATGGCTTTTAGCTATTGAAGTAGTGACTGGAGTGATTGTGGGCTCCGTCTTCCTTGCAGGCCTTCTCATGGTTACTAAAAAGTGGAAAGTTAAACCAAGGATTATAGTTCAATGGAGAAAATCCAGAACCAATAAAGACCGTTTGGAAATCTTGATCGGTGAGAAAACTATGTTGTTTATCAGAATCTTATTAATGTATGAAAATCCTATACGACCATTTCAACATTTTATTTGTGTATGTAGATACTGATTTGCTGAAGGATGTGACGAGATACAGTCGACCAGAACTTGAAGTTGCCTGTGAAGATTTTAGCAACATTATTGGGTCATCATCGGATTGTATAGTTTACAAAGGAAACATGAGAGGTGGTCCCGAAATAGCAGTCATATCCCTTAACAACCAGGAAGAACACTGGACAAGCCATCTTGAGCTTTATTTCGAAAAAGAGGTAAGCTTGGAAATCTTTATTTTTTTTGGTTGTTTTTAAGATGCAATCTTTTGATAACTGTTGAGAAAAGTAATTAAATCAGATACTAATGAATCCTTTCATGTTATCAAACACAAATATTTAAACGACATCAGAAAGAGTTAGGTTTGCAATGAAAGAGTTAGTATTGTTAGCTAACTAGTATCAGTGTGTATCATGTATGTATAACAGTATATGTATGATAATTTTACCAACTGCCACATACCAATTGCCAACATTTTTATGATCCAAAGTCGTCGAATAATAAGATTTTGATGAAACAGACATGTATGCCGAACTCAGTATTGTCTCAGTATGGAAGCAAGTAGCAACAATCCGTGGATGCTTTTAGAGATCGATGGACACTGTGACTCAAGGTGAGTAACAGGCTTTTCTTAATAAATGTGAAAGGTTTCCTTTGTTCGCTACCATGTTTATTCATCTTAGAGATACAACACATATCGAATCGACCTACTAACAGGAAAGAAGGACAATTGACGCTTTAGAGCTGCATCTTAGTTATTATTCTGATGAGTAAAAAAAATGAACAACTTAAACGTTTCTGTTATGCACTAACAAAGAATTAGACAGGCGTATACTTATACACTGAATTTGTTAATTATGTTTTTGTTTCTTGCTGAATTTGGGCGTTAGTTTGTTAGCATGTCGAATAAACTATATGCGTAGTTCGCATATTTTTTTGTATAAATCTTAAACAAACACAAATGTCAGTGGGTTGAGGGTGTGTTCAGGGAGTTGGTTCAGAGGGTTGGTTCAGGGGGTTGGTTCGGTTGGTGCATCGACAACTGATATCTTTAACTACATAAATTGTTTAAGTACATGAATTTTTTAATCAAAGGCCATTTATCTGTTATTCATATATTTAACTACATAGAAAGTTGGAGGGAAAAGCATAAGGAAAAAGCATCAGAAGCTTTTTTATCTCATGCAAAACCCCATAATAAATAGTCTAAGTCAGTGACATTTAGTAACGACCACCGGTGTACAATTATATATTTAGTGTGACAATGTGGAGCTTCCTCTTATTTCTGTTATCGTTAAATTCGTTGGTCACTGCTCAGGGATCCAGCAACACAACTTCCCAATGGCTAACATTAAAAGGTCTGTATTTTCATATCAATCTTACTTCTACTTTTTGTTTTACGGAAACATTCAAATTTTGTGTAGTTTGCTTTCGGTAACTGTCAACTCGATCATATATAAATAAAAAGACATCACAAGTCCTTATTGAGTAGAGGAGAGGGTTAAATCAGATAGCCAGTATATATAGAAAAGTGTTTATTCTGCTTGTTTTACTGTGAGGTAAGTTGTTTGCAGTAAGCAGGGTGCAGTTTGAGATTGCTTATTTCAAATAGACTATTATTGGTATATTCGAAATCACTAGTTTACTTATGATACACTGATTTCAGTATGCTGGTTTTCACTATAAGCATATGCTATTTAGATAAACCAAATGGCCTAGTGGCCAGTAAGGAACCTAATGTCCTCACAAAAGGTATAGGGTTAAAGACTACTTCCTATATACACGTTATGAAAATCTTTTGCAGGAGACCGTTCATTTGTGGTTGCAAATGG
This sequence comes from Artemisia tridentata subsp. tridentata, assembly GCA_021014915.2. Lineage (NCBI taxonomy): Eukaryota > Viridiplantae > Streptophyta > Magnoliopsida > Asterales > Asteraceae > Artemisia > Artemisia tridentata. The sequence continues at coordinate 18,938,266 of CP139508.1, read as the reverse complement.
TGGATTTTCAGGACTACTTCCTAGTTCCAGTCTCAATGCCTACAATATGGCTTTGATTACTAGTGTATCCGACGTCATCCTATGGTGTGATGTACAGTTGACTAAAGATAACGTTGGTATCTGCTTCCCGGATCTCAATCTTCAGAATTCGTCTAGTGGCGTGTTTGAGAAGGCGGAAAAGACCTAAGACGTCAATGGCATATCTGTAAAAGGATATTTTCCAATTGATTACACCATTACTGACCTTTACAAAGTCTTATGTAAGTCAACCATTCTTTGGCTAATTATCGACTGGTGTATATATTTTGATTCATGTACTGTATCTGTTCGTGACCAATGCTCACATATTTAAATCTTTGTTGCATCAGTAACTCAAGGGATCCATTCTTGAGTTCCATTTTTTGATGGCTCATGGAATATTCTTACTGTTGACAAGGTTGCTGGAAAAATTCAACAACCAGGACTTTGGTTAAATATTCAGGTTAAATATTCTTACTGTTGACAAGGTGGCTTTTGAATCCCGTAAAACTATTATTTCTTTTCGTTATGTTGGTCACCTTCATTATTTTATTTTTTTGGTACTCTTGCAGCATGATGCGTTTTACAGCCAACATAATTTGAGTATGAAAGATTATCTAATTTTATTCTTTGGTTATATATTTACCAGGTTGCTTTATTATGGCATATGGTGAAAATCAAGATTTACAACCATCAAATGGAAGTCTTTTGAGAATACATGTCAGAGAAGATTTTAGTACTATCCATTATTTTAGTGTGCAGATTTTTGTGTTTATGAACTTTATGATAGTTTAATTTTTGACAAATTTGTATTTGGAATATGATATTATTGATGACATTATATCATTGCTATGACGGAAACAATTTATGCATCCACTTATAATTAAAACATTGCCTCTATTTGTAGCTTTTGAATTTTGTTGAGCAAATATTCCGTATGAAAAGCTAAAGTTAGTGTTGCCTCTAGTGGAAAAAGTGTTGCATTAGTATTGTTAAAACGAAAAAGAAGTGTTGTAATAGATGATGGAAAGTGTTACACTTGATGCGTAAAAGTGTTGTCATTGGTTGGTGTTGTATAATAAGAAGTGTTGCACATATGTATCAAAAGTGTTGCAATACAAAAGTGTTGCATTTGTAAATACGAGCAACACTTTGACAAAAGTGTTGCACATTATGACAAAAGTGTCGCTTTAGGCCTAAGGCAGCGGAGCCTAAGGCAGCACTTGAAAAAGTGTTGCACTAGGCATTAAGCAACATTTTTTAGGCCTAATGCAACACTTTTCGAGTGTTGCTTTAGCCACATTTTGTTGTAGTGTTAGCTTGTGTTCAAAATTAATTATTACTTTAAACACTATGGATTCACTCAACCTTTGTGTTGACTTTTTAAGCATGTTTATCTCAGGTAACTCGAAGTACGCTTTGGCACGGAGTGGCTGTGGACTTTCTTTTTATAATAAGAGTGTCCACTTTGTTATCATTCAATGAATAATGTATCTTTTATAACATATTTTTCGAACCTCCCCCTGGGACTTATATAATGTACTCTGATTTAATAAATGAATGATAACAATTTTATTTAAAAACGTCTCTTTTCGAGTCGTTTTCTATTCTAATGACTGTGAACCATGAAGTAGCACCCCAAACTCATATTCCGCTGCGTATATCGAAAACGGGGGGTTACACCCACCAAGCCCAAAGGTAAGTAACCTAGGGCGTCCCATCATCTCCTATTTCCTATAAATACCACACACTCTCACTGGTTTTGGGGTGCCTCTTAGTCTTGTGTAGGTGAGAGTGTGTAGGTGTAGTGTGTGTGCTCTCATGGTTTTATGTTTGTTTCTTTCTCTTTTGAATCAATTAACATTCGACTGAAATTATCTTATAACATACGATCCACCTTCATCTCATTTCTCTTCATCTATATCATTTCCTACTTTGAGTGTCACGTATTTATATTAGTTAGTTTGTAGTGATAGAGTTCGATTCACCTAGTTTAACAAGTGGTATCATCCGCCAAACAAAGATTTAGGTCTAGTTGAGTTGTCTTTTGATCAAAAGGTTGTAGCTTTTTCATCTTATCGTGTGTTTAATAGAAAAAGGTTGTAACTTTTTGATTTTAACGTGCGTATAAAACAAAAAGGTAGTGACTTTTTTAGTCTTAACGTGAGTCTCATAGATAAAGTCATTAGATTTAAGCTTTACGTGCGTTTAAAAGAAAAAAGGTGGTAGCTTTTTGTTATTTCGTGAAGATTCGTGAGTTTTGGAGCAAAGTTGTGTGCTTTTTGAGGCTTTTCGAGAGATTGTGAAGTTGTGATCGTGAAAAAGTGCTTCATAGTTGTGTCTCAAGGTTCGAATCCTAATTGGTTTGATTTTTATCAAATTTCTTGTATAAGAAGTTTGATAAAAGTGGTTCTACTTCGACTTGTGAAAATATCCAAATCTTGTATAAGATTTGCGATAAATTGGGGTTTCTCGCAATTGATTTGCGATAGATTGGGGTTTCTCGCAATTGGATTCATTTAGTTTATCGCAATTGTGGTTTGATAACCTTTTATCGCAATTGTGAGACAGCTTTTTATCGCAATTGTATTCAGCCATTTCTATCGCAATTGTGCCAAGCCAGTGGTGTCCGATATCCTTTTCGCAAACGCTTATCGGACAAGCTATCGCAAACGGTTCCCGGACAGAAGCAACTTTCGTAGATTGACAACTTTCGTCCCTTATCGCAAACGCAGCTTTATAATACTTTCAGAATTGGCAGAACTGGTCCTCGTAATTGTTTTGAACTTTTAATTTCTACAACTTCAAGGATCGCGAACTCGATATTTTCTCACTTGTATAAGTGTGCAAAATACTTCGACAATCGGATATCTACTATTTTGTATAAAATAGTTAGATTTTTATATAAATTACCAATTTATATAAATTAGATAAATTCTATCTAAATTGAAATTTTTCCATAATTTTTATAAATTTTGGTCTAAATTGAAATTTCTATAGAAATTGTCATTTTATCTAAATTGTAATTTACATAACTTTTGTCGAATTTGTGAACTTTTGATCTTGTCTAAATTATAGCTTAGTCAAATTTAGTAACTTTATTTAATTTGTTTCGCTTATTTAAAATTGTAACTTCGACGATCATCAACAAAGAACCAAGGCTTCACAACATCAACTAAACTTAACCTTCATCAACCACAACACCTATTTCTTTGCAACGATCCTGAATCATCTGAATCAACTTTATCATACAACATCAACAATGACTACTCAACAAGATATTCATGCAGCCGGTGCTGAAAACCGTCCTCCAATGCTAGAAAAAGGTAGTTACCTTCCATGGACAAGCCGTATGCTTCGATACATGAAAACCAAACCTAATGGACAAGGAAAACTCTTGATTAACTCCATCCAAAAAGGTCCATTCAAGCCTCGTCAGGTTCAAGAACCGGGTAATCCAAACTCAGTACCTCCCGTTGCACCATCCTTTCGTGATCAGAAAGAAGAAGAATACACAGCAGATGATTGGAAGCAAATTGAAGCTGATGACTTAGCCATGCACTTAATTCAACTCGGTTTACCACAGGAAATATTTTGTGCTGTCGACAGTTGTGAAACTGCTTATGATATGTGGGAACGAGTTCGAAGGCTTTGTCATGGTGCGGAAATTGGACAACAAGACATTGAAAACAAGCTTCTAACTGAATGGGAGAAGTTTACATCAACCCCGGATGAACAAATTGAATCCTACTATACAAGGTTTTGCACTCTCATGAATGAGCTCATCAGGAACAAGTTGGCACCAAGGCAAATTGTTCAAAACATCAAGTTCATCAACAACCTTCCAGAAGAATGGGGACGATATGTCACAATCGTTAACCAAACAAAGAATCTTCATGAGGTGAACTATGATCAACTGTATGACTTCTTGAAGCAAAACCAGAAAGAGGCAGATGAAGTTAGGAAGGAGAAGCTATCCAAACAACATGATCCTCTAGCATTAATTGCTCAAGCACCAATACCAACAACAGTAAACATACAACCATCATCATCAACTTCCACTCAGAACTTCCCGCAACAACAATTTGTTCCACAACAACCATTCTACCCACAACAACAACAAGTCATTCCATGACAACAATACCCACCATTCCAAGAAACTGAAGTCACTGACCAGGAAGACGTTATGGCTGCTATGACACATGCATTTGCTCTAATGTCAAAAGCATTCCAAGGACGCTATTCCACACCAACCAACAACAATCAAAGAATCTCATCGAACACTCGCAACAGGCAGATTGCACAGCCGAGTTTCAACATGGGTAATCAAGGGCAAATGATTGGAGTTTATGAGAATCAGCAAGGATATGCTACAGGGTTTCAGATGGGTAATCAAGGGTAGTATGCAGGTAATGCAGGCAATCAGATGGGTCAGTATATGGGTAATCAGAATCAGTTGGGTCAAGTTGGTGGAAATCGAATGGGTCAGAATGTGGGGAATCAGCTTGGAAATGTTGCTGCTCCAGTAGCTGGGAATGTTGGGAATATGAATCAAGGGAATGTGTTGAAATGTTTTAACTGTCACGGAATTGGTCACATGGTAAGAAACTGTCCAACCAAGCCAAAGAAGCAAGATCTTGAGTATCTTCAAAAAGCAGTGCTCTTTGCTCAGAAGCAAAAGGCAGGGTTTCAGTTGAATGCAGAGGAGCATGATTTCATGACATTGATGGATGAAATGGAAGACCTTGAGGATATCGATGCCAACTGCATCTTTATGGCCAATCTTCAGGAGGTTAAATATGATACGGATTCTGAAGTACCTCCTGCTTATGATATCAATGGGATCTCTGAGGTACAACCATATGCTACATGCCACAATAATGAAATGTTTGATATGTCACCTCAAAATGAACAGCATCCTGCAACTCCTAATCTCACCTACAATACATATATGGACAACCCAAGTTGTAGTAATACTAATTTGGCAACTCCAGATATGGATCCTAATGGAGGTTTTGGGTCACAACATACTGAGAATGATGAGGAAACACGTGCTTTATTTGAATCATTATTGAATAACTGTAGTATTGAAATCGAAAAGGTCAAACAGATCAATCGCGATGTTAAGGCCGCGAATGAAAAATTGACCGCTGAGCTTGAGAGATATAAGGTGAATGAACAAGCTTTTGAATTTAATAACAAACGATAGTCAGAACTTGAAACTGGTTATAGAGATTCTATGTTAAGGGATAAACATTTGCAAATCAAATACGACAATCTTGATGTTAAGTTGAACATGCAAATAAAATCCCTTAACAAGGAAATTTCTGAATTAATCACCCAACTTTATAAACAAAAATCAATTTGTTCTGATCTTGAAAAAAAAAAAGGAATTGAATGCAAAGTTTTCAAAGCGAGAAAATGATCTTTTTGATGAAATCATTGACAAACAAGAAAGCATTAAAAAGTTGGAAGAATTGCTTGTAAAAACGGGCCAGTCAACACAAACAATTAATTTGTTAATTAACGATCCAAACCCAATTTTACATACAATGAAGAAAATGGCTATCGGTTGTGAAAACCCTTATAATCTCAAGAAAGCTCAGAAAGAACAGAATGTGTTGTATAATGGTAATGTGCTAAATGATAATCATGACCCACCCGAAGTTCGGGATTCTTATGAAATGATTAAGCTTGCCGAAGAGAATCGCAATAAAATGAGCCAGAAGAACCCATAAATCAGACCAATTGACTATAATGAGCTTAACAAAATTTCTGGAATTCATCAGGTTCAAAAAGAGTCACCATTTTTTTTCAAAAAACCAGTGGCGGTCACAAAAAGAAAAGTTGTTTGGAAACATCTTTCTAACATCGAACAAATGTACTCTACAAACACTTGTAACACAAGTGAAGCTAGACTATTTTTGGCCGATCTTATAAGGAGAGTTGAAACACTTCAATCTACTGTGGCATCCAAAACAAATAATATTGTCAATGATTGGTTTTCAAGTTTTCATACTGAACATAAAAAGATGTTTGAAAAAGATATCATCCCTCCACTATCTGCAATTTATGCGGTAGCTCTTAATGTTGAAAGATGTCTTCTGCAAGAAACAGCCGACTTTGTCAAGGACCACAAATCCCTGGTGAAGAAAGCCAATGAAAACATTAAACACATAAAAGTTTTGGAAAGACACAATGACACTCTCTTCGAAGTAGCTCTGTCAACTGATATAATGCCCATTATTTATCAAACATATTCTGTGGATGATGATGAAACACTTCGAGCTGAGACTTCTGAAATTGTTTCAAAATATGAAAAGGCGCTTATTAAGCTTGAAAAGCAAAATATAACATATTTTAAACAACTTGATCGGAAAAAGGAAGAATGCAAGTATGACAAATTGTCGTATGAGCGCTCTTATAAAAACATGCAAGAACAAATTGATCTCTTGAAGTCTCAGCTTGAATATCAAAAAGGGAATGGTGAGGAAACTAAGGGAACAGAACCATCAACATCGGAAACACCGTTATTAGACCAAAAATGTCCATTTTTACACCCTTGCCTAAGGTTACTGAGAAAGGAAAAGAGAAAGCGGTTGTCGAAAACTCAAATGTGATAGCACCTGGACTTTATAGGATTAGTACCACTACTGCGTCTACCTCTACATCTAAAACATATAGGGCGATAGACAAAAGAGTGAACGATAATCCAAATGAGACTAGGGATGCTAAAACTGCATCAAAGGACAACAAGATAAAACCTAATGAGTGTGCCTTACCTTCTACAGGAGTAGCAAGTACCTCTAGGAGTAGCAGACCAAAGCCTAGGAGCAATACAAGGAATAGAGTCTCGCCTACATCTAAGAGTGAAAGCAAGAATAAAATGGGAAAAGTAGAAGAACACCCTAGGACTTTATCGCTTTCGAATAAGAAACATATGTCATCTAGATGTAATGTTCAAGACAATATTTCAAATGCATGTAATGAATCTGTTTGTTTAATCAGAAAGAAATCTTTGTCTGAAAATGTTTGTGATGATATTGTTTCTAAAGATGTGAATGTGAATGCCTCGCCTAAACAGAAAGATGTGCCTTCTGGAACTAGCGCTAGGTCTAGATACATTAAAAGACTTATTGCAAAACCTAGGAAAACCAATAGTTGCCTATTGCCTAAGGACCATCTTAAGTTTTGCGCATGGAAACCAACGGGTAGAATGTTTACACTTAAGAATAGCACAGTAGAAATTGTTCCAAAAGAACATGTGGAAAACTAGAAGGGGGGTTGAATAGTTTTAACCGTTTTTCAAGTTTTATTTGCTTTGTTACTATATGTTAATTCAAAGGAAACAATCACAAATAAATAATCACACAATGTAAACAAAAGATAAAGAGAGGAAAGATCAAACCACACAACACTGTTGTTTATAGTGGTTCGGCTACAAGGACTCTCTTCCTTGCCCTACTCCACTCCCCGAGCTTCCAACTCGAGAGTTTATCTTTCACTAAGAAACAAACTCCTTTTCTAGGCGGAGAAAACCTTTACACGTCGCTTACTTCCTTTTCCGGTACTAAGCTAAACACCGGGTTCTTTCACAAGGTAGAACCAACCTGACGTCGCCTATTTACTTTACCGACACTAAGCTAGATGTCGAGTTCTTTACAAGGGTACAACCACTCCCTACACTCTTTGTGCTTTGAGGACTAAAGCACTAACCACACTTACTGATTACAAATGATAGATATGATGTGTGAAACAAACTACAATATCACACAGTAATGCAACTAAAGGATTACGGTTCTGTAGATCCTTGAAAGCTTGATCTCTCTTCTACAAAATGAAATGTAACTATGAATGATGTTAGTAAGATATGTACTGAATGAATATATGTGTTTAAGCTATATGAGTGATGAGAAAGCCAAATGATCAGCTTGCTATTTATAGGCAAGCTGATATCCAGCTCACGGATCCCACGGATCCCACAATAGGGATCCGTCCTTCATTAGACTTGGATCCGTGGGAGATGACAGCTAAGGGATTTGGTGTATCTTTCCAAATCTTCCATATCTTACCAAATCATCAAATGTCAACTATGTAACTTGTAAATCTAAACAAGATATATCAAGATCTAACAAAGATATTATATGTGATGTATGCAATGATGTCATGGAATGATTTTAGAATTAAAGTTTCCTTTTAAGGAAACAAGTTACTAAATAAGCAAACTTGTAATTCTTGGTTATTATGTGAAGTGTAAAATGTGTACTTAAGAGACTTAAGCTAGTATTTATTATTTGCTAAAAGATATTCCTTTTATTTGTCATTAACAAAACTAAGAAAAGATCAAAGAATATAAATAACGTTTTTGAGACGATATTTGTATTAACAATCTCCCCCTTTTTGTTGATGACAAAACATAAGGTATATTTTTGAGCAAGAAAATAAATATAGTATGAGTTCTTAAAAATATATATTAAGTTTGTTTATTAAAGAAAAGTTTTGTAAAAATGTATGTACTGTGATGAATCACAGTTAATGCAAACTTAGTCCTTTCTCCCCCTTTTTGTCGAAACAAAAAGAGTAGCGTAGCGGAATGCGATTTTGAGAACTTTAAAGCTCCCCCTTGTTTTATACTCCCCCTAGATGGAGTAATCAAGGAAATGATGCATGAATCTACAAAACAAACGGTTAGTATATGAAATGCTCCCCCTCGATGTATACTCCTCACTTCTCGAGTACCAACGTATACTTTGAAGGGTATGATATGCTGCAAATGAAGTGTTAGTAATGAATGACTTCAATGAAGAAGTAGAATGCTTGTGAAGTATTCTTCCAAACAAGCCTTTCAATATGTTTTGACTTTAAAAAGTCAAAGTAAGTGTCTGATCAATATTTGTACCTAAAGCAATCATAATCAAGGTATAATATAGGTTATATAAGGATGTTAGTTCACAATGATAATGATAATATGCAATATGTTGATCACTCATAAGCATAAAACATCACATTCATAGATATTGAAAATTTTGTGACAAAAGTCACAATGATGAAATGATGTTACAAGTACAATAAAAAAATAAAAAAAAAAATTCTAGAAAGAAATAAAAAAAGTCCTAAAGCAACAATCCAAAAGGTCCTAACAACTAGTCTAGAAAGCTCCTATTGAGGAGGATGAGAGATGGCGTTTAAACGTTCAAGACCATGGTTCAAGATGAACCTCATCTCATTTTGAAGCTCATGGACCAAGATGTTGGTTCTTTGGGCCAAGTGAGCCGTTCTCTCACAATGTGCGCAATCATGACTTTAAAAGCCGGGAGGAAGACTAGGGTCCAAGTTTTGTGGTGGTGGTGGTGGTGATGGTGGTTGCTTGTTGTTGTTGTTTGATGGTTGTTGTGGTGTTTGAAGGGAGTTCATAAGGATGTTTTGAATGTCCATTGCTTCATGAAGGCGATGGTCAACCATACCTGAGAGAGTATAGAGTTGTGTTAACTCCGTACTTATTTCCTCTTGTGTTTGAGGAATGTTGCTCCACATTGCCTCATCTATGGCGATGAGTGTTGAAGTTGGTGATAGTGGTGGCATTTGGGGATGAGGTTGTGGTGCTTCACTATATAGAGGACCATGAATCTCCGGATGGAGAGGATGAAATAGCATAGGTTCTAAGTTTTCAAGACTTATTGGTGGAGGATTGGTTGATGTAGGTGGAAGATCTTCTAACTCTTCAAGATATGGTTGTGGAGATGTTGGTGGTGTCCTAAAGAGTTCCATGGGTTGGAGTTTTGGTGAGGATGGTGATGAGGCAGACTTCTCAGACTGTGATGGAGTGGGAGCGGGTGGTGGTGTTGTTGCTACAGGAGTAATGATAGGTGGTGGTGTTTTTATGACTACATGTAAGGGAGTTGGAGTGGTTAAAGTAAGGAAGTTTTCACTAGAAATAGGTGAGGATATGTTTAGTGGTGATGATTCTTCAGAGGATGAATTGTGGATGTTGATGAAACAACAAGGTTTCACACTAATACGGGCTGTTCTTTTTAGTGGCTTGGATGTGGAGGAGTTGTTTGATTTTGTCATTGAGACTTTTTGGTGAAGTATGATAGCTAAAATGTACAGGAGAAGAAATGGTTGTGATGTGAATTGAAGATCCTAAAGTGCTAATTTATAGACAGAAGGTTTGTGAGTCTGTGTGTTTGGATTTGATGTGAATCCAATAGAGAATATTGGTTTCTAATGATTTGGAACAAAAATTTGTGCAGGTCATATCAAGGAAGTCAATCCATTGAGCTTGGGTTAAGTAATGTATTGTGGATTTGCAGTAAATACAAGGGGATAGTGGAAAATCTTATGATTTTATATTTTCACGGATTTGACGGATCCCTAAAAAGGGTTCCTTCTTTGTATCAGTTTGGTAACTCACACCTAAAATTCAAAAATTTAAATTTTGGTGGGAAATTTTGTTCCTAAGTTTCTAAGAATTCCTAAATGATTCTAAGATGAATTATGATCATTGAATGAATCCTAAAGGATACTAAACACTAAGATTTAAGAATCGAGATGAGTCGAAAAACTTTTAGAATTTTACTGGGGAACCTGCGGATCCAAGTTGTAACAAATGCGGAACCAAAGTTAGGGATCCGCCGAATCCGCAGGTAGGCGGATGGCGGAACCAACGATAAGCCTTGGCGGAGCCAAAGTTTGGGATCCGCCGGATCCGTGTCCTAATTGCTAAAACTAAATAGAAGACTTGTCATATTTCGCGTTTTTCGACGAAAATCCAAAAATTCACCTAGACCTTACTTAACATCTAATATGTATAGCAAAACAACTAAATATGATAATATTAACACACGATTGAACATAGTTTAATCCGTTCTTAGAAACTTACCATTTTAGGTGTTATGCCAAACATAGGCTATAACCCGGAAAATTGATAACCATGAGGGTTATCTACCTGCAAATGTTAGTTATTACACATACATAACAAGTATTATCAGATAAAGTCGAGACACATAGAGTTTAACATCACGTAGTCTAACATTGTTCAAATCCAAACACTCCTTCAACTAAGCTTCTTCTTCAACTTCTTCATACCTTTGTGCAATTTCATCATCCAACGACCAAGATTCTTCACCATTCCTTTAATGTTTCGATACTCAGCAGATTCATTTTGAATTGGAGGAAGATGGCTCAAGTATTCGGGTGGAGGAATTCTAGAATTTGGCAAACCATCATATTCACTCATTGAAGATGATGAGGATGAAGTTGGTACACGAGGACGTTTACCTTTATCAACACTAACCCTAAAGTCACTCAAAGGAACAAAGGTATGTTCAATTTCATTGTATTCCGGAACAAAACCTAACGGGTTTGGACGGGCGGGTGCAAAGGCTTTATAAAGTCGGGTTAAGAGCATTCCATAAGGCATTGCAATCTTGCCTTGAACCGGAATGTCAGACATTCTTTTGGCAACATAATAAGCAAGATTGAAGGTTTGACGAGTAGAGATGTTGTACATCATATGACACAAACAAGCATTGATGTGATCACGGTTTCCTATGGTGCACATCACATTAGCCCTTAAGACCTCTTCCATTTTCTTGAATTCGGGTTTGAGTTCATTTAGCTCCATTGCAAATGGATCTCTAGCAACTTCGTGACCACGATACATCCTTGTGGGGTTGTTCTTAGGAATGAAGAGATGTTCCCTAATCACTTCTTTTGATGCGAGAGGAGTGACATATGGTGCCGTCCTATCGAGATTGGATTCTAAGATTGTTAAGGACCATTTGTCCGAGTAAATACATGTCCCTTGACTTGGAATGCCCAAGACCTCACCAAATTGATCAAGAGGGATGTTGACAAAATTTCCATTTAAAGTAAACTGAAGACTTAAGAAACCTTGGTCACATGAACTAAGACCTATACTAGCATAGAACTCAAGAATGAACCTAGGGACGATTGGTTCATCTATATCCAAAAGAGTATCAAATCGTATTGCGGCTAATTGTTCCCTAAGTTGTGTTCCTTCATAGAACGAGGAATCTACGACTCTACCCTCATGGACATACTTTTTCTCTAAAGCTTTGAAAATTTCGATTTGGGCATTGGTTAGACCTTTGGTTTTGTGGACTTCGGGTAAGTAGTTAACGGTTCTTTTGTGATCGTAGTTAGTTGCGGGAGGCATGATTTTCCTAAAGTACAAAAATTACATAGTTTTAGTTGAAATGATTAAATAAAGTGTAAAATTCCTAGTGTGTGCCTACATGGGGACAATGTGGAGGTGCGGTTATCTCGACTCTTTTTGATGCATGAAAATTTAGTTTATGCAAGTTTTGTGTAAAAACAAGAGATAACCCAAACGCTCCTATTTCAATGTAGCTACGGTTGAATGTACCCGAAAATACATATTAATTATGTATTTCCTTTAGCATTCAAGAGACATTATGCAAGTGATGTCTAAAAGATAACATTTTTGCATTTGTATGAACAATGTTCAAAAAGATCATTTTACCTAGTCGTTAGAAGGTTTTAGTAAGAAAATTTTCAAGGGGTTTTTGTTAAATTAAGACAATGTGCTATGAGATGTAATTCCTAACTAAGAAAAACATGTTTTTAAGTGTAATGCAGTAAACATGCTTCATGATTTCTCAAAAATTATGCATATACCCCAAGTTTTGGTTTTGTGCATGAAATAGAAATCCTAGACGCAGATCAGGAGTATAAATATGATAAGAATACTTACAGTGGTGTTAGAAGCAGAAATTTGTGGAAGAAAATGGTCTAAATTGTGATGGAGATTTAGTGTGTGTCGAATACAGTAGGGTGATATGTTTTGCAGTGAGGAATGAATAGTACTTGTTCTTGTTTATTTAATAATAAACGTGACTGTGCATGCGACGGATCCGGTGGATTCAAAACAAAGGATCCGTCCTTGTTATCGATTGGATCTGCGGAACAGAACGCAATTTTTGGTTTAGTGTCGAGTGTGGTTAAACTAATATTTACACTAATGTTTTACCTAATCACTAGGTTCCATTAATCCTAATCCAAGTCTAAGATAGTTGAAAGGTTCTTGTTTAAGTGGTTTTGTGAGAATATCGGCAATGTTGTCCTCTGAGGAAACTTTCTCAATTGAGATGATTCCCTTCTGTACATTGTCGGAAGGAAGTGATGGCGTATTTCAATATGTTTGGTTCTAGCGTGTTGGACTGGATTTTTGCTTAGATCGATAGAACCTTTGTTGTCGCAAAGAATGGGAATGTTGTTGAGTTCAATTCCATAGTCGACGAGAGCTTGTTTCATCCATAGTGCTTGTTGACACGCCTTTCCTGCAGACACATACTCTGCCTCTGTTGTTGAGATTGCGAGGGCAGTTTGTTTCTTAGTGAACCATGATGTGAGACAATATCCTACAAAAGTACAAATACCGCTAGTACTTTTCCTATCAACATAGTCACCAGCATGATCTGAGTCGGTATACACTATGGTTTCTACACCCGTTCCTTTGGGATACCATAATCCTAAGTGTGTAGTACCTTTGATGTACCTAAATATCCGTTTAACGGCTTCAAGATGGGACATTTTTGGATCTTCTTGAAAACGTGCACATAGACAAAAACTAAACATAATGTCAGGCCTACTAGCTGTAAGATAGAGTAAACTACCAATCATTCCTCTATATTTAGTGCAATCTACGGATTCATTTTCTTCATCCTTTGTGAGTTTGGTTTCGGAGGACATGGGTGTTCTCATGGGTTTTGAGTCTTCAAGACCAAACTTCTTAAGCATATCTTTGATATACTTTGATTGGTTGAAGAATATCCCATCTTCTAATTGTTTTATTTGGAGACCTAAGAAAAAGTTTAGTTCCCCCATCATACTCATTTCAAACTCGTCATGCATGATTTTTGAGAAATCGTCGCATAACTCTTGACAAGTTGAACCGAATATAATGTCATCCACATATATCTGGACTATGATAATATGTGATCCCTTTTTCTTGGTGAAGAGAGTATTGTCTACTAGGCCCATGGTATACTTATGGTCAACTAGGAAGGTCTTAAGTCGATCATACCAAGCCTTTGGTGCTTGCTTAAGTCCGTATAAAGCTTTCTTAAGTTTGAAAACATAATTTGGTTTTTCGAAGTCGGCAAAGCCGGGAGGTTGTGCAACATATACTTCTTCATTTATAAAACCGTTTAAGAAAGCACTTTTGACATCCATTTGAAATAACTTAAAATTATGTGCACATGCATATGCAAGAAATATCCGAATAGACTCAAGTCTAGCTACGGGTGCAAAGGTTTCATCATAATCTATACCTTCTTGTTGATTGTAGCCTTGAGCTACTAGCCTAGCTTTATTTCTAGATACAATACCGTTTTCATCCATTTTATTTCTAAAGACACATTTGGTGCTGATTATGGTTTGGTTTTTAGGTGGAGGGACCAATGTCCAAACATCATTTCTAATAAATTGATTTAGTTCTTCTTGCATAGCAATTACCCAAGATTCATCTTTTATTGCCTCGTTTATGTTTTTAGGCTCAATAGTTGAAATAAAACAAAAATAATTGCTTTCATTTTGAGCTTTGGATCTTAATGTTCTTTCATTAAGTTTTCCTATGACGTTTTCTAATGGATGAGTTTTAGTTTCTTTAATATTGACTATTTCTCCTTTTACGGGTTCATTGTCATTTTCAATGTTTTCTATATCATTAGCCATTTGATTTTCAACTAAGTCATCATCTACCAAAGGTGATGTCTTAGAGGGAGGTGGACTTTCGTTGAATGTTACGTTCATCGATTCCTCGACTCTTGATGTTTCCTTGTTTAATACTATGTATGCTTTACTGTTTTGTGAGTACCCAAGAAATACACCTTCATACGACTTTGGGTCGAACTTGGTGAGATAATCCTTTGTGTTCAAAATGAAGCACTTGCTTCCAAAAACTATAAAATATCCTAATGCAGGCTTTTTGCCTCGATAGATTTCATAGGGAGTTTTATTTAAAAATTGTCTAATTAAAACTTTATTTAGGATATATGTGGAAGTATCTACAGCGTGACACCAAAACTTTTGAGGTATGTTTTGTTCATTTAACATAGTTCTACTCATTTCTTGAATTGTTCTATTTTTACGTTCTACTACACCATTAGATTGAGGTGTACGAGGAGCCGAGAAATTATGAGTTATTTCATTATTATCACAAAAATTTCCAAATTGGATTTCATCATCAAATTCTCGACCATGGTCAGTTCTAATAGATACTATGTTACTTCCTATTTGATTTTGAATTTTCTTGCTTAGAATTTTAAATTTATCGAATGCCTCATTTTTAGTTTTCAAAAATTTTGTCCATGTATATCTAGAGTAATGATCTACTATGACTAAAGTGTAAAAATTTCCTCCATAACTTTGTATAGCCGACGGGCCAAACAAATCCATATGTAATAATTCTAGGCATCTAGATGTAGATACCATGTTTTTAGCCTTATGGCTATTATGTACTTGTTTCCCAATTTTGCAAGCATCACAAAAGTGTTGGTCATATTTCAACTTGGGGAGGTTCCTAACGAGTTCTTTGGATGACAAAGATTGAATAAGCCTCATATTAGCATGGCCTAAGCGTCGATGCCATAGAGTTGAGTTTTCGTCCAAGGAGGTAAGACATAACTTATCTTTAGGTGTTTTATCTAATTTCATAACATAGACATTATTCTTTAAAACGCCTTTTCTTACGGTTATGCCATCTTTAAGTATTTTACTTCCATTTTCACTGAAAAGGACGTTATACTTTTTGCGGCATAATTGACTTATACTAAGTAAATTAAATCCTAAATTATCTACATGAGCAACATCATCAATAGATAGAGAGTCATGAGAGATTGTACCTTTTCCGATGATTTTACTTTTAAGCTTGCTACCGAATGTGACATTACCTCCATCATACACTTGGTAGGTTGAGAAAAGATTTTTGTTTCCCGTCATGTGTCTTGAGCACACACTATCTTTGATCCACTCATCAGGTTCAAGATCAACTTTCAAGCATACCTAAGTTCATAAAAGACTCAAGCATTTGGTCCCCAATATCTCATGGGTCCGTTTGGGTTAAACATGACATTATCATGGTTTATGTACTGAAATGGTGGACAATTGTTCCATGGCATATAGTTAGGACCATGAAAGTTTCTAGGCATGTTTTGGTTCCAATTATTTTGATAAGCGTGTTGTGGATTAACTATACTCTTTGGAAAGGGATGTTTGGGAAAGCTCATTTGAGGTCTCTGTTGATCCGTTTTAACTCTATATTCATTTCTAGCTTGACCTCTTCCTAAAGATACTGCTGGTTTGTGTTTATTATTGGTTATATTACTGTTAGGTTTCTTAGTAACTTTAACAAACTCGGAACGGTCGACTTTGTGAACCTTCTGTTCAGCCTCAGTACCCGCGGATCCCTTGGGTACAACTGGCGGATCCAAATTATTGGATCCGTCGGATCCGTGACTGTCTAACTTGGTTGAAACAGTTTTATTCACAGTCTGTTCCTTATGGTCACTTAAGTTTCCTAGTTTCATAAAGCCTAGTCCTGTTTTATCATGAGGTAATTTTTGCATTTTCATTATTTCATCTGCACAACTTATGTTTTTATCAAACTTTTTAAACTTTGAATTTTGTTTGATTAATTCTTCCTGTGTGGTTTTTAAGGTTTCTAGTTCAAGTTTTAGTTCTTGACAAGACACACACGTTTCTTTACTATCTTTACCTTTTTCAATTCGTATTGCTTTTTCTTTAAGCCAAAATACTTCATTTTCTAAAAGTGTTGTCTTTGTTTACAAAATTTTTTTTTGTTTATGATTTTTAAAGTAACGTCACACAGTTTGTTATATTCTTCTTCTAAGGTTTCGTCATCTATAGAGGAGTATGAATTAGAATGTACCTCTTCTGTGTCATTAGCCATAAGGGCAATTTCGTTGTTCTTAGGTTCATCATCATCATCTCCTTCACTATCGCTCCAAGCTCCACTAACGAAGGCTCTTTGAGACTTGGTCTTTGGAGGCTTTGGACATTCTCCTATTAAGTGACTGGAGTCACCACACCTATAGCATTTCCTATCAACCTTACCTTTCTTATCGTCACGATCTTTTCGAAAGGATTTCTTTTCATCACGAGGTGGTCTTACGAACTTTCCTCGTCTCCTGAAGAATTTCTTGAAATCCCTCACGGCCATTGCATACTCTTCACCATCACTGTTTGAACAAGATTCATCATCGTCACTTGACTCGGCTTTGGCTTTCAAGGCAATAGACTTAATCTTCTCCTTTTTGCCTTTGACAATTTCCGAATCTTTTTCCATAATCATTTCGTGAACTTTTAGGTTTCCTATGAGCTCATCCAGTGTCATGCTTGAGAGATCCTTAGATTCTTCAATAGCTGTCACCTTTGCTCTCCATTTCGGATGGAGGGCTCTTAGAAATTTCCTGACAAAATTCTTACTAGAAAAAGATTCGTCAAGTGCTTTAAGTGATGTAACAATAGTATTGAACTTAGCAAATGCACTATCAATGGTCTCATCTTCAGAGATAACAAATTGTTCGTATTGTTGGACAAGAAGATCAATTTTGTTATCTTTTACTTGTGAGTTCCCTTGATGTGTGATAATAAGATATTGCCAAATATCCTTAGCCGTTTTACACATAAAAACTCTTTCATATTCTTTCTTAGGTAAGGTATTATAAAGCATCATTTTGGCTTCATTATTTTTGGCAATTAGTTTCTTTTGCTCATCACTGTGACGAGTAAGAGAAGCTCCTTCATCCCGACCACCCGAAATATTATTACTAATAGGTTTGTAATCACCATCAACTATTATATACCATAGATCTATATCCTTTGACTTTACATAAGTCTCAAAGCGATTTTTCCAATAAATAAAACAATTTGGTTCAAATAGAGGTGGTCTCTGCATAGATTGCCCTTCTTTAAAGTTTTCAAAATCCATGGATCGTTTTAAGTTTTAAAATACAATATATTTTAAAAGTCTTAAGTAACATAGCTCTGATACCAATTGTGGAAAACTAGAAGGGGGGTTGAATAGTTTTTAACCGTTTTTCAAGTTTTATTTGCTTTGTTACTATATGTTAATTCAAAGGAAACAATCACAAATAAATAATCACACAATGTAAACAAAAGATAAAGAGAGGAAAGATCAAACCACACAACACTGTTGTTTATAGTGGTTCAGCTACAAGGACTCTCTTCCTTCCCCTACTCCACTCCCCGAGCTTCCAACTCGAGAGTTTATCTTTCACTAAGAAACAAACTCCTTTTCTAGGCGGAGAAAACCTTTACACGTCGCTTACTTCCTTTTTCGGTACTAAGCTAAACACCGGGTTCTTTCACAAGGTAGAACCAACCTGACGTCGCCTATTTACTTTACCGACACTAAGCTAGATGTCGTGTTCTTTACAAGGGTACAACCACTCCCTACACTCTTTGTGTTTTGAGGACTAAAGCACTAACCACACTTACTGATTACAAATGATAGATATGATGTGTGAAACAAACTACAATATCACACAGTAATGCAACTAAACGATTACGGTTCTGTAGATCCTTGAAAGCTTGATCTCTCTTTTACAAAATGAAAGATCAAAATGAAATGTAACTATGAATGATGTTAGTAAGATATGTACTGAATGAATATATGTGTTTAAGCTATATGAGTGATGAGAAAGCCAAATGATCAGCTTGCTATTTATAGGCAAGCTGATATCCAGCTCACGGATCCCACGGATCCCACAATAGGGATCCGTCCTTCATTAGACTGGGATCCGTGGGAGATGACAGCTAAGGGATTTGGTGTATCTTTCCAAATCTTCCATATCTTACCAAATCATCAAATGTCAACTATGTAACTTGTAAATCTAAACAAGATATATCAAGATCTAACAAAGATATTATATGTGATGTATGCAATGATGTCATGGAATGATTTTAGAATTAAAGTTTCCTTTTAAGGAAACAAGTTACTAAATAAGCAAACTTGTAATTCTTGGTTATTATGTGAAGTGTAAAATGTGTACTTAAGAGACTTAAGCTAGTATTTATTATTTGCTAAAAGATATTCCTTTTATTTGTCATTAACAAAACTAAGAAAAGATCAAAGAATAGAAATAACGTTTTTGAGAAGATATTTGTATTAACAGAACAAATTGAAACCGTCTCTAAGTGTGATTCATCTGTTGCCTCTAACCCCCTGGAACCAAATGTTAAATGGTTTCCATATACAAAACCATCTGTTCTTCACAGGTCATTGAAATTTGTCTTTGGATCGTCGACTCGGGTTGCTCCAAGCACATGACCGGGAATTTGAAGCTGTTGATCAACTTTGTATGGAAGTTCATGGGAACAGTTCGGTTTGGAAATGATCATGTAGCAGCTATTCTGGGTTATGAAGATCTACAGTTTGGGAATTTCTTGATCACTCGGGTTTACTATGTCGAAGGATTGGGACACAACTTGTTTTCAGTCGGACAGTTTTGTGTCGCAGATTTAGAGGTTGCATTCAGAAGGAATACATGTTTCGTTAGGAATTTGATTGGAGATGATCTCTTAACCGGAAATCGTGGAACCAATCTCTATGCTATCGACATTAACCAAATGGCCTCTTCATCACCAATTTGTCTCATGGCAAGAGCTGACGAAACTAAGTCCTGGTTGTGGCACAGACGATTATCCCATCTCAACTTCGACACCATAACAAATCTTGCCAAAGGCAACATCGTCACCGGTCTCCTAAAGTTCAAATACACCAAAGAACACTTATGTCCATCCTGTGAGCAAGGCAAAAGCAAACGGGCAACTTATAAAGCCAAAACCGTACCCAGTTCGGTGGATAAGTTACATTTGTTGAACATGGACTTATGTGGCCCAATGAGAGTTGAAAGTATTAATGGGAAAAAGTATATTCTTGTGATTGTCGATGATTATTCAAGATATACGTGGGTAAGGTTTTTGAGATCAAAAGATGAAGCACCAGGCATCATCATCACCTTTCTGAAGCGTATACAAGTCTTACTTCAAGCCCCAGTACGGATTGTAAGAACCGATAATGGCACAGAATTCACAAACCAGGAGTTAAGAACATACTTTGAAGAAACTGGAATCACTCACCAGACATCAGCTGTTAGAACTCCACAGCAGAATGGGGTAGTTGAAAGAAGAAATAGAACTCTTGTGGAAGCTGCTCGCACGATGCTGATTTATTCTAGTGCACCGCTATTCTTATGGGCTGATGCTGTTGCCACTGCTTGTTTTACTCAGAACCGATCCCTAATCCATCCAAGATTCAATAAAACCCCATATGAGCTAGTGAACAACAGAAAACCCGACATCTCTTACCTTCATGTATTTGGCGCTTTGTGCTATCCTACGAATGACAGAGAGGATCTGGGGAAACTGAAAGCTAAGGGTGATATTGGTATCTTCATTGGTTATTCAGACAACTCGAGGGCATTCAGGGTGTATAATAGAAGGACGAAAAGAGTAATGGAGACGATGAATGTGAAGTTTGATGAAATTTCACAAATGGCTTCTGAGAGACTTGCTCTAGAACCCGCGCTTAACCTAATGGCTTCTAATCATACCAGATTAGGACCCGCATCAAACGATGAAACTTCTGGACATATCAGTTCAGGACTTGTACCCCAAGGAGCTCAGTCAACTACTACTGACAAACCAACAAATCAAGAACTGGATAACTTCTTTGAGTTTATGTATGATGAGTACTATGGTATAGCTTCGATAAATGCATCACAACAGCGTTCCGCAGCACCCGCTCAACAACATCAACCACTACCACCACCACCTCAAGATGCATCTACCACATTCGAAGCTGACGCACCAACTCCCTCAACGTCATCAACATCTACTCCAGCAACTCCAGTTATTGAGATTGTGTTACCAAGAGTTGATGAGCAAAACCGAACAACACCAATTCAAGAAGAACAACAACAAAACGATGCTGTGTTAGAAGAAGAACCATTCGAAAACCCATTTGCAACAGAATCTGCTGAATCTTCTTCCAGGTTACATGAACCATCTAACATGCATTCGTTAAATCCAAGGTACCCTTCAACGTTACAGTGGACTAAAGACCATCCAATAGAACATGTTATTGATGAACCTTAATTGCATGACACTTGCATGACACTTCTCCAATATCAATTGCATGACACTTGGGATTTAGTGCCGAGACCAATTGACAAACTCGTCATTGATCTTAAGTGGTTATGGAAGAACAAAAAGGATGAAGAGATGACTGTAATTCGCAACAAAGCTCGTCTAGTGGCCAAGGGATTCAGACAGGAAGAGGGGATTGATTATGATGAGTCATTCGCGCCAGTAGCCAGACTTGAGGCGGTCAGGATTTTCTTAGCTTACGCAGCTCACAAGAACATCACGGTCTATCAGATGGATATCAAGACAGCATTCTTGAATGGAACTCTGAAGGAAGAGGTGTACGTGAGTCAGCCAGATGGATTCGTTGACAAAGATCATCCGGACTACGTCTACAAGCTCAAGAAGGCTATCTATGGTTTGAAACAAGCCCCAAGGGCATGGTATGAAGAATTATCATCTTTCTTGCTGTCTAATAATTTCACCAAAGGAACAATTGACCCAACCTTGTTTACTAAGAAATTCAAAAATGACATTTTGGTTGTTCAGATTTATGTGGATGACATAATATTTGGGTCCACTAATCCTGAACATTCAAAACATTTTGCAAATCTCATGAAAAGTAAATTTGAAATGTCAATGATGGGCGAATTAAAATTCTTCCTTGGACTTCAAATCCATCAATCCCATCGTGGCATTTTCATTAATCAAGCTAAATATACAATTGAGATTTTAAAGAAACATGGAATGGAAAATTGTGACTCTGTTGGTACTCCAATGGTCACTTCACCCAAAATTGGTGCTGATTTATATGGGAAACCCATTGATCTGAAGAAATATCGGAGCATGATTAGGTCTCTCATGTACTTAACTGCTAGTCGACCCGATATACATTTTGCTGTCTGTTTATTAGCACGGTTTCTGGCAAGGCCTACCGAACTTCACCTCAAAGAGGTTAAACGGATCTTCCGGTACCTTCGAAGAACCATTAACATGGGACTTTGGTATCCGAAGGATTCGGAGTTTACACTAACAGCCTTTTCAGATGCCGATCATGCTGGTTGTCAAGTCACCGCAAAAAGTACATCCGGGGGAGCACAATTTCTGGGAGAGAAGCTAGTAGGCTGGTCATCAAGGAAACAAGACTGTACGGCGCTTTCAACCGCAGAAGCCGAGTATGTGTCTCTATCTGCGTGTTGTGCCCAAGTTCTATGGATGAGGACACAACTCACAGATTATGGTTTTACTTTCAACCGCATACCTATGTATTGTGACTCGAAAAGTGCCATAGCCGTCTCGTGCAATCCAGTTCAACACTCAAAGACCAAACATATTAGAGTCCGCTATCACTTCATAAAGGAACACATTGAAAATGGCACTGTTGAATTATTTTTCGTAAAGACTGAATACCAACTCGCCGACCTATTTACTAAAGCCCTCCCAACAGAGCGGTTCGAAAACTTAGTTCATCGAATTGGAATGCGAAGCCTAACTCCCGAAGAGTTAGAAAGTCTTCTCGAATCTTCTTGAATTATCTCAAAAAGCTTCGCATGTAAATATTTTTGAAAAACAAAATACAAAATTTGAAAAACCAACAAAAACAAAATATAAAAATAGAAAAAATTCAAAAATACAAAAACAGCAAAAAATACAAAAACCAAAAACATTCTTCTCACGACATGTCTCTCGTATAATCGATATTCTGTACGTACCAAGAAATGTCATTCAACAATGATACGGGCATGTACAGATGCTTAAGCGAGAGTTCATTTAATGTTTTCAAAACATGTCATTTTTCTCAAATTTTCTTCTTCACGGCTTTCGTATATTTCAGTACGAAACCCGAGCTACAATGATGACTTCTGATTATACCTGATCAGGACTCGTATTGTTAATGGCAAAGCAAAACAAACCTTGAGCACATGGTCAAGATTTTTCAAAATCTTTCTCAAATTCTGTGCTCAAGAAAACTCCCTCTTAAACCCAAATGTTTTACAATATGCTTTATTTAAGGGGGAGTATAAAATTAAAAAACAAAAATGTTCCAACTTCATGCTAAAATCCGTCTATCTCTCCAAAAAGCTTTCATTTTAATCAGTTGATATAAAAAATATCACTATATGCTATTTTTGAGGGGGAGAAGACGTGATTAAAATGTGATCAAAAATCGTGGTTTGAATCTCAATAAGAGCTCGACTCAATATGAACCCTCGAATTGATGAAATTTAATGTCCGTTAGTGAAAAGACTTTTCCGGGACGGGTAATAATTTCAAGCTGGTTTTCCAGTGATGTAAACGTGTCTCGCAAAGGAATTGTCTGAGTAGATTGTACCAATTAGAGAGATGATCATTGAATATGACCGGGACGGGTAATAATTTCAAGCTAGTCTAACTAGTGATGTAAACGTGTCTCGTAAAGGTCATGTTCATTGAAAATCGATCATTTCAAAATTGCGAACTCTACCCAACATGTGCAAATTTATCCTAAAAATGCATGAGCACATGTGAAGGGGGAGTATTTCAAAAATGAAAAACTCTCAAAGTATTAACTAAATGTGTTTATTCATAAACACTTTGAGAGATTTTCAAAAGGTTTTATGGCGTGTGATCGACAAATCTAGGATAATCATGGAGTAATAAGGTGATTATGGTTAGGTTATGTCCTATGATTCGCCAGAGCCGGAGGGATCTACCCAAGGACAATTCCAATAGATTAGAATTAGAAGTCCTTAGGTATGATTTAAAAAAGGAGTAAAATGAGAAAGGAGAAAGAAGGGGTCGAAGAATTAAAAAGAAAAGTTTAATGAAAGAGTGAAAAGAAATAGCCCTCCATGAAAACTTAGGGCAGAAACCGGGTCAATACATCCGCTATCGGTATTCACTAAGGTGATGCTGATATTGAAGACAAGACGTCATGGACCCAGTGACGCGCTGCACCACCCCTCCTAGCCACTCAGATATCTCTTAAAAGATATTTGTTTCATTCTCACGGAGAACACTACATAATCTATCGGCCTCTCATTCCGAGATGTGCTGATATTGAAAAGGTGGCACTCTGCTCCATGCCTCCGACTACTAAAACCAAAACGCACAATAGAGTCTAGAGCCATGAGATTCATCAAAATCTCTTAGGAACACTTCCATAAAAATACCCTTGTGTTCACCAAAAAGGACACAAGGTGTACATGAGTCTTAATGAGATCCAAGGATCTTTCCATTTATATCATGATGGTTACGTGCTTCATACGGTCTACAGTCGTGGGGTAATCTCCAGTGACTCACTGAATCATGGGTGCACTTCGGTGTGTCCGTGTAAGCCCTCTCGGGGGTATCCGGTTCAGAACGGCCTGGGTTAAGATTAGAGAAAGTCTTCACAATATGCTGTTGACGATCTCGAAGTTTAAACCTATAAGCGCTAGATGATTTATCACTAACGGTTTTATGCAGCTACCTAAAAAACATTCAACAACCATCATCAGATACATCAAACATCTTCACCTCAGCATGCTCATACTTATGAAGAACATCCTCCACAAGGCACAAATTCAAAGACAGAAGGATCAAGTTAAAGACAGAGTGTAACAATAAAGTCAAAGGCTAATCAAGATGTCAAGAACAAGTTCATATGTCATATGATGAAAGTATATGGGGAGAGTGTTTGCAAGGGAAGATTGTTAGCAGAAGTTCACAGTCCAAGTTATATGAGTATGTTGAAGGTCACGACGTCATAATCACACGAGGATTTTGAACAAGGCAAGAACAACCACAAAAAAGATGATACTTTGAAGATCACAGTGCATGAAGGAATGAAAAATGAAGACTATTATACATCGATACACAAAGCTCAAGACATTGAAGACAAAAGACCTATCACCAGGAGCATCATGGAAATGACCATCCCTTAGGGGGAGATTGTTAGCAATTATATTTTAGAAAAGTGATGGTCATTTGTAATATGTTAAGTTAGTGTGTCGTGTAGGTGTTTATGTACAAGAGGGCTTTGTGATGGACTTTGTAATGAAAAGATTAAGAATGATGCAAAAGCCCAAGTCTATCACAAAGCCCACCAAGCCCAAAGGTAAGTAACCTAGGGCGTCCCATCATCTCCTATTTCCTATAAATACCACACACTCTCACTAGTTTTGGGGTGCCTCTTAGTCTTATGTAGGTGAGAGTGTGTAGGTGTAGTGTGTGTGCTCTCATGGTTTTATGTTTGTTTCTTTCTCTTTTGAATCAATAAACATTCGACTGAAATTATCTTATAACATACGATCCACCTTCATCTCATTTCTCTTCATCTATATCATTTCCTACTTTGAGTGTCACGTATTTATATTAGTTAGTTTGTAGTGATAGAGTTCGATTCACCTAGTTTAACAGCAGATCTTTCGCAAGTTGGCAGAAACAGTCCCTTATCGCAAACGCAGCTTTAAAGTACTCTCGCAATTGGCAAATTTGGTCCTTGCAATTCATGTAAACGCTTTCCAACTTAAATAACTTTTATAAATTCGATTGGAACTTTTAATTTCTACAACATCAAGGATCGCGAACTCGGTATTCTCTCGCATGTATAAGTGTGACGAATACTTCGACAAAGGAATATCTACTAGTTTGTATAAATTAGTTAGATCGTTTATATAAATTGCCAATTTATATAAATTGCATAATTCTATATAAATTAAAATTTTTGCCATAATTTGTATAAATTTTGGTCTAAATTGAAATTTCTATAGATATTGTCATTTTATCTAAATTGTAATTTATATAACTTTGTCGAATTTGTGAACTTTTGATCTTGTCTAAATTATAGTCTAGTCAAATTTAGTAACTTTATTTAATTTGCTACGTTTATCTAAATTGTAATAGATTATCTAAATTGCAAAGTAACTTCAAACGATCATCAACAAAGGACCAACGCTTCACAACAACAACTGAGTTCAACCTTCAACATCTACAACACCTATTTCTTTGCAACGATCCTAGACCAACTTTGTCACACATCGGCACTAAATTGAAAAGGAAATGAAAATGAAAGAGAGAGAATCAAAGAAAGCGTTTAAAGAGTTCAAGACTCAGATTGAAAAAGTCATCAATTCAACTGGGTATGATTCAAGGTTCGATCAGGCATTTGAATACTACATCTGAGTCCAATTTCATCATTTCAAAAATCAACTCAAACAAAGCCTGAATCAGTATGAAAAGCTACTGAACGAAGAAGAACTTTATACGCACAACTGCAAGGAAGCTCTTGAAGTGATCAAACCTCAACTTCAGATTATACTGAAACCTTGGATATTGAGCCAGTCAGAGTTTCTCAATGCGTTTTACCAAAGATTTTGGCTAGACTTCAAAACCTTCCAAACCCAATGCATCGATAACATGAGTGAACTTGAAAAGATACTTGATGAAGAAGAAGTTGAGCTTAATGAGATTGAAAAGCAGAAACGGGAAAGTGAGCAGATTGAAAAAGATATGCAGTTAAAAGAAAGGGAGCATATTGAAAGAGAAATGCTATTAAAGGAAACAGAGGGAAATGAGAGAAAGGCAGACAAAGAGGAACACACGGTCAATGAGGGAACAACAACTGATGCTAGCTTGGTTTTCATGGAAATAGCTACATCTTCATAACAGTAGGTTGAAACTAGTACTCCAAGGTATGATTTGAATGCTGATGGTACACACAGGAATGAAGCTGTTTGGGATACTGAGGATGATCATATCAGACCTTCATCTGACACAGAGATATTGGCTACGGTACAACATTCAAATGATAATGTTGTTGTGTTCGATAATGTGTTTGCTCATGATAAGACACATCCTGCGCATCCTGAGTCCATAAGTGACACATATGTGGTGGAACGGTTTGATAGTAATATCACTCCTACAACTCTAGATATGGATCCTAATGGAGGTGAGCCTGCCCAGGATGG
The DNA here is from genome assembly GCA_021014915.2 of Artemisia tridentata subsp. tridentata. Taxonomy (NCBI): domain Eukaryota; kingdom Viridiplantae; phylum Streptophyta; class Magnoliopsida; order Asterales; family Asteraceae; genus Artemisia; species Artemisia tridentata. The sequence continues at coordinate 18,911,141 of CP139508.1, read as the reverse complement.
ATCATATTATAAACAAGATCGTGCCTTATTTACTTCATTAATCAAAAATTTCAAACATGAACTTGAAAAGTGCAAAGAGGACAATCACAAAGCTAAGCAAGCGAATGTCTTATTGTCCAAAGAGCTTGAGAGGTTTAAAGAAATGGAAAAAGGTTTTGAAAATGTAACAAAAAGCAAAGCTGAACTTGAAATTGAAATCTCAAACCTTAAATCTCAAGCTCAGAAATTTGAAATAAACGGAGATTTTGTCACACCACTTTTAAAACGAAAAGAAGAACTTGAAGTTGGGTATAGAGAAGCTCTTTCTCGTGAAAAACGTTCCATTCAAAAACTAGACGAACAAATGGTACTTAACAACAGAAAGGTTCAAGCGCTTTTAAATGAGAACTCTGAGTTAAAAAGTGAAAATTCAATGCTTCAGAAAACCAATTCAAATTTTAAGATTGTTAATACAAAACTTGAGAATGAAAATCAAGAGTTTTTGAAACGCGCAAACAATCTTGAAGCAAAACTTTGAAAAACAGGACAAAGTGTTCAAACTCTTCAAATGATGCTTCCTAAAGATGAGAACATTCATCAAGGAAAATCCGGACTTGGTTTTGAAGATAAAGATCATGTGGAAAATAATTTTGGAAAAAGATTTGAGAAATGAAAAACCTTTTTTTCTAAACAAAGTGAAAAAAGTTGACACCCAGTTTGTACGATGCTGAAAAATTTGGAAAAGGTTTGTCGACTGATGTTCTGTTCAATTCAGAAGATGAAGAAAAATCTGAAGAGGAAAAACATTTAAAAGTCAAACAAAGAAAAAGCCCATTCTCGTACCAAGGCTTTGTGTATGGTTGTACACAATTGACAGATATACCAAAAGATCCTTTGAAAAGAAAAGACACAAATATGAAACGATATTTCAAAGAAGCTCAACTTGCTACTTATGATACTAAGTTATGGCAAAATAAAGCAAGGAAACAATTTTGTAATCTTAAACATCACATTGAGCATACGTTAGAGGTCATTTGGTCTAAACAACAATACACCCATAGTGATTACTATAATCTTCTTTCACCAAACTCTTACCTAAAAAGGGAAGTCAGTAAGATTTTAAAAGATGAGATTGAACCTCGTGTGAAAGATATCAACTTAAGTTTTGAATACTTTGAAAAATATCTTGTCACTGAAATGAGAGAAGATTTAAAGTACATCCATTCTCTAGAAGACGAATTTGATGAAAAATGCTTAACACTTGATATTCAAAACGAATTTTTCACAAATCAAATTGAGTCATTCAAGTCAGTGTCCGTCAGCTATGAGTATGAGAATGTGGATTTTGAAAAAACATCTTCTTTGAAATCTGAAAATCTTTGTCTCAAAAACAAAATCACAGAACTTTCAAAAGAAGCAACTGAAGTCAAAGAAGAATTGTCAAAAAGAACTGCTCAGTTTGAGAAAGATTTAACAAAACTCCAAGCACAAAGTATTTCTTTCCAACTCAAACTGCAGGAACAGAAAGCTTCTTCTAAAAACTCTTTGACAACAGTGCTTAAAGAAAATGAGAAGATTTTTGAAGAAAATTGTGATGATGCCAAAATCAAGTTTGATTTGGACGAACTTGATACAAAAAATGTTGAATTGGAATATGTTGTGGCATCATTACAAAATAAAAATGAGCATTTGAAACAGATTTACAAAAACCTGTTTTATTCAATTAAACGTTCATGAGTTCAGACTCAAAACTCAAACGTGAAACAAAAAGATACTGAAGTTCTGAAGTCTCAATTATCTGAATTCGCTGATAAAAGGTTTGAAAATGTTTTGCAAAAGATTGAATCAATGAAGAGGAAAAAGGTTGAGTCTCAAATCACAAAAGTTTCCTTTCCAAATCCCCTATTTGATTCTAATACTCTAGATTTTGAAAAGGAAAATGAAAATCATGTGCTTCAAACAAAAGTGATTGAGCTTGAAACGCTTTTAGCTCAACAAACAAATGCTCTTGAGGATGCCAAAACTGATCTTTTCAACAAAACAACCAAATTCGAAAATTATTTTGAAAGACTTGAAAAAGAAAATATTGAGTTCGAACGGAAATTGGCTCGTAAAACGGATGATTCAAAAGCTGAAAAAGATCAATTTTTGAAACAAATTGCCTCCTTGGAATCTAAATTGGCATCTCTAGATCATCTTTCTCTTCAAAAAGAATACAGTGATTTGCGAACATCATACAATGCATTAAAAACAAAGTTTGATGATCTTAATCGATCAAAAGGAAAAGCTCCAATTTCATATTTTTCTTCAACAGAAGTGAGTGTTTCAAAGAAGGTTTACACGGGTGAATCTTCAAAACCATTTTCGAAAAAGGTTTCCCAGTTTACAACCTATTCTTTGCAAAAAGGAAGGAAGTTTTCGAAGAAACCAAGTTTTTCTGAAACACTTACTCCTCAAAAGCTTTCATGGTCAAATACTTCCAAAGAAGAGAATACAGGTTTTCAAACTCCACACTCTCGCTTTACACCGGTAAAGCAAGTGTGGAAACCAAAGCAAAGTCGTTCAAAACCTTTGAAATATTCAAACTCTGAAATGCTTTCGCTGCAACATAAGAATGACTCTGCTTTGAAAATCCCAAATTCCGGAAGGCTTCCATTCATCTCAAAAACGAATTTTCGAAATGAAACACCGAGTTTCAACAATGGATGGAAAACTTCTTCTTCAAATTTTAAAACTCCAAGAGAGACACCGGGTTTCTCAAACAATTTTCACAAGAAAAAGAGTTTTAAATCACCGTTGATTCCACGAGTGTTATTTCAAAATGAAACACCGGTTTTTAGTCCTCGTTGGAACTCAACTTCTTTGAATCGGATTGACACAGCTTACAAATGGATTTCAAAATATGGTAAACCCTTTGGCGCCGTGCTTAAATGGGTTCCCAAGGTTGTTGTCCAATCCTAAAAACATTATGGCTTTTGGACACATCAGTTCAGGACCCGCTCTTCAAAGAAAGGAAAGTGCTCATTCAAAATCAAAGGTTTTAAATATTTTTTCGAGCACTTATCCTAAAAATCTCTATGGCTTTCATATTCTTCAGTATGAAACCCGTGCTTAAATCATGAATCCCTCTTAATCTCAAATGTTTTACAATATGCTTTATTTAAGGGGGAGTATAAAATTAAAAAGAAAAAATGTTCTAACTTCATGCTAAAATCCGTCTATCTCTCCAAAAAGTTTCATTTTAATCAGTTGATATCAAAAATATCACTACATGCTATTTTTGAAGGGGAGAGGACGTGATTAAAATGTGATCATGGTTTGAATCTCAATAAGAGCTCGACTCAGCATGAACCCTCGAATTGACGAAAGTAAATGTCCGTTATCGAAAAGACTTGTTCGGGACGGGTAATAATTTCAAGCTGGTTTTCCAGTGATGTAAACGTGTCTCGCAAAGGACTTGTCTGAGTATAATGTACCAATTTGAGAGATGATCATTGAATATGACCGGGACGGGTAATAATTTCGAGCTAGTCTAACTAGTGATGTAAACGTGTCTCGCAAAGGTCATGTTCATTGAAAATCGATCATTTCAAATGTGCGAACTCTACCCAACATGTGCAATTTATTTCAAAAAATGCATGAGCACATGTGAAGGGGGAGTATTTCTAAAATGTAAAACTCTCGAAGTGTTAACTAAAATGTGTTTATTCATAAACACTTTGAGAGATTTTCAAAAGGTTTTATGGCAAGTGATCAATAATCTAGGATAATCATGGAGTAATAAGGTGATTATGGTTAGGTTATGTCCTATGATCCGCCAGAGCCGGAGGGATCTACCCAAGGACAATTCCAATAGATTAGAATTAGAAGTCCTTAGGTATGATTTAAAAAAGGAGTAAAATGAGAAAGGAGAAAGAAGGGGTTGAAGAATTAAAAAGAAAAGCTTAATGAAAGGGTGAAAAGAAATAGCCCTCCATGAAAACTTAGGGCAGAAACCGGGTCAATACATCTGCTATCGGTATTCAATAAGGTGATGCTGATATTGAAGACAAGACGTCATGGACCCAGTGACGCGCTGCACCACCCCTCCTAGCCACTCAGATATCTCTTAAAAGATATTTGTTTCATTTCTCACGGAGAACACTACATAATCTATCGGCCTCTCATTCCGAGATGTGTTGATATTGAAAAGGTGGCACTCTGCTCCATGCCTCCGACTACTAAAACTAAAACGCACAATAGAGTCTAGAGCCATGAGATTCATCAAAAATCTCTTAGGAACACTTCCATATGAATACCCTTGTGTTCACCAAAAAGGACACAAGGTGTACAAGAGTCTTAATGAGATCTTAGGATCTTGTCACTTATATCATGATGGTTACGTGCTTCAAACGGTCTACAGTCGTGGGGTGATCTCCAGTGACTCACTGAATCGTGGGTACACTTCGGTGTGTCCGTGTAAGCCCTCTCGGGGGTATCCGGTTCAGAACGGTCTGGGGAAGGATTAGAGAAAGTCTTCAAACTATGCTGTTGACAATCTCAAAGTCGTAACCTGTAAGCGCTAGATGATTATTACTAACAGTTTTATGCAGCTACCTATAAACATCCATCAACCATCATCAGATACATCAAACTTCTTCACCTCAGCATACTTTATACTTATGAAGATCATCCTCTACAAAGCTCAAGTGTATAAGTTCAAGACAAAAGGATCAAGTTAAAGAAAAAGTGTATTGACTAAGTCAAGAAGCTAATCAAGATGTCAAGAACAAGTTCATATATCAAATGTGAAAGAATAAGGGGAGATTGTTAGCATAAGTATAAAGTTCGAAGATGTATGAGTATGTTGGAGGACACGACACATCACCACACATGAAGATGTCAATCAAGGCAAGAACATCAAAAAGATTATTACTTTGAAGATCACATAGCATGACGGAACAGAAGAACGAAAATGATTCTACAACGACACACAAAGTTCAAGACGTTGAAGACAAAAGTCCTATCACGGGAGCATCATTGAAATGACCATCTCTTAGGGGGAGATTGTTAGCATTTAATTTATTGTGAAGTAATGGTCATTTGATATATTAAGAAAGTGTATGTCGTGTAGTAACATATGTCTAGGATAGAGTTGGGCTTTTATTATTGTAATATGTTAGAAAAATTCATGTATTGTCCAAGTCCATCAAAAGCCCACTCAAAGCCCATGTAAGCCCTTTAGGGCATCACACCACTAGTATAAGTACACACTCTCACCACAAGTTTAGGTGTGCCTCAAAGTAGTATGTAGGTGAGAGTGTGTGAGCTGTCTTTTGTTTATATGTGATTGCTTTCCTTTCAAGCTAATAGATATTCAGTCAGTGTTTAAGATCCATTCTCTCTTCTATATTACTTTTTTTACTGTCTTTGAGTGTCACGTATTCATTAAGTAGTTGTGTGATAAAGGTAGAATTCTTGTCTTTACACGCAAGCTACAAAGGGTCCAATAGTAACAGCAATAGTGCCAAAATTCATCATATGATCTGCATTATGCTAATTGTAAGTTTGGGAGTATATTATTGTTGACCTCATGAGATGGTATGATAGTGCTCATAAGTAACAAAATAAAGACCTATACCAAGCCCATTTTCAATTGCGTCCAGAAGTTCTGCCATTATATCCTACCGCAAATCAATCTGCAATTATACCTTATCTGGCCGATCACCTTTTGAACAATATTCTCGGGACTAATAAACTCTAAATTCTAGCTTGGATAAAGTGTTAAGCATATAGGTATTTATTTACTCAATAGCAGAATTGCCAAAACCACAAGCGGTGCTGAATATAACGAATATGATATGAAACCTCAAGGAGTTGTTCAACAAGCACCATACTCCTCAATCTTCACGTTGTGTGGAATGAACCAGTGCCCGCATTAATTCCACAGGCTATATTTTCGATTCAGAGCAGCTAGTTTTTCAGCTTTCTGTTTAAAATTAGGACTCAATTAGCGACATACTTGTTGAAAAAGCAAAAGTCAAAGTCAACAAGACAAGCTTCGAGAATCAAAGTCAGGAGAGTTAATTTGTCAAGTTCCTGTTATATATAGTGATTATAGTTATAATTATTCATAAAAGCAAGTGCACACAGCTTATCGGTGTTTATCGAGCTTGAGCTTATAAAAATAGCTTTGTCACGAGTTCTGAAAACTCTATTGCGAGCTATTCAAAATCATAAGCCCTTGAAACATAACCATCATCTTAGCTTCTGAAATAATCTCCGGTTGAGATTGTTTGGTATGTTTTGCAAAACTAGTTGTACCTTATACATTAAGCACAAACATACATCATTTAAACACAAATACAAACACGCAACACAATCACATACAAAAAAAAAAAAAAAAAAAAAAATAGTGAACTTCTTAAAAACAATCTCCGGTTGAAATTGTTTGGTATGTTTAGCAAAACTAGTTGTAGCTCACACATCAAGCACAAACATAGAATAATTTAAACACAAATACAAACCACAACACAATCACAAAAAAAAAAAAAAAAAAAAACAAAAACAAAAACAAAAACAAAAAAAAAAAAAAAAAAAAAAAAAAAAAAAAAAGGTGAACTTAAAAACAAATATTGGGTGGTCAGAACGACTAAACCTTGCCCAAATACCACCCCACCACATTTGGTGGTGGTGGTGTAATAATAAGCAAAAATAATAATAATAATAATAATAATAATAATAATTATAATAATAATAATAATAATAATAATAATAATAATAATAATAATAATAATAATAATAATAATAATAATAATAATAAATTTAAACCAAACAAATACAAATATTAGACTATGCTTTTAAGGGTGAAAGCTAAAGATACGCAACATATTTTTTCAAAACAGACGATCTACGCAACGAAATTTGGAAATTACCAGTATACGCAAAATACTTTTAAATTGTGAACAAAATACGCAATATGACCGGGAACTAGCTGGTTACCAACTTTAAAAAGTTACAGTAATGGTCCTTGTGGCTTGCATAGACTTTCTCCGATCATCCTTTGACTTTTTTTTCACTTAGAAAAGTTACACTAATGGTCTCTATGGTTTGCGTTGACTTTCACTTTTAGTCATTTTTATTTTTATTATTTTACTTTTTTTTCATTAATTCATACAACTTTTTCATTTTTTTCCCTAATTTTTTAGTTTTTTTTCCAAATTTCAAACCAATGTACGTAATATGATCACTTTTACACTTATTATACATATACTATAGAGTGATAATTTTGTTTCTTCCCTTTCACACTTATTATACATATACTTAAACGCAACGTTTTAAAAAAATTATTTTTACCTTTTTTTTTTTCATTTATTCAAGCAAGTTTTTTTTTTTTCTTTTTTTTTTTTTTTTTTTTTTTTGGTGTAAATTGATAATTTTGGTTTCTTCACTTTTACACTTATTACACGTATACTTTAACACATTAAAATCTTTTAAAGAAATATAATTCACATGAGAGGTGTAAACTATTAATTATATGAATAACGCAACTTTTAGAAATTTTTTTCTAAAAATAATTTTTTTTTTCTGAAGTTTCGTTAGAGTATAAGTATAATCAAAGATTATTTCGTTTTTATTGGAAAAATTAACTCCGAAAAAGTTATACGTATATATATTCGTTTTTATTGGAAAAATTATTTTGGACTCTAATGGCGCAAGCCTCGTAGTTTAAAACGGACGTTTACTTACTTAAAAGGGCCCCAAAAGGTTTAATATAAAAGATTTCCCAATTTGTCAAAAACTACCCCTTCCTTATATTTACACCGCCGCCCTTGTGGTTTATTTTATCCATCTTCGACCCCTCCCCAAATCATATATAAACCCCTTCCCTCTATCTCCCATCCCTCAATATAACACCCACTCACCGGAATTCCCCCTTTCTCTAGGGTTCTGGCGCCGTCACCGGAATTCGGCCAAATTCCGGCAAGCCCATTTTCGACCGTTCGAAAGTACATCAAGGCCTGTGGAGTGTTTCTTGATATACATTCTGATTATATATTTATATTCGTATCAATCAGATCAAGTTTGAATTGCAATAACTTGTGAGTTCGAGTATATTGTCTACCCACGTAAGTGTTTCATTTTAAAGTTAATGAAAATATATTTGATTCTTTCATGTCTTATTTCTTCAATCAAAATCTAGGCTTTTCTACTTTGGCTTATTGCTAGACGAGACATGGTCGGTACCGTACAATTATTGAATCATATATGACATGTTAACAAAAGTCAACCACAAATTAAAGCAGTCACATTTATGCAGGGACTGAGCCAGACTTTCGAGTGGCTTCTAAATATTAGTTAACAATTCTAAAGTTTTCCAGAAATTTGAATTAAGTTACTAAAGTTTTTTTTTTCAACCGGGTTACCCATGTTTACGGGTTTGTTAAATATGTTACTGAACTTTGTAAACGATGACATTGGTTAGATTTTAAGTACAAAACGGTCCTTGTCGTTAGTCGGACGTCACGGAATTAGTCCTTGAAACATAAGCCCTTGAAATATATTTATATTCGTTTTTATTGGAAGAATTATTTGGGACTCAATGGCGCAAGCATCGTAGTTTAAAACGGAAGTTTACTACCTTAAAAGGGCCCCACAAGGTTTAATATAAAAGATTTCCCAATTTGTCAAAAACTACCCCTTCCTTATATTTACACCGCCGCCCTTGTGGTTTCTTTTATCTATCTTCGACCCCTCTCCATCATATAAAAACCCCTTCCCTCTCTCTCCCCTCCCTCATTATAACACCCACTCACCGGAATTCTCCCTCTCTCTAGGGTTCCGGCCAAATTCCGGCAAGCCCATTTTCCACCGTTCGAAAGTAGATCAAGGCCTGTGGAGTGTTTCTGGAGCGTTCGATCTGATCAGGATATAAATTCTGATTATATTGTCTACCCACATAAGTGTTTCATTTTAGAGTTGATGAAAATGATAAGTAGCCATTACGTGAGTTTTCGGTTGCACGTAACCAATAATCATGCATTTAATTTACTGTTCGAGAAAATATATTTGATTCTTTCATGTCTTATTTCTTCAATCAAAATCTAGGCTTTTCTACTTTGGCTTATTGCTAGAAGAGACATGTTAACAAAATTCAACCACAAATTAAAGCGGTCACATTTATTCAGGGACTGAGCCAGACTTTCGAGTGGCTTCAAAATATTAGTTAACGATATGATTGTATGCATTAGCATTGGCTTCAAAACGAAAAACTAATTAATGTTAAAATTGTACTAAACTTGCACTAAAAAAATATAAAAATCTCATGTACAGTGGGTTTAGTTGAATCCGTTCGACTCTATGTAGCTCCGCCCCTCATACGTTGATGTGTTAGGCTGGCCCCAACCCATCAGAATTGTTCGGTCGATCTCTTTGAAAAACACAAAGCGACCTATATTGCTTTGGGTCGCTTGGGTTGGAGGAGTTGGGTCGGTCGCTTGTGTGTTGACTGTTGAAGAATCGGTCGACAAATCGACCTAATGTTTAAACTTGCACAATTCGTATAATTCCAAACATTTATTAAACACACAAACAAACATATTTAATTAAACACACAAACACAAACATATTTAAAAAAATATATATTTTCAACTATAAATACCAACCTCAATTCAAACACACACAAACACCTTCAAACACACACACAAATCCATTCAAAACTGCAAATGTCTTTCAAAAAAGATTTCTCACAACAATTCCCCTCTCCTGAACGTCGAGATTTTTCTCAACAATTCCCGTCTCCTGAAGATAATGAAGTTTATCATACTCCACCTGAACAAATCTTTCCGGTTTTTAGTCCACCACATGAACCGGTGAACAGTCCACCGGAAAACGAACCGGTGAATAATCCACCGGTTGTCGACCAAGACCCAAACCCGTTTGGTATATCAGAGGAACAACTCAGACAAATGGAGCAAGATATGGAAGTATTCCTAGACTTTGAACAATGTGAAAGAGAAGAGGAAGCTGCTCGTTTGGAGCAGCAAGCTTGGGAGGATGAAGAACGTAGGAAGAACTGGGAAATGGGTTGCTTTCCACCTGGTTCCTCTTCGACTGAAGATGGTTACCGAGACTCAGATGATACCTTCAAAATAATTTATAGTTTCGTTTTAATTTCCGTATCGTAGTCTCATTTGTAGTTTCGTTTTAATTTATGTAATGTTTATATTTTTTAATGAATTTTAAGTTTTCTGGTTCGAGAAAACAAGTCCCCGACTCTTTGAATTTTTCTTGTTATTAGTTTTAATGAAAGTTAATGAGTAAAATGTTTGATTAAAAAAAAAGAAAAAAAAAGAAAAAAAGTCGGTCACAGACTGTGGCAGGTCGGTCACTTCTGGTCGCCGGAGAGAGAAAGCTGACGTGGCAGCCAGTGACCCAGGTCGCTTTGGGTCAAGATTGTGCCCAACCTTATAGACCACATCCATATCTCATAATTATCTGTCGAAAATAAAAATAAAATATTAATGGCAAGTTGGCAACAAACCAAGTGCAATTTTCAAATCATTGGAGAGTGGTAGCTAGTGTTACATCTCCAAATTTATGTGGTATAGACATCATGTTCATATTAAGACCATCCGTAATGGGGCGTTCTTGCCCCTTTCTTTTGCCCTTTCACGCCCGAAAACGCCCAAACAACCATAAAACCTATTTTGAGCATAAAACTCAACCGTATATCCATCAGATCTACCACATATCACGGATTAAAGGACAAAACAATCTCAACCAAAACATGAATATAGAACTGTGAGCAGATCTAAGCTCGTATGAACCTGGGTTTGAGATTTTTTGACCATATTATAGATACATAAGGCCAGTAATAGGTCTGTTTTTATCGTATGACACGGAAATAAATTCCGATGACCCGAAAAAAAAATTTCCGATGACTAAAAAGAAGATAAAAAACAGCCTAAAACTTGAATCGAACCACAAAAATCAGTAAACTCACCAAGAATCTCCCCTGGTTAGCTCTTGATACCAATTGTAAAGACCAAGTTTCATATATTTCGTGGTTCAGGTGGCCGGATTTGGTGAAAGATGAAGATGTTCATCTTTCTAGAGAGAGAGTAGTGAGAGGGTGGAGAGAATATGTCAAATATTTATCTTTATTGAAAGAAAACAAATGAATGGTACAATACTCCCACACACCCACATGGAGAGTCATGTGGGTACTTATAGGCCCTTTTACATCACTAGTTTGCCAATTAAACATAAGTAGTCCCTGTGAGAGCTACTTAATACAAACCTAGTCCAATTCACGCGAGTGACGACATCTTTATAAAAAAGCGAGTCTAACATGTTCCAGTCGAACAGAAAACAACCCCAGAGACCTAACTTTTGACCCATAAATCAACCCTCAAACGATTATCATAAATTCTGATTTTTAGTTCATTTGACTAACTAAATTTAGGAAGAAAAATCACTCGAAAAGATTGAACGAGTTGAGAGATATCGGGCTCCAAAGTCTGCCCCATATCGCTAAAACTGGAACTAATATTTCCAGTTATTAATTTCGCATTTCATTCGACCAACTGCCCAACTTTTGACCTTTAAACCTGAAACACCTCGATCTTCACTTGGAATGAACACCGAGTAGCTTCCTCTTTATCACACAAACACACAAGCTAGATGATGACACTCACAAACACATTAAGAACACAAGAGTAGTATGGATCATATGTATACATTTCAAGTCAAATGATTATATTCAAGAAAGAAAATAATACAAAGACTTGGGGTGTTACTCTCTCACACACACACACTCTTTTTCTTATGATAATAATGAGGCACACTTTGACTGTGAAGAGTGTATGTGGTTATACGTTTCACACAGCCAACACATGGCTTGGTGTGGGCTTTGATTGGACCTAGTGTGGGCTTTAAGATGTGCACTACACTTATACTTAAGTTACAAGACTTTTCTAATGCCTTAAGCCCACACACTTAATACACATTATACATGACACATTGATTCCTAACTACAAATGACCATCACTTCATATTTAACATAAATTGAATGCTAACAATCTCCCCCTAAGGGATGGTCATTTCAATGATGCTCCCGTGATTGGTCTTTTGCATTTGATGTCTTGAACTTCGTGTGTCAATGTATAATATACTTCTTTCAATGTTCCTTCATGCACAGTGATCTTCAAAGAATCGACTTGTGGACTTCCTTGCCTTGATCTACGTCTTCTATCCAGATGCGTCGTCGTTGTAGATGATGATGGTGGATGGACTTTCGTCGGTACCTGCATAAAACAGTTAGCAATAAATCATCCAGCGGCCATCATGTCGTGAGGCAAGATCCTTGGATCACATTAAGACTCATACAACTTGTATCCTTTTGAGTGAACACAAGTGTATTGCATAGGAAGTGTTCCTAAGAGATCTTTTGATGAATCTCAATTCTCTAAACTCAATAATGTGCGTTTTGGTTTTAGTCGTCGGAGGCATGGAGCAGAGTGCAACCTTTTCAATATCAACACATCTCGGAGTGAGAGGTTGATAGATTATGTAGTGTTCTCCGTGAGAGATGAAACAAATATCTTTTGAGAGATATTTGAGTGGATAGGAGGGGTGGTGCATTGCATCACTGGGTCCATGACGTCTTGTCTTCAATACCAGTATCACCTTAGTGAATACCGATAGCAGATGTATTGACCCGGTTTCTGACCTAAGTTTTCATGGAGGGCTATTTCTTTTCACCCTTACAAAAACTTTTTCTTTTTCATTCTTCAACCCCTTCTTTCTCCTTTCTCATTATACTCCTTTTTTCAATCATACCTAAGGACTTCTAATTCTAAGCTATTGGAATAGTCCTTGGGTAGATCCCTCCGGTTCTGGCGGATCATTGGACATAACCTAACCATAATCACCTTATTACTCCATGATTATCCTAGATTATTTGTCACATGCCATTAAACCTTGTGAAAATCTCTCAACGTGTTTATGAGAAAAACACATTTTGTTAACACATCGAGAGTTTTGCATTTTTGAAACACTCCCCCTTCACATGTGCTCATGCATTTTTGAAATAAATTGCACATGTTGGGTAGAGTTCGCACATTTGAAGTGATCGATTTTCAATGAACATGACCTTCGCGAGACACGCTTACATCACTAGTTAGACTAGCTTGAAGTTATTACCCGTCCTGGGCATATTCAAAGATCATCTCTCGAATTGGTACATTCTACTCAGACAAGTCCTTTGCGAGACACATTCTACTCAGACAAGTCCTTTGCGAGACACGCTTACATCACTGGAAAACCAGCTTGAAATTATTACCCGTCCAGGACATGTCTTTTCGAAAACGGACATTTACTTTCATCAATTCGAGGGTTCATGCTGAGTCTTTTTTAAGAACTCGTTTTGAGATTCAAACGACAAAACTTCTTTTAGATCACATTTTAATCACGTCCTCTCCCCCATATTTATAATAAACACCTAATCTCCCCCTCAAAAATAGCATGAAGTGGTATTTTTGAAAACAGTTGATTAAAATGAAACTTTTTGTGGAGAGACGGACTAATTTTAGCATGAAATTGGAACATTTTTCTTTTTCTACTCCCCCTTAACCAGAGCAAATGGTTAAACTTTTGAGTTTAAAAGCATTTAGAGGTCTTAGAGGGAGTTGTTGTGAGCACAAAATTTATAAAAAGACTTTGAAAAATCTTTTGAAACAATTTTGATTAAGTGCTCACGGGTTTTAGCTTTTCGCCATTAACATTGCGAGTTCTGATCGGAAATAATCAGAAGTCATTCAATGTAGCGCGGGTTTCGTACTGAAATGCACGAAAGCCGTCTTTGAAGATTTCAAACAAAGGCTACATTTGAAGTTTTCCCAAAAAAGCACGGGTTTCGTACGGATATGCACGAAAGCCTTGATGAAGAAAAATTTGAGAAACGACATGTTTTAGAAAAACATAAAAAATAACTCTCGCTCAAGCATCTGTACATGCCCGTATCATTGTTGAATGACATTTCTAAGTACGTACAGAATATCGATTAGACGAGAGACATGTCGTGAGAAGAATATTTTTGGTTTTTGATGTTTTATATTTTTTATGTCTTTTTGAAATTTTCTATATTTACAGTATTAATTTTGAACAAGTATATATTTACAAAAATATTTACATGCGAAGTTTTGATATAAATCAATAAGATTCGAAAGACTTTCTAACTCTTCGGGAGTTAGCTTCGATTCCAATTCGACGACTAATTTTCAAACCGCTCTTTTGGGAGGCTTAGTAATAGATCGCGAGCGGTTCAGCTCACGAAACAGTTAAATACTCTCACGTCTCTTTTATGAGTGATGCGACTCTATATGCTTGCTCTTCCGCGTTTCTGGGTGCACGTAGAAATGATGCTAGTGGACTTTTTGAATCGCAAAATACAAAGGTCGGTTTGAAAGTAGGGAACCATATGTCTGTGAGTGTGTCCTCATCCAAGAACTTGGCACTTTTTGAATCGCAATACAAAGGTATGCGGTTGAAAGAGAAACCATAATCTGTGAGTTGTGTCCTCATCCATAGAACTTGGCACAATACGCAGATAAAGACATATACTCGGCCTCTGCTGTTGATAAAGCAGTGCAATCTTGTTTTCTTGACGACCAGCCTACTAGCTTTTCTCCCAGAAATTGCGCTCCTCCTGATGTACTTTTCGCTGTTACTTGGCATCCAGCATGATCGGCATCTGAAAAGGCAAATAGTGTAAACTCCGAATCCTTCGGATACCAAAGTCCCATGTTGATGGTTCTTCGAAGGTATCGAAAGATCCGTTTAACCTCTTGGAGGTGAAGTTCGGTAGGCCTTGCCTGAAACCGTGCAAGTAAGCAAACAGCAAAATGAATATCTGGTCGGCTTGCAGTTAGGTACATGAGAGAACCAATCATGCTCTGATATTTCTTTGGATCCATGGGTTTCCCATATAGGTCAGCGCCAATTTTTGGTGAAGTGACCATTGGAGTTCCAACAGAGTCACAATTTTCCATACCATGTTTTTTCAAAATCTCAATTGTATATTTAGCCTGATTAAGAAAAATACCACGTGGGGATTGATGAATTTGTAAGCCTAAAAAGAATTTTAATTCACCCATCATGGACATTTTGAATTTGCTTTTCATGAGATTTTCAAAATGTTTTGAATGTGTCGGATTAGTGGACCCAAATATAATGTCGTCCACATAAATCTGAACAATCAAAATATCATTTTTGTATTTTCTTGTAAACAAGGTTGGATCAATTGTTCCTTTGGTGAAATTATTTGACAACAAGAAAGATGATAACTCGTCATACCACGCCCGTGGGGCTTGTTTCAAACCATAGATTGCCTTCTTTAGCTTATAGACGTATTCCGGATGATCTTTGTCAACGAATCCGTCCGGCTGACTCACGTACACTTCTTCTTTCAGAGTTCCATTCAAGAAAGCTGTCTTGATGTCCATCTGATAAACCGTGATTTTCTTGTGAGCAGCATAAGCTAAGAAAATCCTGACTGCTTCAAGCCTTGCAACTGGTGCGAATGACTCTTCAAAATCTATCCCTTCTTCTTGTCTGTATCCCTTTGCCACCAGACGAGCTTTGTT
This sequence comes from Artemisia tridentata subsp. tridentata, assembly GCA_021014915.2. Lineage (NCBI taxonomy): Eukaryota > Viridiplantae > Streptophyta > Magnoliopsida > Asterales > Asteraceae > Artemisia > Artemisia tridentata. The sequence continues at coordinate 18,895,536 of CP139508.1, read as the reverse complement.
GCGAATCACAGTCATTTCTTCATCCTTTTTGTTTTTCCATAACCATTTAAGATCAATGACTAGTTTGTCAATTGGTCTTGGAACTAAATCCCAGGTGTCATGGATTTGAAATTGAAGAAGTTCTTCCTGCATCGCTTCAATCCAGGCATTATCTGCCATTGCTTCCCGAATGTTCTTAGGTTCTATGAGACTGACTGAGTAGACATAGATGCACATGTCGCAATCGGTGTGAAGCTGTTTTCTCGTCTGAATTGGTCTTGAGGGTTCACCAATAACCTGTTCAATCGGATGGTCTTTTGTCCACTGTAGAGTTGAAGGGTACCTTGGACTGAATGACTGTGTGTTAGACGGTTCATGTAATCTGGAAGATGATTCACCAGATTCCGTTCCAAACGGGTTTTCAAAGACTTCTTCGTCTAACACAACATTATTTTGTTCTTGCTCATCAATTCTTGGTAGAACAATTTCAATGAATGGAGTTGTTGGAGTAAATGTAGATGATGTTGATGTTGAGGGAGTTGGTGCGCCAGCTTTGAATGTTGTGGATGCATCTGGATTTGGTGGAGGTGGTGGTGGTTGTTGATGTTGAGTGGATGCAGCGGAATGTTGGTTAGATGCATTTTTCAAAGCGCCACCATAGTATTCATCGTACATGAACTCGAAGAAATTATCCAGTTCTTGAGTTGTGGGTTGTTCTGAATGAATTGATTGAGCTCCTTGAGGTGCGAGTCCTGAACTGATATGTTCGGAAGTCATCGGGTTAAGCGCGGGTTCTAGAGCGAGTCTCTCAGAAGCCATTTGTGAAATTTCATCAAACTTCACGTTCATCGTCTCCATGATCTTTTTCGTTCTCTTGTTATACACCCTGAATGCCCTCGAGTTTTCAGAATAGCCAATGAAGATTCCAATATCACCCTTAGCCTTCAACTTTCCCAGATCTTCCCTGTCATTTGTTGGATAGCATAAAGCGCCAAATACATGAAGATAAGAAATATCCGGTTTTCGGTTGTTGATTAGTTCATATGGGGTTTTATTGAATCTTGGATGGATTAGGGATCGGTTTTGAGTAAAACAAGCAGTAGAAACAGCATCAGCCCATAAGAATAACGGAGCACAGGAATAGATCAGCATAGTGCGAGCAGCTTCTACAAGGGTTCGATTCCTTCTTTCAACTACTCCATTCTGCTGTGGAGTTCTAACAGCGGATGTCTGGTGAGTAATACCAGTTTCTTCAAAGAATGTTCTTAACTCCTGATTTACAAATTTCGTGCCATTATCCGTTCTTACTATCCTAATTGGAGCTTGAAGTAGAACTTGTATCCGCTTCAGAAAGGTGATGATGGTGCCTGTTGCTTCATCTTTTGATCTCAAAAACTTTACCCATGTATATCTTGAATAGTCGTCAACAATTACAAGAATATACTTTTTCCCATTTATGCTTTGAACTCTCATCGGGCCACATAAGTCCATATGCAACAGATGCAACCTATCAACCGAACTAGGTACGGGTTTAAGTTTATATGTTGCCCTTTTGCTCTTTCCTTGCTCACATGATGGACATAGGTGTTCTTTGGTGTATTTAAATTTAGGAAGACCAGAGACGATGTTGTCTTTGGCAAGCTTGTTGATCGTGTCAAAGTTAAGATGGGACAACCGTCTATGCCACAACCAAGATTTTGTTTCGCCTGCCCTGGTCATGAGACAAATCGGAGATGAAGAGGCCATTTGGTTTATATCAATTGCATAGAGATTGGTGCCACGATTCCCAATTAAGAGATCATTTCCCACCAAATTCCTGACAAAACAAGTGTTTCTCCTAAAAGCAACCTCTAAATCTGCATCACAAAACTGTCCGACTGAGAACAGATTGTGTCCCAACCCTTCGACATAGTAAACCCGAGTGATCAAATAATTCCCAAAACGAAGATCTCCATAACCCAGAATAGCTGCAACATGATCATTCCCAAACCGTACAGTCCCCATGAACTGCCACACAAAATTGATCAGCAGCTTCAGATTCCCGGTCATGTGCTTGGAGCAACCCGAGTCGACGATCCAAAGACAAATTTCAATGACCTGCAAAGAACAGAGGATTTTGTATATGGAAACCGTTTAACATTTGGTTCCAGTGGGTTAGATGAAACAGGTGAAGTACACTTAGAACTGGTTTCCTTAGATGCATTGGGAACAATTTCTAATGTGCCATTCTTAAGTGTGAACATTCTACCCGTTGGTTTCCATGCACAAAACTTAGATAGATCCTTAGGCAATAGGCTGCTAGTGGTTTTCCTAGCTTTTGCAATAAGTCTTCGAATATATCTAGACTTAGCCTTGGTTACTAAAGGAACCTTTTTCTGTTCAGGCATATCATTCTTTTTCACATCATTAGAAACATTATCATCACTAGCATTTACAGACAAAGTTTTCTTTTGCATTAAACAATCAGAATCATTACATGCATTAGAAACAGGAGTCTTATCATTACAACTAGATGATACATGTTTCTTCTTGGAAAGCGGTAAATTCCTAGGGTGTTCTTCTACTTTCTTGCTTGCACTCTCAGAAACAGGCGAGACACTAGGTTTCTTGTTATTGCTCCTAGACTGTCTTTTGCTCCTAGAGTTGCTTTCTATTCCTGTAGAAGGTAAGGCACACTCATTAGAATTTATGGGGTTGTCCTTAGATGTTTTTGTAGCATTCCTAGACTCATTTGGATTATCGTTCTTACTTTTGTCTATCGCCCTATATGTTTTAGATGTAGAGGTAGACGCAGTAGTGGGACTAATCCTATAAAGGCTAGGTTCTATTACTTTTGATGTTTGGACAACTGCTTTCTCTTTTTGTTTCTCACTAGGCAAGGGGTTGATGGTGCAATACCCGTAGATTCCTCACCCTGCCCTTTTTGACTTTCGAGTTGAGACTTCAAAAGATTGATTTGATCTTGCTTATTTTTGTAAGAGTGCTCATACGACAATTTTTCATACTTGCATTCTTCCTTTTTTGTATCAAGTTGTTTAAAATATGTGCAATTTTGTTTTTCAAGTTTCAAAAGCGCCTTTTCATATTTTTCAACAATTTGAGAAGTCACAGCTCGAAGTGTTTCATCATCCTCAACAGAATATGTTTGGAAAATAATGGACATGATATCAGTCGATAGAGCTTCGAAGGAGAGAGAGTCATTTTGCTTTTCCAAAACTTTTATGTGTTCCAAGTATTCATTAGCTTCCTTCACTAAGGATTTGTGATCCTTAACGAATTCTGCAGACTCTTTTAAAAGATTATTTTCCACATTTTGAACAACCGCATAGATTGCAGCAACATGTGGATTAATTTCCTTTTCAAAAATCTTTTTCAGTTCATCCTGAACACCCGGAAACCATTCAAACTTTTGATTGTTAATTTTGGAAGCCACAATACGTTGAAGTTTCTCAATTCTCTGCTTAAGATCAACCAAATATAGTCTAGCTGCACTTGTATCATAAGTGTTTTTAGATGCCATTTGTTCGATGTTAGGCAGATGTTTTGAGACAGCTTTTTGTTTTGTGAAAACCACTGGTTTTTGAAAAAACAGAGGTGACTTCTTTTTAACAAGATGAACCCCAACAAGTTTGTTTGCTTCATTATAGTCAATGGGTTTTATTTCTGGGTTCATTTGTCTCATTTTCTTTCTACTCTCTTCTGAAAGCTCAATCGTTTCATCTGAATCATGAACCTCTATAGGATCATGTTTATCATTTATAAGAGTACCATCATATAACACATTCTGTACACTCTGAGCTTTCTTGAGATAATAAGGGTTTTCACAACCGATAGCCGTTTTCTTTAATGTATGTAAAATCAGGTTTTTATCATTTATTAACAAATTAATCGTTTGTGCAGAATGACCCGTTTTTACAAGTAAATCTTCCAACTTTCCAATGGTTTCCTTTTTGTCATTGATCTCTTTAAGAAGATCCTTTTCATGTTTTGAAAACCTTTCATTCAACTCCTTCTTTTCTTTTTCAAGATTGGAATAAGTTGATTTTTGTTTTGAAAGCTGGTTGGTAAGTTCAGAAATTTCCTTGTTTAGAGATTTAATTTGGTTATTCAAATTAACATTTAGAGTGTCAAATTTGATTATTCAAATTGTAAACGTTTCTCTCTTAACTCAGAATCTTTTAAGCTAACCTCAAGGTCCGACTATTTTTTGTTATGAAAATCATAAGCTTTTGCATTCACCTTATATCTCTCAAGCTCAGTGGTCAATTTTTCATTCGCGGCCTTAACATCGCGATTGACCTTTTTGACCTTTTCTATTTCAACACTACAATTTTGCAATAATGACTTAAACATAGCACGTGTTTCCTCATCATTATCAGTATGCTGTGACTCGAATTCTTCATTAGGATCCATATCTGGAGTTACCAAATTAGTATTACTACAACTTGGTTCGTCCATGTATGTATCATAAATGAGATTAGGAGTCTCAGGATGCTGTTCATTTTGAGGTGACATATCAAAAATTTCATTATTGTGACATGTAGCATATGGTTGTACCTCAGAAACCGCATTAGTGTCAAAAGCAGGAGGTGCTTCTGAGTCCGTGTCGTACTTTGCCTCCTGGAGATTTCCCATAAAAATGCAGTTTGCATCGATGTCCTCTTGATCTTCAGAATTGTCCATAATAGCCATGAAGTCATTCTCTTCTGCACTCAACTGAAGCCTAGCCGTTTCCTTGTTTGCCAACATTAATGCTTTCTGAAAATACGCTGGATCCCTTTTATTCGGCTTGTCTGGACAGTTCCTAGCCATGTGACCAATACCCTGACAGTTGAAGCACTTCATCACATTTCCCTGATTTCTATTCCCAGCTCCCTGAGCAACATTCCCAAATTGATTCCCAGCATTCTGTACCCTTTGATTACCAACAGCTGTACCCATCTGATTCCCTGCATACTGACCCATCTGATTACCAACATACTGCCCTGCATTCTGATTACCCATCTGATATCTTGGAGCATATCCCTGCTGATTCCCATATCCCCCAACCATCTGTCCTTGTTGTCCCATGTTAAAACTCGGCTGTGAAATCTGCTTGTTGCGAGTGTTCGATGAGATTCGTTGATTGTTGTTGGTGGGTGTGGAGTAGCATCCTTGGAATGCTTTTGATAGGTAAGCAAAAGCTTGAGTCAAAGCAGCAGTTGACTCATCCTGATCGTCTTGATCTGGGTGTTGTGGGTATTGTTGTTGTGGGATTACATGTTGTTGTTGTGGGTAGAATGGTGATTGTGGAATATACTGTTGTTGCAAGAATTGCTGAGTGGATGATGATGATGATGATGGTTGTGCACTGACTGTTGCAGGTGTAGGTGATTGGACTATGAGTGCAAGAGGATCTTGTTGTTTTGCTTGTTTCTCTTTTCTGACTTCATTCGCCTCTGCTTGGTTTTGTTTTAGAAAGTCATAGAGCTGATCATAGTTCACATCGTGAAGATTTTTAGTTTGGTTGACAATAGTGACATATCGTCCCCATTCCTCTGGAAGGTTGTTGATGAACTTGATGTTTTGAACAATTGGTTTAGGTGCCAAATTGTTTCTGATCAACTCATTCATTAGAGTACAAAACCGTGTGTAGTAAGATTCAATCTGTTCAGCTGGTGTTGCTGTGAACTTCTCCCATTCAGTCAGAAGCTTGTTTTCCATTTCTTGAATGCCAATTTCTGTACCATGACAAAGACGTCTAACTCGATCCCACATTTCTTTGGCAGTTTCACAGCTATCTACAGCACAAAATATTTCTTGTGGTATACCGAGTTGGATTAGATGCATTCCTAGGTGATCAGCTTCAATTTGCTTCCAATCTGCTTCAGTGTAATCCGATTCCTCTTGGATTTTGTACGTTGGTGCGACGGGAGGTTCTGCATTAGGGTTTCCAGCTGTTTCTTCAATCTCACAAGGCTGGAATGGACCCTTTTTGACGGAGTTAACCAAGAGTATACCTTGTCCATTAGGTTTGGATATCATATATCGAAGCATACGACTCGTCCATGGAAGGTAACCACCTTTTTCTAACATTGGAGGTCGGTTTTCTGAACCTGCGGCATGAATGTCTTGTTGTGTAGTCATCTTTAAAATATTGTGTATGATAAAGTGGATTTAGGATCTTTGCAACAAAGTAGGAGACGTTGTTGTTGACGGTTAAACTTGGTTGATGTTGTTGTGAAGCTTTGGTTTGTTGTTGATGATCGTTGAAGTTGTAGTAGGTGTATATGAATGAAACAAATTTAAATAAAGTTACAAAATTTGATTAGAGTATAATTAAGACAAAGTCAAAAGTTTACAATTTCGACAAAGGTTATGTAAATTGTAATTTAGATAAAATGACAATTTCTATAGAAATCTCAATTTGACCAAAATTTATATAAATTATGGCAAAATATCACTTTAGATAGAAATATATCCAATTTATATAAATTGGCAATTTATATAAAATCTAACACTCTTATACAAGAGAGTAGATATCCGTTTGTCGAAGTATTTTACACTCTTATACAAGAGTTAAAATACCGAGTTCACTTTCGAGTTGACGAAATTACGTTCGAATCAAATCCTTAAAAGTTATTTAACTTTGAACTCAATTCACACAAGTACGAGGGCCAAAACTGCCAATTCTGGAAGTTCCCAAAGGCTGCTAGAAAGTACAGGGACTGAAAATGACAAATCTGAAAACTGCTAAAAATTCTTTGTTGTCCGATATCGCAATTGAGCAATGTATCTCGGACAGAACTGCGATAGATATCTCGGACAGAACTGCGATAAGTATGAACTGCGATAAGTATGATCAGACGTCAAATGCGATAACCTCAATTGCGATAAGTATCTGAGTTGCAACTGCGATAAGGTCAAATGCGATAGAGCTTATCAGTGTTCGAATTGCGATAAGAGCTAAATAGCGATAATCTCCAAATGCGATAACTATCGCAATTCTCCTACAAGAATGCGATAAACAAGACGAATTGCGATAACTCGCTGGCTGCTATGCAATTGCGATAAAACGCAGATTTCTACCAACTTTCACCCACTTTTTGACTTTTAGCTTCTAGACCATGCACTCCCCATACTTGTTTATCATTTCTCTGCCACCTTTTCACTAACTTTACACACTTCAATAATTCACTTTTCAATAAAATAATCCAAACAAATCTTTTACAAAGATTGTTAGTGATCTTTGATTAGTGAACCAAGAACAAACCAAGAACTAATAATCACAACCTGTGTTCGAATGAAAAAACTGAAAGGATCACAGAAACTACTTCGAATAACCTCAAAACCAACACAAATTTCTTGATTTTTATGTGGATCGAATGGAGTAAAAACACAAAGTGTTATTTTTCTAATGAAAGAAACAATAACAATGGGTGTTTTAAACTATAGGATCAAGCATAAAAATGAAGATACTCCTACCTTAAAGCTTGGCTCTTGAAACCACTTGAAACACCTCGATCTTCACTTGGAATGAACACCGAGTAGCTTCCTCTTTATCACACAACCACACAAGCTAGATGATGACACTCACAAACACATTAAGAACACAAGAGTAGTATGGATCATATGTAAAAATTTCAAGTCAAATGATTATATTCAAGAAAGAAAATAATAGAAAGACTTGGGGTGTTATTCTCTCACACACACACACACTCTTTTTCTAATGAGAATAATGAGGCACACTTTTACTGTGAAGAGTGTGTGTGGTTATACGTTTCACACAGCCAACACATGGCTTGGTGTGGGCTTTCATTGGATCTAGTGTGGGCTTTAAGATGTGCACTACACTTATACTTAAGTTACAAGACTTTTCTAATGCCTTAAGCCCACACACTTAATACACATTATACATGACACATTGATTCCTAACTACAAATGACCATCACTTCATATTTAACATAAATTGAATGCTAACAAAACCGACAATCAAACGACCCTTATAAAATCCAATTTTTGTTACATACAAAGTCCACCCAGCTATCTAAAATATGGAAAAAGAATTTCGAAAAATGATTAAGTTATCATCAAGATATCGGGTCCCAAATATTTGTCAATATCGCTAAAAGTAGAAAATTTGATTTTCAGTTATTTATTTTTAGCTTTCACTCGACCGGTTGCCCATGTTTAGACCTGTTTTTCGACCCATATATGATCTCTCAAAATTCCAAACCTTTATCATGTTAAAGTTCACATAGAAAACTTATTTTAGAAAGAAGAATCATGTAAAATGATCGATTGGTTTAAAAGTTATTTGCGTCCAAAGTTCTTCCCATCGCTAGCCTTAAAAACTTATTTTCCAGATTTATTAAACTATGTTCTAGTCGACTGACTTTAGACATGTAATTCGAGTATCAAATGAATTTCATAAAATACGAAACTTGGCTTATTTTAAAGACGACCCAGCTGACTTTTCATAGAAACAGAGAACACGTAAAATGATTCATTATTCACCAAGATATTCAATCTCAAAACTCTAGCGATGTCACTAAATTCATGCGTGTTATTTTTAAATAAATTAGAGTTTTATGGGCCGATTTTGTAAATTATTTAAATTAAGGGTCATTTTTGTCAATAACAAATAAAAAGGGTAGAAAATGTCATTTTTGAAACTAAAGAGTAAAAGTTGTCATTTTCCAAAAGTTTAGGGTATAAACTGTAATTTGACCAAACCTTAGGGATAAAAGTGTAACATTTCATAACTAACATTTTTATTTATTTCCGATCTAATAAGAAATATATCAACTTAATACGTTTATTTCGATAACGAACGCAAGATATGACGAATGAACGAAAGTTATATTTAACGAACAAACAAACGAACGAAAGATATATATAACGAACGAACGAAAACATAAGAACAAATAATAAGATAAAATCTTATTTTTGAAGAGACTTCATGTTGTCTCGTTATAACATTTAATCAACAACCAAATAACGAAACAAAACGAACAAATAAACATATATATATTCATATATATATATATATATATATATATATATATATATATATATATATATTTGAAAACGATTACTGAAAACTTGATATAACCACCCCATGTTGCAAGCCGGAGACGTTTATCAACTTTATTTCATTTTGTTTTCCATCCAGATTGCTAAGGGGAGTTCATAGTCCCACTTTCTTTTATATGTTTTCTAAACTTGTAGGGAGATACATGCTACTAAACCGAACACAAGTATTTCCTGTATGCTTTCCTGATTGTTATTGCCTAAGTTAACTGTTGCCTATTTATTTTAAAAGTCCCTATTATCATGCACCATTAATCACTTTCGGGTGAGCGCGAATATAATGAATAGATCTATTGGCAGTTGACGACCCATTTGTGTTGCTGGATAAGTACCCAAATGCATTATATTTGAGTTTAATAAAGAGTTTCAGGCAGACTCCTACTCGGGGCAAGGTTACCTACATTTAATTATGGGGTAATTTACATAAACCTGTTAACGTTTTGCGTGTCATGAGGCTTAGTGCAATATACCGAACTGTGATATTCCTGATTTACTTAAACTTAGCTTGTGTTCAAAATTAATTATTACTTTAAACACTATGGATTCACTCAACCTTTGTGTTGACTTTTTAAGCATGTTTATCTCAGGTAACTGGAAGTACGCTTTGGCACAGAGTGGCTGTGGACTTTCTTTTTATAATAAGAGTGTCCACTTTGTTATCATTCAATGAATAATGTATCTTTTATAATATATTTTCCGAACCTCCCTCTGGGACCTATATAATGTACTCTGATTTAATAAATGAATGATAACAATTTTATTTAAAAACGTCTCTTTTCGAGTCGTTTTCTATTCTCATGACTGTGAACCATGAAGTAGCACCCCAAACTCATATTCCGCTGCGTATATCGAAAACGGGGGTGTTACAGAGTGGTATAAGAGCTCATGGTTATAGAGAACCAAATGTTTTCAAACATTGGACTATAACCGTTTTTCACAAAAACTTAACCAAAAGTCCTCCGTGCCACAACGCCACTTAAACGTTACTTATATATGTTTATTTCTAATTATTTAGCTACATAGTAAAATGTTTATAATTACCAGGTGGTTACAGAATCCTGATTTCCCCTACCCATTCTATTCCTCTTATGTCGGACTCGGATATTGAAAAATATCACGATAGTACTGGACATCACGTTTAAACCTACATCCTCATCACCACTACCACGTCCACTTTCCTACAAATATACCGTCAGTTCCTACATCTTTACCTCCGCCTCCACTATCATCTATAAATTTCTATTTCCCCATTTGTCCCATTCGAACTTAGTGAAGAAATTAGGACCATTTGCGCTCGGTATCATACCTTATCCCGATTACCTATTCCCGACTTCCCTATTCCACCGCGAGTCTTTGAGGTGAGTGAAAGCTCGCAGCCGGCACAGGAACGACATCCGACTATTTCCACCCTGCTGACGCGATTAGAACGGCAAGAAGAACAGATCGAAACTGCTTAGGTCATCCCGACAAGCTGCCTCTAGAATGCATCGAGGGTATAAAATATAGAGTTGAAGATTCTGAAGCAGAATATGGGCAAGAATCGTGAGAAGGCAGAGAACCGTCATGAGCAGCTGAGACGAGAAATACCTATGATGAATTGAAGATGTTAGAAGAGAAGAAATGAAGAAGAAAAATGAAGAACTGACGACAGCTCAGACGAAGATCACTATTTTGGAGAAAATAGTGGGAGATATGCAAGATAGATATTAAGAGTATATATATATATCCTCGTCAGCATGATCGTCAAACTGAAAAGTTGACTCGGAAGAGTTTCTGGTAGCCACTAAAATCAGATTTATATCTACCAGCTTTTGTACAATATCTTGGCCAGGAGATATATAGCATAAATATGACGCTTGTACTAATTTTGTTATATATAACAAATTAGCAAGTTATTTATGACTATATGTGGTCTTGATTTTGTTGTATTTTGCTGTGTACGGTATCGGTTGATGTGGGCCAGTGATGATCATCTTACCTACGCGTATGATAGTATTTGGACATGTTATGACCTTATGATTATCATAAGTTTTACCTTGATAATCTAACATGTACAAAATATAAACGTATGTTTTATTTTGGTGTTAATAGAAATATGCCTCGTACTTCCCCCGAACCAACCATGTCCCAAGCTGCTATCCGAAAGCTTGTTGCAGACAGCGTTGCTGCAGTACTAGAAAGTCAAGCAGCTGAATTTGCTCGTACTGGAAGCACTAGCCGACCCAATGGAGAGAACGAGACTGTTACAGCTCGCAAGTGCACCTACAAAGACTTCATAAACTGTAAACCAACTTTCTTTAAAGGAACAGAAGGAGCTACTGAGTTGGCTCGTTGGTTTGAGCGTACGGAAGTAGTCTTTGTAAGGAGTGGATGTACCAATGACTGCAAAGTTGCTTTTGCTACGGGGACTTTATTGGATGATGCCCTGTCTTGGTGGACTTCGACTACCCAGACTATGGGTGTTGAAGCAGCTCACCAACTGACTTGGGAAGATCTCAAAAAGAAAATGCTGAAGAAGTACTGCCCCCGTACTAAAATTATGAAGCTAGAGGATGAGTTCCACCAACTGGTTGTGAAAGGAACGGACCTTAAGGTCTACAATAGAAGGTTTCAGGAGCTTTCTCTCCTATGTCCAACTATTGTGCCTGATCTGGAGAAGATGTCGGAGAAATATACGGAAGGATTACCTCGAAGTATCGAGGGAAATGTTATTGCATCCAAGCCGCAATCATTGGAAGAGGCGATTACCATAGCTCAACAGCTAATGGATCGTGAGATCAAGCGAAGTTCCATTCAAGGAAATGATGATCACAAGCGAAAGCTTGATGATAGAAGAATCACCCATCACCACAACAACTACCAGCACGACCGTAACAATCACCACCACCAACAGAATCGTCGGCAAGAGACTGCCAGAGCCATACCGTCACACCTGCTGAGAAGAATGGTTATATCGGAACAAAACCATTTTGCAATCGATGCTCGTTGCACCACTACGGTCCGTGCACCATTAGGTGTACAAAGTTTCTAAAAGTTGGACATCAGACCAAAGACTATAAAGCAACAGGAGCAAATCCACTGCCAGTAGCCATAACTTGCTACGGATGTAGTGAGAAGGGGCATTACAAGAGCCGGTGTCCGAAACCGAAAGCTGACCAGAATAATGGTGCCCGTGGAAGAGCGTATGTGCTAGGAGATCGGAATGCACAGCCAAATCAAGACTAGTGCTGGAGAATGAGAACTCGTTAAAATCCCGACAATGTCAACGAATGACGTCCCTATTTAAGCAGAAGATAAATTCCTGTTATAACTAAATAAATCGTATCGTAAAACTTCCTAAGCATATTTCCTATTGTACTCTACCTTAGTTACGATGGACGTAACCTAAGCGTATTAACTATCCTTCTACCGTATGAAATCTTTACCTTGTAATATTTCCGTAATAATCACAATCTACGTTTCTATTCCATTTACCCTGTTGTAGAAAATTTGGTTAATATTAGTTTTGACCATCCTTTAAGATTTTCACTCGAACCATAAGAATTATTTTAAGGATATCCCATTAGTACCCTAGAAATTCTTGACTTGTCACCATAGTATGAACAATAATTTTCTTATTTTTGTGAAGAAAAATAACTATGTTGTCATTTTACAAAAACAAAAGGTTGAACACCATCTAAAACAATTTGAAAAATATAAAATACCACAACAACTGGACCAAATATCACATCATTCGGTCCTCAGGTATGCACAGCCTGGCCAACTATGTATAATTTAGGAAGAATCATGTCATAAATGGAACAGTTATCTTTTCAAAATTTCTAATAACAATTTTCATTCAAAAACAAAATTTTGAGACAAAACAAATTGTTCATACAAATTTCATTTGACCAAATAGATGTCTACAATTACTACCCATTACCCCTAAGATTAGAAAATCAAATACGGACAAAATACCCAAACCTTTTTTCCTCTCATCTCGACCAACATAGACTGAATCTCGGGACGAGATTCCCGTCAACCGGGGATACTATAACCACTTGTAAAAACATGACTTTACAATAAAACTATACTTATCCTTTTAAAACAGATGCGTCGTATGGCGTTATGGTTTAGAAAAATTTCTTATTAAAAACAGAATACGCCGTATCTTGGTGAAAAGATGCGTCGTATCGAATTCATTAAACGCGTTGTATTTTATAAAAATTAAACGCAATACGCCGTATCTATGAAAATAGATGCGCCGTATCGTTTGAATTAGCACAGTACAACGATAGCAGAATACAGAAAATAGAAAAAGAAAAAGAAAAATAAAACAAACGAAAAGAAACAAAAATAAAAACACACAAAAACAGAAAATATGCAAAGAATACAATGAATGCAATTTAACTAATATATAACAGGGTTAGTGGTTAGAATAAAAATTAAAAAGAAAAACCTAATTAAAATACTAATCAAATTAACAGATAATAACAAATCACTCCCCGGCACCGGCGCCAAAAACTTGATGCGTGTGCTGTTATGCTCTAATTTTTATACCCACGGTATGTCGTTGTGGTTTTAGCAGTATTCAAGTTTTAAATTTATATTTAGCCGACTTATCAATATAACACACACTTTAACGAGCAGTGTACCCGGTCAGTATGAATATAATGGTAAGTAGAGTGTCGATCACTAAGAGTGGAACGTATTATCTAGTTATTCTAATCAGTATTTTAATATCTTAAGTTAGCTATACAACTAATCTAACGCAAGGGGGGGTTTCAGCCTGAGAGACTGGCACCGTTTGGTTATGATTAAATATAAACTAAGCTAATAGGCACGAATCAGCGATTAGCACACACGTACACAGATAGATACTTGAGACAATAAGAAGACCTGTCCTGATAATTAAGTAGCTTGTCACTTGTTTTATTGCTAGTTTTATATGAAGTGTATGTAATTAACCCTTTCTCGTTGGCTCTAATCTTATCGGCGAGTAAACCCTTAATGATTACTTATGTCTATCCTACTTACCCTTTCTTCCTACTTTTCTACAGACGATAGAATGCATAGGCGATAAAATAAATAGGCGAGGACAGAGGCATGGCGACCCGATCAATGCTCAGCTAGACACAGAGGTTATCAATGCACTAATAAAAGTCACCAAAGACATCAACATATAAACTTTAATTAATGGGAAAGCAATTTTAAGGGGTGCCCATGGTTTTTCGTAGTCACATGGAATCGGCCCATCAATCCTGATGAATTAAAGTGTACTAATACAATAAAACAAAACTACTTAATGAATTGAATACATGCAGGACCTTCTTACAGCTCTTGTATCTTCGTTTAGGGTGTGTCTTGTGCTGCTACTTCGTCTGAATTCGGCCTAGGGTTTCTTCGGTCTTCGGTCTTGTTGTGTAGAATCGAACCTCTAAATTCGTCTGACTTTGGGGTATTTATAGTTCCTGTCTGAGGGTTAGATGCGGTGCATTGAATAAGTAGATGCGGCGCATTGACTTAACTTCGCGTGGGGTCCAAAATTAATATATTCAGGAATATTCGTACACCGCCAGAAGATGCGGCGTAACTCCGTTCTTGTATGCGGCGCATGTCCTTTGCCGTCTTGGATTATAACTTGTGAAATCTTGATAGTGATGCGCCGTATATAATAAGTAGGATGCGGCGTATCTGGAGCAGAATGATCTTGATCTTGTACATTTCAGTAGACTCTTAACTTCTTGCTTGTTTTGCTCCATAATTAGTCCAAAATCGTCAAGTTTCACATAGTACTTGTTTTTACCTGAGAATTACAAAAGTAAACATTAACGTATCAATTCTCACAGATAATATAATAAAACAAGTCAAATAAATAGGATAAATGATGGTAATAAAATGTACTTATTTTAGTTCATCAAATATCCCCCCACTTGAACTTTACTTGTCCCCAAGTAAACCTTAGAATTAATCTTATGAAAATGTATCCTAAAAGATATTAGGATTTATTTTTATATTTAAGCATGTATTCATTTTGTCATAATCACACAACCAAACACTTAACGAATTAGAAATAAAATAAAATATATTGATAAAAGCAAATCTAATCGTTTAACTGTCCAGTCGTGACGAATATTCTATCATAAGCTTGGCAAGTATACGCATCTCCTCCACTAAAGCCAAGGAATAACAAGTCTAAAATGGTAAAAAGGGTTTGTTGGTTAAGGGTTAATCATTCTTCTTAATCTCTATCGATCTCAAATTCTAGAAAAGGTGACAAAATCACAAATACATGATCGAATCCACGAACATGATACTTGCAATTGCTCAAATCCTTAACTCGAATAGGCTAAAGATAGGACCAAGTAATCTTTACCAATAATATTATATCAAAAAGGGTGACAAAATTATAAATACATAGCCGAATCCACGACTACGATACTTAAGATTGCTCAAATCCCTAATCTCAATAAATCAAAGGTTTGGATAAAGAATAATATAGGGTATGGATAATATTTGGGATACAAATTGGTGTAAAATGAAAAATAAACAAAACAGATAAATTAAAAATCCTAAGTGTGGTAAATTGCTTTCCCAACCATCCCATGAATAAGACTCATATCATTGAATAACTCACGCTTTAACACTTGAAACACACGCTTTAGGTAGACACGAATTATACTCAACAAGATCTCAATCAAAGAATAACCTTAGTTGGCGTTCCCTTAACGGCCAACTCCCATTCAATCCATAAATATAATATATAACAAATAGTGGTGATATCGACCACTTAATACAAAACTTTACATAAGTTGGTTAAAACAAACATCCAACTTTTCCTTTTTCTTTTTCTTTTCTTTTTTTTTTCGATTTTTTTTTTTTTTTTTTTTTTTATTTTTATTTTTTTAACTTGAAACATAAACATAGATGTGTAAAATTTCACCACATCACTATAACGGTAACTCTGGATAATTTTTCCATACTTTTCATGACTTCAGAAATAACGGTAATAGTGAAAGTAGTAAACACACGAAAAATAAACTCAAAGATATACAATATTTACTTTCACTCCAATTGCATTGTGCAATTTCCCGACCTAACCATAGATAATGAATTACGCATGCCAACACAGGTAATGTAAGGAAACACACTTTGCCTAAAGCAATTAACCAACCACGGATTTTAATCTACAGGGTAGGCTAAGGTGTAAGGGTGTAACGAAACATTATAACAAAGGTGTAAGAAACGAAAGGAATGGCTCTGAGTGTTTTTTTCTAGGGGTATCTTACTCTAAAAATGAGAGTAACAAAAGGTTTATACGGGGGTTAACTAACCAGTGTAGTTAGTTAATATCACATAACATATAAAGGCTATTTGGGTGTAATCCTAGAAATGTACCAATTTAGACAAGTCATTCCAATTATGTAAATAATACTTATTATGGTGGTCTCGAATAGTATACAAGCCAAGTTCTAAAGTTTACAAGTCACCGGCACACTCATAGATTTGTGAATTTTGAAAAGTTCACAATTTTTGAAAATAATGTTATGTGTGCAGCTATGTAATTTAGACTTTAAACAAAATCATGCTAAAAATTTTAAATTTGATATATTAAGTGCATTTTAAGCATATTTTGAAAAAGTTTAGGACAAGTAAGTGTTCTAATTCTCCAATCCCCCCACTTAAGTTAAACAACGTCCTCGTTGTTTGTATCAAAGATTAAAAACTGGAAAATAAAAGAATTAGAACAGAAAAACTCCCCTGAGATTTGCTCTGTATGATCCTCCATTATTTGTTTAAGAGCAAAAATCATCTTTCTTTTGGATGAGAACGTTTAAGCTTCATAATTGATGTATCCACAGGAAATGCAGGAATCTATAATACCATCAAGACATAAACACACCTGAGTTAAGACAGTTCAAACTTGCATAATACATTAGTAGTTAGTAAAAATAAAACTTAAAAATTAAAATTGAAAATCATCAGGTCAGTCGATACGCCGTATCTTATGGAAGAAGATACGCCGTATCGAGCCTGGAATAAATACGAATCAGAATAGAAGATGCGTCGCATCCTTAACCAGGGGTGCGCCGCATTAAAATACTGACAGAAAGTTTTAAAGTTAAAAATAAAAATGCAGAAAATAAAGTAAGATATGACCAGTGCAAGTGATGCGTCGCATCTATTATGGAGATGCGCCGCATCTTCTGCAGGTCTGACAGACTCGACACAGAACAGAAAAGTAAAAATTATTCTTTCGGGTTGTCTCCCGGTCAGCACTTGTCTTTATTCCAGAGTCTTCAAGTTAGACTCACGTTCAGCTCCTTATTCCAATACTTCGGGTTCAAACTCGACAACTTCGTTATCAGCGTTGTCGATGTAATTATCAAGGTATTTCCCTTAAGGTCGTGCCTTTGGAACAAAACTCCTTTAATCACCCTTGACAATTGGTGCACTTCAATCGTCACTTCTCTAATCATATTGTTTTGTTCTTTCAGCAATAGTTCCTTTCCGCTTTCTTGGGCAAACTTTGATATAATCTCGTCGATTGTAAGTTTGATCCTTGATCCTCCGAACCAGCTTGGGAAAAGATCAATCATCATTCCTGAAACATAGAACAAATAGGCTTCGAAGTAAAAATTTTCTAAGAGACAGGAAAGTTGATAAGAATTTCTCAGTTCGGGATAAATAAAATTTTGCTGATATCTGCAGACGATGCGCCGTATCCAGAAAGATGGATACGCCGTATCTTATTACGTTAAAATTTAATCAGACTTTTATTCAGAAAATTGATACGCCGCTTATAATTTTAGAATGCGCCGTATCCAGTCAAAATTATCAAAAATCGATTATATTTATTAAAATTAAATGCGTCGTATTAACAAAAGCTAATGCGCCGTATTTTCGTTACGTTTTAAAATACAAGATTTTTTATTTAGAAGATGCGCCGTATCGATAAAGATCGATGCGTCTCTTTTGTTCAATAATTCGAAAAACTGTTTTTAATTCAAATAGATAATACGCCGTATCTGTTAAAACAGATGCGTCGTATGGCGTTATGGTTTAGAAAAATTTCTTATTAAAAACAGAATACGCCGTATCTTGGGGAAAAGATGCGTCGTATCGAATTCATTAAACGCGTTGTATTTTATAAAAATTAAACGCAATACGCCGTATCTATGAAAATAGATGCGCCGTATCGTTTGAATTAGCACAGTACAACGATAGCAGTATACAGAAAATAGAAAAAGAAAAACAAAAATAAAACAAACGAAAAGAAACAAAAATAAAAACACACAAAAACAGAAAATATGCAAAGAATACAATGAATGCAAATTAACTAATATATAACAGGGTTAGTGGTTAGAATAAAAATTAAAAAGAAAAATCTAATTAAAATACTAATCAAATTAACAGATAATAACAATTCACTCCCCGGCAACGGCGCCAAAAACTTGATGCGTGTGCTGTTATGCTCTAATTTTTATACCCACGGTATGTCGTTGTGGTTTTAGCAGTATTCAAGTTTTAAATTTATATTTAGCCGACTTATCAATATAACACACACTTTAACGAGCAGTGTACCCGGTCAGTATGAATATAATGGTAAGTAGAGTGTCGATCACTAAGAGTGGAACGTATTATCTAGTTATTCTAATCAGTATTTTAATATCTTAAGTTAGCTATACAACTAATCTAACGCAAGGGGGGTTTCAGCCTGAGAGACTGGCACGGTTTGGTTATGATTAAATATAAACTAAACTAATAGGCACGAATCAGCGATTAGCACACACGTACACAGATAGATACTTGAGACAATAAGAAGACCTGTCCTGATAATTAAGTAGCTTGTCACTTGTTTTATTGCTAGTTTTATATGAAGTGTATGTAATTAACCCTTTCTCGTTGGCTCTAATCTTATCGGCGAGTAAACCCTTAATGATTACTTATGTCTATCCTACTTACCCTTTCTTCCTACTTTTATACAGACGATAGAATGCATAGGCGATAAAATAAATAGGCGAGGACAGAGGCATGGCGACCCGATCAATGCTCAGCTAGACACAGAGGTTATCAATGCACTAATAAAAGTCACCAAAGACATCAACATATAAACTTTAATTAATGGGAAAGCAATTTTAAGGGGTGCCCATGGTTTTCCGTAGTCACATGGAATCGGCCCATCAATCCTGATGAATTAAAGTGTACTAATACAATAAAACAAAACTACTTAATGAATTGAATACATGCAGGACCTTCTTACAGCTCTTGTATCTTCGTTTAGGGTGTGTCTTGTGCTGCTACTTCGTCTGAATTCGGCCTAGGGTTTCTTCGGTCTTCGGTCTTGTTGTGTAGAATCGAACCTCTAAATTCGTCTGACTTTAGGGTATTTATAGTTTCTGTCTGAGGGTTAGATGCGGCGCATTGAATAAGTAGATGCGGCGCATTGACTTAACTTCGCGTGGGGTCCAAGATTAATATATTCAGGAATATTCGTACACCGCCAGAAGATGCGGCGTAATTCCGTTCTTGTGTGCGGCGCATGTCCTTTGCCGTCTTGGATTATAACTTGTGAAATCTTGATAGTGATGCGCCGTATATAATAAGTAGGATGCGGCGAATCTGGAGCAGAATGATCTTGATCTTGTACATTTCAGTAGACTCTTAACTTCTTGCTTGTTTTGCTCCATAATTAGTCCAAAATCGCCAAGTTTCACATAGTACTTGTTTTTACCTGAGAATTACAAAAGTAAACATTAACGTATCAATTCTCACAGATAATATAATAAAACAAGTCAAATAAATAGGATAAATGATGGTAATAAAATGTACTTATTTGAGTTCATCAACGATTAAACTAAACGTTTCTTATTTAATAAGAGTTTTATGAAACCCTAAACTACTATAGCAACATATAAAAATAACCAAACCCTAAAAATACTAAAATACAAATTATCTGAGTAATGTACAAGTCACTAAAGCACAGAAACCCTAATTCCAATATAACTCCTGATAAAACCCTAATTTCTCAAAACTATTATTTTATGTAAACTATAGTACAACTCCCCTAAGCCTAGAGTACAACTACCCAATGCACAAAATCATTTATCCTTCACATATCTATAAATCGACATACATAATTTTATTTTCACAAAACCCTAAAATTTCATTTCTAAAAATCCCTAAATCCTAGAAACCCTAACTAAATCCTAACCCTAGAGTACTATCCCCTCAAGCCCAATGTACAATTCCTTTATGCCCTAGTCGAACCAAACTCTATCATTTTCCTTAGCATGGTTCGAATCCAACCAAGTACAAACCAAAACCATATTTTTCTTAAACCTTAAGACTTTAAATGAAAGAACATAACGCCACCACATCCCCCTCCTCTAGAAGATAGAGACTTGTATGGTTTAAGAGAAGAACACATCACCATAACCCCATACGCCAATACCCCCCCCCCCCCCCTTGTGGCCTCTCCTCCACCAACCAACTCAGCTACTTAACCTAAGGATCACATTAGAACACATCAACATAACCCTAGATAATTTCCTTCTATAAATAAACAATCTATATGCCCTAAAAATCCCATAACCATTCGACATAGCCTCCAAAGCCCCCA
This sequence comes from Artemisia tridentata subsp. tridentata, assembly GCA_021014915.2. Lineage (NCBI taxonomy): Eukaryota > Viridiplantae > Streptophyta > Magnoliopsida > Asterales > Asteraceae > Artemisia > Artemisia tridentata. The sequence continues at coordinate 18,874,883 of CP139508.1, read as the reverse complement.
TACCCCTAAACTTCTGTCACCACAGCCCTGAATTAAGTCCAAGAACACCCATAGGAAGCCAAGAAGTAAGCTAGGAGCATTGGTGATCAAGTTTCGAAACCCTAAGTCCTATTAAACCCTAATCGAGCCATCAAACTTAGTAAGTATCCTAACTCTTTTAAATTCAGTTTGCTTATGTTATATATTCTTAAAAACAATCATACATGAACCTATAATAATAAACAAAATCAAAGATAAAAGTTTTCATTTCTTTTTCTTTTTGTCTGTTCGATCAGTAAAACCAACGTACCCTATATGCTTGAATCTTTGTAATAACTAATCAAGAACTAATGAAACATGTTAAGATATACATAATATTGTCATAATATGCGTAAAAACCTAGTAGGAAAACCCTAAAAACATTAAAACCCAATCGGGTTTCTTTTCTGTGTTCCAGTCGAACAGAAAACAACCCCAGAGACCTAACTTTTGACCCATAAATCAACCCTCAAACGATTATCATAAATTCTGATTTTTAGTTCATTTGACTAACTAAATTTAGGAAGAAAAATCACTCGAAAAGATTGAACGAGTTGAGAGATATCGGGCTCCAAAGTCTGCCCCATATCGCTAAAACTGGAACTAATATTTCCAGTTATTAATTTCCCATTTCATTCGACCAACTGCCCAACTTTTGACCTTTAAACCGACCATCAAACGACCCTTATAAAATCCAATTTTTGGTACATACAAAGTCCACCCAGCTAACTAAAATATGGAAAAAGAATTTCGAAAAATGATTAAGTTATCATCAAGATATCGGGTCCCAAATATTTGTCAATATCGCTAAAAGTAGAAAATTTGAATTTCAGTTATTTATTTTTAGCTTTCACTCGACCAGTTGCCCATGTTTAGACCTGTTTTTAGACCCTTATATGATCTCTAAAAATTCCAAACTTTTATCATGTTAAAGTTCACATAGCAAACTTATTTTAGAAAGAAGAATCATGTAAAATGATCGATTGGTTTAAAAGTTATTTGCGTCCAAAGTTCTTCCCATCGCTAGCCTTAAAAACTTATTTTCCAGATTTTATTAAACTATGTTCTAGTCGACTGACTTTAGACATGTAATTCGAGTATCAAATGAATTTCATAAAATACGAAACTTGGCTTATTTTAAAGACGACCCAGCTGACTTTTCATAGAAACAGAGAACACGTAAAATGATTCATTATTCACCAAGATATTCAATCTCAAAACTCTAGCGATGTCACTAAATTCATGCGTGTTATTTTTAAAAAAATTAGAGTTTTATGGGCCGATTTTGTAAATTATTTAAATTAAGGGTCATTTTTGTCAATAACAAATAAAAAGGGTAGAAAATGTCATTTTTGAAACTAAAGAGTAAAAGTTGTCATTTTCCAAAAGTTCAGGGTATAAACTGTCATTTGACCAAACCTTAGGGATAAAAGTGTAACATTTCATAACTAACATTTTTATTTTATTTTCCGATCTAATAAGAAATATATCAACTTAATACGTTTATTTCGATAACGAACGAACGCAAGATATGACGAATGAACGAAAGTTATATTTAACGAACAAACAAACGAACGAAAGATATATATAACGAACGAACGGAAACATAAGAACAAATAATAAGATAAAATCTTATTTTTGAAGAGACTTCATGTTGTCTCGTTATAACATTTAATCAACAACCAAATAATGAAACAAAACGAACAAATAAACATATATATATATATATATATATATATATATATATATATATATATTCGAAAACGATTACTGAAAACTTGATATAACCACCCCAGGTTGCAAGCCGGAGACGTTTATCAACTTTATTTCATTTTGTTTTCCATCCAGATTGCTAAGGTGAGTTCATAGTCCCACTTTCTTTTATATGTTTTCTAAACTTGTGGGGAGATACATGCTACTAAACCGAACACAAGTATTTCCTGTATGCTTTCCTGATTGTTATTGCCTAAGTTAACTGTTGCCTATTTATTTTAAAAGTCCCTATTATCATGCATCATTAATCACTTTCGGGTGAGCGCGAATATAATGAATAGATCTATTGGCAGTTGACGACCCATTTGTGTTGCTGGATAAGTAGCCAAATGCATTATATTTGAGTTTAATAAAGAGTTTCAGGCAGACTCCTACTCGGGGGAAGGTTACCTACATTTAATTATGGGGTAATTTACATAAACCTGTTAACGTTTTGCGTGTCATGAGGCTTAGTGCAATATACCGAACTGTGATATTCCTGATTTACTTAAACTTAGCTCGTGTTCAAAATTAATTATTACTTTAAACACTATGGATTCACTCAACCTTTGTGTTGACTTTTTAAGCATGTTTATCTCAGGTAACTGGAAGTACACTTTGGCACGGAGTGGCTGTGGACTTTCTTTTTATAATAAGAGTGTCCACTTTGTTATCATTCAATGAATAATGTATCTTTTATAACATATTTTTCGAACTCCCTCTGGGACCTATATAATGTACTCTGATTTAATAAATGAATGATAATAATTTTATTTAAAAACGTCTCTTTTCGAGTCATTTTCTATTCTCATGACTTTGAATCATGAAGTAGCACCCCAAACTCATATTCCGCTGCGTATATCAAAAACAGGGGTGTTACACCCACCAAGCCCAAAGGTAAGTAACCTAGGGCGTCCCATCATCTCCTATTTCCTATAAATACCACACACTCTCACTGGTTTTGGGGTGCCTCTTAGTCTTGTGTAGGTGAGAGTGTGTAGGTGTAGTGTGTGTGCTCTCATGGTTTTATGTTTGTTTCTTTCTCTTTTGAATCAATAAGCATTCGACTGAAATTATCTTATAACATACGATCCACCTTCATCTCATTTCTCTTCATCTATATCTTTTCCTAGTTTGAGTGTCACGTATTTATATTAGTTAGTTTGTAGTGATAGAGTTCGATTCACCTAGTTTAACAAGTGGTATCATCCGCCAAACAAAGATTTAGGTCTAGTAGTGTTGTCTTTTGATCAAAAGGTTGTAACTTTTTCATCTTATCGTGTGTTTAATAGAAAAAGGTTGTAACTTTTTGATTTTAACGTGCGTATAAAACAAAAAGGTAGTGACTTTTTTAGTCTTAACGTGAGTCTCATAGATAAAGTCATTAGATTTAAGCTTTACGTGCGTTTAAAAGAAAAAAGGTGGTAGCTTTTTTGTTATTTCGTGAAGATTCGTGAGTTTTGGAGCAAAGTTGTGTGCTTTTTGAGGCTTTTCGAGAGATTGTGAAGTTGTGATCGTGAAAAAGTGCTTCATAGTTGCGTCTCAAGGTTCGAATCCTCATTGGTTTGATTTATATCAAATTTCTTGTATAAGAAGTTTGATAAAAGTGGTTCTACTTCGACTTGTGAAAATATCCAAATCTTGTATAAGATTTGCGATAAATTGGGGTTTCTCGCAATTGATTTGCGATAGATTGGGGTTTCTCGCAATTGGATTCATTTAGTTTATCGCAATTGTGGTTTGATAACCTTTTATCGCAATTGTGAGACAGCTTTTTATCGCAATTGTATTCAGCCATTTCTATCGCAATTGTGCCAAGCCAGTGGTGTCCGATATCCTTTTCGCAAACGCTTATCGGACAAGCTATCGCAAACGGTTCCCGGACAGAAGCAACTTTCGTAGATTGACAACTTTCGTCCCTTATCGCAAACGCAGCTTTATAATACTTTCAGAATTGGCAGAACTGGTCCTCGTAATTGTTTTAAACGATTTCCAACTTAAATAATTTTTATAAATTTGATTTGAACTTTTAATTTCTACAACTTCAAGGATCGCGAACTCGATATTTTCTCACTTGTATAAGTGTGCAAAATACTTCGACAATCGGATATCTACTATTTTGTATAAAATAGTTAGATTTTTATATAAATTACCAATTTATATAAATTAGATAAATTCTATCTAAATTGAAATTTTGCCATAATTTTTATAAATTTTGGTCTAAATTGAAATTTCTATAGAAATTGTCATTTTATCTAAATTGTAATTTACATAACTTTTGTCGAATTTGTGAACTTTTGATCTTGTCTAAATTATAGCTTAGTCAAATTTAGTAACTTTATTTAATTTGTTTCGCTTATTTAAAATTGTAACTTCAACGATCATCAACAAAGAACCAAGGCTTCACAACATCAACTAAACTTAACCTTCATCAACCACAACACCTATCTCTTTGCAACGATCCTGAATCATCTGAATCAACTTTATCATACAACATCAACAATGACTACTCAACAAGATATTCATGCAGCCGGTGCTGAAAACCGTCCTCCAATGCTAGAAAAAGGTAGTTACCTTCCATGGACAAGCCGTATGCTTCGATACATGAAAACCAAACCTAATGGACAAGGCAAACTCTTGATTAACTCCATCCAAAAAGGTCCATTCCAGCCTCGTCAGGTTCAAGAACCGGGTAATCCAAACTCAGTACCTCCCGTTGCACCATCCTTTCGTGATCAGAAAGAAGAAGAATACACAGCAGATGATTGGAAGCAAATTGAAGCTGATGACTTAGCCATGCACTTAATTCAACTCGGTTTACCACAGGAAATATTTTGTGCTATCGACAGTTGTGAAACTGCTTATGATATGTGGGAACGAGTTCGAAGGCTTTGTCATGGTGCGGAAATTAGACAACAAGACATTGAAAACAGGCTTCTAACTGAATGGGAGAAGTTTACATCAACCCCGGCTGAACAAATTGAATCCTACTATACAAGGTTTTGCACTCTCATGAATGAGCTCATCAGGAACAAGTTGGCACCAAGGCAAATTGTTCAAAACATCAAGTTCATCAACAACCTTCCAGAAGAATGGGGACGATATGTCACAATCGTTAACCAAACAAAGAATCTTCATGAGGTGAACTATGATCAACTGTATGACTTCTTGAAGCAAAACCAGAAAGAGGCAGATGAAGTTAGGAAGGAGAAGCTAGCCAAACAACATGATCCTCTAGCATTGATTGCTCAAGCACCAATACCAACAAGAGTAAACATACAACCATCATCATCAACTTCCACTCAGAACTACCCGCAACAACAATTTGTTCCACAACAACCATTCTACCCACAACAACAACAAGTCATTCCATGACAACAATACCCACCATTCCAAGAAACTGAAGTCACTGACCAGGAAGACGCTATGGCTGCTATGACACATGCATTTGCTCTAATGTCAAAACCATTCCAAGGACGCTATTCCACACCAACCAACAACAATCAAAGAATCTCATCGAACACTCGCAACAGGCAGATTGCACAGCCGAGTTTCAACATGGGTAATCAAGGACAAATGATTGGAGTTTATGAGAATCATCAAGGATATGCTACAGGGTTTCAGATGGGTAATCAAGGGCAGTATGCAGGTAATGCAGGCAATCAGATGGGTCAGTATATGGGTAATCAGAATCAGTTGGGTCAAGTTGGTGGAAATCGAAGGGGTCAGAATGTGGGGAATCAGTTTGGAAATGTTGTTGCTCCAGTAGCTGGGAATGTTGGGAATATGAATCAAGGGAATGTGTTGAAATGTTTTAACTGTCACGGAATTGGTCACATGGTAAGAAACTGTCCAACCAAGCCAAAGAAGCAAGATCTTGAGTATCTTCAGAAAGCAGTGCTCTTTGCTCAGAAGCAAAAGGCAGGGTTTCAGTTGAATGCAGAGGAGCATGATTTCATGGCATTGATGGATGAAATGGAAGACCTTGAGGATATCGATGCCAACTGCATCTTCATGGCCAATCTTCAGGAGGTTAAATATGATACGGATTCTGAAGTACCTCTTGCTTATGATATCAATGGGATCTCTGAGGTACAACCATATGCTACATGCCACAATAATGAAATGTTTGATATGTCACCTCAAAATGAACAGCATCCTGCAACTCCTAATCTCACCTACGATACATATATGGACAACCCAAGTTGTAGTAATACTAATTTGGCAACTCCAGATATGGATCCTAATGGAGGTTTCGAGTCACAGCATACTGAGAATGATGAGGAAACACGTGCTTTATTTGAATCATTATTGAATAACTGTAGTATTGAAATCGAAAAGGTCAAACAGATCAATCGCGATGTTAAGGCCGCGAATGAAAAATTGACCGCTGAGCTTGAGAGATATAAGGTGAATGAACAAGCTTTTGAATTTAATAACAAACGGCAGTTAAAACTTGAAACTGGTTATAGAGATTCTATGTTAAGGGAGAAACATTTGCAAATCAAATACGACACTCTTGATGTTAAGTTGAACATGCAAATAAAATCCCTAAACAAGGAAATTTCTGAATTAACCACCCAACTTTATAAACAAAAATCAATTTGTTCTGATCTTGAAAAAGAAAAGAAGGAATTGAATGCAAAGTTTTCAAAGGGAGAAAATGATCTTTTTGATGAAATCATTGACAAACAAGAAAGCATTAAAAAGTTGGAAGAATTGCTTGTAAAAACGGGTCAGTCAACACAAACAATTAATTTGTTTATTAACGATCCAAACCCAATTTTACATACAATGAAGAAAATGGCTATCGGTTGTAAAAACCCTTATAATCTCAAGAAAGCTCAGAAAGAACAGAATGTGTTGTATAATGGTAATGTGCTAAATGATAATCATGACCCACCCGAAGTTCGGGATTCTTATGAAACGATTGAGCTTGCCGAAGAGAGTCGTGTTAAAATGAGCCAGAAGAACCCAGAAATCAGACCAATTGACTATAATGAGCTTAACAAAATTTCTGGCATTCATCAGGTTCAAAAAGAGTCACCATTGTTTTTCAAAAAACCAGTGGCGGTCACAAAAAGAAAAGTTGTTTGGAAACATCTTTCTAACATCGAACAAATGTACTCTACAAACACTTTTAACACAAGTGAAGCTAGACTATTTTTGGCCGATCTTATAAGGAGAGTTGAAACACTTCAATCTACTGTGGCATCCAAAACAAATAATATTGTCAATGATTGGTTTTCAAGTTTTCATACTGAACAGAAAAAGATGTTTGAAAAAGATATCATCCCTCCACTATCTGCAATTTATGCGGTAGCTCTTAATGTTGAAAGATGTCTTCTGCAAGAAACAGCCGACTTTGTCAAGGACCATAAATCCCTGGTGAAGGAAGCCAATGAAAACATTAAACACATAAAAGTTTTGGAAAGACACAATGACACTCTCTTCGAAGTAGCTCTGTCAACTGATATAATGTCCATTATTTATCAAACATATTCTGTGGAAGATGATGAAACACTTCGAGCTGAGACTTCTGAAATTGTTTCAAAATATAAAAAGGCGCTTATTAAGCTTGAAAAGCAAAATATAACATATTTTAAACAACTTGATCGGAAAAAGGAAGAATGCAAGTATGACAAATTGTCGTATGAGCGCTCTTATAAAAACATGCAAGAACAAATTGATCTCTTGAAGTCTCAGCTTGAATGTCAAAAAGGGAATGGTGAGGAAACTAAGGGAACAGAACCATCAACATCGGAAACACCGGTTGTTAGACAAAAAATGTCCATTTTTACACCCTTGCCTAAGGTTACTGAGAAAGGAAAAGAGAAAGCGGTTGTCGAAAACTCAAATGTGATAGCACCTGGACTTTATAGGATTAGTACCACTACTGCGTCTACCTCTACATCTAAAACATATAGGGCGATAGACAAAAGTGTGAAAGATAATCCAAATGAGACTAGGGATGCTAAAACAGCATCAAAGGACAACAAGATAAAACCTAATGAGCGTGCCTTACCTTCTACAAGAGTAGCAAGTACCTCTAGGAGCAGCAGACCAAAGCCTAGGAGCAATACAAGGAATAGAGTCTCGCCTACATCTAAGAGTGAAAGCAAGAATAAAATGGGAAAAGTAGAAGAACACCCTAGGACTTTATCGCTTTCGAATAAGAAACATATGTCATCTAGATGTAATGTTCAAGACAATATTTCAAATGCATGTAATGAATCTGTTTGTTTAATCAGAAAGAAATCTTTGTCTGAAAATGTTTGTGATGATATTGTTTCTAAAGATGTGAATGTGAATGCCTCGCCTAAACAGAAAGATGTGCCTTCTGGAACTAGCGCTAGGTCTAGATACATTAAAAGACTTATTGCAAAAGCTAGGAAAACCAATAGTTGCCTATTTCCTAAGGACCATCTTAAGTTTTGTGCATGGAAACCAACGGATAGAATGTTTACACTTAAGAATAGCACAGTAGAAATTGTTCCAAAAGAACAAATTGAAACCGTCTCTAAGTGTGATTCATCTGTTACCTCTAACCCCCTGGAACCAAATGTTAAATGGTTTCCATATACAAAACCATCTGTTCTTCACAGGTCATTGAAATTTGTCTTTGGATCATCGAATCGGGTTGCTCCAAGCACATGACCAGGAATTTGAAGCTGTTGATCAACTTTGTATGGAAGTTCATGGGAACAGTTCAGTTTGGAAATGATCATGTTACAGCTATTCTGGGTTATGAAGATCTACAGATTGGGAATTTCTTGATCACTCGGGTTTACTATGTCGAAGGATTGGGACACAACTTGTTTTCAGTCGGACAATTTTGTGTCGCAGATTTAGAGGTTGCATTCAAAAGGAATACATGTTTCGTTAGGAATTTGATTGGAGATGATCTCTTAACCGGAAATCGTGGAACCAATCTCTATGCTATCGACATTAACCAAATGGCCTCTTCATCACCAATTTGTCTCATGACAAGAGCTGACGAAACTAAGTCCTGGTTGTGGCACAGACGATTATCCCATCTCAACTTCGACACCATAACAAATCTTGCCAAAGGCAACATCGTCACCGATCTCCCAAAGTTCAAATACACCAAAGAACACTTATGTCCATCCTGTGAGCAAGGCAAAAGCAAACGGGCAACTTATAAACCCAAAACCGTACCCAGTTCGGTGGATAAGTTACATTTGTTGCACATGGACTTATGTGGCCCAATGAGAGTTGAAAGTATTAATGGGAAAAAGTATATTCTTGTGATTGTCAATGATTATTCAAGATATACGTGGGTAAGGTTTTTGAGATCAAAAGACGAAGCACCAGGCATCATCATCACCTTTCTGAAGCGTATACAAGTCTTACTTCAAGCCCCAGTACGGATTGTAAGAACCGATAATGGCACAGAATTCACTAACCAGGAGTTAAGAACATACTTTGAAGAAACTGGAATCACTCACCAGACATCAGCTGTTAGAACTCCACAGCAGAATGGGGTAGTTGAAAGAAGAAATAGAACTCTTGTGGAAGCTGCTCGCACGATGCTGATTTATTCTAGTGCACCGTTATTCTTATGGGCTGATGCTGTTGCCACTGCTTGTTTTACTCAGAACCGATCCCTAATCCATCCAAGATTCAATAAAACCCCATATGAGCTAGTGAACAACAGAAAACCCGACATCTCTTACCTTCATGTATTTGGCGCTTTGTGCTATCCTACGAATGACAGAGAGGATCTGGGGAAACTGAAAGCTAAGGGTGATATTGGTATCTTCATTGGTTATTCAGACAACTCGAGGGCATTCAGGGTGTATAATAGAAGGACGAAAAGAGTAATGGAGACGATGAATGTGAAGTTTGATGAAATTTCACAAATGGCTTCTGAGAGACTTGCTCTAGAACCCGCGCTTAACCCAATGGCTTCTAATCATACCAGATTAGGACCCGCATCAAACGATGAAACTTCTGGACATATCAGTTCAGGACTCGTACCCCAAGGAGCTCAGTCAACTACTACTGACAAACCAACAAATCAAGAACTGGATAACTTCTTTGAGTTTATGTATGATGAGTGCTATGGTATAGCTTCGATAAATGCATCACAACAGCGTTCCGCAGCACCCGCTTAACAACATCAACCACCACCACCACCACCTCAAGATGCATCTACCACATTCGAAGCTGACGCACCAACTCCCTCAACGTCATCAACATCTACTCCACCAACTCCAGTTATTGAGATTGTGTTACCAAGAGTTGATGAGCAAAACCGAACAACACCAATTCAAGAAGAACAACAACAAAACGATGCAGTGTTAGAAGAAGAACCATTCGAAAACCCATTTGCAACAGAATCTGCTGAATCTTCTTCCAAGTTACATGAACCATCTAACATGCATTCGTTAAATCCAAGGTACCCTTCAACGTTACAGTGGACTAAAGACCATCCAATAGAACATGTTATTGGTGAACCTTCATGGCCAGTACAGACGAGAAGACAACTCGCCACCGATTGTGATATGTGCATTGATCCGTGCTAAATAGATATATAAATATTATGCAATGACGGATGCTCGTGAATAATTACAAATTACCCCTTTGTGAAAAAGGATACTTGCAAAACTCACGTTCGTGTGTAGTGTGAAGACAGGTAAGTAATTACCCGAATCGTTTCCCAACGAGGTGTGAATGGGCAAACTGTGAAAAGCTAGGATTAGAGTGACTGATGATTAGATATTGATTTTGCTTTTTTAACAATTCTAAATAACAAATTAAAACAAATATGCACAATTAAACGCGAATAAATTAAACTTAAAACGCGTAACGGGAAAGCTAAAATGGGACAAAAACTGAAATTTATGAAATTAAAACCTAAAAATGTAAAATGACTTAAAACTTATTTAAAAACTAAAATTATATTTTTTATACTTTTTATCTAATTATTATTAATTATTTATTATTTAATTACTTATTAAACTATTTAAATTTATAAAAAATACTAAATGAACAAAGAAAATTCTAAAACTTTTTCTAAAAATATTATAAGATGAAAAGAAGCTAAGAAAATTATAAAAATAAAAATTACATAATTAAAATTTAAAAAGATAAATTCTATTAAATAGAAGCTATCACTATTTTTCTATTTTTGGTTTTTCTTAAGGTCTAAAAATGTTATTATATTTTTCCTAGATTATAAATGAAAAAAAAAAAATTATGAAAATTAGATTTATATTTTTCTGATTATTATTTTATTTATTATGATTTAATTACTAATAGAAACTAATTAAAAAGATTAAAAATATTAAATGACTTAGGAAAAATCTGAAAAAATCAGGATAAGTCAAAAATATTATTTAAAAGTTATGAAAAATAAAAGCAGAAGTTGACTAAGCCCAATAAGCAGATTTGGGCAGATAAGCAGTAAGCAAATAAGCTAGAAATAAGCTAATAAGCACAAAACTTAACCAAATGCTCAGGACAGGTTTGATACACTATTAGAAGCACAAAACAACTTAATAACACAAATAAGAACTAGAAATTAAGCTGAATAGAAGATAAGCAGTAGCAAGGCTTCAGCAGAAACAGCAGAAAAGTGCCAAATTGCAAGGCAATTTAAGCACACCAAATAAGATCTGAGATGCAATCTAATGGGGGCAAAAGTGAGCTAGTAGTATGAGCTTTCCAGAAACACAAAAAACTAGGCCAGAGCTTAACTAGATAAGCCACAATTGAGGAAAGATCAGCAGCAACAGCAATCAGTATATACTGATTCTGCTGATGTGCAGGGTTGTGCAGAAAAGCACAAGCCTTAGGGCTTCAAACCAACTCTTGTGTATACTCTAATTGGACTCAAATGAACTCAGACAAGCAATGAAAAAGGACAAAATGAGCTTATAGCTGCTTATGGCTTATTTGGCCTTTTTAGTTTCTAAAAATTCCACAAATTGCTCAAAACTACTAAACCAGTGAAATGAACTTGTTAAATCTGAGAAACAGCTTATATTGACTTAGATAAGCTTAACCAAAGTTGGCCTTGATGCAAATCTACAGTACAAGCTATGTTTGACCTGTTTGACTGAGTTGAACCAAACACCTCTTTATAGGGTGTCTGTCTTGGATTTTCAAAGGAAACAAATGATTCAACTTATGATTACTGACTTTTAGTGATTAAATAACTTATATAAACTACAATAAGCAACTTAAGAACAGAAATAAGTAATAAATTAAGCTAGGCTATATTATGCTATTTTTGGACTTTTTAAGTTTTCTAAGTGAAACTAAGACAAAAGCTATATGATACTGATTATATTGATGAAATATGACTTATAATAGATATTAAGCAGTAAATGATAGAAATAAACTAGAAATAAGCTATAGCACAGTTACAATAGGAATTAAGCAAAAGTCAAATAAAAGCTTACAAATGAAATTGGCTTATAAAAAGATGAACAAGGACCAGAAACTACTCCTAGCTTGCTGTCAACAAGCTAGAAACCAGAAAAGCCATCCAGGTTAGCTTCTACTCCCAGAACTGCTTAATTTGAGCTTTTGTTGACTTTCTTTGACTTTTTTCTTCTTTCTTGAATTAGAGCAGGATTACACTAACATAAGCTCACAGTAAGCTATAATTAGCTTATATAAGCTTATGTAAACAGATAATAAGCTTTTCCAAACAACATTTAATTTAATACGAATTACAGTAAAGCTTGAAATTGTAAAGTAACTGAAATTAAAGACAAGATATATTAAAATGAGATCAAAATGACTGTAAATGACTTATATTGATGACTGGAAATGAAAATTACAATAAAGAAAGACAATTAAGTAAAAGACGATTTAATAAAAATTAACTACTACTTTATTTCCTATTACATTGTTCTATATATACAAAATACAACTGGGAAACCCTAAGTCGACATCTCTGAATTCTTGTGCACCCTTGGATTGCTTCAAATCGATCTCAGCCTTTGATTCTTCATTTTGGCGCCAAAAATCTTACTAGTGGATTTGAGCAGGTTATAGCATTTAATGCGTTTTGGGGAGGTGGAGAAGAAGCTTTAATTGCTTCTTGTTTTGTTAGGTGAGTGGGATAGGAGGGGGTGGTTTTGCAGAGATAAGGTTGGCTATGGTTGTTTTGGCGGCAAGTTGGGAAGAAGACGGGTCAAACATTAGTTTGACCCTGGGTTTAAATAAAGGGATGGGTTGGATCGGGTTATGATTGGGCTTGGGTATTTTAATTAGTAGGTTGGGCTGGGTTATGTTTAATAGATGGGTTGGGTAGTGATAAAAGGGTAGTGGGTTTTATTTTTATTTAAGGTCCGGTTTGGTTTGTAGAATAAACACAAGGACCAAAGTTGTCATTACTGAATTTTTGAAGGATTGAAATTGTAATTTTACCAAAGTTATCAAAAGAGTTTATTTTGCCAATTATAAATAGCACAAGGGTAATATTTGATAAATTCCAATTTTTAAATACCCGAGGACTAGATTTGCCAATTTTGAAACTTGAGGGGTAAAAGTTGCCATTTTTAGAAAACTTTCATCCAGGGATTAAAAGTGAATATGTTTGATATCCCAAGGACTAAAGTTGACTTTTCTTTCAGTTTAAACCTTCAGGGACTAAATCTGCCAATTAGTGAAACTTCAGGGACTGAAAGTGACAATTATGCAAACTTTGTTCGTTTTTCACTTGTTTTCAATCTTTTTGTTCCTGAGTCATATAAAAACACATTTTATGATATTTTCAGTATTTTGAAGCATATCTGCATGTTTTTAAATGTTTTTGCAGATAAAATGTGACAGAAATGATGAGTATTTAGACACTCATCAATCCCCCACACTAAACTATTGCTAGTCCCTAGCAATCTTTTATGAAGTTTTAATGGATTTTTCTCTTTACCAAAAGCCATTACTTCTGGAGTAGCCAATGTTTTAGTATGTAATACTTTGGTACAATGATAACCAAATGATTTTGAGCAAATCATCAGCTGTCAACGGTTTTGATTTGTCTTTACCAAAAGCCGTTTGCTTCTGGCCTAGCCAACTCTTAGATAAAATACAGTTATTATCTTTGGTGAGCTGATTACCAATCATGGTTTTCCACTGCCTTTACCACAAGCCATAACCTTGCGGGCTAGCCAACTCTTTACTTATAAGGATATGGTGAGTCGAATACCATGCAATTTTCGGCAAATTGTAAGCCATCAACGGATTTGAGACATCTTTACCAAGAGCCGTTTGCTCTCGGATTAGCCAATCCTTATGTGGGTTAGACATAGCGGACTGACAACCATTTATTGCGTTCTAAGTGAGAAAAAAATTTTAAAATTTTGGCTAAAAATGGGGGTACTAGATGGTACATTTGATCAAATTCGCAAGAATTCCCCCCCCCCCCCACACTTAGAACTGAATATTGCCCTCAATATTCAAAGAACCGGTTGTTAAACCAACACTTAGAACGTGAAAGGGAAATATTAATAGCCATTATTTTATATACACGCACTTTTTTTTTTTTTTTTTTTTTTTTTTTTTTTTTTTTTTTTTTTACATATATACAACATGTGGGGCACCTCCCCCACACTTAGGGTGAGACATGGGTGAAAACCCATGTTTTACTACTGTTTTTATTAACCGAGTCGCTAGCTTGACTCGACCCCGAATTCTTTTGTTCATGGGGAAGCAAGTGGAAGAAACCATCTCCATCGGACTTTCACTCAAAATGTTTGGATAACCAATTGAACATAAGAAAGTTCCACACCGATGAGATAAATCTGGCATTTAAACCAATGTTAGATGGACAATGCCGGGGTCAAAGGTAATATCTTCACTCCCAAATGAGTGAAAGATAGGGGAAATCACCGGGTAGGTGAAGGGAAGAAGAGAGATCAGAACAACAATTAAGACAAGAACTTCCTCCTCAAGAATTGTATATTCAAGTGGAGGAGGCAAGTCCTTAGACTTGATCTCCGGAATTTTATCAGTTTTCTCAACTGACTTGATTTCCTTTTTATGAAGTTCAACTGGAGGGAGAGGAGAAGAATTGTTCTGATTTAACAATTTCTCAAGAGAAAGAATATCTCCCTCCAGATCAATCTCAGCGTTATCAATTGCTTCAAGAAATGAATCACACTTGAGAAAAGCCTCGATCTCTTCCAAATTGGAATCACTTCCCTCAAACGGAGTGAGAGAAGGGGAAGAGTCGGAAATGACAGGTAGAGAAGATGTGGGTGGATCACCACTCACAGAATTATGAAAATAACCAATATTTTCCTGAGAGTACTCCTTTGAAGCAACATCAATGACATCGATTCGGTTAACCGATGCAGAATTATAATTTGAGGAGTACCTCGAAGTTTGATCATGGTTAAAGGTAACAGCTTCCTTATCCACACGCAAGGTGATCTCATGCTTAAATACATCAATAAGAGCATGGCCCGTTTTTAGGAATCCTCTTCCAAGAATGAGAGGAACCTTTTGATCAGCGTCGAATTCAACAACCACAAAGTCGGCTGGAAAATGGAACTTACCTACTTTCAGAAACACATCTTCGGCAATACTGCATGGATGAGATATGGTTCGATCTGCAAGCTCAAGAGTCATGCAGGTAGTAGTAAGAGCTGGAAGAGAAAGTTTCTTCCATACTGAATGAGGCATCAGGTTGATGCTTGCACCAAGATCGGCCAAGGCATAGCATTCAACCATTCCCGGAAATACACATGGTATAAGAAATTTTCCAGGATCTCCAAGCTTCTCCGGAAGCTTTTTCAAGATAACCGCTGAGCAGTTCTCATTTAATGGAGTTTTAGCCATTTCAATCAGTTTTTCCTTGTTGCTTAACAAGTGTTTGATTGTTGATGCAAACTTGTGCATCAGAATGATAGCATCCGCAAAACTTATGTCAAAATGTAATTCTTTAAAGATTTGAAAGAATTTGTCACTTTGTTGACTAGCCTTCTCACGGAGCTTTTGCTCATTTAAGCGCGATGGGTAAGGAATATAAGGTTTGGATTTAGGGACAACAACTTCAGGAGTCTTAACAGATTCAAAGACAACTCCTGGTTTGGATTTCTTTTTAGGGACAACCGGAGGATGGACATGTGCTGTACTTTGTGGGCTTGGAATTTGCACTTTGTCCGTGGTATCCTCCGTCTCTTTCTCCATTTCAAACAACGGAGGAGGAATAGGACCAGAGGGTCCCTCATAAGCAGCACCACTCCGAGTGGTGATAGCTTTGACGAAAGTGGTATCTTCGTCATCATCACTGTCATCAAGCACACTGACAGGAACAGCATTGAGCATTTCGGAATAATATCTGGCTGTTCTTTGCTCACTAAGTTTGGTTGACAAACTTTTAACCGTAAATCGTGATAGAGTAGGATCTATTCTTGACGGCTGAGGAGCAATTGTGGGTGTAGAATTTTGGATGACCGAAGGTTGGACGTATTTAGTACTTCCATTGTTAGTGGGAAGTACCGGGTCCTTTATCACCTTGAGTCCATCATGAGCTTTACCACTATGTGTAGTGACAGCTTTGAGTTCACCCCTTGGGTTGACAACAGTGTTACTTGGGAGACCTCCCGAAGTAGAAGGTGGATTGAGATGGTCCATGAGACTGGCAAACATATTCTTAACTTCGCTTTGAGAATGATCGATTTTGTTTGAAAGCTCAGTTCCTTGCTTATGTATTGAGGACTGAAATTCATTCTTCAAATTAGAGATTTGATTTTGCATTGCCTTCATATTGGTCTCATTAACCTTGATATAGCTATCAAGTTCACTCGCGAGAGGTCTTTGGGAATTAGGAGCTGAATACCCTTGATTACCCCTTTGGGGTGGGTATTGATTGTTCGGGGCATGATATTGATTCTGCGTGTTTTGCCCTCTTTGCTGATTAGGATTAATCCTATTTGGATTGTTTGGAGGAGGAAATCCGGGTGGTCCATGCTGATTGCTAGCACAGTAGTTTGTTTCTACTTGAGGATGGTATTGGCCACCTCCTTGATTGGAAGATCCGGCTAAAGCTTTGACTTCAAATGCATTGGCATCAGTGGCAGTACAATTGTAGTAAGCGTGAGGACCACCACAAGTAACACAAACTTCTACCTTTTTTATTTCAGCAGTGTGAGAAGTTTGCGGAGCGGACTCTTTCTTTTGTGTGGAGAAAACCAAAGCTTGAATAACCTTCATGAGTTTAGCAAGCTGAGTATCAGTACTGGACTGACTCACGGGAGATGAAGTAGAAGGACCAGCACTAGCCTGAGAATTATATGGTCTGGCTCGTGCAGTGCGGACCTTTGACTTATTTTCAATGAGTGCAATGGCTTCCTTAGTGGATTTGCTCAGAAAATTACCTCCAGCTGAGCCATTAAGAGAATCTTGGTCAGATGGGTTTAACCCATTGTAGAAAGTGTCCATTTGCATCAAATCGGTGAAACCGTGATGAGGACATTTGCGGAGCAATTCTATGAAACGATCCCATGCCTCTCCAAATGGTTCATCAAACCGTTGAGAGAATTTCATGATTTCATTTTTCAGATACGTGGTTTTAGAAGGAGGAAAGAATTCATTCACGAATTTCTGAACCAAATCTTCCCATGTTGTTATCGATCGAGGGGGTTGTTTGTCAAGCCAAATCCGGGCTGCCCCATCGATGGAAAACGGGAAAAGAAGAAGTTTTATTGATTCCTCAGGGACACTTTTGCTTTTGATGGTAGATGTGATTTTATTGAACCATCTAATGTGATCTTGAGGATCGTCCCTGTCAAAACCATAGAATTGCCGCTGGGTTACCAGGTTTATCAACCCAGTCTTAAGCTCAAAATTCTCAGCCACGATGGCTGGAACAACAATGGCATCTCCGTACCCATTGGTGGGAGCTTGGAGAAGCTCATTCATAGGACGGTCTTCTGCCATGATGACAGGGGTTTCGGGATCAGTCCGTATCTCGGGTACGACTGATGGAGCAGAACGTCTCCGACGTCTTCGAGGTATGTTTCCAAGCTCACGGAAAGGGCTTGATGACCTAGAAGAACGAGTGCGCATGCACTTTTAGCAAAATTTTCAATTAAAATCAAGATCGAGAAAAAACACAAGTGAACTTAAACCAATAATCAACAAGTGTACGGTAGCTCTCTAAAAGATAAATGCACAGAGTGGCGGAGAAGCAGATGTGGGCAATTAATGCTCCTTAAAAACCCGATTCTTTCAGTCCGACAATTTAATGTCAGACTATCCTTAAACCTCCGTTATAGTTTGTTTATCAATCAAAGGTGAGCCGATATTCGCAAGTGATACAAAGGCAAGTTTTAATTCTTTGGTTTGGGAACTTATTATGGTCGTACCCCCAGTTAGGTAGTACTCTGTCTTGGTTCTCGATGGTTAATTTTATTGTTTGTTATTTATTAAAGAAAATGGAAAATGTTTTTGGGTTTTTAATTTTTTATATGATAATAATAATAATAATATATATAGAAAAGAAAAGAAAAATATTTTTGTATTTTATATTGTTTATGGGAAATAGGAACTTCTTGGAAGAAGGATCTCGAATCACTAATCGCTAAAACTCTACACAATTGTCGCACACAACCTCCCCGGCAGCGGTGCCAAAATTTGATCCGTGCTAAATAGATATATAAATATTATGCAACGACGGATGCTCGTGAATAATTACAAATTACCCCTTTGTGAAAAAGGATACTTGCAAAAACTCACGTTCGTGTGTAGTGTGAAGACAGGTAAGTAATTACCCGAATCGTTTCCCAACGAGGTGTGAATGGGCAAACTGTGAAAAGCTAGGATTAGAGTGACTGATGATTAGATATTGATTTTGCTTTTTTAACAATTCTAAATAACAAATTAAAACAAATATGCACAATTAAACGCGAATAAATTAAACTTAAAACGCGTAACGGGAAAGCTAAAATGGGACAAAAACTGAAATTTATGAAATTAAAACCTAAAAATGTAAAATGACTTAAAACGTATTTAAAAACTAAAATTATATTTTTTATACTTTTTATCTAATTATTATTAATTATTTATTATTTAATTACTTATTAAACTATTTAAATTTATAAAAAATACTAAATGAACAAAGAAAATTCTAAAACTTTTTCTAAAAATATTATAAGATGAAAAGAAGCTAAGAAAATTATAAAAATGAAAATTACTTAATTAAAATTTAAAAAGATAAATTCTATTAAATAGAAGCTATCACTATTTTTCTATTTTTGGTTTTTCTTAAGATCTAAAAATGTTATTATATTTTTCCTAGATTATAAATGACAAAAGAAAATTATGAAAATTAGATTTATATTTTTCTGATTATTATTTTATTTATTATGATTTAATTACTAATAGAAAATAATTAAAAAGATTAAAAATATTAAATGACTTAGGAAAAATCTGAAAAATTCAGGATAAGTAAAAAATATTATTTACAAGTTATGAAAAATAAAAGCAGAAGTTGAAGAAGCCCAATAAGCAGATTTGGGCAGATAAGCAGTAAGCAAATAAGCTAGAAATAAGCTAATAAGCACAAAACTTAACCAAATGCTCAGGACAGGTTTGATACACTATTAGAAGCACAAAAAAACTTAATAACACAAATAAGCACTAGAAATTAAGCTGAATAGAAGATAAGCAGTAGCAAGGCTTCAGCAGAAACAGCAGAAAAGTGCCAAATTGCAAGGCAATTTAAGCACACCAAATAAGCTCTGAGATGCAATCTAATGGGGGCAAAAGTGAGCTAGTAGTATGAGCTTTCCAGAAACACAAAAAACTAGGCCAGAGCTTAAATAGATAAGCCACAATTGAGGAAAGATCAGCAGCAACAACAATCAGTATATACTGATTCTGCTGATGTGCAGGGTTGTGCAGAAAAGCACAAGCCTTAGGGCTTCAAACCAACTCTTGTGTATACTCTAATTGGACTCAAATGAACTCAGACAAGCAATGAAAAAGGACAAAATGAGCTTATAGCTGCTTATGGCTTATTTGGCCTTTTTAGTTTCTAAAAATTCCACAAATTGTTCAAAACTACTAAACCAGTGAAATGAACTTGTAAAATCTGAGAAACAGCTTATATTGACTTAGATAAGCTTAACCAAAGTTGGCCTTGATGCAAATCTACAATACAAGCTATGTTTGACCTGTTTGACTGAGTTGAACCAAACACCCCTTTATAGGGTGTCTGTCTTGGATTTTCAAAGGAAACAAATGATTCAACTTAAGATTACTGACTATTATTGATTAAATAACTTATATAAACTACAATAAGCAACTTAAGAACAGAAATAAGTAATAAATTAAGTTAGGCTATATTATGCTATTTTTGGACTTTTTAAGTTTTTTAAGTGAAACTAAGACACAAGCTATATGATACTGATTATATCGATGAAATATGACTTATAATAGATATTAAGCAGTAAATGATAGAAATAAACTAGAAATAAGCTATAGCACAGTTACAATAGGAATTAAGCAAAAGTCAAATAAAAGCTTACAAATGAAATTGGCTTATAAAAAGATGAACAAGGACCAGAAACTACTCCTAGCTTGTTGTCAACAAGCTAGAAACCAGAAAAGCCATCCAGATTAGCTTCTAATCCCAGAACTGCTTATTTTGAGCTTTTGTTGACTTTCTTTGACTTTTTCTTCTTTCTTGAATTAGAGCAGGATTACACTAACATAAGCTCACAGTAAGCTATAATTAGCTTATATAAGCTTATGTAAACAGATAATAAGCTTTTCCAAACAACATTTAATTTAATACGAATTACAGTAAAGCTTGAAATTGTAAAGTAACTGAAATTTAAGACAAGATATATTAAAATGAGATCAGAATGACTGTAAATGACTTGTATTGATGACTGGAAATGAAAATTACAATAAAGAAAGACAATTAAGTAAAAGACGATTTAATAAAAATTAACTACTACTTTATTTCCTATTACATTGTTCTATATATACAAAATACAACTGGGAAACCCTAAGTCGACATCTCTGAATTCTTGTGCACCCTTGGATTGCTTCAAATCGATCTCAGCCTTTGATTCTTCATTTTGGCGCTAAAAATCTTACTAGTGGATTTGAGCAGGTTATAGCATTTAATGCGTTTTGGGGAGGTGGAGAAGAAGCTTTAATTGCTTCTTGTTTTGTTAGGTGAGTGGGCTAGGAGGGGTGGTTTTGCAGAGATAAGGTGGGCTATGGTGGTTTTGGCGGCTAGTTGGGAAGAAGACGGGTCAAACATTAGTTTGACCCTGGGTTTAAATAAAGGGATGGGTTGGATCGGGTTATGATTGGGCTTGGGTATTTTAATTAGTAGGTTGGGCTGGGTTATGTTTAATAGATGGGTTGGGTAGTGATAAAAAGGGTAGTGGGTTTTATTTTTATTTAAGGTTCGGTTTGGTTTGTAGAATAAACACAAGGACCAAAGTTGTAATTACTGAATTTTTGAAGGGTTGAAATTGTAATTTTACCAAAGTTATCAAAAGAGTTTATTTTGCCAATTATAAATAGCACAAGGGTAATATTTGATAAATTCCAATTTTTAAATACCCGAGGACTAGATTTGCCAATTTTGAAACTTGAGGGGTAAAAGTTGCCATTTTTAGAAAACTTTCATCCAGGGATTAAAAGTGAATATGTTTGATATCCCAAGGACTAAAGTTGACTTTTCTTTCATTTTAAACCTTCAGGGACTAAATCTGCCAATTTGTGAAACTTCAGGGACTGAAAGTGACAATTATGCAAACTTTGTTCATTTTTCACTTGTTTTCAATCTTTTTGTTCCTGAGTCATATAAAAACACATTTTATGATATTTTCAGTATTTTGAAGCATATCTGCATGTTTTTAAATGTTTTTGCAGATAAAAATGTGACAGAAATGATGAGTATTTAGACACTCATCATGCATCTTCGCCTGCTCAGTCAGTCTTAAAGAGCCAAAGAACATTCGGGAAGCGATGTCAGACAATGCATGGATTGAAGCGATGCAGGAAGAACTTCTCCAATATCAATTGCATGACACTTGGGATTTAGTGCCGAGACCAATTGACAAACTCGTCATTGATCTTAAGTGGTTATGGAAGAACAAAAAGGATGAAAAGATGACTGTAATTCGCAACAAAGCTCGTCTAGTGGCCAAGGGTTTCAGACAGGAAGAGGGGATTGATTATGATGAGTCATTCGCGCCAGTAGCCAGACTTGAGGCGGTCAGGATTTTCTTAGCTTACGCAGCTCACAAGAACATCACGGTCTATCAGATGGATATCAAAACAGCATTCTTGAATGGAACTCTGAAGGAAGAGGTGTACGTGAGTCAGCCAGATGGATTCGTTGACAAAGATCATCGGGACTACGTCTACAAGCTCAAGAAGGCTATCTATGGTTTGAAACAAGCCCCAAGGGCATGGTATGAAGAATTATCATCTTTCTTGCTGTCTAATAATTTCACCAAAGGAACAATTGACCCAACCTTGTTTACTAAGAAATTCAAAAATGACATTTTGGTTGTTTAGATTTATGTGGAAGACATAATATTTGGGTCCACTAATCCTGAACATTCAAAACATTTTGCAAATCTCATGAAAAGTAAATTTGAAATGTCTATGATGGGCGAATTAAAATTCTTCCTTGGACTTCAAATCCATCAATCCCATCGTGGCATTTTCATTAATCAAGCTAAATATACAATTGAGATTTTAAAGAAACATGGAATAGAAAATTGTGACTCTGTTGGTACTCCAATGGTCACTTCACCCAAAATTGGTGCTGATTTATATGGGAAACCCATTGATCCGAAGAAATATCGGAGCATGATTAGGTCTCTCATGTACTTAACTGCTAGTCGACCCGATATACATTTTGTTGTCTGTTTATTAGCACGGTTTCTGGCAAGGCCTACCGAACTTCACCTCAAAGAGGTTAAACGGATCTTCCGGTACCTTCGAAGAACCATTAACATGGGACTTTGGTATCCGAAGGATTCGGAGTTTACACTAACAGCCTTTTCAGATGCCGATCATGCTGGTTGTAAAGTCATCGCAAAAAGTACATCCGGGGGAGCACAATTTCTGGGAGAGAAGCTAGTAGGCTGGTCATCAAGGAAATAAGACTGTACGGCGCTTTCAACCACAGAAGCCGAGTATGTGTCTCTATCTGCGTGTTGTGCCCAAGTTCTATGGATGAGGACACAACTCACAGATTATGGTTTTACTTTCGACCGCATACCTATGTATTGTGACTCGAAAAGTGCCATAGCCGTCTCGTGCATTCCAGTTCAACACTTAAAGACCAAGCATATTAGAGTCCGCTATCACTTCTTAAAGGAACACGTTGAAAATGGTACTGTTGAATTATTTTTCGTAAAGACTGAATACCAACTCGCCGACCTATTTACTAAAGCCCTCCCAACAGAGCGGTTCGAAAACTTAGTTCATCGAATTGGAATGCGAAGCCTAACTCCCGAAGAGTTAGAAAGTCTTCTCGAATCTTCTTGAATTATCTCAAAAAGCTTCGCATGTAAATATTTTTGAAAAACAAAATACAAAATTTGAAAAACCAACAAAAACAAAATATAAAAATAGAAAAAATTCAAAAATACAAAAACAGCAAAAAATACAAAAACCAAAAACATTCTTCTCACAACATGTCTCTCGTATAATCGATATTCTATACGTACCTAGAAATGTCATTCAACAATGATACGGGCATGTACAGATGCTTAAGCGAGAGTTCATTTAATGTTTTCAAAACATGTCATTTTTCTCAAATTTTCTTCTTCACGGCTTTCGTATATTTCAGTACGAAACCCGAGCTACAATGATGACTTCTGATTATACCTGATCAGGACTCGTATTGTTAATGGCAAAGCAAAACAAACCTTGAGCACATGGTCAAGATTTTTCAAAATCTTTCTCAAATTCTGTGCTCAAGAAAACTCCCTCTTAAACCCAAATGTTTAACAATATGCTTTATTTAAGGGGGAGTATAAAATTAAAAAACAAAAATGTTCCAACTTCATGCTAAAATCCGTCTATCTCTCCAAAAAGCTTTCATTTTAATCAGTTGATATAAAAAATATCACTATATGCTATTTTTGAGGGGGAGAAGACGTGATTAAAATGTGATAAAAAATCGTGGTTTGAATCTCAATAAGAGCTCGACTCAGTATGAACCCTCGAATTGATGAAATTAAATGTCCGTTATCGAAAAGACTTTTCCGAGACGGGTAATAATTTCAAGCTGGTTTTCCAGTGATGTAAACGTGTCTCGCAAAGGAATTGTCTGAGTAGAATGTACCAATTCGAGAGATGATCATTGAATATGACTGGGACGGGTAATAATTTCAAGCTAGTCTAACTAGTGATGTAAACGTATCTCGCAAAGGTCATGTTCATTGAAAATCGATCATTTCAAAAGTGCGAACTCTACCCAACATGTGCAAATTTATCCTAAAAATGCATGAGAACATGTGAAGGGGGAGTATTTCAAAAATGCAAAACTCTCAAAGTATTAACTAAATGTGTTTATTCATAAACACTTTGAGAGATTTTCAAAAGGTTTTATGGCATGTGATCAACAAATCTAGGATAATCATGGAGTAATAAGGTGATTATGGTTAGGTTATGTCCTATGATCCGCCAGAGCCGGAGGGATCTACCCAAGGACAATTCCAATAGATTAGAATTAGAAGTCCTTAGGTATGATTTAAAAAAGGAGTAAAATGAGAAAGGAGAAAGAAGGGGTCGAAGAATTAAAAAGAAAAGTTTAATGAAAGAGTGAAAAGAAATAGCCCTCCATGAAAACTTAGGGCAGAAACCGGGTCAATACATCCGCTATCGGTATTCACTAAGGTGCTGCTGATATTGAAGACAAGACGTCATGGACCCAGTGACGCGCTGCACCACCCCTCCTAGCCACTCAGATATCTCTTAAAAGATATTTGTTTCATTCTCACGGAGAACACTACATAATCTATCGGCCTCTCATTCCGAGATGTGCTGATATTGAAAAGGTGGCACTCTGCTCCATGCCTCCGACTACTAAAACCAAAACGCACAATAGAGTCTAGAGCCATGAGATTCATCAAAATCTCTTAGGAAGACTTCCATAAAAATACCCTTGTGTTCACCAAAAAGGACACAAGGTGTACATGAGTCTTAATGAGATCCAAGGATCTTGCCATTTATATCATGATGGTTACGTGCTTCATACGGTCTACAGTCGTGGGGTAATCTCCAGCCACTCACTGAATCGTGGGTGCACTTCGGTGTGTCCGTGTAAAACCTCTCGGGGGTATCCGGTTCAGAACGGCCTGGGTTAAGATTAGAGAAAGTCTTCACAATATGCTGTTGACGATCTCGAAGTTTAAACCTGTAAGCGCTGGATGATTTATCACTAACGGTTTTATGCAGCTACCTAAAAAACATTCAACAACCATCATCAGATACATCAAACATCTTCACCTCAGCATGCTCATACTTATGAAGAACATCCTCCACAAAGCACAAATTCAAAGACAGAAGGATCAAGTTAAAGACAGAGTGTAACAACAAAGTCAAAGGCTAATCAAGATGTCAAGAACAAGTTCATATGTCATATGATGAAAGTATATGGGGAGAGTGTTTGCAAGGGAAGATTGTTAGCAGAAGTTCACAGTCCAAGTTATATGAGTATGTTGAAGGTCACGACGTCATAATCACACGAAGATTTTGAACAAGGCAAGAACAACCACAAAAAAAGACGATACTTTGAAGATCACAGTGCATGAAGGAATGAAAAATGAAGACTATTCTACATCGATACACAAAGCTCAAGACATTGAAGACAAAAGACCTATCACCAGGAGCATCATGGAAATGACCATCCCTTAGGGGGAGATTGTTAGCAATTATATTTTAGAAAAGTGATGGTCATTTCTAATATGTTAAGTTAGTGTGTCGTGTAGGTTTTTATGTACAAGAGGGCTCTGTGATGGACTTTGTAATGAAAAGATTAAGAATGATGCAAAAGCCCAAGTCTATCACAAAGCCCACCAAGCCCAAAGGTAAGTAACCTAGGGCGTCCCATCATCTCCTATTTCCTATAAATACCACACACTCTCACTAGTTTTGGGGTGCCTCTTAGTCTTATGTAGGTGAGAGTGTGTAGGTGTAGTGTGTGTGCTCTCATGGTTTTATGTTTGTTTCTTTCTCTTTTGAATCAATAAACATTCGACTGAAATTATCTTATAACATACGATCCACCTTCATCTCATTTCTCTTCATCTATATCATTTCCTACTTTGAGTGTCACGTATTTATATTAGTTAGTTTGTAGTGATAGAGTTCGATTCACCTAGTTTAACAGCAGATCTTTCGCAAGTTGGCAGAAACAGTCCCTTATCGCAAACGCAGCTTTAAAGTACTCTCGCAATTGGCAAATTTGGTCCTTGCAATTCATGTAAACGCTTTCCAACTTAAATAACTTTTATAAATTCGATTGGAACTTTTAATTTCTACAACATCAAGGATCGCGAACTCGGTATTCTCTCGCTTGTATAAGTGTGACGAATACTTCAACAAAGGAATATCTACTAGTTTGTATAAATTAGTTAGATCGTTTATATAAATTGCCAATTTATATAAATTGCATAATTCTATAAAAATTAAAATTTTTGCCATAATTTGTATAAATTTTGGTCTAAATTGAAATTTCTATAGATATTGTCATTTTATCTAAATTGTAATTTATATAACTTTGTCGAATTTGTGAACTTTTGATCTTGTCTAGATTATAGTCTAGTCAAATTTAGTAACTTTATTTAATTTGCTACGTTTATCTAAATTGTAATAGATTATCTAAATTGCAAAGTAACTTCAAACGATCATCAACAAAGGACCAACGCTTCACAACAACAACTGAGTTCGACCTTCAACATCCACAACACCTATTTCTTTGCAACGATCCTAGACCAACTTTGTCACACATCGGCACTAAATTGAAAAGGAAATGAAAATGAAAGAGAGAGAATCAAAGAAAGCGTTTAAAGAGTTCAAGACTCAGATTGAAAAAGTCATCAATTCAACTGGGTATGATTCAAGGTTCGATCAGGCATTTGAATACTACATCTGAGTCCAATTTCATCATTTCAAAAATCAACTTAAACAAAGCCTGAATCAGTATGAAAAGCTACTGAACGAAGAAGAACTTTATACGCACAACTTCAAGGAAGCTCTTGAAGTGATCAAACCTCAACTTCAGCTTATACTGAAACCTTGGATATTGAGCCAGTCAGAGTTTCTCAATGCGTTTTACCAAAGATTTTGGCTAGACTTCAAAACCTTCCAAACCCAATGCATCGATAACATGAGTGAACTCGAAAAGATACTTGATGAAGAAGAAGTTGAGCTTAATGAGATTGAAAAGCAGAAACGGGAAAGTGAGCAGATTGAAAAAGATATGCAGTTAAAAGAAAGGGAGCAAATTGAAAGAGAAATGCTATTAAAGGAAACAGAGGGAAATGAGAGAGAGGCAGACAAAGAGGAACACACGGTCAATGAGGGAACAACAACTGATGCTAGCTT
Organism: Artemisia tridentata subsp. tridentata; assembly: GCA_021014915.2. Taxonomy (NCBI): domain Eukaryota; kingdom Viridiplantae; phylum Streptophyta; class Magnoliopsida; order Asterales; family Asteraceae; genus Artemisia; species Artemisia tridentata. The sequence continues at coordinate 18,847,535 of CP139508.1, read as the reverse complement.
GGTTTTCATGGAAAGAGCTACATCTTCATAACAGTAGGTTGAAACTAGTACTCCAAGGTATGATTCGAATGCTGATGGTACACACAGGAATGAAGCTGTTTGGGATACTGAGGATGATCATATCAGACCTTCATCTGACACAGAGATATTGGCTACGGTACAACATTCAAACGATAATGTTGTTGTGTTCGATAATGTGTTTGCTCATGATAAGACACATCCTGCGCATCCTGAGTCCATAAGTGACACATATGTGGTGGAACGGTTTGATAGTAATATCACTCCTACAACTCCAGATATGGATCCTAATGGAGGTGAGCCTGCCCAGGATGGATCTTATTATAAACAAGATCGTGCCTTATTTACTTCATTAATCGAAAATTTCAAACATGAACTTGAAAAGTGCAAAGAGGACAATCGCAAAGCTAAGCAAGCGAATGTCTTATTGTCCAAAGAGCTTGAGAGGTTTAAAGAAATGGAAAAAGGTTTTGAAAATGTAACAAAAAGCAAAGCTAAACTTGAAATTGAAATCTCAAACTTTAAATCTCAAGCTCAGAAATTTGAAATAAACGGAGATTTTGTCACACCACTTTTAAAACGAAAAGAAGAACTTGAAGTTGGGTATAGAGAAGCTCTTTCTCGTCAAAAACGTTCCATTCAAAAACTAGACGAACAAATGGTACTTAACAACAGAAAGGTTCAAGCGCTTTTAAAAGAGAACTCTGAGTTAAAAAGTGAAAATTCAATGCTTCAGAAAACCAATTCAAATTTTAAGATTGTTAATACAAAACTTGAGAATGAAAATCAAGAGTTTTTGAAACGCGCAAACAATCTTGAAGCAAAACTTTGAAAAACAGGACAAAGTGTTCAAACTCTTCAAATGATGCTTCCTAAAGATGAGAACATTCATCAAGGAAAATCCGGACTTGGTTTTGAAGATAAAGATCATGTGGAAAATAATTTGGAAAAAGATTTGAGAAATGAAAAACCTTGTTTTCTAAACAAAGTGAAAAAGTTGACACCCAGTTTGTACGATGCTGAAAAATTGGGAAAAGGTTTGTCGACTGATGTTCTGTTCAATTCAGAAGATGAAGAAAAATCTGAAGAGGAAAAACGTTTAAAAGTCAAACAAAGAAAAAGCCCATTCTCGTACCAAGGCTTTGTGTATGGTTGTACACAATTGACAGATATACCAAAAGATCCTTTGAAAAGAAAAGACACAAATATGAAAAGATATTTCAAAGAAGCTCAACTTGCTACTTATGATACTAAGTTATGGCAAAATAAAGCAAGGAAACAATTTTGTAATCTTAAACATCACATTGAGCATACGTTAGAGGTCATTTGGTCTAAACAACAATACACCCATAGTGATTACTATAATCTTCTTTCACCAAACTCTTACCTAAAAAGGGAAGTCAGTAAGATTTTAAAAGATGAGATTGAACCTTGTGTGAAAGATATCAACTTAAGTTTTGAATACTTTGAAAAATATCTTGTCACTGAAATGAGAGAAGATTTAAAGTACATCCATTCTCTAGAAGACGAATTTGATGAAAATGCTTAACACTTGATATTCAAAACGAATTTTTCACAAATCAAATTGAGTCATTCAAGTCAGTGTCCGTCAGCTATGAGTATGAGAATGTGGATTTTGAAAAAACATCTTCTTTGAAATATGAAAATCTTTGTCTCAAAAACAAAATCACAGAACTTTCAAAAGAAGCAACTGAAGTCAAAGAAGAATTGTCAAAAAGAACTGCTCAGTTTGAGAAAGATTTAACAAAACTCCAAGCACAAAGTATTTCTTTCCAACTCAAACTGCAGGAACAGAAAGCTTCTTCTGAAAACTCTTTGACAACAGTGCTTAAAGAAAAGGAGAAGATTTTTGAAGAAAATTGTGATGATGCCAAAATCAAGTTTGATTTGGACGAACTTGATACAAAAAATATTGAATTGGAACATGTTGTGGCATCATTACAAAATAAAAATGAGCATTTGAAACAGATTTACAAAAACATGTTTGATTCAATTAAACGTTCACGAGTTCAGACTCAAAACTCAAACGTGAAACAAAAAGATACTGAAGTTCTGAAGTCTCAATTGTCTGAATTCGCTGATAAAAGGTTTGAAAATGTTTTGCAAAAGATTGAATCAATGAAGAGGAAAAAGGTTGAGTCTCAAATCACAAAAGTTTCCTTTCCAAATCCCCTATTTGATTCTAATACTCCAGATTTTGAAAAGGAAAATGAAAATCATGTGCTTCAAACAAAAGTGATTGAGCTTGAAACGCTTTTAGCTCAACAAACAAACGCTCTTGAGGATGCCAAAACTGATCTTTTCAACAAAACGACCAAATTCGAAAATTATTTTGAAAGACTTGAAAAAGAAAATATTGAGTTCGAACGGAAATTGGCTCGTAAAACGGATGATTCAAAAGCTGAAAAAGATCAATTTTTGAAACAAATTGCCTCTTTGGAATCTAAATTGGCATCTCAAGATCATCTTTCTCTTCAAAAAGAATACAGTGATTTGCGAACATCATACAATGCATTAAAAACAAAGTTTGATGATCTTAATCGATCAAAAGGAAAAGCTCCAATTTCAGATTTTTCTTCAACAGAAGTGAGTGTTTCTAAGAAGGTTTACACGGGTGAATCTTCAAAACCATTTTCGAAAAAGGTTTCCCAGTTTACAACCTATTCTTTGCAAAAAGGAAGGAAGTTTTCGAAGAAACCAAGTTTTTCTGAAACACTTACTCCTCAAAAGCTTTCATGGTCAAATACTTCCAAAGAAGAGAATACAGGTTTTCAAACTCCACACTCTCGCTTTACACCGGTAAAGCAAGTGTGGAAACCAAAGCAAAGTCGTTCAAAACCTTTGAAATATTCAAACTCTGAAATGCTTTCGCTGCAACATAAGAATGACTCTGCTTTGAAAATCCCAAATTCCGGAAGGCTTCCATTCATCTCAAAAATGAATTTTCGAAATGAAACACCGAGTTTCAACAATGGATAGAAAACTTCTTCTTCAAATTTTAAAACTCCAAGAGAGACACCGGGTTTCTCAAAAGAATTTCACAAGAAAAAGAGTTTTAAATCACCGTTGATTCCACGAGTGTTATTTCAAAATGAAACACCGGTTTTTAGTCCTCGTTGGAACTCAACTTCTTTGAATCGGATTGACACAGCTTACAAATGGATTTCAAAATATGGTAAACCCATTGGCGCCGTGCTTAAATGGGTTCCCAAGGTTGTTGTCCAATCCTAAAAACATTATGGCTTTTGGACACATCAGTTCAGGACCCGCTCTTCAAAGAAAGGAAAGTGCTCATTCAAAATCAAAGGTTTTAAATATTTTTTCGAGCACTTATCCTAAAAATCTCTATGGCTTTCGTATTCTTTAGTATGAAACCCGTGCTTAAATCATGAATCCCTCTTAATCTCAAATGTTTTACAATATGCTTTATTTAAGGGGGAGTATAAAATTAAAAAGAAAAAATGTTCTAACTTCATGCTAAAATCCGTCTATCTCTCCAAAAAGTTTCATTTTAATCAGTTGATATAAAAAATATCACTACATGCTATTTTTGAAGGGGAGAGGACGTGATTAAAATGTGATCATGGTTTGAATCTCAATAAGAGCTCGACTCAGCATGAACCCTCGAATTGACGAAAGTAAATGTCCGTTATCGAAAAGACTTGTTCGGGACGGGTAATAATTTCAAGCTGGTTTTCCAGTGATGTAAACGTGTCTCGCAAAGGACTTGTCTGAGTAGAATGTACCAATTCGAGAGATGATCATTGAATATGACCGGGACGGGTAATAATTTCGAGCTAGTCTAACTAGTGATGTAAACGTGTCTCGCAAAGGTCATGTTCATTGAAAATCGATCATTTCAAATGTGCGAACTCTACCCAACATGTGCAATTTATTTCAAAAAATGCATGAGCACATGTGAAGGGGGAGTATTTCTAAAATGTAAAACTCTCAAAGTGTTAACTAAAATGTGTTTATTCATAAACATTTTGAGAGATTTTCAAAATGTTTTATGGCAAGTGATCAATAATCTAGGATAATCATGGAGTAATAAGGTGATTATGGTTAGGTTATGTCCTATGATCCGCCAGAGCCGGAGGGATCTACCCAAGGACAATTCCAATAGATTAGAATTAGAAGTCCTTAGGTATGATTTAAAAAAGGAGTAAAATGAGAAAGGAGAAAGAAGGGGTTGAAGAATTAAAAAGAAAAGCTTAATGAAAGGGTGAAAAGAAATAGCCCTCCATGAAAACTTAGGGCAGAAACCGGGTCAATACATCGGCTATCGGTATTCAATAAGGTGATGCTGATATTGAAGACAAGACGTCATGGACCCAGTGACGCGCTGCACAACCCTCCTAGCCACTTAGATATCTCTTAAAAGATATTTGTTTGATTTCTCACGGAGAACACTACATAATCTATCGGCCTCTCATTCCGAGATGTGTTGATATTGAAAAGGTGGCACTCTGCTCCATGCCTCCGACTACTAAAACTAAAACGCACAATAGAGTCTAGAGCCATGAGATTCATCAAAAATCTCTTAGGAACACTTCCATATGAATACCCTTGTGTTCACCAAAAAGGACACAAGGTGTACAAGAGTCTTAATGAGATCTTAGGATCTTGCCACTTATATCATGATGGTTACGTGCTTCAAACGGTCTACAGTCGTGGGGTGATCTCCAGTGACTCACTGAATCGTGGGTACACTTCGGTGTGTCCGTGTAAGCCCTCTCGGGGGTATCCGGTACAGAACGGCCTGGGGAAGGATTAGAGAAAGTCTTCAAACTATGCTGTTGACAATCTCAAAGTCGTAACCTGTAAGCGCTAGATGATTATTACTAACAGTTTTATGCAGCTACCTATAAACATCCATCAACCATCATCAGATACATCAAACTTCTTCACCTCAGCATACTTTATACTTATGAAGATCATCCTCTACAAAGCTCAAGTGTAAAAGTTCAAGACAAAAGGATCAAGTTAAAGACAAAGTGTATTGACTAAGTCAAGAAGCTAATCAAGATGTCAAGAACAAGTTCATATATCAAATGTGAAAGAATAAGGGGAGATTGTTAGCATAAGTATAAAGTTCGAAGATGTATGAGTATGTTGGAGGACACGACACATCACCACACATGAAGATGTCAATCAAGGCAAGAACATCAAAAAGATTATTACTTTGAAGATCACATAGCATGACAGAACAGAAGAACGAAAATGATTCTACAACGACACACAAAGTTCAAGACGTTGAAGACAAAAGTCCTATCACCGGAGCATCATTGAAATGACCATCTCTTAGGGGGAGATTGTTAGCATTTAATTTATTGTGAAGTGATGGTCATTTGATATATTAAGAAAGTGTATGTGGTGTAGTAACATATGTCTAGGATAGAGTTGGGCTTTTATTATTGTAATATGTTAGAAAAATTCATGTATTGTCCAAGTCCATCAAAAGCCCACTCAAAGCCCATGTAAGCCCTTTAGGGCATCACACCACTAGTATAAGTACACACTCTCACCACAAGTTTAGGTGTGCCTCAAAGTAGTATGTAGGTGAGAGTGTGTGAGCTGTCTTTTGTTTGTATGTGATTGCTTTCCTTTCAAGCTAATAGATATTCAGTCAGTGTTTAAGATCCATTCTCTCTTCTATATTACTTTTTTTACTGTCATTGAGTGTCACGTATTCATTAAGTAGTTGTGTGATAAAGGTAGAATTCTTGTCTTTACACACAAGCTACAAAAGGTCCAATAGTAACAGCAATAGTGCCAAAATTCATCATATGATCTGCATTATGCTAATTGTAAGTTTGGGAGTATATTATTGTTGACCTCATGAGATGGTATGATAGTGCTCATAAGTAACAAAATAAAGACCTATACCAAGCCCATTTTCAATTGCGTCCAGAAGTGTTGCCATTCTATCCAAGCATATAGGTATTTATTTACTGCAATTATACCTTATCTGGCCGATCACCTTGTGAACAATATTCTCGGGACTAATAAACTCTAAATTCTGGCTTGGATAAAGTGTTAAGCATATAGGTATTTATTTACTCAATAGCAGAATTGCCAAAACCACAAGCGGTGCTGAATATAACGAATATGATATGAAACCTCAAGGAGTTGTTCAACAAGCACCATACTCCTCAATCTTCACGTTGCGTGGAATGAACCAGTGCCCGCATTAAATCCACAGGCTATATTTTCGATTCAGAGCAGCTAGTTTTTCAGCTTTCTGTTTAAAATTAGGACTCAATTAGCGACATACTTGTTGAAAAAGCAAAAGTCAAAGTCAACAAGACAAGCTTCGAGAATCAAAGTCAGGAGAGCTAATTTGTCAAGTTCCTGTTATATATAGTGATTATAGTTATAATTATTCATAAAAGCAAGTGCGCACAGCTTATCGGTGTTTATCGAGCTTGAGCTTATAAAAATAGCTTTGTCACGAGTTCTGACAACTCTATTGCGAGCTATTCAAAATCATAAGCCCTTGAAACATAACCTTCATCTTAGCTTCTGAAATAATCTCCGGTTGAGATTGTTTGGTATGTTTTGCAAAACTAGTTGTACCTTATACATTAAGCACAAACATACATCATTTAAACACAAATACAAACACGCAACACAATCACATACAAAAAAAAATAAAAAAAAATAAAAAAAAGTGAACTTCTTAAAAACAATCTCCGGTTGAAATTGTTGGTATGTTTAGCAAAACTATATTAATAAATTTAAACCAAACAAATACAAATATTAGACTATGCTTTTAAGGGTGAAAGCTAAAGATACGCAACATATTTTTTCAAAACAGACGATCTACGCAACGAAATTTGGAAATTACCAGTATACGCAAAATACTTTTAAATTGTGAACAAAATACGCAATATGACCGGGAACTAGCTGGTTACCAACTTTAAAAAGTTACAGTAATGGTCCCTGTGGCTTGCATAGACTTTCACCGATCATCCTTTGACTTTTTTTTTCACTTAGAAAAGTTACACTAATGGTCTCTATGGTTTGCGTTGACTTTCACTTTTAGTCATTTTTATTTTTATTATTTTACTTTTTTTTTCATTAATTCATACAACTTTTTCATTTTTTTCCTAATTTTTTAGTTTTTTTTTCCAAATTTCAAACCAATGTACGTAATATGATCACTTTTACACTTATTATACATATACTATAGAGTGATAATTTTGTTTCTTCCCTTTCACACTTATTATACATATACTTAAACGCAACGTTTTAAAAAAAATTATTTTTACCTTTTTTTTTTCATTTATTCATGCAAGTTTTTTTTTTTTTTTTTTTTTTTTTTTTTTTTTTTTTTTGGTGTAAAGTGATAATTTTGGTTTCTTCACTTTTACACTTATTACACGTATACTTTAACACATTAAAATCTTTTAAAGAAATATAATTCACATGAGAGGTGTAAACTATTAATTATATGAATAACGCAACTTTTAGAAATTTTTTTCTAAAAATAATTTTTTTTTCTGAAGTTTCGTTAGAGTATAAGTATAATCAAAGATTATTTCGTTTTTATTGGAAAAATTAACTCCGAAAAAGTTATACGTATATATATTCGTTTTTATTGGAAAAATTATTTTGGACTCTAATGGCGCAAGCCTCGTAGTTTAAAACGGACGTTTACTTACTTAAAAGGGCCCCAAAAGGTTTAATATAAAAGATTTCCCAATTTGTCAAAAACTACCCCTTCCTTATATTTACACTGCTGCCCTTGTGGTTTATTTTATCCATCTTCGACCCCTCCCCATCATATATAAACCCCTTCCCTCTATCTCCCCTCCCTCATTATAACACCCACTCACCGGAATTCCCCCTTTCTCTAGGGTTCTGGCGCCATCACCGGAATCCGGCCAAATTCTGGCAAGCCCATTTTCCACCGTTCGAAAGTAGATCAAGGCCTGTGGAGTGTTTCTTGATATACATTCTGATTATATATTTATATTCGTATCAATCAGATCGAGTTTGAATTGCAATAACTTGTGAGTTCGAGTATATTGTCTACCCACGTAAGTGTTTCATTTTAAAGTTAATGAAAATATATTTGATTCTTTCATGTCTTATTTCTTCAATCAAAATCTAGGCTTTTCTACTTTGGCTTATTGCTAGACGAGACATGGTCGGTACCGTACAATTATTGAATCATATATGACATGTTAACAAAATTCAACCACAAATTAAAGCAGTCACATTTATGTAGGGACTGAGCCAGACTTTCGAGTGGCTTCAAAATATTAGTTAACAATTCTAAAGTTTTCCAGAAATTTGAATTAAGTTACTAAAGTTTTTTTTTTCCAAGCGGGTTACCTATGTTTACGGGTTTGTTAAATATGTTACTGAACTTTGTAAACGATGACATTGGTTAGATTTTAAGTACAAAACGGTCCTTGTCGTTAGTCGGGCGTCACGGAATTAGTCCTTCCCTTGAAATATATGCCCTTGAAATATATTTATATTCGTTTTTATTGGAAGAATTATTTGGGACTCAATGGCGCAAGCATCGTAGTTTAAAACGGAAGTTTACTACCTTAAAAGGGCCCCACAAGGTTTAATATAAAAGATTTCCCAATTTGTCAAAAACTACCCCTTCCTTATATTTACACCGCCACCCTTGTGGTTTCTTTTATTTATCTTCGACCCCTCTCCATCATATAAAAACCCCTTCCCTCTCTCTCCCCTCCCTCATTATAACACCCACTCACCGGAATTCTCCCTCTCTCTAGGGTTCCGGCCAAATTCCGGCAAGCCCATTTTCCACCGTTCGAAAGTAGATCAAGGCCTGTGGAGTGTTTCTGGAGCGTTCGATCTGATCAGGATATAAATTCTGATTATATTGTCTACCCACATAAGTGTTTCATTTTAGAGTTGATGAAAATGATAAGTAGCCATTACGTGAGTTTTCGGTTGCACGTAACCAATAATCATGCATTTAATTTACTGTTCGAGAAAATATATTTGATTCTTTCATGTCTTATTTCTTCAATCAAAATCTAGGCTTTTCTACTTTGGCTTATTGCTAGAAGAGACATGTTAACAAAATTCAACCACAAATTAAAGCGGTCACATTTATTCATGGACTGAGCCAGACTTTCGAGTGGCTTCAAAATATTAGTTAACGATATGATTGTATGCATTAGCATTGGCTTCAAAACGAAAAACTAATTAATGTTAAAATTGTACTAAACTTGCACTAAAAAAATATAAAAATCTCATGTACAGTGGGTTTAGTTGAATCCGTTCGACTCTATGTAGCTCCGCCCCTCATACGTTGATGTGTTAGGCTGGCCCCAACCCATCAGAATTGTTCGGTCGATCTCTTTGAAAAACACAAAGCGACCTATATTGCTTTGGGTCGCTTGGGTTGGAGGAGTTGGGTCGGTCGCTTGTGTGTTGACTGTTGAAGAATCGGTCGACAAATCGACCTAATGTTTAAACTTGCACAATTCGTATAATTCCAAACATTTATTAAACACACAAACAAACATATTTAATTAAACACACAAACACAAACATATTTAAAAAAAATATATATTTTCAACTATAAATACCAACCTCAATTCAAACACACACAAACACCTTCAAACACACACACAAATCCATTCAAAACTGCAAATGTCTTTCAAAAAAGATTTCTCACAACAATTCCCCTCTCCTGAACGTCGAGATTTTTCTCAACAATTCCCGTCTCCTGAAGATAATGAAGTTTATCATACTCCACCTGAACAAATCTTTCCCGTTTTTAGTCCACCACATGAACCGGTGAACAGTCCACCGGAAAACGAACCGGTGAATAATCCACCAGTTGTCGACCAAGACCCAAACCCGTTTGGTTTATCAGAGGAACAACTCAGACAAATGGAGCAAGATATGGAAGTATTCCTAGAGTTTGAACAACGTGAAAGAGAAGAGGAAGCTGCTCGTTTGGAGCAGCAAGCCAGGGAGGATGAAGAACGTAGGAAGAACTGGAACATGGGTTGGTTTCAACCTGGTTCCTCTTCGACTGAAGATGGTTACCCAGACTCAGATGATACCTTCAAAATAATTTATAGTTTCGTTTTAATTTCCGTATCGTAGTTTCATTTGTAGTTTCGTTTTAATTTATGTAATGTTTATATTTTTTAATGAATTTTAAGTTTTCTGGTTCGAGAAAACAAGTCCCCGACTCTTTGAATTTTTCTTGTTATTAGTTTTAATGAAAGTTAATGAGAAAATGTTTGATTAAAAAAAAAAAGAAAAGAAAAAAAAAAGAAAAAAAAGAAGAAAGAATGTCGGTCACAGACTGTGGCAGGTCGGTCGCTTCTGGTCGCCGGAGAGAGAAAGCTGACGTGGCAGCCAGTGACCCAGGTCGCTTTGGGTCAAGACTGTGCCCAACCTTATAGACCACATCCATATCTCATAATTATCTGTCGAAAATAAAAATAAAATATTAATGGCAAGTTGGCAACAAACCAAGTGCAATTTTCAAATCATTGGAGAGTGGTAGCTAGTGTTACATCTCCAAATTTATGTGGTATAGACATCATGTTCATATTAAGACCATCCGTAATGGGGCGTTCTTGCCCCTTTCTTTTGCCCTTTCACGCCCGAAAACGCCCAAACAACCACAACCATGGGGCGTGGTTTTTAAAAAAATTTGAGAGGCGTTATACTATCCACGCCCGAGCCCAGCCAATCAGGAAATGAGATTGTGTTTGTGTCTGAAAAATATTTATTGTGTTGGTGTTCGATAGTTTTTTAAAAATTTTTGGATGGAAATGAGGTTTATGGGAATTTTATTTTGTTGCAGCGGCGCAAGATCAAAGGGAAGAAGAAAGGGAAATTTTTGTTTGGACTAGTTCACAGTTCATGTATTATTGTTTGGACTTTGGATGGATGGGGTTTTGGGCTTTTTTTTTTGTCCACGTATTATTAGCATTTTATGTATTTTTTGTATTTAATGTACTCTTTTAATTTTATGTAATATGTTAAATTAATATAGTGTATATTTATTTTATGTAAAGAAAAAATAAAAAATAAAAACTAAAGGGTGTCACATGTCGCAAAACGCCCCTACTACCACTACACCACTTTTTCTACCAAGCCCCACTATGGTCCACAATGCAACATGGCGCAAAACGCCACATCCTCTCTTACATACCACTACACATGGTCTAAAACGCCACATACGACACGATATTCTTTAGTAATAAATGCAATTTTGTGCATGGGCAGCATGTTAACAACATGCACATGTGTTTCTAACTTTCAAGCTTACATAAGTTACATTTGTAAGCTCTATAATGAATAATTTGTAAATCTGTCTGAATATGTTTAGACCCGTGTTTCAAAGGCTCATTTTTACCATGTTACTTGTCTCGTCCATTTTGCCACGCTATTACAATATAGCCGAAAACTGTTTCGGCTTATATACTAAAAAACACATCGTAAATAATGATGTAAATTTAATAAGCTAGTAAATATGTTTCAGGCTCCATGCGTAAAACTCATAACCGTTAAATAAATAATTTTCCTAACATTATTTGAAAACGATGGTCATGGATTATGGATATATACACATTATTATAGTAAGCAAACACCATTCAAATTTGCCATGTGTTATTGCTTCAAATCTTTAATATAATCAATATTAATATTACTTTATACACATCACCTATTCACCTCTATATATAACCTTGCCTCCATTCTTTTTTGTTTACACAACTCATACCAATGGAGCAAGACCCTGACTCACCACCAAACATATGGTTCCAACCACCATTAGCCATCCCTCGACGTCGAAAACCGCCTATCGACCCGGTCGTTCTCATAATACTAATCCCAATCCTAGCACTTGCTTTCTTGTTCTTTTTCCTCCCACCTTTTTTAACACATACGTCACACATACTCAAACCAGGTTCAGTAAAATCTACGTGGGATTCCTTAAATACTTTCCTTGTTATTTTCGCTATTCTTTGCGGCATTTTAGCTCGTAAAAACGACGAAGTTTCGGGAGCTAATGAAGTTGTAAATGAGGCTACCAGTTTTGTGGTAGATAGTAGTAGTGTTAATAGTACTAGTGTGGATAGTTCGGGTCAAGTTTTCGGGTATTCGTATACGAAAGTGGTGTCGAGTGGGTTGAGAAGAAGTAGTAGCTTGTACCCGGATTTGAGAAATGAGTCTGTTTGGGATAATAACCGGGAAAATGTCCGAAACCGATTTTACGATGATTTTGACGTGTATAATTCGTCTCCGATGACTAGATACTACGGGAGATCACGTCAGAATGAACTTGATCCGGTTGAGTATTCAGATGTTAAAGAGATTGTTGTTGATACGGTGGTTCCAGTGGCGGAGGCGGTGGCGTCTCCGACACCTCCGCCGCCACCTCCGCCACCGCAGTGGGAGAGTTCAAAGAGGCATTCGTTTTGAAGTGTTGGAAGGAATGTTAAATCTGAAGAGTTTGATGAAATGAAGACTGATGCGCCTCCGCCGCCGCCCCACCACCGCCTCCGCCACCGCCGATGGTGACGGAGACGGTAGTGAAGGTGCACCGACCGCGGCACAAGCATACGAAGCTTGAGCGGAAAGTTAGCGACGCAACGAAGGAAATAGCTACGGCTATTTCGAATATATCTTCGTTGTATTACAACAAACAAAAGAAGAGAAAAAACAAAAGGAAGATAAAAAGTGAATCCATGTTGGTCCCAATGGAATCAAAAATATGAAATAAATGTAATAATCTTTTCTATTGAATCGAAATATATTTAACTGTCATCTATATGTTATCATTACATGTTCTAATCTATATATAAGAAATGAAAAGGTACAATGAAGAGTTGTGTTGGTTCGATAGAACCAACAGTTATGTCTGTTGGATTGTAACTGCTATTTGGCAGTTTATTTCTGTTGGTTGACTTTTCCTTTTGGTTGACTTTGACTTTCGGGTTGACCTTTAGGAGTCTTTGTTTTTAACTATGTCAATGATTAATTCTTCCAACATTCTCCCCCTTAAGCATTGACGTAGTTAATCTTCAATTTTGATCTTGTCCTTATTTGTACTTTGAATTTCCTTTCATCTTGTGTTTGATCTTTTGAACCAACTTTGAAGTCATAGTGCTCCAAAAGTGTGTCTTGACTTTAGACTTTCTTCCTTTCTCATAAGTATCAATTTCTTTGACTTGTTGATCTTCCATGCTTGGTTCTTCATAATCTTCTTTTGTTTCTTGTTCTTCATTATCAGTTCCTTCATCTTCATCTAGTATGATTTTTCCCAATTTTGAGAGTTCATCATTGTAGAATTTTTCAAACCAATTGCTATCGTTTGTTGGCGTATCCTTGCTAGCTTTTCTTTGAGTATCGTTAAAGCTTGTGGTTGCCATTAATAGTTGTGGTTCCAAATCTTCTTCCACAAAGTTTGATACTTCTTGTTTTTGTTGTCTTTGTGGTCTTTGTCGACAATGTGATGCATAATGTCCAAGTTTGTTGCAATTATAACATCTTACTTCACTTCTATTCTTTGTAAATTCTTCTTGATCTCGAGGGAATTTCCTTGCCTCATTATAGTCCTTGAATCTATCCTTCGAGTGATTCTCGTCTCTTTCATGTTGTCCGGTATTGTCATAACTTCGTTTATGTGGTGGAACATATCTTCCTTTTCCTTGATTATCATAGTGGTGTCTTCTACCATTATTGTTGTCATGTCTTGTAAATAATAGTTTATCTTGATTGTTTACTAGGCCTTCATCCATTAGATTGGTCCTTTCCTCAAAGGCTTTTAATCTTCCAATCGTCTCGTCTAGAGTTATCGTTTCCAAATCAGCGAATTGTTCAATGGTTGCAACAATTTGAACAAACCTTCTAGGTACAGAACTTAAAAGTTTCCGTACTAAAGTCGGTTGATCAAATATTGATCCAAGACCATTTGCCCTAGTGACAATACTATTTAACCTTGCGGTGAATGAATCAATAGTGTCTTGCTCCTTCATTTTCAACATTTCAAATTCCGTCTTAAGTGTTTGAAGACGTGCCTTCTGTACTCTATCTACACCGACATGCCTTGTCTTTAGTGCATCCCAAATTTCCTTTGAACTTTCGCAACTTGCAACTTGTAATATCATATCTTCAGGAAGTGCTTGAAATAGATGTGCAGTCGCCGTCATATCCTTTTTTTCATCTGGTTGTGTATTTTCTTTGGGTTCTATCATTTCCCACAATCCGTTTGCCCTAAGTATGGTTTTCATATGGATTGCCCACACAGTATAGTTTGTGGATTTTAACATAGGACATCGAAATTGGGAAGAACCAACTTCCTTATGTATTATAATTTCTTTATCTGACATATTTTCTTTCCGAATGATCTTCACTTTTGGTTTCTTTTAAAAACAAACTAACTCTAATAATAGTCAAACTCAAATCAAAATGTCTAACACAAGGAGTGTTAAAAAAAATCTAATGCGCTTCTATTTTTGTATCTAAAAGACTAATAAAAAGTCTTATAGGATTAGTTTTAATTCGGAAACTATCCTCGGAGATTATATTCTAAAATGAATAACCTAAGATTAATTATTCTTTAAAGTTATTCCTAGTTATAATAAGCAGCGTAAATACACTAGGTTATTATAATATAAATATGATAAGTATACTTAAGGTATTATGTAGTAACTTATCAATAATAAAAGTAAACTATACTATAAGAAGTAAAGTTTAAAAATAAAGGGTGGATTTGTAAAATTCTGAAACCTGGGGGGCTTAAATATACCCGGTGCCCTTTTTGATGGTTCGGTGATGCCCTAGCGTTATTTGTACGCCTCTTTTCTTCTTCTTTGTTATCTCTTTGAGAGATAAAAAAATGTCTCTGCCTCTTTCTTTCGGGTGAGACCGTTTTACTGCTATGCTTCTGATGGTTGACCGCCGGATATTTTGGCTTTGGTTAACCTTCTTCTTCACGGGTATTCGGTGTTCTCGTTTATTCGAGCGCCGGTTAATCCTTTTGTGGGATTTTTCCGGTGTGTATATATGTTGAATCAAGTGGTGATTCAAACAAATCAAGGGTGACTTGGTTTTGATTCTTCGAAAGAAACAGGTGTGTTTGTTCCTTGTTTCTTTTAATCAAATGATTTATGTTCTGATTGAAAACAAAAATGTTTCAATTTTCTTTTGCAAATTAAAAAAAATGGTTTCGATCTGTTGTTCGGTAATCGGCGAACAATAATTGGTTTTTTTCTTTCTGTTGTTTGGTAATCGGCAAACAACCTTTTGATAGGTTGTATAAGCGGCGATTGAAGCGGCAATCGAAAAAACGGCAATCGGAAACGGCGATTGAATAATCGGTATGTAATCTGATTTTGTAACTGGTGATTTGGGGTTGATACAAATCACAAAAGGCTGTGCTCTGATGCCACTGTTGGTCCCAATGGAATCAAAAATATGAAATAAATGTAATAATCTTTTCTATTGAATCGAAATATACAACTGTCATCTATATGTTATCATTACATGTTCTAATCTATATATAAGAAATGAAAA
The DNA here is from genome assembly GCA_021014915.2 of Artemisia tridentata subsp. tridentata. NCBI lineage: Eukaryota > Viridiplantae > Streptophyta > Magnoliopsida > Asterales > Asteraceae > Artemisia > Artemisia tridentata. Next base: position 18,831,956 of record CP139508.1, on the reverse strand, counting down.
GGTACAATGAAGAGTTGTGTTGGTTCGATAGAACCAACAGTTATGTCTGTTGGATTGTAACTGCTATTTGGCAGTTTATTTCTGTTGGTTGACTTTTCCTTTTGGTTGACTTTGACTTTCGGGTTGACCTTTAGGAGTCTTTGTTTTTAACTATGTCAATGATTAATTCTTCCAACACAATCCAAGGTTCTACTCCGTTGACATCCACTAGTCCCATTATATGGATTCAGTTCTTTTGAGTTTTTAAGCTCAAAACCTTTCAGGCAGAAACAATTAGGAGTTGTAGAAATACTACATATTCCATATGGGCCACATAGTCCATAGTTGTCACAATAATCCGAGGGAAAGTTCATATACTCCATCCATTCTTGGCTTCGCAAATTCAGCTGAAAAGTCTCAAGCTTGCCAGCAGGAGTTGCTACCGATCTTAACAAGAATCTGGGGCTATCATAAGTATACATGTAATACATCTCGTTCTGATTCACAATCAGGTCAGATTTGGGCAGAACAACAGGGTCAGACATATAGTTTGGGTGGCCAGAAAATGACATACCATTAAACGGCCCATATCTTGCTGTAATAACAGAGCTTTTCCTAAGGTATAGTTGAACGTATTTACCCTTAACCATTAAAAACCCGCGTGTATACTCACCTGGGGAAGGGTCTTCTGTGCTCCTCCAAGATGTCAGATATGTTTCTCTTCCTGTTACAAAGTTCTTGCCCAACTTCATTCCTGGTATGTAGGTATCTCCAGGGTGATCAAAGCTTTGCCAAATGTAATTGTTAAAAATATCATCCAAACTTTCAGGGACTGTTTCTGTAATAACAGAAACATTCCCAACTCTAACATTTACATTTGTTCTCTCTTTGTTATGTTTGTGATGTGCAGGGACTCAAGGTGCCATCTCTCTTTTCTTGGGCTTATCAAGACCCACGCCTGGTTGAAGTTTATTACTTTGACCCATCTTATGTTGCCTTAAAGATAAAGGCTGTTCTACTTTACTGAAGATGGTCCATGTCTTGCTTCCTTCAAGACCCAACGGTTATGTCTTCCTTCTCACTATTTAATCTCCATCATAGCTTCATGTTTAAGAATGGAAGTCAATGAGTCTCTGAGGATACATCTCCTCAGCTGTTAAAGATGGAGTACTCCTCCATATTGTTAAATCAACCTTTCAAGTTAATCGATGTCTACTACTTTACAAAGTGTAGTCTAGTGTTCTTGACTGGTTCATTGTTAAACCATTAACCTTGTGACTGATCATGATGATTCAGCCACATCTTATGTTTAAAGTGTAATCATTAGACTTTTCTAGTCTAGTTGTATTACTTGTTGTTAATAACCAGTTTTCTACTGGTTTGTGTCTTAATCTGATTGACTCTATTAGAGTTCAATCTTGAGTGTGAGTGACTTGTAGTGAGGATTGATTAGAGCCCTTCTGAAGGGGTTTAATCCTTGTCTTTGTAATTGTTTGGTAAGCACCCAGTTGGGGACTTATCTTCTATAGCAGTTAGGTTCACTCTTGTAAACAGCCTGATTGTTAAGGTTGTATTAATCTGATTGACTCCAGTTGGAGTTCAATCTTTTATCTTGTATTGTAACTGAACATAAATTGAATCAAGGGGAGGTTGGTTGGATTCATACCCGAGTGCATTTCACCATTTTTACATGGTATCAGAGCTTTGCCTCTATCGATCTGGTGATTTCAAGTTCTTGGGTTTCAACCAACTGAGCTTCAAGGTTATTGGGTATAAACCTTCTTATAAGAAGTTTTGTTCCCATTTGTTTCCTCAAAGTTTTTTATCCTCCTCCGCTTAACTTATTTCATAATCCGGTCACTTTTTTGCCTTTTCCGGCCAAACCACTTTGGCTTACAAAAATCCAAAAACGCCTCAGTGATCCTCGTTTAAATCCGATCCAAACCCCTCAATCAATTTTGGTTTTCCGTTTATCTTAATCCGGTGTCCTAAGTTGCCGGAACCCTAGCCGGCGACTGATCTTGGTCATTCCGGTGATAATTAATTGGACTCTGATCTTATTGAGGCTTAACTGAAATTTTAAGGGCTTGTTCCTGAAACCCTAACTTGTTCCGGTTATGGTTATTTCCGATCTCCGACTGGTGACTCAATCGGATTGACTTTATGTTAATTCAATCGGTTTGTGAAACCCTAATCTTCTAATTTGGGCGTTTCTGCTCGTTATCTCTATTAATTCAATATTGAGGCTTTTCTACCTGCTTTTGGGCGTTTCTGCTCATTATCACTATTGATTCAATATTGGGCGTTTCTGCTCGTTATCACCAAGAGTATTGTGAGGCTTTTTCGCCTTCTTCTTCAATGCTCTTGCCCCAAGTGAAGGTGGACTGGTATTCAGTCTTTGAGGCTGATATTCAGTCTTGTTATTGTTGGTGTTTTCATCCCAACTAGAGTTCGTTATTATCCCGCTGCTTCTGATTTGGCCACTTCCGATTTGGCCATTTCTTGGTGTTTCTGGTATTCGACAAAGAAGGAACATCAGTGGTTACTTGTTGATTCAAAAGTCAACAATTAGACTTCAAAAGACTTGGTGGTCTATTTCTGTTTGGAGTTCGTCCTTTCTAGCGAACTATGGATTGGGGCAAATACTTCTGGTCCGTGTTCTGGATTGAGTGTTGCTGTTTTCTAGCCTATTCGAAACCCTATGTGAAGGGTTCATGTTAGGCTGGTCTGGATTCCGCTTAAAGGTCCTTGGAGTTGTTATGGTGGATTTTCTATCCTTCGCCTTCCGCTGCTGCTAAATCACTGTAATGTTCCCTTTCCTACCTGATTTTGGTAGAATCAGGACTTCTTTGTATGATTAGTTTTTGATGTTTATGTGGATGAAGTTTTTTGTGTAGTGTTGGAGCAGCTTATAAGTGAGTATGTTTGGTAGTCTGTTTGTTTAATTGTCTTGATTTTGTGAGCTGCTGTTTGAGCTTGGAGATAATTATTTTAGACTGCTGCTTATTAAACTTGTTATATGTTTACTTGATGCTTTAATGCCTGTTGCTATATCTGCTTGTTTGTGTATGGCTATCCTTGTAATGACCTGTTGATGTTGTGATGTTTAATACCCAAGTGTTTCTGCTTGTTCTACTTCTCCAACGCAGTTTTCTACTGATGTTTAATTCCCTAGGGTTGTTTCTACTTATCGTACACATTCTTTGTTGTTTGTTCTGCTTATAAGAAGCAGCGTTTCTGCTGTTTTCTTAAACTTTCTAATGGAGCTTCATCTGTAGCTGTTCTAACGCAGCGTTTTTGCTGCTTGAATAAACCATCAAACGCAGCTTTCCTGCTGCTGTTCTTAACCATTAAAATCTTCAAATGCAGTTTTCAACTGCTGGTGTCCTTCACCATTTTTTACAGCTCTTCTGCTGCTTGATTAAAATCGTCAAATGTTTTTTTTTTCCTTTTGCTGATGTTTAATGCCCGCTGTTGTTTGCTTTATGGCTTCTAAGTTTTCTTTCTGGCTCTGTTTTATGTTTCCCTTGTTGTTTCGTTTTTTGTCTTTTCCTTGGATAGTTGTTAAGGATCATTTGTTAAATGTGCTATCTGTTTATTGCTTAATGTTAAGCTTGTTTTTTTTTTTTTCTTCTCTTATTCATGCTTGTCTATGACCTCTAGTTGAATATGCTAGGTTGTAGTTTGTTTGTTTATTGCTTTGATCCTATTTACAAAAATACAAAAATATTTGTTTTTTTTTCTAGCCTTGCGTCTGCTACTTTAAACAGCCCCTAATAGTTGCTTTCTGCTGTCTCAGCCCACCCATATTAGTGTGTTTGTGTGCTTGTTTTTTCCTGCACTAGTTGGTGTGATTAGTGGCTGCATTATCTGACCCAAATGGGGTTTCTCGCTGCTGTCTTTTACAGCAGCAGGAAGGGTATGTGTCTATTGCTTGTTTGCAACCCCAAGTGGGGTGTTTTTCTGCATGTTTCAAAGTGTTTGGTTGCTGTTTTTTCCAGCATGGATTATGGGCATTGTTTGCTGCTATAATCTGCACTAAATGGCATGTTTATTGGCTGTATTTTATAGCCCCAAATGGGGTAAACTGCTGCTGATTTTGTATCAGCAGGTGGGGCATGTGTTTGTTCATTTGCAGCCCCAAAATGGGGCGCTTGTGCTGCTGAAAATCAGAATGTATAATGTTCTGATCTTGCTGCGATACCAAGCCATGGTGGTTACTTGTTGCTGCTGATATTTATTCAGCATGTTTGTGGTCATGGTTCGTGGTACTATGGGTCTCGGGGATTGATGACCCCTTGCCCACGTTGTTCGCTGTGTAGTCTTGGCATGTCTCTGGTTATGATTCAGTTGCTTGTTGCTTCCCCATTTAAAATGGTTGGGTAATTAACTGTTTCGGAATTGGAGTTGTGTTTAGTTGCTAAAGTGATGTTGGTGTTCTGGCCTGGTCGTTTCAGACCTTGTCATTTCCTGTGGGTCTTGGGGACTGACGACCCCTTGCCTACGTTGTTTGTTGGGCTCTCTCTTGATGAACCTGGAGTATTGATAGTTGCAGCCGTTGTGTTGTGTGCTGTTGATTGATTGGTTGAAAGAAAACTTGGATTCTCTGTTGTTAAACTTAGTATCAGTTGTTAAACATGGAGTTTTCTACCCCACCTTGTTAAACCAACCCATCTGTTTAAAAGTTGGGTTGAATCTTGTCAGTTCATTGTTGGACTGATCATTGTTAAACTGATCCCTGAGGATTCAGTCTTTATACCAAGTTGGTATTATTCACCTACAAGTTAATCACAGCCTCCATCTTAAAAGAGTTGGCTGCTTATCGGATGCAGTTTTCTACTGCTCTTGTTATCACCATTAATGCAATTTTCTACTGCTATTGGTGTATTATTGTTAACACCCTGATATCGGGATTGTGTTATTGTTGTTAAACATCCAGCTAAAACTGGATTGTATTAATTTGATTGACTCAAATTGGAGTTCAATTTTTTGCCTCTTGAGTGGGGTGCTATCTATAACCACTTTCAATATTGAAGGTGGCTGGTTTTCTGTTTCTGGAAGTACCATTCAATGTTTCAGTCGTGTTGTTGTTGAACTGATCCCTGTGGATTCGGTCCTTGTATGTATTTGGTCTTCAACCTGATACATTCTCAAAGCCTCCATCTTTCAAATGTTGGCTGTTGTTGTTTATCATATAAAAGCAGTTTTCTACTGCTGTTGTTGCCATTCCATATCAAAGCAGTTTTCTACTGCAGATCAGCTGGGTGTGTTGAACATGTTTGGTGTGAAAGTTTGAGGGAGGGTGTTAAAAATATCATCCAAACTTTCAGGGACTGTTTCTGTAATAACAGAAACATTCCCAACTCTAACATTTACATTTGTTCTCTCTTTGTTATGTTTGTGATGTGCAGGGACTCAAGGTGCCATCTCTCTTTTCTTGGGCTTATCAAGACCCACGCCTGGTTGAAGTTTATTACTTTGACCCATCTTATGTTGCCTTAAAGATAAAGGCTGTTCTACTTTACTGAAGATGGTCCCATGTCTTGCTTCCTTCAAGACCCAACGGTTATGTCTTCCTTCTCACTATTTAATCTCCATCATAGCTTCATGTTTAAGAATGGAAGTCAATGAGTCTCTGAGGATACATCTCCTCAGCTGTTAAAGATGGAGTACTCCTCCATATTGTTAAATCAACCTTTCAAGTTAATCGATGTCTACTACTTTACAAAGTGTAGTCTAGTGTTCTTGACTGGTTCCTTGTTAAACCATTAACCTTGTGACTGATCATGATGATTCAGCCACATCTTATGTTTAAAGTGTAATCATTAGACTTTTCTAGTCTAGTTGTATTACTTGTTGTTAATAACCAGTTTTCTACTGGTTTGTGTCTTAATCTGATTGACTCTATTAGAGTTCAATCTTGAGTGTGAGTGACTTGTAGTGAGGATTGATTAGAGCCCTTCTGAATGGGTTTAATCCTTGTCTTTGTAATTGTTTGGTAAGCACCCAGTTGGGGACTTATCTTCTATAGCAGTTAGGTTCACTCTTGTAAACAGCCTGATTGTTAAGGTTGTATTAATCTGATTGACTCCAGTTGGAGTTCAATCTTTTATCTTGTATTGTAACTGAACATAAATTGAATCAAGGGGAGGTTGGTTGGATTCATACCCGAGTGCATTTCACCATTTTTACAGTAATTTTCCTTGTTGTGAAGATTTTCACTTGTGATAACAAAATTTCCTGTATCTAAGAGTTTTGCTATGGGGTTCACGTTTGTGCCAGATGCTGAGGAGTTGGATGACCAAGTGATGGAACCACTGCCATTGACAAGGGACAGGTTTCCATTGCTGTCCAATTTAACCACTCCTGAGGTATCGATAAGTGGAGATTCACGGTTAGCAACCCATAAAACTGCATGAGGTGATGTGTTCTTATACCATATCCCCAGGTATCGATTCTTCGAACTTCCTGGGCTAAAGAAGCCCAACTCGAATCTTTTGTTTCCTGAAACAATGGTTTCACCATCTGTGATGTTTTGAAAAACAGTTAAGGTGTCTAACGAACTGCAAGATGATAGCATTAGAGAGAAGAAGGTAATATATGGGAGTAACATTATTATTGTATGTACTGAACTTTGGATTTGCCAGTTTCTCACTGTTGGAGATCTAATGTACGTGAGTTTGGCAAGTTTTATACATGTGTCTAAATAAAATGATGGGTTAATACATATAAAAGTTACTATAGTTTGCAAAAAAATTTATTTTAGTTACTAAACTTTTTTTGGTTGAATTATTTTACCCATGTATACGGGTTTGTTAAATATGTTACTGAACTTTCAGTAACATATTTAACAAACCCGTATACATGAGTAACCTAATTCAACCAAAAATAAGTTTAGTAACAAAAATCAAATTTTTGGCAAACTATAGTAACTTTTGTATGTATTAACCCTAAAATGATGAAACAAACTAAAATGGGTTTGTATATTTGGACATGTAGTTAAAATGAACCAAGAAACAAAGACTAGTGGTAGAGTTTAAAGCCTTTAGGAGCATTAAACTTGAAGCCAATGAAGCAAAGAGTACAAAAGTTGTTGACTAATAAGTGATCGTTGCGGAAACCGTCTCCTCCATGTTCCTTATTAATAGCATGAAAGTGTGACCACATGTTGCTTTTGTTTTAATGACTAGGTACTCTTTTATGCCGTGCAAAGCACGGCCAATGAAGTTTCATAGTCAAATATGGTTTCATATTTGTATTTCACGGTTGAGCAACGTGAAAAAAACAGATTCTCAGGTTTACTCATAGTATTTCGCCCAAGCCGTGATGGTGAGCATAAGTAGTGTTGTGCTAGACTTCAAAAAATGAACATAAAAAAAACATTGTAGGTGATTATGTAATTACTGTATGTTTTTAATTTTCCATTTTATATTGATTATAATTATGATGTTGTGTTAAATATGTTTGTGATTGTTGTTAGCAAAATTCATTTAAATATCATGATTTGTGTAAACGTCATGTGTTGGTTGTGTGAGGTCACGGGGTCAAGGTTGATATTTAAGCTTTTATTCGGTGAATTGTTTATAAGGATAAATGATGTTTGTAGTCAAAATAATCATTGATATTTAACCTTTTATTCGGTGAATTGTTCGGGTTGTTGCAACCGGTTAAATTATTTTGATTCAAATTTTTTACAACTTTAACCATAATTTGAATCAAAACAAGCTTGATTCCTCAATATGCTTATGGAGGGAATGTTTGACGGTTAAGAGAGTGTGAGAGTCTTTTTTATCTCCTTTTTGTGTTCTTCATCCAACCAGCACCACACCCCACAATAATTAAAACACACACATTCATTTAAATTAACTTGCATAATCAAGTATAAAACAAGAATTAATAAACATGATTGATAAAAACGTATAAAAATTTGCAACTCGATCACGTGTAAAAATTGTGGCTAAATGTGGCTCGAGTTTTAAATTTTTATCGATCACGTATAAAAATTTGCAACTCGATCACGTATAAAATGTGGCCTGAGTTGCAAGTTTTTATCGATCACGTATAAAAATGTAGGGCTGAGCAAACCACCCGAACGGACCGGACCGACCGAGACCGGACGGGACCGACCACATTTGGTCCGGTCCTCTGTCTCGGCTTTTGGGCTAATTCGGTCCCGGTCTTGGTCGGTCCGGTCCGGTCCGGACCACAAACCGACTATTTTGCCTTGTTGGACCGGACCGACCGAGACCTGACCGGACCGACCACATTCGGTCCGGTTCTCGGTCTCGGCTTTTGGGCTAATTCGGTCTCGGTCTTAGTCGGTCCGGTCCGGGACCGATGCACAGCCCTATAAAAATGTGGCCCGAGTTGCAAGTTTTTATCGATCACGTATAAAAATGTGGCCCAATTTGCAAGTTTTTATCGATCATATATAAACATTTGCTACTCGATCACGTATAAAAATGTGGCCCGAGTTGCAAGTTTTTATCGATCACATATAAAACATGTATACGTAAAATCGATAAAAAATTCATCGAAGCAAAAACGTGATCGATCACGTATACGGATCCTCGGGGCTTCATAAAAACGTATACGTGATCGATCAAAAGATTTGATAAAATGAGTGGATAAAAACGCGAAATAAAAATACTCGTCCAAAAAGATTGGATAAAGGGATAAAAGAAATAAGATAGCGTCCAGTGGTAAATGGTTCGTTTGTAAAGCAGCAGACTCGATTTCGAACCTCTCCTATGGGTGATTTTAATTATTTCTAGCCACAAGGACGACTGGTCTAAATTTTTAGAGCCACATGGACCTTTTATGTAATTAACTCAAGGATGACTGGTGTAATTTTTTAGAGCCACCGGGACGGTTTATGTAAATAATTGTTGATTAGTTGATGCCACGTCGGATATTTCCTTAATGATGCATACAATAGGAAAACTAATGAATTATTTGCATTTTTTAGGAAAATTAATAGATGGATGCCGACAATAAGAAAAGATGGCAAGTTTAATACATTTTCAGACCATTAGCATTAAAATTTAACATGCTTTTGAGTGAATTTTGGTAACTATTTTGAATTAGTTACACCATAGTGTTATTGTAACAAAATCGTATTGAGATTGAATATCAGATAGACGTGGAACATCTTTTTATAAAAAGGGACACATACACACTTGTTTGTTGCTGATGTGGAAGTTAACTCGGATCATCAAAGCTACATTAATATTATATGTTATTTGGTTGTTTCTTATAAATCGATAATGCTACGTGACTCTCATTCTTAAGACTTGTTGTTCGTTGTCTTTCTTTCTGCAACAAAAGAAGAAGTTCCAGGCTGTACCAGATGAATACTATAAATTAGTAATCAAGAAGATGTGCGAGAATTTCTCAAGAAACGGTATATATGATAAAGAAATGAAAGATTTGTCGTAGACCTAAAGGATAGTCCCATGGCAAGCCTTGCTTATCTTGATGAACAAGATGTTCTGAAAAGGTATCGTGACTTCAAGAAGTTTGATGTAGTCGAAGACTATTCAGATCATGTTATTGGAGCTCGTATGAGGCAGGCAAGTTCGTGTGTTTATTCATTTGATATAATAACAACGTTAGTAATGTTGGGATTTTATAATCATGTTAACCATTAACTACGAGTACGCAGCGGATAATGGATCTAGTTTACAATTATAGTTAACACGTATAATAAACAAAGAATAAAAGGGAACGAGAAAACTAACCCTCGTAGACACCAGCAAATGAAACAAGTGATTAAAACAATCACCTCTACGGTTGCTCACACAAACACGTCAAACAAATACGTAACGATGCTAGTCGCTTGCTTCACGTATACAACCAAACAAACTTGTGTCCTTGTTGTAGATTAAACACGATTCAAATACTAAAGAAGTATACGTTCGAATAGTGTAATATAAGAAGAACAGTAGACGAAAAACAAGAATTGGTATTCTTGTTGTTCCCTCTTTACGAACCAAAGCAAACAAAGGCTATATGGTTTGTTTATTGGCAGCTGCAACTTTTGACCAAAGGAAAACCATTAAATACATAAAGTGTATTTAGGATTAATTTGTGTGTCGCATGTATTTGTTTTGATCGGTTCAAATAATGAGGGCAAATGGGTGTTTATATAGCACCCCAACTTGTCTAACAAGTCATTGCTTTAACCTCCTTTAGTTACATAAAATCGACACTCTCCTCCCCTCCTAGAACCTTCCCATAACTGGCCACATTGGAATGAAGTCTTCGGAGTTTCGTTTTCCGACATCCAAGTCCCTCTCTTTTATATTTAACATATATTTAAATTAGTTAAAGCGTCTAACGATTTAAACTAATAACCGTTAAATTATTTCGTGAAACATATTAAACACTTAATAAATATAACAAGTATATATATTAATTATTTAATAAACGTACTCTTCGTGTATTAACGTGTGTGCCCCCAATAGGCTCACACATTTCTAGTCGTACAATGGCTAATCTAACTACCATAACCCAACAGCTCCCACTTGGGAGTTGGAGTAGCAGACACCATATATACCAACGACGGAAACGTCTAGCAACACTCACATTCGTTATTTAACTAGAAATGTCTGAGATAAAGTTTCAAAAAATATTCTCAGTAGCATGGTTATTTATTTCTTGCTATAATCATCTCTTGTTATAGATACCGTTAAACCATGGATATGGATCCTAACTTATTCCATATAGTTTAACAATTTAGATTCTCATTATAGAATTTAATTCAGATATACCAAATGTAATCAAGAATCATCTTGCATTACCCTTTGGGTTTGGCCAAACAATTATCTGATTAATTCTGGAGAGGGCCCATGGTATCTTTCTGCACATATCAAGTGGAGTAACAAATCCTTTGTTGACTACAAGTGTTGTGGATGCTGCTTCACATCACTCCGAAAAATAGCTTTTATAACTACCTTATTCAGGACAGCGTTTGGCATATAATTACAAAAGTGATATCCACACATAACAGAACTTGCTTGTATCTCAAGTCTAAGGATGACTTAATAAACCATTTTCAACATCTTACTCATGACAAGGATCCAAAAGTAAATGTTTGAAAGTTAGGGTATCCAATATGCATCCCTTGTGAATACATATGAGTTTGGCGGGAACAATCCACATTCTCATAGAATATAACCAACACTCACATTTGCCTTGCATAACAATTTTCCCAAATTGTTAACCGACAATGGACATATTTTAGAACGATAAAATCATTCAAGGATTAAACATGCAAATATAGGATAACAATTATTATATGAATGAATAACAAATACCAAGTATCTTTATTAATCATAAAGTAAAAATTGTCTTACAATCCCAATTATCCAAATACTAAAAAGCAGATATGCATGAGACTAATTAGTAAGTTGAAATCTAATGTTTCCAACATTCTCAACTTTTCTTTGCAAGAAAACTATATAGTCATCTGAGTAAACTTTCCGAATACTAGTTTCAAATTTCACATATAGTGAGGGATTTGAAATATATGATGAGTGTCTTATCTCATATGCTCATACTATTGCAAGTGTCATAGTATGGAGATGTCGCACTACCTTGCATAAGGTATTAGAAGTCAACGACATACTGACAATCATCTTTACAGTTTCTTGAAATGTAAAGTATTCTTGTTCCTTAATGTGTAATGCAACAATGCTCTTCGTTGAGCATATCTAGTTAGCAGATTTATCATAAATGATAAAATCCTACTTTAACTAGTTTTAATTATCCTCTAGCATCATTGTACGTATACAACACTATGCTTTATAATTCGTAAACATCTGTATTAACAATAATCTAAGTACTCTCAATTAGATATTGTTGTTGTCAGCTCATCTTGCTCTTGTGCAAAAGTAACAACCAGTCTTATACACAATATAATATATACATGACAAATCCTTAGTTAAAAACATAAGGTTTCCATCCATGTAATAAATTATTCCAAGTGAAATATACCATTTAAGACTTGCTTGAATGATATATTGCATTTGTGTTGGACTTAATTTTCCGCATATGTTTATTCCAAATAAACATTTATTCCAAGGTTGTTTGTTCTATTCCCTAAATCCCAAGTGAAGTTTCATTCCAAGCTTAAGAATTAAAATCTAGCTTAAATGGAATGATACCATCAATATGTTATACAACATATGAATTTTAAGGAAAAACATAGTGCTCCCACTTAATGTCAGATGTAATCAGGAGTTATCTTAATTCAATCAAAATCATATTGTAATTAAATTCAAGATCTCAGCTCCTAGATGCATGATCCAATCCAAACTTGGATTGCTTAAACTTGTATACTACATAAAGATTATATAAACTCATAACCATTTTGATTACACACCGTCCTCGCAAAAGGTAATCATAAACGAAAGATTTATAAAACTTAATTGCCATATTCCACATTCAAGGAAAACTTGTATGACAATTAATTATATTTATTTAATTAATGCGTGTATATAAGAAAATCTAATCACAGTCAATTGCATGAGTATGATTAAAAAAAATTTATTATAAACCATGCATTAATCATGTATACAATTTTGTCCTTGTAAGCCTTTCTTCAAAAGAAACTCATTCCAACCTCATAGGTTAACTATTAGGCAAAATAACAATCAAGGTCAAAACATTAATTTGCCTTTTAAGGACTGCATCTTATCATTCATAATCCTAAGACATTTATCAGATTCAAGATGTGATAATGTACCTTATCAGTTAGTAGATTTTTAATGATCCATCAACTTATATTCCTCAGCATTGATATCAAAATATCAATCAAGTGATGAGGCATCCTTGCAGATTTATGAATGAGGGTAACATTATACTTCGGTCGACATTTACATGTTTAACCTTAGTATGACATTAATAAGTGGATTTTAGAAGGTTATGTATTCATTCTTGAATAATTCAAGATTTGTAGATGCTCCCACTTACTTTTGTAAGTAGAGACAATTCTCTAAATACTAAGTATTTAAGCAACAATAAATTGTTCTTTATTTGGGAACCACAAAATACATTTTAAGTTCTCATCTCAAGCTTGTTAATAAAATGCTTCATAAGATTTTAACAAATTCAGAGCTTAAATCAAGACATAATGGAATTTCTTCCAACAACTCTAATTAAGGTTTGTAGCAAAAACCCTAATTGTGTATCACCCTTTAACCGAAAACCTTAGAAATAGTTTTGTGTTTCGTCGAGCTAGGAGGAACACCAATACTACAATCTTCAAGCTAGGAAGTGTAGAAAAATCAAAAACCCAAAAGGGTTTAGGATTCGATTGGCTGGAGTGGAAAAACCAAAAATCCCTAAAGGTTTAGGGGTTTCGGTCATGGGTTGTCTTGAATACCTTCTAGGTTTGAACCATATTGAGTATGTCCACGACACACGCAATTTTCTAACCTTGATAGATTTTGGAGGCAGAGCAATTAAAGCTATCATGAATTAAACAATATGAATATTGTTTGTTTCAACCTATTAGACATACCATGATAATATGGTATTCTATAAGTTTTTGAATTGTGAAACTATATCAGAATTCCATAGATAATTTAATTCTCTTTGGACCAAATACTTGTCAATTGGGTCGAGCCAAATTGCATATTAAGTATTTTCGAACCAAGTGCATGCTATAATGTATATTTCTTGAATAATACAAGAACCTTATACTCATGTGTTCACAAGAAGACAGAACTGTTCAAGAATTATATGTTCATGTGTTTACAAGAAAACAGAACATGTCAATAATACATTATAAGTCTTTGAATAATTCAAAGGACTCATGTTTATGTGTTAACAAGAAGACATAACAATTTTACTATATACTTTATGTTATAAGTCATTGATCAATTCAAGGATGTTATAATTATGTCTTAACATGTAAACATAATTATACTAACAAAAGTAATCATGAACACAAACTCTTGAGTTTTGTAGTAATTTCAAGTTAATTTTATACTTCAAAATTATGATTATTATCATTTAACCATAATTATGTTGACTAAAACATGTAGTCGAAATGTTGAAGTATCTTTACATTATATCATGACATTTGAATGTAGTAGGGCAACAAACATCTTGCGTGTTCAAGTCCTAGTAGAATGATTAGCTTTCTTACCTTGCGGTTAAGAGAAACCAATAATATGTTGTTCCTTGCACACACTTTGAGATTTCTCCCACTTGTGTAAGGCACAACATCATATTATGAAAACAAACAACATGTGATTGATTGTGTAAACAATATGATAATGTCATAGATATTACAAGTAGTTTTAGAACCATAACCTTTAATAAGGAACTGTGGATTATTATTCTATAGATAACGTTCAGAAAGCAACAGCAGAAAGGCAACGAGTTATCTAATAAAATAAAATGCAATTATCCTTTAAGCAATGGTCGTTCATATTCGGAAAGTAATGAATTATTTCAAAGCAAGTTTGAAATGATATGGGTGACTAACAAGGAAATAAATCTCGTAGCTCCCACTGAAATTGACAACATTACAGGAATGTTATTTCAGTAATAAAACGCAATGCTCCCACTGGATTTGTCAACATTGTAAGTGTTACATTGCCAGTAGAAAGCATATTGCAATTTAATATACTTTCCTATTCTCTTCGAATGCCTACAAGTAGCAATGTACTTAGGTATTGAACAGAGTATATGAAGTCCTACTTATGTAGATGAGGGACTAGCCATTCATACTTTCATTTAACTTGAATAGTTAGCATGCAATTCCTCCTTTATCGTCTACATAGCCCCAAGTGTGTTTAGCACTATAAGGAATAATTAAGAGTGCCAGAAAAATACCTAGCGAATATGCTAGTAATTTCTTTACTCTTTGCGATTTAAACTCATACATCGTGACAAGTGCAAGATGTCATTTATTTTGGTAGCTATAGACAAAAAAATGTTTTCTAGTTGCACAAAATATTTTATCTTTCAATTATTTCAATACCGGAAAAGGATAATGAAAGATCATAAGTGAGTTTAACAATTGTAATCCTATCTTAGTTTGTCAACTAAGGAGAAATAAATAGGAATAAGTCTCACTCTTCTTACCAGGAAAAGAGACTAAGTGTGTCTTTTTAAGAAAAACAAACTTTTGTTTACGAATTATGTTGCAACAACACAATTTTAATCAGAACATAGAAAGTTCAATGTTAGTATTTTTGATAATTAAATTCTTAAAAGAATTAACTACCCAATTAATTACTAATTAAGACTAAGATCCATCTTGACCTCCCACTTATTACCGGAGGTCTGACCAGCGTGTAAACAAGTAGGGCAAGAGGTAAGCGACGAGCGTTAATTGCATAAACTGCAACTCTTAGACTTATGAGACTGATCATGACATTAGTAGACAAGTAATAATGTCATGAGCATGTTTAGTCGCATCATATGCCTCGGGTCCAAGGTCTGACCAAGCATACTCGAAATAAGTCGACCAAGCAAGAACGTGCAAATATCGCCAAAGGTCTGACCAATGAGCAAAATTCGCCATGGGTTTGAAATGGCCCTAAGGTCTGACCAAAGAGGTCAAGTCAAATGCACGTGTTCTTGGTTGGGTGGCATAGACTTAAAATTTACATATAGGGTATACACATAAATGTGATAAAAATCGTGTACAAAGAAGCATGCAAAACAACTTTGTAGCACTTTATTTTAAAAACTTTTAATAATGACACTGTAGTGATCATCATGGTTCACGGTAGCTCCAATCGAACTCGCAAGGAGGCGGAGGACCAGGTCAGCGCGAAGCTATGACCGGAAATCCTTTAGGTGTGACTGTGCGCACCGCCTGAAACCCCCCTTATAGTTTGTTCTAGTGGGTGAGCCGTACTTCCCAAGTGTCCATAGCGTCCAGTTTTTAATTTCATGAAAACTTGTTTCAATAATTTAGGTCGCTTAATTTTTACAAAAACAATTTTCCACGAATCAAATAGCAGGTCACAATGAGCATGGTATTTAGGCGTGTAAATTAAGATCATATTAATGCCATCTTATTATAGGTATTAGTTCTCTTTTATTTTAGTTTTAGGCGTGTAAACATGTAGGCTAAAAACAAAAATCAATAAAGAACATAATACTAAAAACATGACAATAATATTAACAAGTAAACATTTAGATCCGAGAACTCTAGCAAGTCTTCCCCAAAAAGAGAACCATAAGACCCTCACTAGGTTTTCATCAAGTGCCTAGATCGCCACATGCATCACAAAAAATGATTGCGTAGGTCTTATAGCCGGAATACACACATAAAATAATCATGGCAAACTTATTAACTTTTAATTTTTGCTATTTTATGTATCTAATTAACCGTTAATTAATTCGTTTGTGTCTTGTTATTTTTTATTAATTAATGACAAGTATTGCATTATAGTTGTCAAAACAAAAATAAAACAAATAACTAAGTTAGATTTCATGCAGCCTTTTCGCGTGTTTATTAAATCGTGTAACCCATAATCGATAAACGAGATGGCTCGTGATGCCACTGTTGGGATTTTATAATCATGTTAACCATTAACTACGAGTACGCAGCGGATAATGGATCTAGTTTACAATTATAGTTAACACGTATAATAAACAAACAAAGAATAAAAGGGAACGAGAAAACTAACCCTCGTAGACACCAGCAAATGAAACAAGTGATTAAAACAATCACCTCTACGGTTGCTCACACAAACACGTCAAACAAATACGTAACGATGCTAGTCGCTTGCTTCACGTATACAACCAAACAAACTTGTGTCCTTGTTGTAGATTAAACACGATTCAAATACTAAAGAAGTATACGTTCGAATAGTGTAATATAAGAAGAACAGTAGACGAAAAACAAGAATTGGTATTCTTGTTGTTCCCTCTTTACGAACCAAAGCAAACAAAGGCTATATGGTTTGTTTATTGGCAGCTGCAACTTTTGACCAAAGGAAAACCATTAAATACATAAAGTGTATTTAGGATTAATTTGTGTGTCGCATGTATTTGTTTTGATCGGTTCAAATAATGAGGGCAAATGGGTGTTTATATAGCACCCCAACTTGTCTAACAAGTCATTGCTTTAACCTCCTTTAGTTACATAAAATCGACACTCTCCTCCCCTCCTAGAACCTTCCCATAACTGGCCACATTGGAATGAAGTCTTCGGAGTTTCGTTTTCCGACATCCAAGTCCCTCTCTTTTATATTTAACATATATTTAAATTAGTTAAAGCGTCTAACGATTTAAACTAATAACCGTTAAATTATTTCGTGAAACATATTAAACACTTAATAAATATAACAAGTATATATATTAATTATTTAATAAACGTACTCTTCGTGTATTAACGTGTGTGCCCCCAATAGGCTCACACATTTCTAGTCGTACAATGGCTAATCTAACTACCATAACCCAACAAGTAACTATTATGATTATCGTTATTGTTAAGAATGCAAGATATTAATTGACATGTTTTGTTCAGGAATATATAAGCGTTAAAAAGATAGAAAAAGAATGGAAGTTTCTTAAGGAAAACTTGCCTGGTACCTTCATTATTATAAAAAAAAAAATAACTCCGAAAAAGTTATACGTATTTATATTCATTTTTATTGGAAAAATTATTTCGGACTCAATGGTGTAAGCCTCGTAGTTTAAAACGGACGTTTACTACCTTAAAAGGGCCCCACAAGGTTTAATATAAAAAATTTCTTAATTTGTCAAAAACTACCCCTTCCTTATATTTACACCGCCTCCCTTGTGTTTTCTTTTATCCATCTTCCACCCCTCCCTATCATATAAAAACCCCTTCCCTCTCTCTCCCCTCCCTCATTATAACACCCACTCACCGGAATTCTCCCTCTCTCTAGGGTTCCGGCGCCCTCACCAGAATCCGGCCAAATTCCGGCAAGCCCATTTTCCACCGTTCGAAAGTAGATCAATCAGATCGAGTTTGAATTGCAATAACTTGTGAGTTCAAGTATATTGTCTACCCATGCACGTAAGTGTTTCATTTTAGAGTTAATGAAAATGATAAGTAGTCATTACGTGAGTTTTCGGTTGCACGTAACCAATAACCACACAACACTGGAAACGTTGGGGGAAGGATGAGGTTCAGCTTTCGCTTTCGCTTTAGCTTCTTTCGATTAAGTACTATGAGAAGATGAATTTTAGTAGTAACACGAAATGATGTTGTTACAATGTTTTCTTGTTTTCGATTAATGTATCTTTTATGAAATATCTTTCATGAAATTTCACCATATGATCTTCACGTTGCGTGGAATGAACCAATGCCCGCAATAAGGCAGCTATATTTTCAGCTTTATGGTAAAATTAGGACTCATTTAGCGACATACTTGTTGTAAAAGCAAATTTCAAAGTCAACAATAGTTACAGGCTTTGAGAACTAAAGTCAGCAGAGAAGTTTGAACTTCGATAAGCATTGTCAAACCGAAGAACAATGATAAAAACTTGAATGACTGAATGAACTTTATTACCTCAATATCACTTTTGAAAAACCATGGGAGTTCATCTCCCATGAAGAATAATGGAGGGATATAAAGTATTGCTTCATATTATCATAAAAGTAACTTTAAAAGTCAACCATAAAAGTCAATGATCTAAAAACTAACTGATGTAAAGATATGGCAAACTAAGTGAGCTAAAACAAACCTTATAATGACTTTAGTTTAAGTAGTTGGTACAATGGTACATGTTTATTTTTGAAGGGCAACAATCAGTTTAAAATAAGCAGTCCCAAACACCCCCTAAGATGCACACACAAGACTGAAAACATCTCTTTTTGTGTATTATTAAGGTTGTTGCTTCATGTATAGGAGAACTTAGTCCCCGTTTGTCTTGGTCGAGAACAGCAGGTGCAATATAAACGATGATGAAGAAAATGTTAGTCTTAATTGCCATCATGTTTTACTAAAATCTTAACCTTTAATGTGAATATCTTTCTGATTGTATTTTGCTTGGATTCCGAATATCGTTGAAAGTCAAAACATTGAGGTTGACCGAAAGTTGATTGATGGTCCGAATGCCAATGGAAGGGGAAACTGTTCATGCCTCTCAGATAAACATTTCAAGTAAGTTAATAAACGTGCTTTGGATTTGTTCAAAATGTTAATATTGACTGTAGAGGATGCAAAATGGGTGGTTAGACAGGTTGAGTGATGGGTCGAAATGGGCATTCACGGTATGGGTTGAAATGGGTCCTGTTGGGATGAGTTGACCCGAAACAAAATTTTTCCAAGAATTATTCAATTTGTGTTAATATGATTACAATATTTATATTATTTCATAGATAATCCAAGTTTTCTTAAAGTGATTTATAAAGTTTGACTTCTAAACGGACTACCAAAACATGGATGCACTCAGATTTATCAAATGGCCGACAAAAGATACTTGAAACCCAAGAATCTCATACCATGTCAATATTCTAGTCTAACAACGATACATTCATTCACAAAATAATCACAACAATACGTTCAGTCCAAGAAGTGAAAGTTATAGATTGCTGTTTTCTCCAAGTTACAAGTCTAAAAGAAATGCATGAACTGGCAAGACATTACCAGTAAACCAGAAATGAGGCAAAACTTTGTTGATGAACCCTCTTGGGTGTTTGTGTGGGTCTTAAAGTAACCGGGTATATTTTCACACAAGGGAAACGAGACACATACCACGCACTAGTCACCTACATGGCTACAAGTGAAAAAAAAAAAAAAAAAAAAAAAAAAAAAAAAAAAAACAAAAAAAAACAAAAAACAAAAAAAGAGGACAAGGACTAAAAGTGAAAGTCAACGTAAACCATAGGGACCCTTAATGTAACTTTTCTATCTTCGACCCTTGTGGTTTCTTTTATCCATCTTCGACCCCTCCCCATCATATAAAAACCCCTTCCCTCTCTCTCACCTCCCTCATTAAAACACCCACTCACCGGAATTCTCCCTCTCTCTAGGGTTCCGGCGCGGTCACCGGATTCCGGCCAAATTTCGGCAAGCCCATTTTTCTCCGTTCGAAAGTAGATCAAGGCCTGTGGAGTGTTTCTGAATATACAACATTTTTTTTTTTTCTTTTTTTAACATTTTTGTAAAGCTTTTTTTTTTTTTTTTTTTTTTTTATAAACATTTTTGTACAGCTTTTTTTTTTTAAACATTTTTGTACAGCTTTTTTTTGGTTCCATAACAAAAAAGTGCCATTTGGACACGGCCCAATGGGCTAATTCTACATTGTTTCTACTGCTATTGTCAATACTAATTCGATTCGGTTCACTTTTAAACCGAAAACCATTCTATAATAAATTCTAACTGATATGCAAATTTCCCCTTGGTAATTTTATAATTGTAAAACATAATTTTATTCTAGAAAGGTAGCAATACTCATTGATATAAATTATTTGCTTATTTAAATACAAAATCGATCAAGCATTAAGTTACTGATACATGCATCTTCATCCAAATTCGATCATCCACTGACAATAAATCTTTGACTTGGCGCATTGTTGGCCTTTCCTGTGGGTTGTAGTTCAAACATGCCCGTGAGACCTTCAAAATTGAATGAGCTAGTTTCTCAACTAGAGAATATGGTGGCGGAATCCGTCTATCTCCTACATTGGCTAGCAATAGATCATCAGTAGACAATGTTGGTAGACATGATATTAGTTCTCCAGGATGCCTTCCCATAATCACTTCTAGTGCAACAACTCCAAAACTATACACATCGCATTTCTCTGTTGCCACCATCGTATAAGCAAGCTCTACATGGAAGGAAACATGAGAATACAAAAAAAATTGTTATGTCAGAATTCAGATCATGATTAAATGTAACACATATAAATCTGAAACTTGAGAAGAAGTAGTATTTATAGATAAATTTAAAATAGATGGTAATTACCTGGCGCAATATAGCCATAGGTGCCTACAACCGCAGTCCAATTCGATGAATCCGTCTTTAGAAGCTTCGCTGTTCCAAAATCCGAGATATGTGCCTCATAATCAGAATCGAGAAGGATATTAGCTCCAGAAATGTCTCTATGAATTATAGGTGGTGTGCAATCATGGTGCATATAAGCCAAACCATTCGCTACAGCCCTAACAATTCTTACCCTTTTCAGCCAATCCATTTCCTTTGCTGTGATATCGCTACTTAAGAGCGATTTTAGACTTCCCTTCTCAAGATATTCGTAAATTAAAAATGAGTGACGAGCATGGAAGCAGTATCCATAGAGTTTAACTATGTTTCTGTGCCTTATGTTTGTCAATGCTCGTACCTCATTTAGGAAGCCTATATGATCGTCACCCTCAGATGATGAATGAAGTTTCTTCACAGCTACTAAATTGTTGGGTTGCAACACAGCTGTATACACAGTACCATATCCTCCCATCCCAATACAATATGCATCATCAAAATCATTTGTTGCCTTGATGATTTCATCATACATCGCCTGTCCATCAAAACTTGTTATTGAGAAAAAATTGCCACCTTCTTCGCCTGATGGTATCTGTGGAGAAGTTCTCTTTCTACGTCGATAAGCAATGAGGCCACACATGAATAAACCAAGTAAAAGAGCCGCAAAAAGTGGGACCACATTTACAAGGATGAGCTTATGATGAAAATGATTATTTTTCTTCATTATCTTTTGACTTTCACAAAGTTTCAAACCTGTAACATTTCCACACAGACCATCATTTCCTTGAAATGCTTCTCCAGACACATTTTGAAAGACAGCATAAGGGGGAACGGGACCAGTGAGCTCATTGTAAGACAGGTCTATATCAATCCTTCCTGGCAAGTTACTGAAACTATTAGGAATAGCACCAGAGAGCTTGTTGTGCGAAAGATTCATCATTACGAGACTTTTTAAACTTCTAATTTCTGATGGTATCTCTTCTGTGAGTGAATTCCAAGATAAATCAAGAGCATTGAGTTGACTTAATTTACGGATCTCCAATGGGATCTTTCCGCTGAGCTTGTTATTACTAAGATATATACTAGTGATTTGTACCCAGTCACCAATATATCTTTGTAATGACCCGTTTAACCTATTTTTGGATAGGTCAAGAGTAAGGAGGCCATGCAGTGACCCAAGCTTTTGAGGTATAGCACCTGAAAGGTTGTTATCGCTCAAGTTTAAATTTAACAAACTTTTCATCTCCCCAAAGTCCTTTGGAATTTGCCCAGACAACTGATTTTTGTTCAGCAGTAGCTTAGACAATTGTGGACTTCCGATTCCTTGTGGTATAGGACCGGATAACTTGTTGTCACTGAGAGACAGTGTCTGAAGGCTTCTCAGGTTTTTTAACGATGAAGGGATTGAACCATTGAGTTGATTTTTGTTCAAATTTAATCTAGTGAGAGACTTCATATTTCCCAATTCAATTGGAATGGGTCCAGAGAGTTGATTATTGGCCAAATATAAATCAGTTAGATTCTTCAAATTCCCTAATTCAATTGGAATGGGTCCAGAGAGTTGATTTCCCCACAAATTAAGGAAATTCAAAGACTTCAAATCACCCAACGATGAAGGAATTGAACCATTGAGTTGATTTAGGCTCAATTCTAATTCAGTGAGAGACTTCATATTCCCTAATTCAGTAGGAATGGGCCCAGAGAGTTGATTTCCCCACAAATTAAGTAAATTCAAAGACTTCAAATCACCCAATGATGAAGGAATAGAACCATTGAGTTGATTTTCGTTCAAACCTAATCCAGTGAGAGAGTTCAAATTCCCTAATTCTTGTGGGATTGAACCAGTTAAATCATTTTCGGAAAAAGCCAAAAGGGTTAATTGGCTTAGTTTACCAATGGTAGGTGGAATTACACCAGAAAACTGATTGGTTGAAAAATCAAGAAAGACAAGTAACTGGCTTAGTCTACCAATGGTAGGTGAAATTACACCAGAGAACTGATTGGTTGAAAAATCAAGATGGACAAGTTTGGACAGTAGTCCAATTTCTGGTGGGATGGGACCAAAGAAGTTGTTTACACTAAGATTAAAATGGGTAAGATTGCCTAGAATAGAGAACGGGAACTGGTGAAGCGTACCTTTTAACCCAGACGTCGTGAGGTTCAGCTTGTTAATGCTCCCATCAGCATTGCAAGCAATTCCAAACCAAGAAGGGCACGGAGCGGGTGAACTAGTATTCGTTGGAAGGGGCGTCCAAGAAGATACAATTTGAGAGTTGTTTGGGATTGTAAGGGTTGCTTTCCATTTTTGAAGAGCATTTGCTTCCTCCAAAGAAGCAGAAGTAAAGTTTGGTACAAATGAGAGAGCAATGAGTAGTAGAGCTAGAGATAAAAGTAAGAAGTTTGAAGAAGCCATTGCTTTCTTTTGCATGTTTTTTTTCTTTCTATAAAGTGAAGGTTTGTATGTCTCTATTTATACTTGAGCTACCCTTTTCTCATAAAACAATTTCCATTTCTCAGAAATTAAATATTACAGTAGGTGGTGTCATATTTTTCCACAAGATTGCTTTCTTCAAAACCGTGAAGAATACGGGCATGTTCTTTTCTTTTTTTTTAGTGCTAATCACGATGACCGCCCCATACCTACCCACTTAACACAAACTTTATTAACAATATGGCATATGAGTGCTTTCTTCTAATTGGGGCATAAAACTTTAAATGTGTTCTAAAATAAATTTCCAAAACCACTAATGATACGTTGTGCCAAAAAAGTCTAAAAGAAGTGCAGAAATATGGGGCATGCCAACCCTTTCAAATCCATACGGTAATCAAATTCCAGTTGATTGAAATATCTTTTTATTTAGTTTTGAAGATATGACGTTACTCAGTGGCGGTAAAGTCGTTGAAGATATGATTTACTGCATCTACTGATTTGATTTTTTATTTGTTGAGTTTGATTGCTTATGTGAGTTCACAAAGTATAGGTTCAGCGGATTATCATTTGTATGTTACGATACCGTATGCTCTAAGGTGCTTGATGAAATTCCTAGCAAAGAATAGCAATTCATCCATGTTGAACCTTTACCATGAGTATTAATTAGTTGGACACATGGATAGCGTTGTTTAGGACGTTTAGTGTTAAGGCCTCAAAACTTCATAGCGACATAGCATAATATAAGCTAGTGTAACAGTCCAATGTTAGTAAGCATTGAACATTTGAACGTATCGAGTTTTTTTGGACCAATGATTGATTGATATTTTATGAAAGTTATTTATATAGTCTTCATGGTAAATTCTCAATTGATGTCATCAGTTTATCTGATACTTTTTGTTGTATTTATGTTTAGGCGTAAAGAAGAAAAGTGCCAGTAAAATCACGTTCCGTGAGAAATCAAATTGATCATGAATAGGGAAAGAACGAGCGTCTGGTATCCATAAAATAACGTTCCGTGAGAAATCAAATTGATCAAGTAAATGAAGGTTGACGTATTTAATAACCAATGAAAAGTCAGAGAATGCTGCAACGTTGTTAGGATGGCAGCACGAGTTGAAAGCATTACACAGAGGCAAAAAGTGCGAAGTAAAAACATTAGGTACAAGATACTAAAACCTAATGAAAAAATGAAGTATCATGCAGTTATGATACTATGGCATACTTTCCTTTAGAGTGACACTATATCTATTTTTTTCTCTCGTGTCCAAAGGGCATCATTGTTAGTTATCACTTTGTTGTTACGAAAGTTCAGTTTTGAGGCAAATGGTGTATATCCTTCTTACTGTTTGTTATAAAATTGATTTGAATGTTGATTCCATTTGTATTACAGATTGAGAAATTCATGTTTCACATCCAAAATATTGCTAACTGGGGTAGGCTGCTCACACAAGAACGGTAATAGGCCACTTCTTAACTGAATTCTAAGTTGCAACTACAAAATTGATATTCTCAAAATTTGTATTCAACTTTTTTTTATTTCAAGTCCATTATATTGAAGACGTCAACCAACATTTTTAGCAGTCTATTTTGTGTAAATTTCTTGATCGTTACAGTTCCCATTTGAAGCAATCTCTTATAAGTGAAGACGATGGCATGGATAATTCTTATTTATCTAAACCGAATATATTTATTTGTGTGTGTTTCATATCGGTGTCTATGTATCTATGTAAGTTCATGATCATTTAAGGTATAAGAAATGTATGCAGGGGACATAATGTGTTGCCTTTACAAGTGATTAAACCACTAATTAAGAGTGGCCAACTTGATCTTGTTTGACCTCTTTTTTATTGTTCAAGCAAATCATCATCTTTACGTGACCTCTCAAACAAGTTGTAAATATCTGCTACAACATTTCTTTAAAACAAGAGTAAATTACACGGATCGTCCTTGTGGTTTGCGTTGACTTTCACGTATGGTCCAATGACGTTTTTTAAGCAAATAGTCAGTAATTCCGAAACCCTTAACACCCACGGTCCTTTACCAAACGGACGTTAAATTTGACCGTTAAAGTCCCCCACATCCATTGCATACGAGGGTAAGATTGTCTTTTCCATTAGACCACCTATTTAAATTTAAAATAAAAATATATATTTTAATAAATATAAGAGTAAATTACATGGTTCGTCCCTGTGGTTTGGGGTAAATCCCTAATTGAGTCCCTATTTTTTTTGCATGATTGATCCCTATGTTGAAACTATTGCACACTGTTCATCCTTATCGCTAACTGTCGCTATCTTCTTCGTTACCTCTCAATCGTCAAGTGGCAACGTTAGTCCATTAACCAAACAATCGTTTGCAACGTTAGTCCTTTATACTAACAGTCGTTTCTAATTAAATAGAAATTTGGTTTTCTTACGTAACTCGTCCGTTTCTTACGTTTTTGTCCATTTTCGTCTGTTTTTATACGTTTTCACCCATTTTGTTACGTTTTCATCCGTTTTTATACGTTTTCGTCCGTTTTTCTTACGTGTTTATAAATTTTCGCCCGTTTTTATACGTTTTCATCCGTTTTTACACGTTTTTGTCCGTATTCACACGTTTTCGCCGTTTTCTTACGTTTTCGAGTGTTTTTATACGTTGTCACCCGTTTTGGTACGTTTTCATACATGTTTTCGTCAGTTTTTCTGGTGGGATGGGACCTAAGAAGCTGTTTACACTAAGATTAAAATGGGTAAGGTTGCCTAGAATAGAGAACGGGAACTGGTGAAACGTACCTTTTAACTCAGACGTAGAGAGGTTCAACTTGTTAATGTTCCCATCAGCATTGCAAGCAATTCCAAACCAAGAAGGGCATGGAGCGGGTGCACTAGTATTCGTTGGAAGGGGTGTCCAAGAAGATACAATTTGGGAGTTGTTTGGGATTTTAAGGGTTGCTTTCCATTTTTGAAGAGCATTTGCTTCCTCCAAAGAAGCAGAAGTAAAGTTTGGTACAAATGAGTAGTAGAGCTAGAGATAAAAGTAAGAACTTTGAAGAAGCCATTGCTTGCTTTTGCATTTTTTTTTCTATAAAGTGAAGGTTCGTATGTCTTTATTTATACTTGAGCTACCCTTTTCTCATAAATTATTTTCCAATTCTTAGAAATTAAAATTTAGGTGGTGTCATATTTTCCTTCCAAAGTGCTTTCTTCTAATTGGAGCATAATATTTTAAACCGTGAATAATACGGCCATGTTCTTTTTTTTTTTTTTAGTGCTAATAAACGATGACCTCCCCATACCTACCCACTTAACCCAAACTTTATTGACAACATGGCATATGAGTGCTTTCTTCTAATTGGAGCATAAAACTTTCAATGTTTTCTAAAATAAATTTCAAAACCCACTAATGATACGTTGTGCCAAAAAAAGTCTAAAAGAAGTGCATAAATATGGAGCATGCCAACCCTTTGAAATCCATATAGTAATCAAGAAATATATATCTATTTATGACATCACCAATTGCAATTTCATATTCAAGTGATCGCTTAATTAGATGACAATTTTAAAAATGATTTACTCGTGTAAATCATTCTTGAAGTATTTAGTTGTTGTTTTGGCATTTTTTAGGAACCGAGAATCACAAGTTTCACTTTTCAATTGAGCATTCTTTACAAACTTTTTTTCAGGTTTAACATTTAATATCTTTTCTTGCACACTAATGTTTCATTGCAACTAACTTACCGCACACTTTTATAAAACAAAATTGCGACCTGCTATTTTCACCAAGTATACTTGTCATATAACATCAAAATTGATTATTTAGCAATTTTTAAATATGTTAATTTTTAAAAATAGATGGCATAGACCGGAGACGAAATAATCTAACAAAAGAAAATCCCTAGAGAGTGATAGCAGTTTTTTAATCACTAATACAAAACAAGTGGTCACAAGTTTCACTAGTACAAAACAAGGGTCTTCTTTGCCGTCTATAGTTTATCTTAAAAATACATTCCCATATAGTTTTATAGCCATGGAAATTCTGACCCAGTTATGTATGAATGAGTCAATGTGGGATATTTTTAATCGGGCAAATTCTTTGAAAAAGCATCATACTTGCCACAAATGTGTGTTTCGCGTACCGAACAAAAATAATTGACATTTTGACTATCATACTCGTCTCTTTTGTCTCTTTTAAGTATTATGACCATTTTACCCTTCTAAGTTACATAAATGGTCCCTGTGGGTTTGCGAAAGTTACATAACTTATGTTTAATGACAATATTAGTTAACCATATCATTACAAACGATGACATTGACGCTTACATGCATGTTTCACTAATATTGTTGACACTTGCATGATATTATGATTTTATGAATGTCTCTTTTTACAAAATTGAGCTAATTCTCCATACGTTACAGATATATATCAGGTTAGTATCAAATAATCGCATATTCAACTCAGAACATGATCTTAAGTGTTAAACTGTTAATGGACCATGCCAAATGCGCTTTAGTCAAACCTGGCCACGCATCAAATTGGCCTTATAATTTTACTACTAAACCCACTTAGTAAATACCCTTATTTTTCTACACAATTTAATTTCCTATAAAATATTGACGATGGCATTATGTTGAATAAGAACATGTGCTAAGAAACTTTAGCAGTTGTGAAAAAAGTGTATTTATCGATAGTAATAAAGACTTACCAAGCTTAGATTTCCACATTCTCATTCTTCATTACTTCGCAATATAAATGCAAAATTGTTGTAACGTATTAATGAAATAATGTGCATATTGTGTAACATTTTTATCTTATTACCACAATTTGTTGCAATCTTATATATCGATCCTTGATTTAGATAACTAAAAGAGATTTCTATCATCTCGTCAGATGAAACGAAGATGTGGCTCATGTATCGATGTAGCGCACATACTTATTATCGGCATGTCACTTGCATAGTATCACCTTTTATGAGCGTTTATATCGATCCTTGATTTAGATTAGCTAAAAGAGATTTCTATCATCTCGTCAGATGAAACGAAGATGTGGCTCATGTATCGACGTATCGTACATACATATTATCGGCATGCCACTAATGCTATCCATGGTTAGTACTGTTCATACCATGTTTGTACTGCTTCTCATCTGTGATTCGTACTGCTATCAAAGTTAGTTTGTACTGCTATCGAAGACGGTTTGTACTGCCACATCCACAACTTAGTACTGCTCACAAAAATATTATTTCGTTTGTGAAGATTAAACCAAGAAAGTGGTTGTAAGATTAGATCTGTTAGGTGGCTGAGGCTGATTATATAAAAGGAAAAAGAAAGAAGTTTGATAGATCACAATGGTGTATTTGTTGGTGAATGCAAATGATAAATGTGTGGTTGCTTGTGTGTAATTGATAGATAAGGTGGGTTTGCTTTTGAGGCTGAGTATCCACTGACATCACTTCTTTTCCATCCACCTGTAAGTATTAGTTGATATATAACATGTAATTATTTTATTAATTGGATTTGGTGTGGATCTGGAAACCGAAAAAGAACTTTGTTCGTAAAAGTAGTTTAGATTATGGATATTGCTTTTTTAATCAATTTCCAAATTTTGATAAAAGTTTTAACATTTGTTTGATTTTATATTTGGTTTAAAGCCTGTTAACTTGGTTCTTCGTTTTCGAATCTGAAGTATATTTGGTTTAAAGTTGTTAATTGATGTGGGATTGTTGGTTTTGCTGTCGAGTAATTTGTAAATGTGCATACATGTTAATATAAAATTAGTGTGCATATATGTTAATATATATTAGCTAAAGACCTGAAGTTGTGCATACATGTTAATATAAAATTAGTATGCATATATGTTAGTATATATTAGCTGAAGACCTGAAGTTGTGATACTGATGTTTAAATATGTGTTAGTTTGGACTTGAAAAATAACTCGATTACATGCTTTTCATAAGTGTGCATATATGTTAATATAAAAGTAGTGAAAGGGTGCAAATGCGTTTTGTGGTTGGTATAAAATCAATGAAATTGTGTGCATATGTGTTTTGAAGCTCCTATAAAATTAAGGAAGATGGATGCATATATGTTTTTTAAGTTAAGAATGTATCGATCCTTGATTTAGATAGCTAAAAGAGATTTCTATCATCTCGTCGATGTGGCTCATGTATCGACGTATCGTACATACATATTATCGGCATGCCACTAGCATAGTATCACCTTTTATGAGAGTTTTGACGTCTTTCTTCGATGGTTCAAGAATAGAATGTAAAAAAAATCCCGATTATAGTCAAGCAAATAGGTTCTAAAAAACGTATTCCATAAAATAATGGCTTCTTTTCATATTCCTTCTATAATATTTATATAAAAGATAAAGAGAAAAACATTTCGTTTTCTTTTCATATTCCTTCTATAATATTTTTAATGGGCACCACATACGGTTAACCATGTCCATGTACTGATTCAACGACTCTTGTTGCTGAAACGCATATCATCATTAAACTTCTTTATAAACGCTTCAACTCGTCGATTCAACTCATCTTGACTCAGTGACCCTTCTTTCTTTAGCTTGCCACTTGCTGCTGGTGACAAATTACTCAAGGACGAAGGTGATAAATATTGGTTTGGCTCATGTATCGACGTATCATACATACATATTATCGGCATGCCACTACTGCTATCCATGGTTAGTACTGTTCATACCATGTTTGTATTGCTTCTCATCTGTGATTCGTACTGCTATCAAAGTTAGTTTATACTGCTATCAAAGTTAGTTTGTACTGCTATCGAAGACGGTTTGTACTGCCACATCCACAACTTAGTACTGCTCACAAAAATATTATTTCGTTTGTGAAGATTAAACCAAGAAAGTGGTTGTAAGAATAGATCTGTTAGGTGGCTGAGGTTGATTATATAAAAGGAAAAAGAAAGAAGTTTGATAGATCACAATGGTGTATTTGTTGGTGAATGCAAATGATAAATGTGTCGTTGCTTGTGTGTAATGGATAGATAAGGTGGGTTTGCTTTTGTGGCTGAGTATCCAACGACATCACTTCTTTTCCATCCACCTTGTTAGTATTTGTTGATATATACCATGTAAGTATTTTATTAATTGGATTTGGTGTGGATCTGGAAACCGAAAAAGAACTTTGTTCGTAAAAGTAGTTTAGCCTATGGATATTGCTTTTTTAATCAATTTCCAAATTTTGATAAAAGTTTTAACATTTGTTTGATTTTTTGTTGAGGTACCTTGTTAACGGCATGTGACGGCCCTCCGTTATCATCTTCCTATCCTGCAACAGCAAACAACACATATCAGATTACTACTAATCAATCATTAAACATACAATCACAAACAAATACCTCTATGTCAGCATGTTTGCCAACGACATTAATCATTTTGGAGCTGCTCATTACACACGACAACAACCAAAACTAAACTTAGTACCTTATCACATTACCAAAAGAAACAATTCAAAGAAATCTACTACGTAGTATACATCACAGCAACTTACACCTAGAGATTGGTTGAACTATGCTATTTATACTTTGTAATGTGTAACTATTCAGGATACGAAGAGATATTCATAAATGGATTTCATAAAGGACTTCAATTCGTATTCCCAACATTTATTTGCAGCAACAATTCGCATTCCCAACATTCATTTACCCATCCATCATTAAGACTCCACAATCAAGCGCTTGAAGCAAATTCATTAGCTTAAACTACATATTTGAGTTTCTTGGCTTGTAACATTAATGCTCACATTCAATATGGGAGCAACTTGCAGCCAAAATTTTAAGTATAATTAGATAAGGCAAATAGCGATCAAATCATTGCAAACTAGGAAGACATTAAACCATTAAATATTTGTACCAAACTTTATCCCAAAACCAAATATATTGTCGTAGTCGAATAAAAACATGTAAAACAATTAAAAAAATGATATATATACCTTTATACCTTGCGACCACTTATCTTTCTACTTAAAAGCACTTTTTATGGAGTTCATAAAAATAGTTTAAAGTGATACGAGTTCATGTGTCATCAAGCATATAAATTATTTCATTGCACACGTTATGATTCACGAGTATAAACTTGTATGAACTTAACAACGAGGAGATAAGTAAGTCCTTTTCATGAAGCAAATAATCAAAGATCTAAACTTGAGTAAGGGTGTTTTTGTTTCATTAAAATGTTTTAGGTCTGAATCTGACTACCACATCTTACCAGTAAGAGGTGGCTAGAAAGTCTAAATCTGAAGGAAATAATGTTGTTAGTTTTTTTATAATTGTCCGAATGATTTTAAGTGCTCGTTTATGAAATTTATTTAAGTAACTTATGTAAATATAAAACAAGACTTTTTATCGAGTAAGAGGCAGTAAGACAAGTCCCCACCTCTTACTGAGTAAGATGTTACATGCCTAACTGTGTCTGACTAAAAAAAAAAAAAAAAAAAAAACTTCTGACCACCTTTTACCTGTAAGATTTTAAAAAAAAAAAAAAAAAAAAAAAAAACAAAACACACCCTAAGTTTATAAAATAGTCGGGTAATTTTGTAAATGTTGTGGTATATAAAAATATGATATGATAAATTAGTAAAAGTCACCCGTTATGATGTAGTACGTTTATATAAAGTAAAATATTTTTATATGTTTGATTAAATGTAACCACTACGCATCTAAAAGTGATAGTAACCTAGTGTGTTAAAAAGCTGATATTAGACTGAGGTGAAACGATATACATAAAAGTATCGAGAAGTGATTGGGAGACCTAAATTATATGTTTAAAGATGTGCCAAAGCCTGTGTGGCATCATCCTGATGGCTGCAATCATGGGATCTACTTTTTCACAAACCATCAGGATCATACCACACATGTTTAGGCACATAATTAGGAGTGTTAATACTCATACCACAACTTTTTAAACTTTCACCACAATCCGTGCATTACAGTATCGTATACTATATTGTACGGCTTGTACAAAGTGGTGTAACTATAAAATAAAATTTATCAAAACCCCATAATTAGGCTTCCCAAATTTTCCAAAAGTAACACTAGAGAGATAATGCAACCACACACTAGTCCACTACTACACTACTCTTCGGACAATTCACGGTCCATGACTTTTCCACGTGTCACATTTCTCCTGTCACAACTTTCTTTTTTGTTTTTATTTGATAATTCCCAATCAATATCAATATCTGTACAGTATTCGCACATGCATTTCACACCCCCAAAATCAAAACAAACTTTTTTCTCTCTTATACTTTGTAGTAACTAGCAGATAACGACGGTGATGACGTGGCATCTCGACAACCACGGCGACGGTTATTCTGATGGCAATGTTGATGTTAACGGTGTGATGACGGCGGTTAACGGTGAGTTTTTGCCGGAAAATGTTGAAGGTAGTGATGAGCTGAAAGGCGTGCTGACGTGGCAACGAAGACGGTTATTCTCCGATCAACGAGACAATAGGCATGGTGACGTGTCAAAACACGAAAGTAAAGATAATAAACGATCCGTACTGGCTACCTTTAAAGTTTCAAACAGGAGCTGCTTACGTCACCTCCTTTTCTGATTCTGACACTTCTTATATGGCTGGGATTAGTGGCGCGTGGACTGGAGTTGCGGATGAGGCGCGTGGGTGGATGGATGTGGAGGATGGGGAGTGTTATGAGATGATGGCGAGTTTTTTTTTTTTTTTTTTTTTTTTTTTTTTTTTTGAGAAAGTGAGTGGTGATCACGCGCTGGGGTTAGGACTTAGATGAGATATTTTGTAAAGACTTGGGATACAAGGAAAAGATTTTGATGAAATGACAATGTGAAAATGGAAAAGTTATTAGTAGTAAAAAATTTAATTTTGTTATTTTTTTTATAAATTGTGCGAAATTAGTTTTATGATAAGTTTATAGTTTTTGGGAGCACTTTTTTTATTTTTTTATACATTTCATATCTTTCATATTTTGTTCAGATAGGTGCGGGTATTTTTGTTGTGATTTATTATGACTAATGGTAGTTGTAGATAGCTTTTAGCGGTATTTGCAAGTAATGCCAAGTAGTAGTAGCTGTTGACGTAAAAGGTTAATGACACTTTATTAGTGTTTTAGATAAGAGAGCTCGAAACAAAGTCTAAAAGCTGAACAAGCATTGTCTACTAAACGTTAATTGATCTAAAAAGGTTGTCAACTCATCATTGACGACCTAGCACTCTAACTTACTTCTTACATCGCAAAATTATTGTCCTCACTCCTCATATAAAAAACACACAAATTAATAAAAGTGGGATCTATACGTTTTTCACCAATCAAATGTTATCATCACTCATTAAAATCTATTTTAATTAGCAAAAATGAGAATGAGACAATTATTTTAGAATATCTAAAAATGAGGAACCATACATACAATTTTTTGCGTATTGTTGATTATGCAAAAAATGGTACATCATGCACTTGGTGCTCTTATTCGTAACAATGACATCTAAAATATATTGCTAGTGTTGTCACTATCGTAGACACATAGAACAAAAGGTAAAATTATGATTCATTGCATTTGATCATTTAACTTGTGCCATGAACACACTGTTAGTAATATCACATCACTAATTCTAAATTTTGCATTAAAACACTTGTGCATTACACAAGGATATAAACCATTTTGATACGTTAACATATTAAGCCTTTTCCATTTTGCTATTCCAAAATGATATAATGAACTCACTTTAAAAAAAAAATAAAAAAAAAAAAAAGAAAAAAAAAAAGAGGATATTACAAGTCACACTATATAGCACACACATCTCACACGACTATATATTTCAAACGAAATTTGAATTCATGAACATTTGATTGAGGAACATTTCACATTACACGAATATTGCTAGGTTAAAACCCATTTGGTTACAATGACCCTATTTATTTATCTAGAAAGCCAATGAGTAGTGTAATCACTTCATGTGTACGAAAGTGGTTGGGTGAATTGTTATAATCGTCTATCAAAGATGTGTGGCCAAAAGTGAAATATGGTAGCAGTAACTAAAGCAAATATTATTCACAGTAGGCGAGTATCATAGTACAACAGTGAAAAAATTTGCAGACAATTGTAGTTGTGAAATTGTGGTTTAGTTTTTTGTATAAGGATGTTATCGGGTCGGGTTGAATCGGTTTTGGAGTAGAAAAAAGAGACCCACAACCCGACCTTATAAGCAATTGGGTTATTGGGATCGGGTTGCTATCGGGATGGGTCATTCGAGTTAGTCAGGTTGGCTTTTTTAATTATACTAAAACATGTTTCAACCTAAAACTCAACGTAAACATTCAAATAACGATTGCCCAACTCGAAACGAAAATAACTATAGCCGTAATACATGATCACAGAATTTTCTAGTAGCCATAATGGCTTGTTGCCACTAGTAGTAAAAATAAGAAACCGAACCCGTAGATATAAATCTTTTTACATGAAAAAACCAAACTATTACGATGTTGATAGTATATTAACAATAAATACTTGTTATGATTTCTTTTTATAATAAAAAATGCATTTAATAAACCTTAATTAAACTTATAATTTACTATAATTAAATAACTTTTTATATATTTACACCTTATAAGGTATCCAGCGGGCACCCATTAGCAAATACCTACATAAATACGGATTATATATATTGGATTTTGCAGGTTTTGTCAAAGAAATTGTTTACCTTTATTATTGTTTTTGTATTGTAAATTGTCCAATCCTCTAATTGTGAAATAAATTACGTTCGTTTTCGTTATTTACTTTACTATTTGTATTTGTCTCAAAAAATTTGGCCATCTTTTGATAGATAACGTTTGAGCAAATTCTTGTAAGTGCTCTTCAGCTCTGATCCTTCGGAGGTCTTGAGGATGCTCCTTCGTCTCTAGGATGAAATAAGACAAGACGCCGTTAGCTCATCTCAGGGTTTAAATTCGAGATTAAGCTCCGACGTAAGAGTAAATGTTTGTTTGGTATGAATAATTATAGTGAGAGAAAGTAGAAAGAGAAAGAGTGAGTATCACAGTGTGTGAGAATGCGTGTCGTTCAACTGGGTGAACGATTCAATTTATACTACCTGGTCTTTACTTCACGACACGAGGATTCTGGAGACGAGGTTGTCGTCTTGGTACATCGAGGAAATCGTTGTTGGAAGTCAGGCGGTGCCTTCATAACCCAAACTTTATTGACAATATGGCATAAAACTTTAAATGTGTTCTAAAATAAATTTCCAAAACCACTAATGATACGTTGTGCCAAAAAAGTCTAAAAGAAGTTCAGAAATATGGGGCATGCCAACCCTTTCAAATCCATACGGTAATCAAATTCCAGTTGATTGAAATATCTTTTTATTTAGTTTTGAAGATATGACGTTACTCATTGGCAGTAAAGTCGTTGAAGATATGATTTACTGCATCTACTGATTTGATTTTTTATTTTTTGAGTTTGATTGCTAATGTGAGTTCACAAAGTATAGGTTTAGCGGATTATAATTTGTATGTTATTAATCACCATTAACTTTATTGCTCGTAAGGTGGTTGATGAAATTCCTAGTAAAGAATAGCAATTCATGCATGTTGAACCTTTACCATGAGTATTAATTAGTTGGACACATGTATAGCGTTGTTTCGGACGTGTAGTGTTAAGGCCTCAAAACTTCATAGCGACATAGCATAATATAAGCTAGTGTAACAGTCCAATGTTATTAGTAAGAATTGAACATTTGAACATATACAGTTTTTTTGGACCAATGATTGATTGATATTTGAACATATAGAGTTCTATTGTATCTGACAGGGATGTGGTTTTTCTCAGTCATTTTTGGCAAGAGTTATTTCGGTTAACCCAAACCAAACTGCAATTGAGCACTAGTTACCACCCGCAAACTGATGGGCAAACTGAAGTCATAAATCATTGTCTTAAGGTCTACCTTCGTTGTTTTGCCCATGAACAACCGATGAAATGGAGTTCGTACTTACCGTGGGCTGAATATTCATATAACACTGGTTATCACACATCTACAGGTACTACACCTTTTTCTGCAGTTTATGGCAGGGAACCACCTTCACTTCTTCCTTATGTCATGGGGGAGACTAAGAATGTAGAATTGGAACAACAGCTAGTGGACTGAGATGATTTGTTAAAACTTAAAACTGATTCGCCACAATCTTCATAAAGCTCAAGATCGTATGCGCCAACAAGCTAACTCTAAACGTTGTGACATTTCTTTCGAAGATGGTGATTATGTCTTTCTGAAAATACAGCCTTACCGTCAGCGAAGTTTGGCAATACGCAGATACGAGAAGTTGTCTCCACATTTTTTTGGGCCTTATCGCATTACACGCAAAGTCGGTCCCGTCGCTTACAAATTGGAGTTGCCACCTGAGTCACGTATTCATCCGATTTTTCATGTTTCAATGCTTAAACCAGCTCAGGGCCCAATTTCAGCCACTACTATTGCTCCTTTGCCTATTACCAAGGATTGGGAGATTGATATCCAACCACACTCTATTCTTGCTCATCGTTGGGTCTACGAAGCTGGCAAACAGGTTTTGGAATTGCTGATTTCTTGGTGTCATCGACCTCTGGAAGAAGCTACTTGGGAAACATATGATTTGTTAGCTGATCAGTTTCCAAATTTTCGCCTTGAGGACAAGGCTTTTTATCGTGAGGGAAGTATGTTGGAATTTAGATATCATAACAATTATATAAATAAATAAACACACATCAAAGCACATAGCGGAAGCAAGATCATTAATTTAACATGTAAATAGATTAACCGAAAAATAAAAGTTACATACCTTTGATCCTAGCAAGAACAAGGATCTAACTACTCTTTTCTTCTTCTTGATCAAACAATAAGATTAACGTGAAACCCCCTACCGTTTTGTTTCACAATCCAAGATGTAATAACTAAAGTAAGTTATTACCGAGGTCTTGTACACACGTACTGTAACCAATTAACGTTTGATGCTAGTGAAAAGACACGAATTAAACCAAACACTTTTGTTTAATTAAAAGGCAAATCGATCCCCCCCCCCCTCCCTAAGGATGTGATCGACCGGTTTTAAGCAAAGAAAAGGAGAGAAAAATTTTAGGGTTATAGTTACAATGCACAAGGTAAAAAACTAATAACCCTTAATTTGTATTTATAGTGAAAACCTAACTTGGAGCACAAGATGGATCGAATGGGTTAAGCAAACCCACAGGCCGATCGGCCCACCATCCCTATGGGTTTCTAGATCCTTCTTTAGCCTCTATTTTCACATATGGTCCTTCCTTTATTTACTTAACGGTCGTTAGTCAATTCCGTTAATTACTTAACGTCCGTTAGTTATCATTTCGTGTCCAAATAATTAAATACATAACATTTACACACACACACACACACACACACACACATATATATATATATATTATATATATATATATATATATATATATATATATTATTTACGTTAATCATTCATACGTAAAGTGTGTAATCGCAAGGTCCCGGGTTCGATTCTAGTCATACACGATTAATATTTTTCCATAAACTCTAACAGCTCCCACTTGGAAATCTATTAAAGTATAATTGACATTGGTTAGCGTCTAGCAACACGCCAATGCCCCTAGTACAACTCGGGTGGTGGTCTCCTGGAAAAACCATTCGATGATTCATCATCATACTCATCATTTTGTTTCTAATACTACATTAATAAAGATACGGATCAAAGTCATTCTTTATTAATAATTTTGTTTCTCGTTGTTTTCGATTAAGCAAGATTACCAAATCTTCTGAACTATTCAGGGGAGATCTTGGGTGTGGCCACACATACATCTTACTAATCATATGAGGGGCCCAACAGTATTAAACTCCAAACAATTTGAAGAAACAAATTTTATCTTGACTACGAGCATAACTCACGCACTTTGCAACACTCCTGAAAATAATCCTTATAGCTACCAGTTACGTATAGCGTTAAATTGAATCACAGAAATGCACTACATGCATGACAGTTATCTGGTATCTCAAGTCTGAGGATAACTATATACACATGATTTACTTGATGACAAGATCCATAAAGTAAACTCATGAAGTCAGGATAAGTCCTATATTCAATTCATTGAATATCATGTGAAATTGGTATGACAACGCATCAATATACTTTCAAGTATATTCTACCAATACTCAGATTTGTCTTAGTTTAATGATATTCCCATATCATTAATCGACAACGGACAATTTAGAATATATAAATATATTCAAGGATATAAACATGCAAATATAGGATATATTATTAAGAAAATGACAATCAAACATAACAAGTATTTTATTTCATTAAAATAATAACTGTTCAAAACATCCCATTATCCAAACACTAATCACAGATGGGCATGAAACTACTAGCTAAACAAAGTCCTATGCCTTTAGAAAGTTCATTAAGCTTTCCACCAGGTAAAGCCTTCGTAAATGGATCAGCTAGGTTGTTATCTGTGTGAACTTTGAGTAACTCGATCTCGCCTATCTCCACTTGTTCTCTAACATAGTGATACCGAATCGGGAAATGTCTAGCGCCATTCATGATTCCAGACTCATTGGCGAATGTAATTGCGACTGAATTGTCACAATACATTTTTATAGGTCTTTCGATTGAGGGCATAACTCCAAGCCCTGAAGCGAACTTCCTAATCCAGACGGCTTCCATTGCAGCTTCTAAAGCAGCAATATACTCGCTTTCTGTTGCAGACATCGCTATAGTACTCTCCTTCTTGCTCTTCCAATCCACAGCTCCTCCGTTAATGACAAATACATAACCCGTCTGAGACTTCGTATCATCTTTATCACACTTCCAGGACACATCGCAGTAACCTGTAACACACAGTTCTGCATCTGGATTTCCCCCATATACTAAAAACATATCTCTCGTAGATCTTAAATACTTGAGAATATGTTTAACAGCAGTCCAGTGGAGTTCACCTGGATTCTGCTGATATCGACTGGTAATGTTCTGAGCAAACGCCACATCGGGCCTTGTACATCTCACCGCATACATTATAGATCCCACAGCCGAAGCATAAGGGACTCTACTCATGCGTGCCACCTCTTCAGGTGTTGAAGCACAAGCTTTGCTACTTAAGCCATGTTCCACTTGCATTGGCAAATATCCCTTTTTGGAATTTTGCATACTGAATCTCTTCAATATTTTATCAATATAAGCACTTTGGCTTAAACCAATCAACCGCCTTGATCTATCTCTATAGATCTTGATTCCCAGAATGTATGCTGCTTCTCCTAGATCCTTCATGGAAAAACATTTCCCAAGATAGGCTTTCACCTCATTCAATCTTGGAATGTCTTTACCCATGATCAATATGTCATCAACATATAGAACTAGGAAAATAACATCACTCCCACTAGCTTTGTGATATACACATGGCTCATCGAAATTCTGAGTAAATCCAAACCTTTTGATTTCTTCGTCAAATTTCTTATTCCATTGTCGTGATGCTTGCTTCAATCCATAAATGGATCTTTGAAGTTTGCATACACGGTTTGGAAATTTTGGATTCACAAACCCTTCAGGCTGCGCCATATAGATGTCTTCATCTACGCGACCATTTAAGAAGGCAGTTTTGACACCCATTTGCCAAATCTCATAATCATAGTGTGCTGCTATGGCTATGAGAATCCTAATAGCCCTAATGTCAGCTACAGGAGAAAATGTCTCCTCGTAGTCAACGCCATATGTTTGGGTAAAGCCTTTAGCTACCAAACGGGCCTTATAGGTGTGTACATTGCCATCCATGTCAGTTTTATTCTTGAAGAGCCACTTACTCCCAACTACCTTGGCATTGGGAGGAAGGTCTACTTCAATCCAGACTTCATTATCTTTCATGGATTGCATTTCCCCATTCATAGCATTCTGCCATTTATCCTTTTCAGGATCATTCATGGCAGCTCTATAATTAGCAGGTTCTCCAAGATCCCCTAATATAGTTTCCTCAACCTCTACGTTAAGACATAGACGTTCAGGTGCTTTCACAGTCCTTACGGATCTGCGAATGGGAACTACTTTAGGTGGAGGACCCAGACTATCTGGTTCCACAGGAAGTTCGCTAGTGTTTTCAGAAGGTAATGTATCCTCTTGATCATCTTCCAGATCATAGAGCCTCCCACTGAATTCTTGAGATATGAGATCCTTTTCAAGAAAATCTCCATACTTAGCAACAATTACCTTGTTTTCAGGTGGGTAGTAAAAGTAGTAACCCATCGTTTCCTTTGGGTATCCTACAAAGATACACTTTACAGATCTCTGTCGGAGTTTATCTGCCGAGTCACGTTTAACAAATGCCTCGCAACCCCACACCTTTAAATAAGACAAGTTAGGCATTTTCCCAAACCATAACTCATAAGGTGTCTTATCAACCTTCTTGGTCGGAACCATATTTAATATGCGAATCGCAGATTCCAAAGCATAATCCCAAAAGGATAAAGAAAGAGTAGTAAGATTAAACATAGCTCGCACCATATCCAATAATGTACGATTCCTTCTCTCAGATACACCATTTTTTTGTGGAGTATATGGAGATGTGAGATGCTGGACAATTCCATTCTCACTTAGATAATCTTTAAACTCTTGACTTAGGTATTCACCACCTCTGTCGGATTGAAGAGCTTTAATCTTCTTTCCAAGTTGCAATTCTACTTCAGCTTTAAAAACCTTAAATGTTTCAAACACCTTATGTTTATGTTTAAGCAAATAAACATAACCATAACGACTGAAATCATCCGTAAACGTTAGGAAGTAGCTAGCACCTCTCTTTGATGTATGTCTAAGTGGTCCGCACACATCAGTATGTATTAAACCAAGTAGATCATCAGCCTTTTTAATACGATTATTAAAAGGTTTCTTTGTCATCTTCCCAGATATACAAGATTCACACTTATAAAATGATTCATCATTGATATCTTGCAGAAGCCCATCACGTTGCAGCTTTTGCATGCGAGTCTTGCCTTTGTGAGCAAGTCGACAATGCCAAAGATAAGACGAATCCAAGACATTCTTGACTCTTTTATTATTGATGCTATACATTGAATTATAATCATTACATTCATTCATATCAATCTCAAAAACACCATTCATAGCAATAACATTAAAATAAATAACATTATTTAATGAAACAGAAATTCCATTGCTAGAAATAGTATGTTGAAATCCAATATTCAATAAACATGAAAAAGAGACCACACCCCTAACAAGTGCAGGTGCATAATGACAATTATTCAAATACAGTACTAAGCCCGAAGGCAAAACTAATTTAAAAACTCCTATGGCTTCAACAACTGCTTGTGCTCCATTGGCCACTTGCAGAAATTGCTCCCCATAGGCCAGTCTCTTCTCAACTCTAAACCCATGTAGTGTATTGCAAATATGAATACCACATCCAGTATCGTATACCCAGGAATTTAATTTATGAGTTAATGAATATAATTCATTCATGAAAAAGTTACCTGAAGTACTGGCTTTCCCAGTCTCACCCTTCATCTTTTTCACTCGCAACTCCTCGAGATAGAGAGGACAGTTCCTATTCCAGTGTCCTGTCTCGTGGCAGT
This sequence comes from Artemisia tridentata subsp. tridentata, assembly GCA_021014915.2. Taxonomy (NCBI): domain Eukaryota; kingdom Viridiplantae; phylum Streptophyta; class Magnoliopsida; order Asterales; family Asteraceae; genus Artemisia; species Artemisia tridentata. The sequence goes on along the minus strand of CP139508.1, from coordinate 18,790,033 downwards.
GGTGGCAACCCTGGTCCTTCTTGATTGGATTGGCCTTGCTCTTCTGAGGGTACTTCTTGGGTGCAGGCTGGTAGGTCAAAACTTGTTTGCTCTTGTCAGCTTTACCTTTCCCCTTATTCCCTTGCGGTTTTGGCTTCTTAACCCTACCTCCTTGTATTGCTAGTACTTGAGGAGTAGGAGCCTTGCCTGGTAAACCCTTTTCGTAGTCAACGAGCATTGCGAGCAATTCCGTTACTGTCTTCCCCGAGCAATGCATGTTGTAATTCTGAACAAAACAACTAAAGTCCTTGTTCAAAGACCTATTGATCAAGTTCACACGTACATTCTCAGGGTAAGCATAGTTCATGAGCATTAGTTGGTCCATGTAGCTTTTCATCTCCAACACATAGTCACGAACGGGTTTACCTTCCCTATGCCTACAGCCGTGTAGTTGATCTTTCAAATCATACAACTCAACAACTTATGGCTTTTCATATGTCTTTTTGAGTTCTTCCAGCATATCTTTAGAAAAATAGTTCTCAAACTGTTTTTGCAGCTTGGGAACCATACTTCCTAGCATTAAGCACGCCACATCATTGTGCGTGATAACGCTCATTTTGTACATGTTTTAGTCACGTTATTTCGATGTTTGTGCATTGTATTTGGTTGTGTTTGTGAACATATTATGCTTAAAAGGTATAAAAGATGTATTCTGGTTCAAGTACAATCAAGTCCAAAGGAATGGCTAGAAAGATGTGGAAAAGTCGCTAAATCAAGAGCTTATGCACAACGAAAGATTCTACCCATAATAAAGACCTCGGAAAGATCATCAAAGATAAAGAATCAAGTTACAAAGATTTCCGAGCTCAAGAAAAGATCAAATGTTGATGAAATGAATGAGAAGTAACATGCAAAGATGGCTATGAATTAAGGCTTGCTTCCTCAACCAAAGGTTCAAGAAATACATCTAAGGCTGAAGTTCAACCTAAGGTTCAAAACTGCCATGCCAACCTTACTCCAAACCATGGGCTGGAATCTGAACCTCAGGTTGAGACTTCAACCTTGGGTTGATGCAACTCCTGCCACACTTAATGACTATCTTTAATGAACTAACTCTTCATATGGATAATCATTACACCATATTTACTTCATGTCCAGATTAATGACACTTAGTGTCCAAGAAACTTGCTTGGTGGCCAAGGGGAGTCATTCTATTAATAAGTATGCTTGGTTAGAGAGAAAAGAGATCGACAATCACAACAACTCATCTCATAATCAATTTACTCTCTCAAGAAGGCTACAAGGAAGAAAACGCAGGAAGAAGTTGGCTTACATTCATCATTCATTATTATAATCATCAAAGGAATCATTGTTGATCATCTCATAATTGTTCCTAACTCTTGTAATCATCATTACAACTTTGTAAGACTTCTTAATCATGTTTTCAAGTGATAAATTTTCTGTGGTTATTTCTTTGTTTGCCATGAGTGGCTAAGTACCTTGTGCACTTGCCTAGATGATGTTTGCTACATGAATATTGATTGATTATGACTCTATGGTTCTAGTTCAATGAAAAGCTAATACTAAGATCGAATTGTACTTTTGAAGTTTTCATAAACAAAAAAGTTATCAAGTTTGGTTAATTGTTAATGGTGTAATAGGTCGAAAGAGACATTGTTATTCAATCAATTGTAAACCTTTGTCTATGAAGGTGTTACCTTATGTATTGGCCATTTCATAAGTAACTTGGTTAAACTTAGAAAACTAAAGGTGTAGTTGTCAATTACTTGTGAAATGATAGCGAATCAAGTGATTGAATTGTGTTAGTCTTGCTTGATCAAAACTTAATATTGTTTTTGTCATCTTAAAATCTTGACGAGGATTGAAAGTGTTGAAAACAAGAGGATTAGTACATCAACTAATCAAATTAGAACACCATCTAATTTATTTGATCATAATCGATTTGAACCATTGTCATAATCATATCAAAGGGATTGTGCAAACTAGTCTAGGCAAGTGTAGTTTTAATATATATTGAATTTCCATCATCATTATTATTTGCTTGCTTAGAATCATTATTAAGTCTTTGTTATAATCAAACTCACGTTTCATAAAACTAAACAAATCCTTGTGAACGACCTCGGCTTACCATATCACCTCTTACTACACACGGACGAGTATACTTGCTCGTATGTGTTTCGTTTGAATCATTGGTAGATCGTGTTTATAAATTTAAAACTTGCACTCTAAACGGGCACATCAAGTTTTTGGCGCCGTTGCTGGGGATTTGATCATGTTTTTTTTGAGTTTTTGTTTATAATTTTTGTACTTTGTTCTTGTTCCTAAGCTTGTCCTTTAAAAGTTCTTTTGATTTTTCACCCAGGAAATCGCGGTTCAAAACATTCTGTGACCCCGAAAAAGCACCAGCCGCCGGTTCAGCTTTCAGCCAAACCGGTTCAACCTTTCTGACCTAGCCGAACCGACGGTTCAAATCCGAACTGCCTCGGTTCATACCCTTCTGTGAACCAGACCAACTTCAGCCGAACGGTTCAAATCGGAACCGACCGGTTCACAACCTTCTGACCCATCCCAACCGACCGGTTCAATCTCAGCTGGTCCGGTTCAATTGCATCTGTGACCCAGTCCAATCCAAACCGCCGGTTCACCCCCTGAACCACCATTTACTGTTCATAAAAAAAATAAAATAAAAATAAAAATAAAAATAAAAATAAATTTTTTTCTTTTAATTTTCTTTTTAGCTTTTAATCTTTTTCGATCGGCTTGTTTTTCTCGTGTATGACCGCTCGCTCTTCTAGCGAAGAATTAAATACACCATTGTCTAACCCCGAAAGTTTATTTCGCAAAAAGAGAACCCCATTTGTTCCACCCAATCAAAGAATACCAAAAACCGTTAACCCACCATTTGATAATCTTTCCGAACTTCATCCAATCGTTAATCTTTTTCTTGAATTTCCATTTCCAATGGCCGACGATCAACCTATGTTGGATACCAATAGGGTTGTAGCTCCTACACCCGCAGCCGCCATTGTTCCCGTTAATCTTGGAGATAACTTCACTATCAAAGGTCATCATCTTTCGATGATTAAAGACAATCAATTTGATGGTCGAGCTAAATCCGATCCACACAAACATATTGCCGATTTTCTTGAAATTTGTGACATGTTTCGTTATGGAAGGAACTACCGATGCAAATGCAATCCGCCTCAAACTCTTTCCATCGTCTCTCACCAGAGAAGCGAAAATTTGGTATAACGAATTAAGCCCCGGAGTGATCAGAACTTGGGACCAAATGAGAGAAGCATTTGTTGGACGCTTCTTTCCACTAGCCATGTTTGATCGTCTCTTATGTGAAATTCGTAGTTTTACTCACAAGGAAGGAGAAAATCTTGTCGAAGCTTGGCTTCGAATGAAAAACATGCTCCGAAGTTGTCATGGGCATGGTTTGTCTCGTGGTAATATCATTCAAATCTTTTACCATGGTTTCGATGACACAACTCAAGGCATCCTTGAAGCCGGGAGGAATTTTCCTTTATAAGACCCCTAACGAAGCTTACAATTTACTTAAAGACCGTGTACTTCTTAAGCTTGATTGGTCTAAGGATGCCAGAACCAAACCTCAACGAAAATCCGTTGCATTCGCCGAAGGAACGAATGAAAATTCCAAAATCATGGACATAATGAAAGATCTAACCACCAAAATCGATTCTAAATTCCAAAGTATCCAAAAAGAAATCAAAGAAATGTGCGATGGATGCAACTATTGCGGTGGAAACCATTCATCATCCGAGTGTGATGACAAACCCATGGGAGGACCCGAAGCCGAAGCCAATTATATTTATGGAGGATATCGAGGAGGAAGATATCGTGGAAACTACTACGGTAGAAATTCCAGAGATTGGCAAGATCATCCACCGAGGAATGATAATCGAAGTTCCAAACCTCGTGACGACAACCGTCCGACATCATCTCGTGATGATAACCGTTCATCGTCACAAACACCTGAAAAGAAAAATGAAGAAACTAAATTCGAAAAAACCATGCGAGAATTCGTGCAAGCTCAAAAGCAAACGAATGAATTTATGAAAAATCAGTTCTTCATGCTCAAAAGCAAAGTCGAACAAGGTCAAAAGAACCATCAAACTTCTATCCAAGACCTTGAAACCAAATTTGGTCGTCTTTCTGATCAATTTGCTGCTTACCATCGGGTACTTTGCCAAGCAATACTCAATCTAACCCGAAACCATCATCATCTGGATCTTATCGTCCACCTCAAACGAGAAATGAGCATGTAAATGTTGTATTCACTCGTAGTGGTCTATCTTATGATCCACCACCAAACCAAAACCAAACAACCACTATCGTTGATGATGATAGTGAGGATGAAGTGGAGGAAGAACCAAAAGATAACGAACCAATTCCTACACCAGTCGTTAAACCCACTCCACAGCTCAAAGCATATAAACCAAGAATTCCATATCCTCAACGATTGAGGAAAGAAAAGATGGAAGAACAATATGGCAAGTTCATTGACTTATTCAAAGAAGTTAGGATCAACGTTCCTCTTGTTGATGTCCTGGCTGGTATGCCCAATTATGAGAAGTTTTTGAAAGAACTTGTGAGCAACAAAAGCAAAATGGAAAACATTTCAGCTACCTTCTTGAACAAAGATTGCTCAGGGCCTCATCCATTGTTGAAAACAAACTACCGAAAAAACTCGGTGATCCTGGAAGTTTTCTCATCCCGTGTACTTTGGGAAATTCAATCACTTGTGATGCTTTAGCCGATCTCGGTGCGAGTATCAATCTTATGCCATACTCATTGTATGCGAAGCTTTCGATTGATACCTTGAAACCCACAAGAATGAGTATACGTTTAGCAAATCATACTATCCAATATCCTGTTGGAGTAGCTGAAAACATGCTTGTTCAAGTTGGGCAATTCATTTTTCCCGTTGATTTTGTGATCCTCGAAATGGAGGAAGATAGCAAAGTTCCATTGATCTTAGGAAGACCTTTCCTAAACACCGCCGATGCTATCATTCGAGTCAAAAACAAAGAACTCAATCTTGGAGTTGGAGATGAAAGAATCTCTTTTTCAATTAATCAAGCCATGAAATATTCTCATGCGAATGATGACACTTGTTATAGCATTGATGTTATCGATGAAATTACAGAGGAAACATTCGATGAATTGCTTGACGAAAGAATTAAGACTTTTAAAACATCTGGACAAATAAGTGATGAAGATCTCGATAGAGAATTCGTTGAATTTATGTAGATAAACACCGAAGAAAATTATGAGGAAGAAATAACCAACTTTGAGGAGTTGGAATTCAATGATGAAATGAGAATCAAAACCTCAATTGAAGATCCACCGATGGATCTCGTCTTGAAACCTCTTCCCGATCATCTGGAATATGCATTCTTGGAAGAAAAATCTCTTCTTCCAGTTGTCATATCTTCAGCACTCAAACATGATGAAAAAGAACGTCTTGTCTCTATGCTCAAAAATCATAAAGAAGCTTTTGCTTGGAAAACTTCTGACATTCGTGGAATAAGTCCAAACTTTTGCAAACACAAAATCAATTTCGAAAACGATTCCAAACCCGTTGTTCAAAGACAACGAAGACTCAACCCAAACATGAAGGAAGTTGTTAAGAAGGAAATAATCAAACTTCTTGATGCTGGTATTATTTACCCCATTGAGGATAGATCATGGGTGAGTCTTGTTCACTGTGTTCGTAAGAAAGAAGGAACAACCGTTGTAACTAATGAACGTAATGAACTTGTTCCTACAAGAACCATAACTGGTTGGCGAGTATGCATTGATTATCGAAAATTAAATGACACCACCAGGAAGGATCATTTTCCTTTACCGTTCATGGATAAAATGTTGGAAAGACTTGCGAGGAACAAATTCTTTTATTTTCTCGATGGATTTTCCGGTTATTTCCAAATTCCAATTGATCCAGCTGATCAAGAAAAGACCACATTCACGTGTCCTTTTGGCACATTTGCGTATAGGCGTATGCCTTTTGGTCTTTGTAACGCACCAACAACATTTCAAAGATGCATGATTGCTATTTTTCAAGATGTGCTTGAAACCTCCATGGAAGTTTTCATGGATGATTTCTCGGTATTTGGAGACTCATTCGAGTCATGCCTTTCCAATCTTGATAAAATGCTTGAAAGATGCAAAACCGCTCATCTCGTACTAAACTGGGAAAAATGTCACTTTATGGTGACAGAAGGCATTGTGCTTAGTCACAAGATTTCTAGCTGTTGGGAATTATATTTAGAGTTGATATTGACAAAATGTGAAAGATGAAGGACTAAAGAAGACAAAGGAGAATTCTTCTTAAAGTAAAAAGATACAGGATATATTCTATACGTTAGGAAGATTTCTTTTATTCTTATCCCATTGTAACCCTAATGTTTCTAGTATATAAAGAGACATAAGGGATCGATTATAGGTGTGTCAAAGATGTAACACCAGGAAAGTGTGTGTGTGTGTGTGTGTGTCTAGGGCGTATAGTTTATGTAAACGCCTAGACTAGTGGTTCGTGTTTGGTTAAGCCTCAAGGATCAAAGATCCCTGTTAGAGTGTAACCGTGCTACACTTGATCACGTAGCATTGGGGCTGTTGGTGATTGTATTGTTAGTGGTAGAGATGATGACGAGAAGAAACCTTGTAGCAATAATAATGATAGTTTTGATTATTCCGCTGCATACATGTTTATTCATTATTATTGTGTTAATCCCTAGATGAGGTCTAAAAAATCTCTAGCTAAACGATTCTTAACACTAGCAAGGGAATCAAAGTTAACAAAGCAAAAATAGATGCTATTGCTAAGTTACCACCCCCGACAAACGTCAAAGGCGTTAGGAGTTTCTTGGGGCATGCGGGATTCTACTGCAGATTCATCAAAGATTTTTCGAAAATATCTCGTCCTATGACGAAGCTTCTCGAGAAAGATTCAATTTTTGATTTCAATGAAGAATGCATCAAGATATTCGAAACGCTCAAAGATAAGTTAACAAATGCACCGATTATGGTTTCACCAAATTGGACGCTGCCATTTGAACTTATGTGTGATGCAAGTGATTTTGCCGTTGGAGCAGTATTAGGACAACGAGATGGAAAACCTTTTCGTCCTATTTACTTTTCTAGCAAAACCTTGAATAGTGCTCAACAAAACTACACGGTCACTGAAAAAGAAATTTTGGCTGTAGTTTTTGCGTTTGACAAATTTCGTTCTTATCTCATTTTGTCAAAGACAATTGTATTCACCGATCATTCAGCTCTTAAATACCTGTTTGCCAAACGAGATGCCAAACCACGTCTTATCCGATGGATTTTATTGCTTCAAGAATTTGACATAGAAATCCAAAATAAGAAAGGTGCGGAAAATGTTGCAGCAGACCATTTATCTCGATTAGAAAATCCTAATTTAGAGGAATTCGGTGAAGACGAGATTGATGATAATTTTCCCGATGAAACTCTTATGGGAATTGAAAACGAAGAAGTTCCAAGGTTTGCAGACTTTGCAAATTATTTAGCCGGAGGAGTGTTACAAAAAGGTCTAACTCACACTCAGCGTAGTAAATTTTTCGCAAACCTAAAACACTATTTCTGGGATAAACCGTATCTGTTTAAAATGTGTCCCGATGGGATAATTAGAAGATGCGTGTACGGTTCAGAGACCCGGAAAATTCTCGATGAATGTCATCACGGCCCAACTGGAGGACATTACGGTCCATCCACAACCACTAAAAAAGTTTTTGATGCGGGATTTTATTGGCCAACAATTTTTAAAGAAGCCCATACGCTAGTACAGAATTGTGATGCTTGCCAAAAGTCTGGTAGTCTTTCTCGTAGAGACGAAATGCCACAAAAGAGCATACAAGTTTATGAAATCTTTGATATTTGGGGAATTGACTTCATGGGTCCTTTTCCTAAATCTCATAAATTCGAATACATCCTCATTGCAATTGACTATGTTTCTAAATGGGCCGAAGCGGAAGCCTTACCCACAAATGATGCACGAGTGGTTGTAAATTTTCTGAAAAAGCTTTTCTCTCGATTCGGAATTCCAAAAGCTTTGATAAGCGACAGAGGAACACACTTCTGTGACCATCAAATTGAGAAAGCTATGAAACGATATGGAGTTCATCATCGTTTCGCAACAGCATACCATCCTCAAACCAGTGGTCAAGTTGAAAACACCAATAGAGCTTTGAAAAGAATACTTGAAAAAACGGTTAAGGATAATTGTTGGGAATTAAGCTTAAGTAGTTAGTACGGTTGATAATAAGAGCAGTTAGTACGGCTAAATAAAAGCAGTTAGTACGGTTGATAATAAGAGCAGTTAGTACGGTTATGAAAGAAATATTTGTACTGCTTATTATTATTTTGTAAACGTGTAAGTAGATAAATATGGAAAAGATATTGTGTATATCTTATACGATTAGAATGATAGTTATCTTGTGAAGGAATCCTTGGTCTATAAAAGGATTTCCTAGGTTAAAGTTTAATATACATATACACATAGAAGAAAAACGTATTGTTTTATTAAGATTCAAGGTTGTAAACCCTAGTGATAGGAGATCACTCGTATTATTGTTCTAATAATATTGAATCGTTGAAGTTCATTATTCTGTGTTCATTCATTGTTACATTCAAACCATACAAAACACAAAAACATAAAGTCTTCTAAGTGCTAGCTAGTAAATTCCGCTTGCTAGACTACGTATAATTCTTAGTATCACATCTAACACAAGGAGTGTGTGTAGATCCGGTCAAGTGGTATCAGAGCCAGGTTGCTGATACTTAGATTTAGAAGATCCGAGAAGAACAAAGATGGACATGGAAACAACACCAACCACAACTAACATTGCTGCTAAGCTTCCTATGCTTAAACCTAATGAGTTCGACATGTGGAGACTTCGTATTGAGCAGTTTTTCCAAGTGCAAGACTATGCACTTTGGGAGATCATTGAAGAAGGAAACTCTTTTACACCTATATCAACAACAACTGTTGTTGAAGGAAAATCTGAGACTATGGTGCAGACAAAGCCAACCACTACTGAAGAGAAGGCAAGGTACAAGAATGATGTTAAGGCTAGAAGTTTGCTTCTGATGACTATTCCCAATGATCAGTTGCTGAATTTTAGTAAGTTCAAGTGTGCTAAATCTCTTTTTGAAGCTATTTTTGCAAGATATGGTGGGAATGAAGCCACCAAGAAACCCAGAAGACCCTTCTCAAGCATCAGTTTGAGAACTTTACAGCAACAAGCAATGAGTCGTTGGATCATATGTACAATAGGCTTCAAAAACTAGTGAGTCAATTGGCTGTTTTAGGAATTGAGATGCCTCAGGAAGATCTCAACTCAAAATTTCTGAGAAGTCTACCAGCTGAATGGGCTATGCATGTGGTTGTATGGAAAAACAAGCCTGATATAGATTCCATGAGCTTAATGGATCTCTATAGCAACTTCAAGATAGTTAAACATGATATTAAGAAGTCTGCTGGATCAAGCTCAAGCTCAAGCTCAGGGAATTTGGCCTTTGTATCAACTCCCAGTACCTCAAGTCCAGATGAAGAAGTGCAAGTTGCTGGAGCAGTTGGTACTGCTAGTGTAAACCTTGGTACTGCTAGCACCTCAAGCAGTACTAGTGGACTTTTGAATGAAGATACTTATTGTGCTTTCTTGACTACTCAGCACAATGGAAGTATGTTGACTCATTCAGATCTTTGAGAGATTGATGAAGATGATATTGAAGAGATGGATATCAAGTGGCAGCTCTCTCTTCTCAGCTTAAGAGCTAGGAGATTCTTGAAGAAGACTGGCAAGAAGATTGTCATAAACAGCAATGATGTTGCAGGGTATGACAAGTCCAAGATTGAGTGTTTCAACTGCCACAAGAAAGGTCATTATTCAAGGGAGTGCAGATTGCCAAGCCAACAAGATGGAAAGAGCAGAGGATATGGAAACAAGTCAAGGGTTGTAGAGGTGACTGATTCAAGCTCGAAAGCCATGGTTGCCATTGATGGCTTAGGATTTGACTGGAGCTACATTGCAGAGGAGGAAGCAGAAGCATCTACAGAGGTTGCTCTCATGGCATTCTCAGATTCTGAGGTACAAGTTTAAAAATGTTCTAAATCTTGTGAAGCTTTACAAGATCTAGAAACACTTAAGACAAGATATGAGAATCAGAGAAAAGAGCTAGTTGAAACTGCTTTTAGCTTAGCAAATCATAAGAGGGCTTTAGTTGTGTTAGAAGAACAAATTATTCATTATCAAAGTAATGAGTCTAAGTTTTCTGATGATATGATTATTGTTAAGAGAGACTTAATGTTTAGAGAGAATGAAATTACTGTGTTGAAACATGAGCTAGAACAGGTTAAGAAAGCTAAGGAGAACATTCAGATGAGTGTAGACACACTAGAATACACATCAAAAGGTGTTCAAAAGATAATTGAGCGTCAGATCCTCAATAAAGCTAAGTCAGGCCTAGGTTACAAGTCAGTTCCATCTCCCTATAGAGGAATTCCAACACCCCCAGGCATAGACTTAGAACACACAGGACTCCCTGAATTTCAATTACCTGTGCTTAACTATGGTCCTCAACCCAAGAAGGATGTAGTTGACAAACCTGTGTATGAGAGTGCAAGTGATAAATCACTATCTGAGGACAAGGTGTCTTCTGATAAGTCCTCAGCTAAGGAGTCAGATGCTCCAATCATTGAGGAATGGACTTCTGATGATGAGGATGATCAGGCTGTGGTTAAGCCTGTTAGTGCTAAAGTAGAGGAACCAAAAGTTCCAAAGATGGTTAAACCTGAGACTGTTAGGCTTAGATCAAATGCCAAACCTTTTAGGCCAACAGTTAGGTATGCAGAAATGTATAGTACCACAAACAAGCCAAGAGGTAACTAAAGGAATTGGAATGACCTCAAATCTCACCAATTTGGGGATGATTTTGTTTGCTATAGGAAAGCTTGTTATAGTCGTGGTAGTTTTGACCATCTTGCAGCTTTTTGTGATAAGTATGTTAGAGGGTATTCAAACAAAAGCATGTGTCTATAAAGACCTAAAACTCTTCCTAGGAATGACAAGATGATACCCAGATCAGTTCTTTTAAGGTCTGGACCCAAAGCAGTTCAAACTGCTAGACCAGCAGTTCAGACTGTCAGACCTATGAGAACAATTCACCCAAGGCCACCAGTTCAAAATGCAATAACTATTTTTAAATCATCATACAAAACTGGTAAAGAACTTTTTATGAGAAAGCAGTAGTGAAAAACCAAGTTTGGAAACCAAAGGTGACAACTACCAAGCCAGCAGTTCCAACTGCTAGCAGAGTAGTCGGTACTGGTATGAATAAAAACACTGCTAAGGGAAATATGGGTACTGGAGTGAATGCATCAGCATGTTGGGTATGGAGACCTATTAAACCCAATGGTGCTAAGATTGTTTTGAAAAGAATGAATTATGTTTATGCTAGAGGAAAGCCTAAGTCTTTTTTGGCTTGGGTTCCACAAGGAAATTAATTTTTCTTGTTATGTGCATTGTTAGTCATATGCTTTTATATTGTGAGACAAGTTCTTTGTGGCTTGTTTCTTTGTTTTTGGACTAACAATTGCAGGATTGGAGGGAAAACACCAAGGGATTATGAATGCTTGATGTTTTGGACTAAATGGTGTTCTGGAGATTAGTATGTGATCTTTCCATACAACAAATGGTAATTGGTTCACCATGTCTAACCCACATAAGAATCAACTAGTCCAGAGCATACGGTTTCTGGTAAGGACTAATCAAATCCGTTGATGGTTGTCAATTTACCAAAAATTGTATGGTTATCAGCTCACCATATCTATGTGTGAAAAGTTGGCAAGTCCAAAGCAAACGGCTATTGGTAAAGACATAACAAATCCGTTGATAGCTGATAGTTTGCTAAAAACTATGTTTGAGCCATGGTATTTTAAAATCCTTTTCAATAAGTTCATACGACTCACAAATTTTTTTTTTCAACAGTTGGTACTGTTAGTTAAAATAATTGGTACGGTTCAACTAGCCGTTATGACTGACGTGTCAGTAATTAATTTTGGGGTAAAAACTAGCCGTTGGCAGTTTGTTGCGATTTTTACTGATTGAATTATGGATTTCGAGGGATCCTCTTATAGATATTCTTTATTTTATTATATTCTTATTCTAAAATAAAAGTTACTATATTCTTTAAGTCGGTCAATTGAAACCCTACAACACTCTTCATAAAATCTCAATTTTGCTTTCATCTTCTATCTTTTCACTCCAAATTATTACTATTCACAGCTGTTAACTAAAATTTACCAAGAAGAATGGCTAATTTGGAATTTGTTAAGCGTCACAACCAGGTTGCGTTCTTAGAGAAAACAGAGTAAGGAGATGGACCAAAGTTTTATGAGATTGTGGAATTTCTCAACCACTCTCATATAAGGTATGCTCTAACCGTTTCTCCTACTCTTTATGTCTCGCACATCACACAGTTCTGGCAGAATTCATCTGTCTTGACAAGTGATGACGGAGACATAGAAATTCATTCTGAAGTTGATGGTGTTAAGTTTGTTGTTACCGAGTCTATAATTAGGAGACATCTTAAATTAGAAGACTCAGATGGTATCCACACTATGCTAAATACTGAAATATGGGAAGAACTTACTAAAATGGGGTATGATACATCTGAACACAAATTGACTTTTCAAAAAGGATGTTTCTCACCTCACTGGAGATTTTTTATACATACCCTTTTAAGTTGTTTAAGTCCTAAAAAGTCTGCTTGGGAGCAGTTTAGTAGCAATATTGCTATTGCTCTCATTTGCTTGTCTACAAACAGAGTTTTTAATTTTTCAAAATTTATTTTTGATTGTATGGCATCAAATGTCGACAGTAAAACAAAGTTTCTAATGTATCCAAGATTTGTTTAAACTCTTTTGAATAAAAAGACATATTTGATTACAAAACCAACAGAAACTTTTGCTATGCCTAGCCTTCAATCAAAGGTTTTTCAAAATATGGCTATGGCTAGTAGGCTTTTTCAAGGGGAACCAGTTCCATTGTTTCCTCAAATGCTTCAAACTGAGTTGGGTGAAGGTTCAGCAGTTCCAACTGATCCCCATCACACACCCACTCAAGTACTTGCAATAACTCACCAACCAACCATCACAACTTATAGGAGAAGGTCTAAACCTAGTCAAACTAGGGTTGAGATTAGATTCTTTCCCCATGATTCACCGCTCCTAGCAGGTAACACAGCTAGAAGTGATGAGGGTAGTTCTTCACATACTGAATTGACAGCTTTATGTACCAAGTTAGTAGCCAAGGTTGACACTTTGGAGAAGGAGCTAAAGAAAAACAAGGAGGAATTCAAAGCTCACAAGGAGAATTTTGCCAAAGTCTACACCAAATTAACAAAAAGGGTGAAGAAGCTTGAAGAACAGTTGAAGAAGAAAAGGGCAAGAATGGTATTGGATTATTCTTCTTCTGATGATGATTCAGATGGTTCAGAAGGGAATGATGAAAATTCTTCCAAACAGGGGAGGAAATTTGATAGAGACAAGGATAGATCAGGTTCTCAGTGGAGGCATGATAAAGGCTCAGAACATGATAAAGGTCTTGTTCATGTTACAGATATTGGTTCAGGTTCTGTTGAAGAAACTGTTGAAGTAGTTCAGACTGGTATTCAAGTAGCTAAAGAAGTTTAAACTGTTGAAGCAGTTCAGACTGCTGAGACAGAGCATGAAGCAGTTCAAAGGGAAGATAAGGGAAAGAAGTCAATGACATCTGAAGAAGTTGATGCTGTTCAAGAATTGGAAAGGCTAAAGAAATCAAAACCAAACACTTAAGAACAGATAGCCTTTGATGCAGATGTAGCAAGGCATATTCAAGAAAAAGAATTGGCTGAAAAACAAGCTGAAGAAGCTCAGATAGCTCAAGATGAGGAATTTACAAGAAAAATGGCTGCTGATGATGTACAAAACATAGCTGAATTCATGGAAAGAACAAGATCTAAAGAGGAAAATCAAGAGGAGTTCAATGAACAGCTACAATATTTGTTGGATTCTGATTTGATTGTAAGAGCTCAAGCTTCAATGGTTCTCAAAGACAAACAGTTGAATGAAGAAGAAAAGACAGAGGAGCTTAAAGAGTTCATACTAAAAAAGAATGGAGTAGCAACATGGGAAGATCTGATTCAGATGATAAGAGAAAGGCAGAAGTCAGGATACAAGATAAAGTTGCCAACAAAGAAGGAACAAGTTGAGTCTATGAAACATTATTTGAAGAACTTAGCAAATTACACTATGAATGACTTCAAGGGAAAATCTTATGCTATAATTGAAAGGGAATTCTATGAAACTTATGCTATTCTGAATACTCCAAGAAGAGGTTTCAAAACAGGTAAGAAGAGAGAATCAGAAACTATGGAATCAGATGTTGCAAAGAAAATAAAGACTGGAGAAGAAGCACTAACTGAATAGTAGATACTGCAAAAGCTAAGGAAAGCCCAAACGAAGAAACTGATGATGTAAGTGTTTGGAAGAATCCTCATTTGGAAGGAAAAGCTTAATTGAAGAAACTTAGTGATTTGGGAGAAATCATAAGTTTAGGGGAGGATTGTTGGGAATTAAGCTTAAGCAGTTAGTACGGTTGATAATAAGAGCAGTTAGTACGGCTAAATAAGAGCAGTTAGTACGGTTGATAATAAAAGCAGTTAGTACGGTTATGAAAGAAATATTTGTACTGCTTATTATTATTTTGTAAACGTGTAAGTAGATAAATATGGAAAAGATATTATGTATATCTTATACGATTAGAATGATAGTTATCTTGTGAAGGAATCCTTGGTCTATAAAAGGATTGCCTAGGTTAAAGTTTAATATATGTATACACATAGAAGAAAAACGTATTGTATTGTTAAGATTCAAGGTTGTAAACCCTAGTGATAGGAGATCACTCGTATTATTGTTCTAATAATATTGAATCGTTGAAGTTCATTATTCTGTGTTCATTCATTGTTACATTCAAACCATACAAAACACAAACACATAAAGTCTTCTAAGTGCTAGCTAGTAAATTCCGCTTGCTAGACTACGTATAATTCTTAGTATCACATCTAACACAAGGAGTGTGTGTAGATCCGGTCAATAATCCTTCCGTTTGGTCAAGGAAACTCGATGATGCTCTATGGGCGTTTAGAACGGCATATAAAACTCCAATTGGCACAACTCCGTATAGACTCATATATGGAAAAACTTGTCATTTGCCGTTTGAAATTGAACACCGCGCATACTAGGCATTGAGGCAATGTAACCTCGATCTCAAAATCGCTGGAGAAAAATGATTCTTGCAATTGCATGAACTCGATGAGTTAAGACTCCAAGCGTATGAGAATTCCAAGTTGTACAAAGCTCGAACAAAAGCTTACCATGATAAGAAACTCAGAATCCGGAAAGAATTCAAGGCCGGAGACAAAGTACTTTTGTTCAATTCTAAGTACAAATTCAAAGCTCCTAAGCTAAGAACCAAATGGTTTGGTCCATTCGTGGTAAAACATGGTTTTCCATCCGGATATGTCGAGTTTTATGACAAGCACGGTGGAAGATTCATTGTTAATGGACATCGTATCAAGATTTATCACAAATAGGAGCAACTGAATGAAATGTCAAGTGAGGAAATTCCACTTGAACTGCTCGATAAAACCGAAAAAGAAAAAGTAAAAGGAAATGTGGTTTATATTCCCAAGAAGTCGGGAAAGAATCCCAAATATAAACCACGAAAGTGAGGAAGATCAAGTCAGGCTGATGACTCGTTAATAAATTAAGCGCTTCTCGGGAGGCAACCCGTGTGTTTTTAAATTATTTGTTTATTTTTATGCCCCAATGGTTTCACCATAAGTGTAGGGGCCTTGCTAAAAAAAATCCAAAAATATTTTGCATTTTTTGTGTTTGTTTGTTTTTGTATATGAAGATTACTGCAGGTTACGATGCTTGATCTCGAAGATGTGGAATCGTTCGATCTCAATATCTCATTTGGAGCTCGATCTAGATTCCAAGGCTCAGGCAGTATCATTTATTTTATGTTCCAAGGCTCAGGCAATATCGTTCTTTACATTGAGGACAATGTCAAACTTAAGTGTGGGGGGGGGGAGGAAATAGGAAAATGAAACTGGATTTTGAGTTTTTTATATTTTTGAGCCTAGTTTTAATTTGTTTGCCCTTTTAATCTAGTTGTTTTCGTGCATTTAGGGTAATTTATATTAGAATAACTAGATCAATCCACTGATAAAAGATGTAATATTTTTGAAAATTCGAGATGTGTCCTGATTGACATTGCAATCCATTTTTGGGATCGATAACATTGCTAGCACAATTATAGCCCATTCCACCAAAAATTATGAGGATTTGAGCCTATTCTTATATAGCATACATCTTTTATGCTTGATTTTTTTGCTATGAGTGTGCCGGTGATTTTATTTATTCTAGAACTTGTACTTGCAAATCATTACCAGACCGCAGTGAGATCACCTCGTGTGATATAAGTGTATTCGTGTGATAAGAGGCAACCTTAGGAATTAAACCAAATGGCCTTCCATTTTACATCTAATGATATATAGCTAGCCACATTGGTTAGTTAACCACCCATATGGACCCATTTGTTAGCACTCAATTTTAGTGCTAGATACCATTAGTACACCCTCTGAGCCATTCTTTTCTTTTGTTACATCTAGAAAAATAAATAAAAAAATATTTTACACTTTAGCCTTAACCTTACCCATAGTCAAGTCTTGGTTGGTTGCTAGCTACTTGGAAAGATGGTGGTTATACGGGAAATCCTTGAACTTTTGAGAAAGTTGCATCCTCCATGATAATCTCATGGAAGATCTATTTGTAAAGTTTTTCTTTTAAAACCACTTTCATAAATATTCCCATGCCTTATCTATACCCTTATTAACCGAAGCCTAAACGTTACAACCCGAATAAAAGTCCTCTTAGATGTTTACACTTGGCGCTTAGGCCACGTCGGTGGAATTTTGTTTCTTGTATAAGCTTATGGTAATATTTAGATCATGACTGAGTAATGAGTATTATTTTCTTATATACTCACCCACTAAATAAATGAGTGTTGAGTGAATTATACTTCATTCCTTTTTCGCGAGGTGTTTTAACATGTTATCAAGCAATAGAATCTTTAATGTATTGTCAAACATCTCGACTTTTCATTTATAAGCTTAAAAAGATGGATCTTATATCGTACTTGTACTTGATGGATTTGCATCTCATTTTTTTAGAATTATTCTCATTTATATCATGTGGATTTATTTTTAAAAGCTAGATTTGCTTGAGGGCAAGCAAAGTGTAAGTATGGGGGATTTGATAACGCTCATTTTGTACATGTCTTAGTCGCGTTATTTCTATGTTTGTGCATTGTATTTGGTTGTGTTTGTGAACATATTATGCTTAAAAGGTATAAAAGATGTAATCAGGTTCAGGTACAATCAAGTCCAAAGGAATGGCTAGAAAGATGTGGAAAAGTCGCTAAATCAAGAGCTTATGCACAACGAAAGATTCCACCCATAATAAAGACCTCGGAAAGATCATCAAAGATAAAGAATCAAGTTACAAAGATTTTCGAGCTCAAGAAAAGATCAAATGTTGATGAAATGAATGAGAAGGAACACGCAAAGATGGCTATGAATTAAGGCTTGCTTCCTCAACAAGAGGTTCAAGAAATACATCTAAGGCTGAAGTTCAACCTAAGGTTCAAAACTGCCATGCCAATCTTACTCCAAACCTTGGGCTAGAATCTGAACCTCAGGTTGAGACTTCAACCTTGGGTTGATGCAACTCCTGGCACACTTAATGACTATCTTTAATGAACTAACTCTTCATATGGATAATCATTACACCATATTTACTTCATGTCCAGATTAATGACACTTAGTGTCCAAGAAACTTGCTTGGTGGCCAAGGGGAGTCATTCTATTAATAAGTATGCTTGGTTAGAGAGAAAAGAGATCTACAATCACAACAACTCATCTCATAATCAATTTACTCTCTCAAGAAGGCTACAAGGAAGAAAACGCAGGAAGAAGTTGGCTTACATTAATCATTCATTATTATAATCATCAAAGGAATCATTGTTGATCATCTCATAATTGTTCCTAACTCTTGTAATCATCATTACAACTTTTGTAAGACTTCTTAATCATGTTTTCAAGTGATAAATTTTCCGTGGTTATTTCTTTGTTTGCCATGAGTGGCTAAGTGCCTTGTGCACTTGCCTAGATGATGTTTGCTACATGAATATTGATTGATTATGACCCTATGGTTCTAGTTCAATGAAATGCTAATACTAAGATCGAATTGTACTTTTGAAATTTTCATAAACAAAAGAGTTATCAAGTTTAGTTGATTGTTAATGGTGTAATAGGTCGAAAGAGACATTTTTATTCAATCAAATATAAACCTTTGTCTATGAAGGTGTTACCTTATGTATTGACCATTTCATAAGTAACTTGGTTAAACTTAGAAAACTAAAGGTGTAGTTGTCAATTACTTGTGAAACGATAGCGAATCAAGTGATTGAATTGTGTTAGTCTTGTTTGATCAAAACTTAATATTGTTTTTGTCATCTTAAATTCTTGACGAGGATTGAAAGTGTTGAAAACAAGAGGATTAGTACATCAACTAATCAAATTAGAACAACATCTAATTTATTTGATCATAATCGATTTGAACCATTGTCATAATCATATCAAAGTGATTGTGCAAACTAGTCTAGGCAAGTGTAGTTTTAATACATATTTAATTTCCATCATCATTATTATTTGCTTGCTTAGAATCATTACTAAGTCTTTGTTATAATCAAACTCACGTTTCATAAAACTAAACAAATCCTTGTGAATGACATCGGCTTACCATATCACCTCTTACTACACACGGACGAGTATACTTGCTCGTATGTGTTTCGTTTGAATCATTGGTAGATTGTGTTTATAAATTTAAAACATGCACTCCAAACGGGCACATCAGTGCATATCGAACTCAGACTGCCAAGCTGCTTTGACTTCATCAGATTCACTCTCAGCTAGCTGTTCGGGGCAAGGCTTAGTCATGTGGAAACCGTAGAGGGGGGTGAATACGTTTCCATTTAAAAACTTAAAACTTTTGTATCAAACACCCGATCAAGTGTGACGTAATATGAAAAGTGTTAACAATGGTCATTTAACACTTAGAGATGAATGTAGTAAACTACAACACAAGCACAATCAAGCCATGACACATACTAAATCAACATAACATGAGCAACAAGTCACACAAGCATAAACTTCATGCAAATATAAGTATAAAGCGATAAAGAATAAAATGAAAGTAAAGAGATGAGTAAGAAGGCGCAAACCGGACACGGTGATTTATAGTGGTTCGGTCACGAAGCTCCTCTTCGCCCTACTCCACTCCCCGAGTACCCAACTCGAGAGTTACTTCACTAATCAACAAACTCCCTTCAGGCGGAGAAAACCGTACACGTCGCTTAACTTGTTTTCCGACACTAAGCTAGATGTCGAGTGCTAATCTTAGCTAGCACCAATCTACTACGATCTACCCGATCTATACCTTACACGTCGCTTATCCTATTTCCGACACTAAGCTAGATGTCGAGTGCTAATCTTAGCTAGCACCAATCTACCACGATCTACCCGATCTACCCTTGATCCACATGATCAATCACACAAGCCCAATGGCTTCAAGAGATCTTCACTATCTCTTAAGATCAAAATGATCTTGACTCACTCTCTCACAAAAGAAAAATAATCTTGATGTATGCTATGATACAATCAAGAGTGTAACCAATGTTACAAGACCTAACAACTACAACTCTTGTATCTTCTTGGATACTTTGAGTTCTTCTCTTGCAAATGAAGAGGAATGATAACACTTTGTATCTACTTGGATACTTTGTATTCTTCTCTTGCTAATCAAGAGGGATGACAACACTTTGTATCTACTTGGATACTTTGTGTTCTTCTCTTGCTAATCAAGAGGGATGACAACACCTTGTATCTACTTTGATACTTTGTGTTCTTCTCTTGCTAATCAAGAGGAATGAAGAGGATCACTTGAATGGAGGATTGGATCACTCTTAAACAAACTAAGACTCTCTAAATGATCAAAGAAAGTCATCTAAGTGAGGAGGGATTAGACCAGAGAAAAAGGACTGGAAAAATCAAGTTGGAAGTGTGAAATGGTCCACTATTTATAGGCAAAGAAAAATCTAGCCGTTACGTACGGACGGCTCCGTTAAATACCCTACGGCTCCGTTAACTTTAACGGAACCGTGGAGCCGTCGGTGTCGAAAAAGCTCCAGACGCTCCAAATTTTGTCTTTTAGTGGTGAAGGTTTATTTGGGGAAGTTTGGAGCTATTTTGGGGGAAAAATAGCTGTTACTAATTCAAAATAATTTGAAATGATTTTTCCAAATAAAACATTTCTTTTTAATTCAAAAATAATTTGTAAAATATATTTTTGAAAAAATGTTTTGTCACATTTATAAAAATGTGAAGTTTAGAAAAATATAATCCTTTGATCATTTGTCAAGTAGTAGATTTGTTTGTCCATACCTTGAGTGATTTATGTCGGGATGGAAGTCTACGACTTTGTTGAAGCGTACTTGAGGCGTCGAGAGATGTTGATGTAAGTATGCATTGATGATTTGTGTTTACAAGTAACTTGCACATTTTACGTTATGTATTACAAGTTACATGTTTGTCACTATTAAAACCGAAGAAATCGTTTAGTTTAAATATCGTAATATTTGCACTAACAAGTCAAATAATCCAGCTCCTTGGTCACCCTCAGAATAATTCTAAGTGACCTGTGCCAGTCATTGAAATTTGGGCCAGTCAGTTTTTCCCTTTCAAAATGAGCTTTGAAAGCGGAACTTAGTTGAGCATTTTCGGGATGAGCCATTTCTACTGAAAAAGTTCAAATAATAGTATTTTCGATAACACAAAATTACCCAGGAAATAGACATATAACCATTTAATTTTCTTGAAAACTAGGATCCAACTTTTCATAGTTCCACTACATCAGTTAATTTGTTAGTAGAGAAAGTATAAAAGATGGTAACTTGTCGTACAATAATCGGCAAAACAATTTCCGATTCCTAGGTCATTATGAGAATTACATTTGCCAAAACAATTTTGCAATGTAAGCGTGTTTCTTCCCATCTCATGCTTTAAGTTTCAAAGTCTCACTTACAACTTAATTAAGTCGTCTAATTTAGAAACTGTAAATACTCCATGTCACGGTCTCACATCATGGAAATTTACCTAGTCATTAATATTTAGGTCAAGGTCTCACTTACGCTAAATAATAATTCCAAGTGTTTCTTATAATTAGATAGCATGGACTTAAATTTTAGGGTATTTATTTTGATGTGACAATCAAAATATGTACGAAGAAGCATGCACACATCTTCGTATCATAAGTTTTCAAAACAATTTTAATTTTACCAATTCGAGCTAAGAGTTAAACCAACAAAGTTTTAATTGAGGTATTGGGTTCGCCAATTAAAGAATTACCTCCAATTATCGCCCACTATATCCTACTGCTACATTAGTCAAAAGACCCAAGTTATTCGGATAATTACCACAAAATTGGCACATGGAATTGAGGTCAATTCACCCTTAAGATGATTTTGTAAAAATTAATAGCATTACTTGGTAGATTCAATTAGACGCACAAAGGAGCGGAGAGGCAAACGTCCGCCCGAAGGCTAATTAAAAACGCGCCCCTTTCGGATGACAATTTAATGTCAAGCCTCCTTAAACCCCTCTTATAGTTTGTCTACATTGGGTGAGCCGTTCACACTATAGGTACAAAACTCATCAATCAATCAAAAGTTTATGATTCTAAGTCTTATAAAATTTATGTTGTAAATTATAAAATTGCTAGTCTCGCCTGGGAGCAAATTACTGTGCGAAGCGAACCACTGTCGGCACATAAGACTTGGCAATAAATAATTTACCACATCAAGGTTTCATAGTTATTAGGTCAATTTATTTTTTATACTAAAAATTACCCTCTTTTTGCTTAAAATTCAACAATAATTTAAACAAAAAAGACAAGTAATTTAATAAAAATAAATAAACACATAATAACGCATATAATCTTAACCATTAAATCATATAGCCACATGCAAACCTTTTGATAAATCCTATTAATAATCTTTATATGTTTTATTATGTATATAATTACTAAGACTCCCATTGGTTTTCGAGCGCATTGTACCCAATGGACCACATACACCAACAAGTTGGTAGCGTAAGCCTTAGCAATTATATACCACGTTGCACATAACGGATTCATTAATTTAATTAATTAGGTCTTCCCTAATTTTAGATTTATCTAAAACATGTAGCAAATAAAACAAACCCTAATCCATGATTACCTTGCATGAAGTATCATGGATTAATTCCAGGAACGTAACCCTTTACACACATAAACACACATGTTCCTAATTTAGGGTTACAAAACTAGCTTTTTATTAAAAGAGAGTCGAACCCCCCCCCCCTAAAATTAGGTTCGATTTTTTGTATGTTATAAACCCTAGAAAAAATCGACTAACATGTTAATTCAAATCAAAATTCAATTTTTATGCGTTTCGGTAATACAATTACATGTTAAACGGCTCGTGATGCCACTGTTGGAATTTATATATCATAACAATTATATAAATAAATAAACACACATCAAAGCACATAGCAGAAGTAAGATCATTAATTTAACATGTAAATAGATTAACCAAAAAATAAAAGTTACATACCTTTGATCCTAGCAAGAACAAGGATCTAACTTCTCTTTTCTTTTTCTTGATCAAACAATAGGATTAACGTGAAATTCCTTACCGTTTTGTTTCACAATCCAATATGTAATAACTAAAGTAAGTTATTACCGAGGTCTTGTACACACGTACTATAACCAATTAACGTTTGATGCTAGTGAAAAGACATGAATTAAACCAAACACTTTTGTTTAATTAAAAGGCAAATCGATCCCCCCCCCCCCCCCCCTAAGGATGTGATCGACCGGTTTTAAGCAAAGAAAAGGAGAAAAAATTTTAGGGTTATAGTTACAATGCACAAGGTAAAAAACTAATAACCCTTAATTTGTATTTATAGAGAAAACCTAATTTGGAGCACAAGATGGATCGAATGGGTTAAGCAAACCCACAGGCCGATCGGCCCCCCCATCCCTATGGGTTTCTAGATCCTTCTTTAGCCTCTATTTTCACATACGGTCCTTCCTTTATTTACTTAACGGTCGTTAGTCAATTCCGTTAATTACTTAACGTCCGTTAGTTATCATTTCGTATCCAAATAATTAAATACATAACATTTATATATATTAATTATTTACGTTAATCATTCATACGTAAAGTGTGCAATCTCAAGGTTCCGAGTTCGATTCTAGTAATACACGGTTAATATTTTTCCATAAATTCTAACAAAGTAATGATACAATACTGGTCAAAATGTACACAAGAAAAAAGAAACAGCTCAACGAGACGGATCGGGAGGAGTTTAATTCAGTCTTTGGGTATTGGTTGGATCCACATGGTCAAAGCACTAGTGGGAGAATGGAATGGTGGGGAGCAGTTTACAAGCCCATTTCCAGGAGCAGTTAATTAGTAACCACTTTAGTATTAGTAGCAGACTATGTTTTATTTTGAACATTCTCAGTTTTTTTTTGTCAAGTATTACCTTTGTATTGGAGACTTTGGCCATTTCGAAACGGGCCACTTTATTTCCGTTCATTCAATCAAATTGTCTGCTTATTTTGTCTAGACCCTATCAGTATATATTGTAGAAAGGTAGCAATCTTCAATGATATAAATTATTTCCTTATTAAATACGTAAGAATCTACAACATAATTCAAGACAAGAAAACAAAACATAAAAAGTTCCTTAAACTTTATGACTTATGACTAGACATTATACAAAATCTATCAACCATTAAGTTACCGATACATGCATCTTCATCCAAAGCCGATCATCCACTGACAATAAATCTTTGACTTGGCGCATTGTTGGCCTTTCCTGTGGGTTGTCGTTCAAACATGCCCGTGTGACATTTAAAATTAAATGAGCTAGTTTCTCAACTAGAGGTGATGGTCGCGGAATCCGTCTATCTCCTACATTGGCCAGCAATAGATCATCAGTCGGCGTTGTTGGTAGACATGATATAAGTTCTCCAGGATGCTTTCCCATAATCACTTCTAGTGCAACAACTCCAAAACTATACACATCGCATTTCTCTGTCGCCACCATCGTATAAGCAAGCTCTACATTGAAGGAAGCAGGACAATCCAAAAAAAGTTGTTATATAACTTGAGAATAAGTATGTATCGTATATATAACTTTAAAATATATGGTAGTTACCTGGCGCAATATAGCCATAGGTGCCTACAACCGCAGTCCAATTCGATGAATCCATCTTTAGAAGCTTCGTTGTTCCAAAATCCGAGATATGTGCCTCATAATCAGAATCGAGAAGGATATTAGCTCCAGAAATGTCTCTATGAATTATAAGTGGTGTGCAATCATGGTGCATATAAGCCAAACCATTCGCTACAGCCCTAACAATTCTTACCCTTTTCAGCCAATCCATTTCCTTTGCTGTGATATCGCTACTTAAGAGCGATTTTAGACTTCCCTTCTCAAGATATTCGTAAATTAAAAATGAGTGACGAGCATGGAAGCAGTATCCATAGAGTTTAACTATGTTTCTGTGCCTTATGTTTGTGAATGCTCGTACCTCATTTAGGAAGCCTATATGATCGTCACCCTCAGATGATGAATGAAGTTTCTTCACAGCTACTAAATTGTTGGGTTGCAACACAGCTTTATACACTGTACCATGTCCTCCAATCCCAATACAGTATGCATCATCAAAATCATTTGTTGCCATGATGATTTCATCATACATCGCCTGTCCATCAAAACTTGTTATTGAGAAAAAATTGCCACCTTCTTCGCCTGATGGTATCTGTGGAGAAGTTCTCTTTCTACGTCGATAAGCAATGAGGCCACACATGAATAAACCAAGTAAAAGAGCCGCAAAAATTGGGACCACAGTTACAAGGATGAGCTTATGATGAAAATGATTGTTTTTCTTCATTATCTTTTGACTTTCACAGAGTTTCAAACCTGTAACATTTCCACACAGACGACGATTTCCTTGTAATGCTTCTCCAGACTATTGGAAATTAAAGAAGAAAAGTCGGGCAACCAAACCAGAACCACCGTTGTGTTCCGACAACCACAACGACACAATAACAAAAACCCAGATCCTCATCACAACAACAATACCCAAAACTAGCGGTTGTGGTATCTCCGGTGGAGGCGACGCGGCATCTTCAACGGCAGCAAGAGTTCATCAGCATCAAACCACTAACCCAAAACCAACGGTTATGATGTTAACCCAAAACCCACAAATCAAAATCAAGAAACTCCAACAATAGAACCGGTATACAAAGCTCTAAAAAAAAATTAGGGTGGGTACTGGTTTATGAGTAGGGATGCTAATCTTGGAAGGACATGCTTCAAATGGAAGACGGTGGAGAAGAAGATCTTCATGTCTCTCCGGTTGATTCTGTCACCAGAACTGATCAGTCTTCATTCAGTTCCTCCAAATACGATGTCGTCCGACTCGCCGGAATATGAAATTTGTTAATGATAAAGATGATGATGATGTTGGGTATGATTGGTTGGTTAATTTCAATGATGAGGTTGTCGAAAGATTTGATCCTCCTGTTCTGCTTCCGCTGATAATGCCCATTCTTTTCGATTAATTGATTTAATTCAAGAGTGTGCATGATGATTGGGGTTTAGAGTAGTGGGGCACTGTTTTTTGATGGGGTATTATGATGAAAAAAGGAATAAAGAAAAGGTGGTAGTGGTGAGTGTGTATTAAAAAGTGTGTTGGAGAAGGTGTGCGTGAGAGACGGATGAAAAAAAAGGGAATGGAATAATTATTTTATTAAAGGGGTTTAGTCGGAAGAATTATTGGCTAGATTAAAAAAAAAAAAAAAGTGGCAAGAAAAGCAAACACTCCAACTTGAGGGGGAGTGTTCGAAAATGAAAGAAATATTGCTTGGCAAGTTGGGCGTTCGTGATCTACACGCTCCAACTTGAGGGGGAGTATTGGAAATTAAAGAAGAAAAGTCGGGCTCTAATACTTGAGTCCGCAAGAAGAAAAAGTCGGGCTCTAATACCTGAGCCCGCAAGAAGAAAAGTCGGGCTCTAATACTTAAGTCCGCAAGAAGAAAAGTCGGGCTCTAATACTTGAGCTCGCAAGAAGAAAATGTCATGTCAAAGGCGGTAGCTCAAATCAAAAGTTACCATGTCAAAGGCGGTATCTCACAGACTAACTTGTGAGACTACCATGTCAAAGGCGGTAGCTCAAATCAAAAGTTGCCATGTCTGAAGACGGTAGATCAAGTTAAAACCCCGAAATCAAAACCAATTCAAGTTGAATATTGGCAATCCCACTATTCAACTTGAGGGGGAGTGTTAAAAATAAAAGTGGACATCATCATTTCCCACTAACGATAAAAGGGTTCAAGCTATCATTACCCAGCCTTTTACAGCCAAGCACCAGCAGTCCAACGGCTACAATGCTCCAACGTTAGAATTGATTTTGTGTATAAATTGTATCTTAGTTATTCTTGTAACATCATCACAAAT
This sequence comes from Artemisia tridentata subsp. tridentata, assembly GCA_021014915.2. NCBI lineage: Eukaryota > Viridiplantae > Streptophyta > Magnoliopsida > Asterales > Asteraceae > Artemisia > Artemisia tridentata. Next base: position 18,763,246 of record CP139508.1, on the reverse strand, counting down.
CAATACAAAAACAATATTATCAATATCAGTTTCTTAACACAGACACATTCAGAAAGACAGCATAAGGGGGAACGGGACCAGTGACCTCATTGTAAGACAGGTCTATATCAATCATTCCTGGCAAGTTACTGAAACCATTAGGAATAGAACCAGAAAGATTATTGTGAGAAAGATTCATCATTACCAGACTTTCCAAACTTCCAATATCTGATGGTATCTCTTTTGTGAGTGAATTCCAAGATAAATCAAGAACATTGAGTTGCCTTAATTTACCGATCTTCGATGGGATCTTTCCGCTGAGCTTGTTATTACTAAGATCTATGTGATTGATTTGTACCCAATCATCAATATATCTTTGTAATGACCCGTTCAACCTATTTTTGGATAGGTGAAGAGTAAGGAGACCATGCAGTGACCCAAGCTCTTGAGGTATAGCACCTGAAAGGTTGTTATCGCTCAAGTATAAATATAACAAACTTATCATCTCCACAAACTCCTTTGGAATTCGACCAGCCAAATGATTAGAAGAAAGATCAAGCACTTGAATTGAATTTCCCAACGATGAAGGGATTGAACCATTGAGTTGATTATTGGCCAATTCTAAATCAGTTAGATTCTTCAAATTCCCTAATTCAATTGGAATGGGTCCAGAAAGTTGATTTGTGTACAGATAAAGGGTATTCAATGACTTCAAATCACCCAATAATGAAGGGATTGAACCATTGAGTTGATTTTCGCTCAATTCTAATTCTGTTAGAGACTTCATATTCCCCAATTCAATTGGAATGGGTCCAGAAAGTTGATTTTTGTGCAGATAAAGGAGATTCAAAGACTTCAAATCACCCAACGATGAAGGAATTGAACCATTGAGTTGATTTTCGCTCAATTCTAAATCTGTTAGAGACTTCATATTCCCCAATTCAATTGGAATGGGTCCAGAAAGTTGATTTTTGTGCAGATAAAGGGTATTCAAAGACTTCAAATCACCCAACGATGAAGGAATTGAACCAGAGAGTTTATTTTCGCTCAAAACTAATTCAGCGAGAGACTTCAAATTCCCTAATTCAATTGGAATGGGTCCAGAAAGTTGATTTGTGTACAGATAAAGGATATTCAAATACTTCAAATCACCCAATGATGAAGGGATTGAACCAGAGAGTTGATTTTCGCTCAAACCTAATTCAGTGAGAGACTTCATATTCCCCAATTCAATTGGAATGGGTCCAGAAAGTTGATTTTTGTGCAGATAAAGGAGATTCAAAGACTTCAAATCACCCAATGATGAAGGGATTGAACCATTGAGTTGATTTTCGCTCAATTCTAAATCTGTTAGAGACTTCATATTCCCTAATTCAATTGGAATGGGTCCAGAAAGTTGGTTAAACTTAGAAAACTAAAGGTGTAGTTGTCAATTACTTGTGAAACGATAGCGAATCAAGTGATTGAATTGTGTTAGTCTTGTTTGATCAAAACTTAATATTGTTTTTGTCATCTTAAATTCTTGACGAGGATTGAAAGTGTTGAAAACAAGAGGATTAGTACATCAACTAATCAAATTAGAACAACATCTAATTTATTTGATCATAATCGATTTGAACCATTAATTGTCATAATCATATCAAAGAGATTGTGCAAACTAATCTAGGCAAGTGTAGTTTTAATATACATTTAATTTCCATCATCATTATTATTTGCTTGCTTAGAATCATTACTAAGTCTTTGTTATAATCAAACTCACGTTTCATAAAACTAAACAAATCCTTGTGAATGACATCGGCTTACCTTATCACCTCTTACTACACACAGACGAGTATACTTGCTCGTATGTGTTTCGTTTGAATCATTGGTAGATTGTGTTTATAAATTTAAAACATGCACTCTAAACAGGCACATCAGTGCGTATCGAACTCAGACTGCCAAGCTGCTTTGACTTCATCAGATTCAGTCTCAGCTGGTTGTTCGGGGCAAGGCTTAGTCAAATAATCCAGCTTCTTGGTCACCCTCAGAACAATTCTAAGTGACCTGTGCCAGTCATTGAAATTTGTGCCAGTCAGTTTTTCCCTTTCAAAATGAGCTTTGAAAGCGGAACTTAGTTGAGCATTTTCGGGATGAGCCATTTCTACTGAAAAAGTTCAAATAATAGTATTTTCGATAATACAAAATTACCCAGGAAATAAACATATAACCATTTAATTTTCTTGAAAACTAGGATCCAACTTTTCATAGTTCCACTACATCAGTTGATCTGCTAGTAGTGAAAGTACAAAAGATGGTAACTTGTCGTACAATAATCGGCAAAACAATTTTCGACTCCTAGATCATTATGGGAATTACATTTGCCAAAAACAATTTTGCAATGTAAGCATGTTTCTTCCCATCTCATGCTTTAAGTTTCAAGGTCTCACTTACAACTTAATTAAGTCGTCTAATTTAGAAACTGTAAATACTCAATGTCACGGTCTCACGTCATGAAAATTTACCTTGTCATTAATATTTAGGTCAAGGTCTCACTTACGCTAAATAATAATTCCAAGTGTCTCTTATAATTAGATAGCATGGACTTAAATTTTAGGGTATTCATTTTTATGTGACAATCAAAATATGTACGAAAAAGCATGCACACATCTTCGTATCATAAGTTTTCAAAACAATTTTAATTTTACCAATTCGAGCTAAGAGTTATACCAACAAAGTTTTAATTGAGGTATTGGGTTCGCCAATTAAAGAATTACCTCCAATTATCGCCCACTATATCCTACTGCTGCATGAGTCAAAAGACCCAAGTTATTCGGATAATTACCACAAAATTGGCACATGGAATTGAGGTCAATTCACCCTTAAGATGATTTTGTACAAATTAATAGCATTACTTGGTAGATTCAATTAGACGCACAAAGGAGTGGAGAGGCAAACGTCAGCCCGAAGGCTAATTAAAAACGCGCCCCTTTCGGATGACAATTTAATGTCAAGCCTTCTTAAACCCTTCTTATAGTTTGTCTACATTGGGTGAGCCATTCACACTATAGGTACAAAACTCATCAATCAATCAAAAATTTATGATTCTAAGTCTTATAAAATTTATGTTGTAAATTATAAAATTGCTAGTCTCGCCTGGGAGCAAATTACTGTGCGAAGCGAACCACTGTCGGCACATAAGACTTGGCAATAAATAATTTACCACATCAAGGTTTCATAGTTATTAGGTCAATTTATTTTTTATACTAAAAATTACCCTCTTTTTGCTTACAATTCAACAATAATTTAAACAAAAAAGACAAGTAATTTAATAAAAATAAATAAACACATAATAACGCATATAATCTTAACTATTAAATCATATAGCCACATGCAAACCTTTTGATAAATCCTATTAATAATCTCTATATGTTTTATTATGCATATAATTACTAAGACTCCCATTGGTTTTCTAGCGCATTATACCCAATGGACCACATACACCAACAAGTTGGTAGCGTAAGCCTTAGCAATTATATACCACGTTGCACATAACGGATTCATTAATTTAATTAATTAGGTCTTCCCTAATTTTAGATTTATCTAAAACATGTAGCAAATAAAACAAACCCTAATCCATGATTACCTTGCATGAAGTATCATGGATTAATTCCAGGAACGTAACCCTTTACACACATAAACAACAATGTTCCTAATTTATGGTTACAACACTAGATTTTTATAAAAAGAGAGTCGAACCCCCCCCCCCCCTAAAATTGGGTTCGATTTTTTGTATGTTATAAACCCTAGAAAAAATCGACTAACATGTTAATTCAAATCAAAATTCAATTTTTATGCGTTTCGGTAATACAATTACATGTTAAACGGCTCGTGATGCCACTGTTGGAATTTATATATCATAACAATTATATAAATAAATAAACACACATCAAAGCACATAGCGGAAGCAAGATCATTAATTTAACATGTAAATAGATTAACCGAAAAATAAAAGTTACATACCTTTGATCCTAGCAAGAACAAGGATCTAACTTCTCTTTTCTTCTTCTTGATCAAACAATAGGATTAACGTGAAACTCCTTACCGTTTTGTTTCACAATCCAAGATGTAATAACTAAAGTAAGTTATTACCGAGGTCTTGTACACACGTACTATAACCAATTAACGTTTGATGCTAGTGAAAAGACACGAATTAAACCAAACACTTTTGTTTAATTAAAAGGCAAATCGATCCCCCCCCCCCCCTAAGGATGTGATCGACCGGTTTTAAGCAAAGAAAAAGGAGAGAAAAATTTTAGGGTTATAGTTACAATGCACAAGGTAAAAAACTAATAACCCTTAATTTGTATTTATAGTGAAAACCTAACTTGGAGCACAAGATGGATCGAATGGGTTAAGCAAACCCACAGGCCGATCTGCCCCCCCCCCCCCCCCCCATCCCTATGGGTTTCTAGATCCTTCTTTAGCCTCTATTTTCACATACGGTCCTTCCTTTATTTACTTAACGGTCGTTAGTCAATTCCGTTAATTACTTAACGTCCGTTAGTTATCATTTCGTGTCCAAATAATTAAATACATAACATTTATATATATTAATTATTTACGTTAATCATTCATATGTAAAGTGTGCAATCTCAAGGTCCCGAGTTCGATTCTAGTCATACACGGTTAATATTTTTCCATAAACTCTAACAAAGTATTGATACAATACAGGTCAAAATGTACACAAGAAAAAAGAAACAGCTCAACGAGACGGATCGGGAGGAGTTTAATTCAATCTTTGGGTATAGGTTGGATCCACTTGGTCAAAGCACTAGTGGGAGAATGGAATGGTCGGGAGCAGTTTACAAGCCCATTTCCAGGAGCAGTTAATTAGTAACCACTTTAGTATTAGTAGCAGACTAAGTTTTATTTTGAACATTCTCAGTTTTTTTTTTTGTCAAGTATTACCTTTGTATTGGAGACTTTGGCCATTTCGAAACGGGCCACTTTATTTCCGTTCATTCAATCAAATTATCTGCTTATTTTATCTAGACCCTATCAGTGTATATTGTAGAAAGGTAGCAATCTTCATTGATATAAATTATTTCCTTATTAAATACATAACAATCTACAACATAATTCAAGACAAGAAAACAAAACATAAAAAGTTCCTTAAACTTTATGACTTATGACTAGACATTATACAAAATCTATCAACCATTAAGTTACCGATACATGCATCTTCATCCAAAGCCGATCATCCACTGACAATAAATCTTTGACTTGGCGCATTGTTGGCCTTTCCTGTGGGTTGTCGTTCAAACATGCCCGTGTGACATTTAAAATTAAATGAGCTAGTTTCTCAACTAGAGGTGATGGTCGCGGAATCCGTCTATCTCCTACATTGGCCAGCAATAGATCATCAGTCAACATTGTTGGTAGACATGATATAAGTTCTCCAGGATGCTTTCCCATAATCACTTCTAGTGCAACAACTCCAAAACTATACACATCGCATTTCTCTGTCGCCACCATCGTATAAGCAAGCTCTACATTGAAGGAAGCAGGACAATCCAAAAAAAGTTGTTATATAACTTGAGAATAAGTATGTGTCGTATATATAACTTTAAAATATATGGTAGTTACCTGTCGCAATATAGCCATAGGTGCCTACAACCGCAGTCCAATTCGATGAATCCATCTTTAGAAGCTTCGCTGTTCCAAAATCCGAGATATGTGCCTCATAATCAGAATCGAGATGGATATTAGCTCCAGAAATGTCTCTATGAATTATAGGTGGTGTGCAATCATGGTGCATATAAGCCAAACCATTCGCTACAGCCCTAACAATTCTTACCCTTTTCAGCCAATCCATTTCCTTTGCTGTGATATCGCTACTTAAGAGCGATTTTAGACTTCCCTTCTCAAGATATTCGTAAATTAAAAATGAGTGACGAGCATGGAAGCAGTATCCATAGAGTTTAACTATGTTTCTGTGCCTTATGTTTGTCAATGCTCGTACCTCATTTAGGAAGCCTATATGATGGTCACCCTCAGATGATGAATAAAGTTTCTTCACAGCTACTAAATTGTTGGGTTGCAACACAGCTTTATACACAGTACCATATCCTCCAATCCCAATACAGTATGCATCATCAAAATCATTTGTTGCCTTGATGATTTCATCATACATCGCCTGTCCATCAAAACTTGATATTGAGAAAAAATTGCCACCTTCTTCACCTGATGGTATCTGTGGAGAAGTTCTCTTTCTACGTCGATAAGCAATGAGGCCACACATGAATAAACCAAGTAAAAGGGCCACAAAAAGTGGGACCACAGTTACAAGGATGAGCTTATGATGAAAATGATTATTTTTCATCATTATCTTTCGACTTTCACAAAGTTTCAAACCTGTAACATTTCCACACAGACGAGGATTTCCTTGTAATGCTTCTCCAGACACATTTTGAAAGACAGCACAAGGGGGAACGGGACCAGTGAGCTCATTGTAAGACAGGTCTATATCAATCATTCCTGGCAAGTTACTGAAACTATTAGGAATACCACCAGAGAGCTTATTGTGCGAAAGATTCATCATTACCAGACTTTCCAAACTTCCAATATCTGATGGTATCTCTTTTGTGAGTGAATTCCTAGATAAATCAAGAACATTGAGCTGCTTTAATTTACCGATCTCCGATGGGATCTTTCCGCTTAGCATGTTATTACTAAGATATATGTGATTGATTTGTACCCAATCACCAATATATCTTTGTAATGACCCGTTCAACCTATTTTCGGATAGGTCAAGAGTAAGGAGACCATGCAGTGACCCAAGCTCTTGAGGTATAGCACCTGAAAGGTTGTTATGGCTCAAGTTTAAATTTAACAAACTTTTCATCTCCCCAAACTCCTTTGGAATTCGACCAGCCAAATGATTAGAAGAAAGATCAAGGATTTGAATTGAATTTCCCAACGATGAAGGGATTGAACCATTGAGTTGATTATTGGCCAATTGTAAATCAGTTAGATTCTTCAAATTCCCTAATTCAATTGGAATGGGTCCAGAAAGTTGATTTGTGTACACATAAAGGAAATTCAAAGACTCCAAATCACCCAATGATGAAGGAATTGAACCATTGAGTTGATTTTGGCTCAAATCTATTTCAGTGAGAGATTTCAAATTCCCTAATTCAATTGGAATGGGTCCAGAGAGTTGATTCATGCCCAGATAAAGGAAATTCAAAGACTCCAAATCACCCAACGATGAAGGGATTGAACCATTGAGTTGATTTTCGCTCAATTCTAAATCAGTTAGATTCTTCAAATTCCCTAATTCAATTGGAATGGGTCCAGAAAGTTGGTTTGTGTACAGATAAAGGATATTCAAAGACTTCAAATCACCCAATGATGAAGGGATTGAACCAGAGAGTTGATTTTCGTACAAAGGTAATTCAATGAGAGACTTCAAATCACCCAATGATGAAGGGATTGAACCAGAGAGTTGATTTTTGTACAATTCTAATTCAGTGAGAGACTTCAAATTCCCAAATTCAATAGGAATTGAACCATTGAGTTGATTTTCGCTCAAACATAATTCAGTGAGAGATTTCAAATTCCCTAATTCAATTGGAATGGGTCCAGAAAGTTGATTTGTGTACAGATAAAGGATATTCAAAGACATCAAGTCACCCAACAATGAAGGGATTGAACCATTGAGTTGATTTTTGCCTAAAGCTAATTTAGTGAGAGACTTCATACTCCCTAATTCAGTAGGAATGGGCCCAGATAGTTGATTTTCGCCCAATTCTAAATCAGTAAGAGACTTCAAATTCCCCAATTCAATTGGAATGGGTCCCGAGAGTTGATTTCTAAACAGATTAAGGATATTCAAAGACGTCAAGTCACCCAACGATGAAGGGATTGAACCATTGAGTTGATTATTGGCCAATTCTAAATCAGTTAGATTCTTCAAATTCCCTAATTCAATTGGAATGGGTCCAGAGAGTTGATTTTGAAACAAATAAAGGATATTCAAAGACTTCAAATCACCCAACGATGAAGGAATTGAACCATTGAGTTGATTTTCGCTCAAACCTAATCTAGTCAGAGACTTTATATTCCCTAATTCAGTAGGAATGCGCCCAGAGAGTTGATTTTTGCTCAAAGCTAATTCAGTGAGACACTTCAAATTCCCTAATTCTATTGGAATCGGTCCAGAAAGTTGATTTTGCCACAAATAAAGGATATTCAAAGACACCAAATCACCCAACGATGAAGGGATTGAACCATTGAGTTGATTTTTGCCCAATTGTAAATCTGTTAAAGACTTCAAATTCCCCAATTCAATTGGAATGGGTCCAAAAAGTTGATTTGCGTACAGATAAAGGATATTCAAAGACTTCAAATCACCCAACGACGAAGGAATAGAACCAGTTAAATCATTTTCGGAAAAATCCAAAAGGGTTAACTGGCTTAGTTTACCAATGGTAGGTGGAATTACACCAGAGAACTGATTGGTTGAAAAATCAAGATGGACAAGTTTGGACAGGAGTCCAATTTCTGGTGGGATGGAACCAAAGAAGCTGTTTATACTAAGATTAAAATGGGTAAGGTTGCCTAGAATAGAGAACGGGAACTGGTGAAGCGTACCTTTTAACTCAGACGTAGAGAGGTTCAACTTTTTAATGTTCCCATCAGCATTGCAAGCAATTCCAAACCAAGAAGGGCACGGAGCGGGTGAACTAGTATTCGTTGGAAGGGGTGTCCAAGAAGATACAATTTGGGAGTTGTTTGGGATTTTAAGGGTTGCTTTCCATTTTTGAAGAGCATTTGCTTCCTCCAAAGAAGCAGAAGTAAAGTTTGGTATAAATGAGAGAGCAATGAGTACTAGAGCTAGAGATAAAAATAAGAAGTTTGAAGAAGCCATTGCTTGCTTTTGCATGTTTTTTTTTTTCTATAAAGTGAAGGTTCGTATGTCTTTATTTATACTTGAGCTACCCTTTTCTCATAAATTATTTTCCAATTCTTAGAAATTAAATTTTAGGTGGTGTCATATTATTCCACAAAGATTGTTTTACTTGAGAAATTAATGTCCCTTTTGGAGAATACTTTAACTGTGTAGTACAACTTTGATTGCTTTGTAAACAAGTATTCTATATTTTTTTTCAAATCAGTTCCAGTAAAAGCATTGATCAAAATGATCCAGAATGTGTGATCAACTGTGAAACTATGTGCTTTGTACAGATCCTGGCGCGAAAGTAGAAAAAAAAAGGCTTAAAAGAGCTCGTCTATTGTGATGTTAAAATTCTTATTGAAGGATAACAAGTACATAATCACATAATTCTCTTTTATTTATTTTTTATTTATTTTATTATTATTATTATTATTACTATTATTTTTTTTATTTTTTTTATTATAAACATCACTTTATTATTATTATTATTATTATTATTATTATTATTATTATTATTATTATTATTATTGTTATTATTATTATTATTATTATTTTTTAAGTTCTGTTTGATGCAAATAGATTTTCATAATAAGGTTCTTCAACATTTGCTTATCAATTGTTAAAATATACAAGATATATTGACCATAAAGTCCCATATCACTTCTGTTGTAGGGCTATTTTTTATTTTCTCTCCCAACTGACTAGGCATGCATCAAGTTCTTCAAGCGCCCAATCCTAAAAAAGAATGTATACCCAAAGTCAGGTGCATAAAATTGTCACGGCGAAAATTTTAGATAAGTTACAAGCCGCGATGTAAAGCACTAAAATCTATCTTTATCACACACCTAAACACTAAATACGTGACACTCAAAGTATGAAAAAAAATAGAAATATAGATGAAGAGATGTGGATCGTTTACTGTTAACTTGACTGGAAATATATTAGCTTGAAAGATAAGCAAACAAATACAAACAAAAGACAGCTCACACACTCTCACCTACACAAGACTAAGAGGCACACTATTTTTTTGTTGAGAGTGTGCTATTTAGAGCAAAACATGTGACGCTCTACTTCCTTGTATGGGCTTTCATTTTGGTTTCGGTTGGGCTTTTGGCTCCTGGATCTTTTATACATTACTTCTTATATATTTGTTTAGCCAAAAGCCCACCTTCCTATTCATTGATATTCACACGACACACTAGTTCTAATATTACAAAATGACCATCACTTTACATAATAATTTAAATGCTAACACGCGAACATTAATATCACCGTGTCTCGACCACTCAATCCCCTTGAGATTCTAGATGATGAAGAGGATGGAGAAGACGTAAGTGAGCAGGGATGTATTGTGAACTTTGAACTATTTTCTTTGTTGAACTTATATTCGTATTTTTATTGTGACGACTGCCAATGTTTTTTTTTTTGAAATTTGAACTTTGGTCATAAAAAATATGGGGAAAATGTAGGCAACAGCCTTACCGATCTAGAAATGATGCATGTCACTAAAAGTTTTTATCATTTCTTTTTTTTTTTTTTTTTGGAAGGCATCATTTCTTTTTATTTAATAAATACTTTTAGGCGGCGAATTATGTTGTCTCTAAAAGTGTTTTTCAATTATTTAGTTTTATCATTTATTAATTTTAATTTATCAAATAAGTTTATTAATTATTTAATAAATACTTTAGCGACGACATGTCATTACTATAACCCACTATCCTTGTACGGAGTAGTGTACTAATGCATGTTACTATATATAAAATATACATAATTGCAGTTGAGTTTGAATAACTTTATAATTTGTCATGCGTTATTTAAGTGGGTCTCGGCCATCCAACTTGTTTGGTTTAGTGTGAGGTGATCTGCACACATGTCATATACATTAGTCTTTAGATTTGCACATATTTTCTTTAGATTTACACATAACAAGATACAAGGAGAATAAGCAAAACATAACACATATACAAAGCATTAAATATTATGTACAAATCAAAACTAAGTTTGTGCAAATCACATTAGCTTTCAAGCTTGAGACAATTAATCCATAAAAGTAACTATAAGAAGGACATTACGAATTGTAAATCCAAAGTTTACCATCAATATAGGAAAAAATAGCCTCTCATTTATCTATTATTATGAAAAGTCAAGGTCAACAATAACTGACATCCATCATTGTTATGCAAGGACTAGAAAGATAGAACGTATAAAAAAAGTGATAGACTAATATGAACTGCATTTTACTTCCGTATTCAATGTCCTTACTCCTTGCTCTTATCTAGAGTATTATGTAGTCGTAATATGCATATATATAAGGTCCTTTTATCAATCGTTGTTATGCAAAGACTAGAAAGATATGATGTATACAAAAAGTGAAAGACTAATATGCAGTGCATTTTACTTCTGTGTTCAATGCTTTTACTCTTACTATTATCTAGAGTATTATGTAGTCGTAATATGCATATATATAAGGTCCTTTTATCCATCGTTGTTATGCAAAGACTATAAATATAGAATGTATACAAAAAGTGATAGACTAATATGAAGTGCATTTTACTTCAGTAGTCAATGTCCTTACTCCTTACTCTTATCTAGAGTAATACGATATATATATATATATATATATATATATATATATATATATATATATATATATATATATATATAATATATATATATATATATGGTCCTTTAAGTCAATGATGTGTAGGGTCGTATGTGGCTATAAATATGTTTAACGAAATGACTTGGAGCATGAGCTAAGGCCGGAGTTGTAACTGTAGATTATATTATAAGTTGAAAGTTGAAGTTTATATTTTTGTAAAGCTGTTTGGCGAATTAATTGGTGTTGAAGCTTATTATTTTAAAATCAAATCAACATACGTCAAATTAAATTCACATACATTTCAATCTTTTTCGTATTAATCCGTTATATTTTGATATTTAAGTAATTTTAACTGACTATAAGCCTTGCACATTTTTAAATGCTCATTTCAATTGGTTTGGCTTATTGAGCCCTATAACTTGTTGAGCCTTACAACTTAAATAAAAAGATTTTCATTTATAAACTCACCCGCACTCTTGGGTGCATCTAATATGCGCATACTATCATTGTCTACTCATGCACTTGAGCAACTAATAAACTTGATAATTATACATACATCATACAAAGATTCACAATATATATGGCCATAATTAATAAAGAAGCTAACCATGAATGCTGGACGTGATTTTTCGAAGATCTTTAGTAAGTTCAACCAAATTATAAACTTTATTGCCCATTGCTAATATGCCCCCACAATTCTCTAGATGATATTGTAACAAAAATATTTGCCAAGACATCAACAAAAGTATTTATGTATAATTATATATAATTCAACAACATAAAAGAACGGGCAAATGTCACAAAAACCATTACAAAATAAAATTTGTCAATAAATCCACTCAATATTTTTGAACCGCCAAAAAAAAACCTTTTGACTGGTTGGACCCTTACGTGTTACGGGTCACTAATTATCAAGTTATGAATTTAGCTATGACCCAAACACACAAGAAAAAATGATGAATTAAAGGTTTAAAATGACGATTTTTTCATGTGTCTCTGCAATTTATTACATATATCATATCAATCGTTTTTTATTTATGCAATCAATGTTAACATTAAACCATTTGCGTGTTATGAGTCACTATTAGAGTAATCGTAACAATTAATCCGCAAGAAAAAAAAATAAAGTTATCATGATAGCAAGGGAGGAATAAGTTTGACCAATGATGGTTAAAAGTCATCATCTTTATAACCTTTTGCATTATTTTAAAAACCGGTTTTTTATCGACACGACGAGTCGCTCGTTGAACTATCGTGTGGAACCCGTTTTATGCAAAAAAAATATATGATAGCTTTTGAACATGGAAATTCAATTCCTTTTTAAACCTAACCAAACAACCCTTAATCAGCTCCAAAAACACCCCTAAACATATATACCCAAACAACCCTAAAAAAGCTCCAAATAGCTCTAAAACATTAGAAATTCAATACCAAACCCATACTTTCCAACAAAACTACAGGTCCCAAACTTAATGGATTAGAAAAGAACCGCTCGTTCATAAACAAGCAAACAACAATCATATCCAGACCTGTTCCCGGTTCAACCGAGGTTATAAAACATTGCCCTCTTAAACAAAGACGAAACAAATTCAATGGTTTAGAATGTTTCATCCATGAGCTTATATAAGTTTATTAGTATATCATATGTAACAAGCTAGGTACAAACAATCCCTAAAGTGGCCACACAAAACTCCTAGAAATGAAAGGCTTTACGCGGTTTAAGTCTAATTCACCTTGAAACTTGTTTGGTTTAGTGTGAGGAAATCTGCACACACATATACTCTAGATTTGCACATAGTTACTTTAGATTTACGCATAACAAGATACAAAGGAGAATAAGCACAACGTAACACATATACAAAGCATAAAATGTTACGTACAAATCAAAACTAACTTTGTACAAATCATGTTAATTGTTTTAACGTAGAGACCGTTAATCCATAATAGTATCTATAAGAAGGGCATTTCAAATTGTAAATCAAAAGTTTAACATTAGCATCTATAGGAAAATAGCCTCTAATTAATTTATTATTATGAAAAGTCCAGGTCAACAATAACTGACATCCATCGTTGTCATGCAAAGACTAGAAAGATAGAACGTATACAAAAGGTAATAGACTAATATGGAGTGCATTTTACTTCAGGAGTCAATTTCCTTAGCAAAACGACTCTTATCTAGAGTATTAACGTATTATGTGGCTGTAATATGCATATATATGGTCCTTTTAGTCAATGATGGGTCGTATGTGGCTGTGACTTTTTTTATATCCAGTTGGGTTGTGAGGATATTTCAAGTTGCCTTAGTTGAAGCATCATATCTTCAGTTTCTTCTTGAACGTTTGTGCATGTATTCATCATTTTAATAATATTTATACTTGAGATCCTGCTGCATGTATAATTCATTCATCCAAGAGTTATGCAACAAATATGAAAGTAGAACGAAGCAAGCAACAGTAGCATGGGCGGAGGCATGTATAGCCGAGGGGTAGCAGTCGCTACCCCTGAACTTTTACCCGGTAGTGGAATTTTTGTCGATTTTTGGCATTTTTTGGCGATTTCGCTACCCCTAAAACAAATTTTCGCTACCCCTAAACAAATTTTCGTGTTTCGCTACCCCTGAAACAAACTCCTGGCTCCGCCACTGAACAGTAGTAATACGTAAAGTCAGTTTAAACATCCATGAAATGAGAAAAACACAAAACTTCTACTTTGATGATAATTGAATAGGCATTCTTCCTTGAGATTGGTTTTGCACTTATAGTAAACTTAATGAGAGGTAGATACATTAAGTATCAACTGTATCAATATTATATATTTAGACTAAAAAAACAATATTATAAAATGTGGGAACTGAGTTATGAGTAAAATTCCTGAAGACATAATACCACTTTTGCTTATAAATTTAAAGTATACGCAGGTACCCATGCATAGTGACGAAATTTGATATCAGCATGTAATTGTAGTTACGATACTATGGCTAAATGTTTTATGTAACGATTATGCATACAATGTAAAATAACTGTAACCCAGTTCCAATATATCAAATTGAGATTGAAATATGGATTGAGAATGAGATTGGAGTTTTCATAGAATCTAAAATATAAAATGTAAAAAATAAAAAATAAATTAATAAGCGATTGGTAAAACTCAAAAATTCTATAATCAAAATACTAGTAATACAATTAGAGTGAGCATTTTGACCCGAATCACGACACCGAACTAGAACCGTACCAAACTAGTAGTGGATCCCGGTACACGGTACGGCACCATTACTACGTTATTAGCCTAAAAAAACCCGGGATACCCAAAACGGTACTGGTATCAAATGAGATAATACCGAGATTTGTTTCAAAATACAAAGAGTCAAAAATTTTCAAGTAAATACTTATCCAAACACCCTCGTGCTTGTTACATGCAAATTAGAGCGTCAAAAGTATACTACCCACAATCAAACACATTATTTTAGGCTTTTAGGTGCATCCATATAGATTTAAAAAAAAAAAAAAAAGGTGCATCCATATATAATCAAATAACATGTTTTACATAAAACTTTTGTTCACATAATCACGTATAACTAATAAATGAGGATTTTTTCTCCATTTTTCTTTAATCTCAACTCTCATCATCATTCTAACTGGCATATCTAAGTTCTTCTATCTTAGATATGCATGTGTATACTAATAATTACCATCATGATTGAAATGAAAACGCACATGGACTGTTCCCTATACATGGAAGAAGAAAAAAAAAACAATATTCTAACAAAAATTATATGAGTCCTAAGCACATGTAAATGGTTCACGAGCTTGTCGATCTTACACAAATGGTTTCAGATAAGAACAACATTCGCTTTATGCGTTGAACTTTAATTTATTTTATATTATATAGTAAGTGTACATTTGTTTTTTGTTGCTGTTAGACCATTAGGTGTCATGACATACCTCAAGCTCTTCATTCGGGCTCCACGGGTGCCACGTCACCATGACATACCACAACTAACAACCCACTTCCCATAACATACCACAACTTACTCATACGGGCCCCACCACTATTTATTTTTATATTTTTATTAAAAAAACACCAATAAAAAAATATGTTTACCCACTTCTTTCTTCTTCAACGTATATCTTCTTTTTCCAACCTCTTTCTTCATCAACATATATCTGATTTTTTTCCACTTCTTTCTTCTTCAACAAAAGAAATATGTATCTTTCTTTCTTCTACTTCTTTCTTCCACTTATTTCTTCTTCAACATATATCTGATTTCTTAAAAACAACATCACCACTTCTGCTCGACTTTCCGGCGAACCACCAGCGGCAAAATATTCAAACGGACGAAAATTATTTTTAAACGTTATCAAACGAATATATTGCAACGGCTTCTGATAGTTCGTACAAGTGAGAGCTTCGTGCAGACGAAGAACCATTGCAAGGCGAGCAACGGCGAGCTTGGCCGGTACCACGGCGAGGGTCGGCGAGCCCTCCACGTGGACACGGTGAGCTACAACGCCCTCCACATCGGGTGCTCTTACAGAAGCTTTAAGGCATGAAATCTAGTTATTTTTATTTATTTATTATTTTTTTTTAATAATTTTTACTTGTAAAAGAAAGGGAAAAACTGGATACGTACTGTTTCCCGAGAACCGGTACCGGAATCTCGTCCGGTACGGTACCGGAATCCCGTCCGATACGGTACCGGTACACATTTTTATCAACAAAATGAACAACATTTTTATGCTCCGAAAAAATATGTTACCACCGATTCGGTACACATTTTCATACAGTACGGTATACTTTTTTTTATCAGCAACACAAATTGTTCTCAAATTTTCAATGTAATGATATTATTAAGTCAATACAATTTCAAAATGCATACTAAATTACAACATTCGAAAAATATTATTAAAATAGCAAGAGTGTAGGGATGGCAAGCCATAATCAGAGATAACAATAACGATACAAGGCAATACCATTATGATTAGATAAACACAATAGATAAATGAAAAATATGAACATAAGAGTTAATTAGAAGATTAAACCAGATTGTAGATGAAAGCGAATGCTAGAACATGATCGAGGCACGTGTTTGACATGCTTCCCTTAAAACGGATTCGTCGCCTATTCGCCGTCTGTTTCCCAGGGTACAACGATCGAAACATGTATTGATCAAAAACCACGTATTCAGGAGGTCGGGGATGCTCGAAATAAAGGTTAAACATGGTATATTAGCTTAAAGAATGGGGGAAGGTGTGTGTGTATTCTAGAGAGAGAAAGGAGAAGAAAACACACACACCTTGGTGATACATGAGACATCCACCCTTCCTTTTTGAGACAAGGAAGGTATTTATAGCAAGAGGGTGACGCCCTAATGCTCTTGATGGGCTTTCAGTTGGGCTTGAGGCTCATGGGCTATACATTAGTCATTTAGACTATACAAGCTAACTTATCTATTCTAGTCCACAAGCCCAACTCGTTAACTAAACTAGCCCTTATACATGTAACTAAATGCAATTCCCAACTATGACATAACTTTAAGTCTAACAATCTCTCCACAAAGTGATGTCATACGGGAATTGCTTACAATGTTCCCTACAAGTAAATTTAAATACAAAACATGAGCGCATCAGTTCTGAGAATGGTCTTCAAACTTCATTACTTCGTTCAGCTTGCAGAATCTTCTCAGCTTCATTTCTTTACTTGCAGAAGAACAATGTGAGCAAATCTAATTATGGATCAATTACATCGATTTTTCACTCTCCCCTAATTAGTGCTCTCCCCCAAACTGAGAACCTTTCTTATGATTGCCCTGAGTGCCCTGAATCTGAAGAAGTCTTTTGATAATTAAATGCATTCAGTCTTTAGTCTTCTAACACGCAGCGGAAAATGAAGAACAGACTGTAGACTCGACCTTCTTCAATATTATCCGTTAGGGGGAATAGAGTATCAACATCTTCATCTCACCAAATGCATCCCAGTTACGTCCTCGATGTACACATTTCTCTCCCCTGATGATTACGATTCATCGGAATCAGCATAATGATGTGAACGTGAAGTATCAACTGGAAGCCCTTTATCAGTAATCATATCAGCCCGTGAGAAGATGTAGATAAACCTAATCTACTAACAATACCATTTGAAATTGTCTAACTCTTTATCAACCCCCTGTATCAAAATCCAACCAGCTAGTAAATGACCACTGTATGGAGACAACCCAATATGACCAATCTGAGAATGAAGTAAACACCCCTAGATATATGACTTAATCATGTACGAAAATGTGACTAAGAACCTATACTGAGCACTACAACGTAACTCCTTAAAGCAGAGATCGTTTCATATACCCATCCATCCTTCCTTTATTGTATATGAACCTCTCTTGAATTATCCACATCTTTGTGTGACACTGAGTACTACAATGTATCTCCTTTAATTGATAGTTAACTAGGTCTTCGTCCATCCACCCCTTGACCTATGAAAACTAGAAAACCGAGACTTAATCACTACACCCATGAGTGCCCAAACAAGTATCTCCGAAAGTCATGCATCCATCCAACCCCTAGACTTTGAGATAAATAAGTACACATGCCCTTGAAATGAACTTTAAACCAGATAAGCAATATCGTACAAAAACTCCGTAGTCACAAAAAAACTGATACTAGCCGTTTGTCAGTTGATAGTGATTCTTGATCAGGATCTTTTCTGCTATACGTGGTGAATTAGAAGGTGTAGGCCAATAATTTCATTTGTGATTTTGGTGTGAAAGATGCCATAAAATGCCATTCTAATGATGCTGAAAAAATTTGAGTTTACAAAATTTTTACGCCAAAATTCACTGAAAAAATTTGAATTTTGACCCAAAAATTTGAATTTTGGGCCAAAATTTTCACTATTGTACCAGAATTTGAATTTCGCGTAAAAATTAACTGTTAAGTCACTCCTCCAAATTTTCTTTTTTTTTTTAACAATTGCCATAGTCTTTGTCTGAGAAATAATTGCGAAAGCCTTTGTCCGAGAAACAATTGCGAAATCCTTTGTCCGAGAAACAATTGCGAAAGCCTTTGTCCGAGAAACAATTGCGAAAACCTTTATCTGAGAAACAATTACGAAAGCCCTTGACCAATTGCGATAAGGAACAATTGCGAAAGACTGGCAATTTCGAAAGACTGGTACAATTGCGATAGCTGCTCTACAATTGCGAAACTGGTTTTCCAATTGCGAAAGAGGACCAATTTCGAAAGGGTCAGATTTGCGATAAGGGTTTGGGCAATTTCAAAACTTTCACAATTTCAAAAAACCCTTTTCTATAGGAATTGGCACACACCGCAATTCTATAAACCCTCTTTTATCTAAATTCTTACACAAGAAATTAGATTTTTCAAGTCGATGAAGTACCATTTTTATCACAATTCTTATACAAGAAAAGTGACAAAAATTCTATGCAAGGAGGATTCGAACCGCAATCTTTTGTAGCCTCTTTTTTCTCGATCAAAACTTCAAAAATCTCATAAAAAGCCAATAAAGCTCGAACCTTTTTGTCGCCTATATGATGAACCACACTTCTTTCGACACAAAAGATTGACTTTTTCACCAAAAACTATCACAACTCACGAATTTTATGGCTGATGAACAGTAACGATATAAAAAAAACACACCACAAATCACTTGTTCACCTCAAATCACCACGATTCGCCCCTGGTTAGCTCTTGATACCAATTGTAAAGACCAAAAAACACATATTCAGGAGGTCGGGGATGCTCGAAATAATGGTTAAACATGGTATATTAGCTTAAAGAATGAGGGAAGGTGTGTGTGTATTCTCTAGAGAGAAAGGAGAAGAAAACACACACACCTTAGTGATACAATGAGACATCCACCCTTCCTTGTAGAGACAAGGAAGGTATTTATAGCAAGAGGGTGACGCCCTAATGCTCTTGATGGGCTTTCGGTTGGACTTGAGGCTCATGGGCTATGCAATAGTCATTTAGACTATACAAGCTAACTTATCTATTCTAGTACATAAGCCCAACTCGTTAACTAAACTAGTGATGCGTGGTTTTGCAACCTTACAACAGGTTTTACCTCTCGAGGGATCTCAAGAGGCTTACAACCCCACCAGGCAGTGTACCTGACCGATGTAGTATAGTGTAGTGGTAAGTACGGGGGATTGATCGTTCTCCACAGGGAATAGTGTTCGTTAGGTATGAAAAACTACTCTAATAGGTCTAAGGGTGAGAGAAGATTCTTTTTATATTTTTTTATAATTTTTATGAAAGCAAGTAAAATCTCGGGTTTGAAAGAGTGGGCGGAATTAGTTGCTAGTCAACTAACCCAAATAACTACAAATGCAAATAAAATAAAATAACAAAAATGAAAAGTTGGTGAAAACTTATATGGAGAGAAACGTGTTTACTTAGATTTCCTTACTCCCTAACTATCTTTTACCGGTTGATTAGTGTGTATTAGTTGCGTGGATGACGGGTGTATTCCTTAATACCATTCGTGGGGTGGCGTACGTACTTCCCCAACTCTACAAGCTCCTACTTCACTCCTATGTCGAGCCGGCTAGGAAGCTCCTAACATGGGATCACTAGAATTCGCTTGTGCATTAAATACAACCATAAAAACCTTTAGTACGCATTGGTTCATGTTTCTTAAGACGTTCAAGCAAGTTACCGAATAGGAAGTTAGCCAGTTTTCTTAAGCCTAACATAGATAAACAATCATCTAATACAACTAATAACACACTAATAACCAATAATCAATAGCTAGGTTTCATTAGATCTAAGCAAACACAAGATAAATCTAGCCTAACATGTTAAACAAAAGACAAGAACAAGATAAAATCAAACAACACATAGACATATTGAATGATTAATTGATAACTTATCTTCAATGTAATATGGAAGATCTCAAGGCAAAAAGCCTTGAAAGAGCTGCCAAATTCGTCTTAGGGTTTTCACACACAAAGTTCCTCAATAAGTTCCACACTAATGACAAAAAATTAGAAAACTATATATAGACTTTCAGATCTGACGGCGTCACGTTATGGAGTGTGACGCCGTCACCTCGCCGCTTTTAGGGTTCCCGGATGACCTTCTTGACGCCGTCCCTCTTTAGCTCTCCAAAATCCGTTCTGGCTTATCAAGGCTTGACGCCGTCAGATTATAAACGTGACGCCGTCCCTCTTTAAATTATAACGTGACGACCTTGATCAAATTAAAGGGTGACGCCGTCAGAATTCCCATGCAATTTTCACTGGCTTATCATGAGTAAATTTCACATCCACCACTTTTGCCAAGCCATGACGCCGTCCAGGGATAATCCTGACGCCGTCAAAGGTAACTTTTAGCCGATTTTTGAGACTTTGTCGTTTTCTTCACTTTTATGCTCCAAAAACGTCCAAAATGCTTCCTTTTCCAGATTTCTTCTCAAAAGTACCTAAAATGATAAAAGGAACGATTTAGGGCAATATTTGATCAAATAAATACGATTTAGGGCTTAAATGACCCCTTAAAAGCGGTACACTTTTCGCTTCATCAAATACCCTTACACTTGAGATTTGCTTGTCCTCAAGCAAATGCGCTTTTATTCTAATCAAAATACAAGTTAGGGGTCATTTAATGCTAACATAAAAGTAATTACAACAAATATTCGTTCCACTTTAATCATAATAAGCACGGAGATTATAAACTAGCACCTCACAAGTAGGGTTTAGATACTCACATCTCTCAAGTGTCATCAAAATAAATCTCATAAATGAAAACGGATAATATCTCTCACTACCTGTCAAAGCAAATAGATTACCATAGGCTTGGGAAAGGATCGAAAACCTCCTCCACTAGGCGTAAGCACCAAAGATAAACTATCAAAGAGGGCTTTTAAATGGGTTATAACATTAGGTGTAGGGAAAAGGAAAACACGGTTTTGTTGGATAAAGGATATTTTACTGGTGGCGAGTTAAAGATCTTGATTAATTACATGTACTATACAATGTTGCTAAGCCAAGACTCGACTCGATATAAGCTAATGAAAGAAAATAACAAAAACATAAAATAAACATAAAATGAAACGGGATGGTAGTCCGTATGTTTTTTCTATTTTTCTTTTTCTCAATTTTTTTGTATTTTTCTTGATTTTTTCGATTTTTTTTTTTTTTTTTTTTTAACATACATTCTTGCCCTACCATCCAAAATAATACATCATAGGGGCATTGCATTCCCCTTACACTTGAACTTTTACATAACTTTACAATTAACTAATCTAATGACTCGAATTAAGATAATCGAAAAAACTTGGAGTACTTTTAAAATATTTAGCACATATGGGGGTAATAAATGATGTTCTTCCCCATTACTCCATTACACTAGTACTTTACCCATGAGTCCCAATCGTCCCAAAACAATATGTACAAGGATATGACTCGACTTAGCAACCATGTAATCAACTAGATAATTAACTTGGGTTTAAACAAATGTTGTCACAATAATGCACTAAAGATGAGTGCATACAAGGTAGGCTAAGGCGATTTGGGTGTATATTTTAGTGGGGTGTAAACAAATTCTTCCTTTAAGTAAAATGCTTAAAGGTTGAAACGAAAAGATAGGCTCTGAGGGGTGTACTAGGGGTATCGTGTACTAAAAATGAGTACAACGCAAAGGGTGTGGGAGAATTACTTGACCAATGTAGCCAAAGTAATTATAACAAAAACACAGGTGTAAACCAATGGGTTAATCCTAATGCCTCTTATCATGTAGTAAATCTAACTACACGAATGTAGTCTCACTTGTGGCCTCGGAATGGTCCTAACGCAAGTTCTAGAATCTAGGTGCTACCGGTACACACATCGTGGCATAAATGCTTTTCCTACCAATTCTAGGGGCGAACCTCACATATTTGGGGGTGGAAAATTTTTTAGTGGTACGGTTTTTGTGCTAGTCATATAACTCCTATCCGTGAGACGCTCATTAAGATCAAAGTTTCACTCCTAAATGTTGTAAAAAATTTTAAATTTGGCACTAAAATTGCCCTAACAGATATTTATCTCAGTTTTATTACACATCTACTATTAAACAAACAAAAATCAAGCGTAATAGCATTCTCTAATCGTACTTTTACCCCCTCCCCCCTTACACTTAAGATGAACATTGTCCCCAATGTTCAAATAACAAGATGTAAAAGAAAAAAGTAAAAGAATGAAATCAAATACTCCCCTGATTCGCTCGGTGGATAATGAAGTAACACGGTTAGATCTTCTTCCAAGATAATGTTGAAGCTCCATGACTAATGCATCGCCATAAGCTTGATCCGACAAACATTTCCTTGTCCAAAATAACCTGTTAAACCTGAGAAAACAAACACGAAAACCTGCATAACATCGGCGGGATAAACTCTATATATAAGGATATAATGCTTGTGGAATGATAATTTTGCAGATTCCTGGAGATTATAAGTTAGAGATTTAATAAAAACTTTTTATGAAAACAAAACTTTCAAAAATTTTCAGAAAATTAAACCTGACGCCGTCAGGTTGTAAAGCCTGACGCCGTCAGAAATGATCTGACAGAATTCTCATGTTACGTTTCCAGAAAATTTTTGGAAAAACCTATACCTTACTTCCTGGAATTCCTGCAAAACATCATTATGACTCGATACAAGCATTTGACTCAAACAAATACTAATATGTATGTTAATTTATTATTATTATGATTCATGTTCATTTGTTCTAATAAACCGATTTGGATTTCCCTTACACTTAACTTTTGCAAAATACCTTTATATGTAGTTAAGACGAAGTTAAAAACAAAATAAAGCATTTTCACAAATTAGTTTTGAACATGAATCAATAATAATAAAATTTAAACATACATACGGAAACAAATAAAATCAAACAAACAATTAAATAAACACACAAAGCAATAAAGCTTGGGTTGCCTCCCAAGAAGCGCTTTTCTTTATTAACGAGTCTTGTAGCTAGACTCAAAGTCACTCTACCCTATGTAAGTGAGCTCGTCATCGAGGACGTCTTTAGGGTTAAGTTTGGATTGAAGTTTCCTATTGGTTCGCTTAGTACAATATATCTTTTCAAACTTCTCTCCATCCGGGTCATACAATGTCATCTTAATATGCCATGACCCATCTCCATCTTTGGGTGGTTTGTCCCAATTCCACTTATGATCATCTTCCTCACAGGTCCACTTATTCATTCCTAGGTTAATTGGCAAAACTCCTAGGAAATCAATCATCCTCCTAAAAACTAGAGAGTCTTCAAATGGATCCAATTCGGTGTCCCTAGCCAAGAGTTGTTCTACCGCATGTGTTCGGTTCACAAAGTCCTCTTCTAGGTAAAATGGGCGTTGGGGTCCTATGAAGTCTCTATCGATCCAAGGTCCATATCTAGATGGTCTCCTATTTGATTCTAACCAATGTGGTGTTGGTTCCTCACTAGTATCATAGGCATGTTTCTTCACATCATAGACTGACCAAGTATCTCCTTCTCCTACCGCTATCTTAGATTCCTTACAATCAATCATAGCACTAGCGGTCGCCAAAAATCCTCTACCTATCAACAAGGGGCATGTAGGGTCGCTAACCATATCAAGGACGTGGAAATCGGCTAAAATGGTTAGTTTTCCAATGTGTACTAACACGTCCTTAACTACTCCAACCGGGTAAGCAACACTTCCATCCGCTAAGCCTATTATCACCTCGGTTTCTTCAAGTTTTCCAAGTTTTAGAGAGGTGTAGAGAGGTAACGGAAGTAGGTTAAGGCTTGATCCAAGATCGGCTAATGTGTCATAAGCCTCCGAATTACCGATCTTGCAAGGTAGAACAAATAAGCCCGGATCATCTAACTTCTTAGGTAGCTTGTTTTGAACAAAGGCGGTCCCTTTTTCGCCTAACTTGAGCTTCTTCTCATCCAACACATCAATAACCGGACTTTCAAGGTGGAGCTCCTTGAATTCTTCGTCAAGGTTTTGAGTGGGAGGTGTTTCAACTATGACTTGGGTTTGTTTGAAACACGAGCTCATGGAATTGACCGAATAATATTGTGGACAAGAACTAGGAGACGAAACCGATGAAATGGCGTTGACGTTTAGTTTCGGGTTCTTGACCGTGTTGCTAGGGAGTGCTCCCATTTCTCGGTCATTGAGGGCTTTCAACAAAGTGTCAATCTTATTGGTCATCTCGCTTTGTTTTTGTTTGAAATCGGCTTCAAACTTGGCCAAACGAGCTTCTTGAGATGCCATAAATTGGGACATCAATCCTTCAAAGTTATCGGTACTACCATTGTTGGAAGGATTGTTGTTGAAAGTACGGTTCGAGTTGGAACCGCTTGATTGGAAACGATTAGGTGGGTTGGAAGAATTGGTTTGTTGTGCGTTTTGGTTTTGTTTCCACCAAAGGTTCGGGTGATTTTTCCATGAGGGGTTGTATGAATCACCGTAATGTTTTGGCTCGGGTTTGAAAGTGTACCACTTGTCTCCCGCTCCGTCGGTACGCGAGGATGCGTAGTCCACAAAAGCTTGTTCGGGGAGTTCCATGCAATCACGAGTGTCGTGGGGACCACTACATAATTCACACGAAGAAGTGATTTTGTTAACTTGGCTTGAAGGTTTAGGAGCCTCGTAGGATTTCATAAGAAACTTGACTTGGTCTTCAAGTTCTATGATCCTACGGTCGGAAGTGCTTGAATTGTTCGAAGGCAAAGATATTGCCTTGACCGTTTTATTCAAATCACGGGGATCACTCCAACTTTCGTTGTCATAAAGAGCAAGATCCTCTAGGAGAGCCCATGATTGTTCCGCACTTAGATCACGTAGCTTACCACCGGCCGATTGGTCAATGGTTTGCCTCGTGTAGAGATTGATATGGTCATAGAAGATTTGGACTTGGAGCCAAAGTTCTATGCCATGATGAGGGACTTTTTGGAGTAAGTCCTTGAATCGAGTCCATGCCTCGTAGAGGATTTCGCCTTGACGTTGTTGGAACATCAAGATATCATTCCTTAGCTTGGTAGTTCTTCCCGGTGGGAAAAACTGAGCAAGGAAACGAGTGGTGAGATCATCCCAAGAGGTGATGGATCCTGCGGGTTGACACTCTAGCCATTGACTAGCTTGGTCTCGCAGAGAGAATTGGAAGAGACGCAATCGGGTCGTCTCTCGAGTGGCAACATCAAGGTCTATAGAATCAACAATTTTGAGAAAGTCCTTGAGATGTTGATTAGGATCTTCAGAACGAAGTCCATGGAACGCGCATCCGCTTTGCACCAACCGGATGGTGTCGGATCGCAAGGGAGTGACATTGGCTCCTTGAGTGAGCTCAATGGTGTTTCGATAGCCATGGTGGCTAGGACGGGAATACTCTCCTAAAGTACGGGCTCTAGGAGGTGGTGGTTGTTGTGGTGGTGGGTTGTTGGGATCAAGGATATTACCACCTTCCATGATGTCGGATGGTAATGGTTACGAACAAAGAAACGAAGAAAAAAGATAGACTAAAGAAAACCTAGAAAAAGAAAATAAAAATCTCACTAGAAAGGAATCTAGTGAGTAGACCTATAAAATAAAAATTCAACCTAAACAATAACTATTCCCCGGCAGCGGCGCCAAAAACTTGATGCGTGGTTTTGCAACCTTACAACAGGTTTTACCTCTCGAGGGATCTCAAGAGGCTTACAACCCCACCAGGCAGTGTACCTGACCGATGTAGTATAGTGTAGTGGTAAGTACGGGGGATTGATCGTTCTCCACAGGGAATAGTGTTCGTTAGGTATGAAAAACTACTCTAATAGGTCTAAGGGTGAGAGAAGATTCTTTTTATGTTTTTTTATAATTTTTATGAAAGCAAGTAAAATCTCGGGTTTGAAAGAGTGGGCGGAATTAGTTGCTAGTCAACTAACCCAAATAACTACAAATGCAAATAAAATAAAATAACAAAAATGAAAAGTTGGTGAAAACTTATATGGAGAGAAACGTGTTTACTTAGATTTCCTTACTCCCTAACTATCTTTTACCGGTTGATTAGTGTGTATTAGTTGCGTGGATGACGGGTGTATTCCTTAATACCATTCGTGGGGTGGCGTACGTACTTCCCCAACTCTAGAAGCTCCTACTTCACTCCTATGTCGAGCCGGCTAGGAAGCTCCTAACATGGGATCACTAGAATTCGCTTGTGCATTAAATACAACCATAAAAACCTTTAGTACGCATTGGTTCATGTTTCTTAAGACGTTCAAGCAAGTTACCGAATAGGAAGTTAGCCAGTTTTCTTAAGCCTAACATAGATAAACAATCATCTAATACAACTAATAACACACTAATAACCAATAATCAATAGCTAGGTTTCATTAGATCTAAGCAAACACAAGATAAATCTAGCCTAACATGTTAAACAAAAGACAAGAACAAGATAAAATCAAACAACACATAGACATATTGAATGATTAATTGATAACTTATCTTCAATGTAACATGGAAGATCTCAAGGCAAAAAGCCTTGAAAGAGCTGCCAAATTCGTCTTAGGGTTTTCACACACAAAGTTCCTCAATAAGTTCCACACTAATGACAAAAAATTAGAAAACTATATATAGACTTTCAGATCTGACGGCGTCACGTTATGGAGTGTGACGCCGTCACCTCGCCGCTTTTAGGGTTCCCGGATGACCTTCTTGACGCCGTCCCTCTTTAGCTCTCCAAAATCCGTTCTGGCTTATCAAGGCTTGACGCCGTCAGATTATAAACGTGACGCCGTCCCTCTTTAAATTATAACGTGACGACCTTGATCAAATTAAAGGGTGACGCCGTCAGAATTCCCATGCAATTTTCACTGGCTTATCATGAGTAAATTTCACATCCACCACTTTTGCCAAGCCATGACGCCGTCCAGGGATAATCCTGACGCCGTCAAAGGTAACTTTTAGCCGATTTTTGAGACTTTGTCGTTTTCTTCACTTTTATGCTCCAAAAACGTCCAAAATGCTTCCTTTTCCAGATTTCTTCTCAAAATTACCTAAAATGATAAAAGGAACGATTTAGGGCAATATTTGATCAAATAAATACGATTTAGGGCTTAAATGACCCCTTAAAAGCGGTACACTTTTCGCTTCATCAACTAGCCCTTATACATGTAACTAAATGCAATTCCCAACTATGACATAACTTTAAGTCTAACAGAACTGTACGTTGTACTGCCGGATATGACCTCCATGCCTAAAATTATCATTGTATCAAAACATGATTCGTTAACCAAATCGAAACTACACGAATTGTAAATCCAAAGTTTACCATCAATATAGGAAAAATAGACTCCCATTTATCTATTATTATGAAAATTCAAGGTCAACAATAACTGACATGCATCGTTGTTATGCAAATACTAGAAAGATAGAATGTATAAAAAAAGTGATAGACTAATATGAAGTGCATTTTACTTCCGTATTCAATGTCCGTACTCCTTACTCTTATCTAGAGTATTATGTGGTCGTAATACGCATATATATAGGTCCTTTTATCCATCGTTGTTATGCAAAGACTAGAAAGATATAATGTATACAAAAAGTGATAGACTAATATGCAGTGCATTTTACTTCTGTATTCAATGCCCTTACTCCTTACTATTATCTAGAGTATTATGTGGTCGTAATATGCATATATATAAGGTCCTTTTATCCATCGTTGTTATGCAAAGACTAGAAAGATAGAATGTATACAAAAAGTGATAGACTAATATGAAGTGCATTTTACTTCAGTAGTCAATGTCCTTACTCCTTACTCTTATCTAGAGTAATACGCATATATATATGGTCCTTTTAGTCAATGATGTGTAGGGTCATATGTGGCTATGAATATGCTAAGGCCGGAGTTGTAACTGTAGCTTATATTATAAGTTGAAAGTTGAAGTTTATATTTTTGTAAAGCTGT
Source organism: Artemisia tridentata subsp. tridentata (assembly GCA_021014915.2). Taxonomy (NCBI): domain Eukaryota; kingdom Viridiplantae; phylum Streptophyta; class Magnoliopsida; order Asterales; family Asteraceae; genus Artemisia; species Artemisia tridentata. The sequence goes on along the minus strand of CP139508.1, from coordinate 18,734,810 downwards.
TTGGCGAATTAATTGGTGTTGAAGCTTATTATTTTAAAATCAAATCAACATACGTCAAATTAAATTCACATACATTTCAATCTTTTGCGTGTTAATCCGTTATATTTTGATATTTAAGTAATTTTGACTGACTATAAGCCTTGCACATTTTTAAAAGCTCGTTTCAATTGGTTTGACTTATTGAGCCTTATAACTTGTTGAGCCTTACAACTTAAATAAAGAAGCTAACCATGAATGCTAGACGTGATTTTTCGAAGATCTTTAGTAAGTTCAACCAAATTATAGACTTTATTGCCCATTGCTAATTTGCCAAGACATCAACAAAAGTATTTATGTATAATTATATATAATTCAACAACATAAAAGAACGGGCAAATGTCACAAAAACCATTACAAAATAAAATTTGTCAATAAATCCACTCAATATTTTTGAACCGCCAAAAAAAACCTTTTGACTGGTTGGACCCTTACGTGTTACGGGTCACTAATTATCAAGTTATGAATTTAGCTATGACCCAAACACACAAGAAAAAAAATGATGAGTTAAAGGTTTAAAATCATGATTTTTCATGTGTCTCTGCAATTTATTACATATATCATATCAATCGTTTTTTTATTTATGCAATCAATGTTAACATTAAACCATTTGCGTGTTATGAGTCACTATTAGAGTAATCGTAACAATTAATCCGCAAGAAACAAAAAAAAATAATAAAGTTATCATGATAGCAAGGGAGGAATAAGTTTGACCAATGATGATTAAAAGTCATCATCTTTATAACCTTTTGCATTATCTTAAAAACCGGTTTTTTATCGACACAACGAGTCGCTCGTTGAACTATCGTGTGGAACAAATTTTATGCAAAAATATATATATATATATATATATATATATATATATATATATATATATATATATATATATATATATATATATATATATATATATATATATATATATATGGGGAAAGCTTAGCTACATTACAATGTAGCCAATTGGCTACATTTCCTTTGAAAAAAAATGTAAGGACAGGGGGAAAACATGTGTCAGGAACTTACCGCAGGGACTGAACTGTACATTTTTAGAACTTTTTTCAAATGAAATGTAGCCAATTGGCTACATTTTTAATGTAGCTAATATTTCCCCTATATATATATATATATATATATATATATATATATATATATATATATATATATATATATATATATATATATATATGATAGCTTTTGAACATGGAAATTCAATTCCTACAGCTGCAAAAAGCTTTTAAACCTAACCAAACAACCCTTAATCAGCTCCAAAAACACCCCTAAACATATATACCCAAACAACCCTAAAAAGCTCCAAATAGCTCTAAAACGTTAGAAATTCAATACCAAACCCATACTTTCCAACAAAACTACAGGTCCCAAACTTATTTAAAAAAAATTAAATAAATAAATAAATAATTGGTATGTTCAGGTCAACCAAAGAACCTCTGGTTCATAAACAAGCAAACAACAATCATATCCGGACCTATTCCCGGTTCAACCAAGGTTATAAAACATTGCCCTCTTAAACAAAGAGAAAGCAAATTCAATGGTTTAGAATGTTTCATCCATGAGCATATATAAGTTTATTAGTATATCATATGTAACAAGCTAGGTACAAACAATCCCTAAAGTGGCCACACAAAACTCCTAGAAATGAAGGGCTTTACGCGGTTTAAGTCTAATTCACCTTGAAACTTGTTTGGTTTAGTGTGAGGTAATCTGCACACACATATACTCTAAATTTGCACATAGTTACTTTAGATTTACGCATAACAAGATACAAAGGAGAATAAGCAACATAACACATATACAAAGCATAAAATGTTAAGTAACAATCAAAACCAACTTTGTGCAAATCACGTTTGTTGTTTTAAGGTAGAGACCATTAATCCATAATAGTATCTATAAGAAGGGCATTTCGAATTGTAAATCAAAAGTTTAACATTAGTATCTATAGGAAAATAGCCTCTAATTAATTTATTATTATGAAAAGTCCAGGTCAACAATAACTGACATCCATCGTTGTCATGCAAAGACTAGAAAGATAGAACGTATACAAAAGGTAATAGACTAATATGGAGTGCATTTTACTTCAGGAGTCAATGTCCTTAGCAAAACGACTCTTATCTAGAGTATTAATGTATTATGTGGCTGTAATATGCATATATATGGTCCTTTTAGTCAATGATGGGTCGTATGTGGCTATGAGTTTGTTTATATCCAGTTGGGTTGTCAGGATATTTCAAGTTGCCTTAGTTGAAGCATCATATCTTTAGTTTCTTCTTTAACGTTTGTGCAAGTATTCATCATTATAATAATATTTATACTTGAGATCCTACTGCATGTATAATTCATTCATCCAAGAGTTATGCAACAAATATGAAAGTAGAACAAAGCAAGCAACAGTAGTAATACGTAAAGTCAGTTTAAACATCCATGAAATGAGAAAAACACAAAACTTAATGAGAGGTAGATGCATTAAGTATTAACTATATCAATATTATATATTTAGACTAAAAAACAATATTATAAAATGTGGGAACTGAGTTATGAGTAAAATTCCTGAAGACATAATAATACACTTGCTTATAAATTTAAAGTATACGCAGGTACCCGTGCATAGTGACGAAATTTGATATCGGCACGTAATTGTAGTTACGATATTATGGCTAAATGTTTTATGTAACGATTATGCATACAATGTAAAATAACTGTAACCCAGTTCCAATATATCAAATTGAGATTGAAATATGGATTGGGAATGAGATTGGAATTTTCATAGAATCTAAAATATAAAATGTAAAAAATAAAAAATAAATTAATAAGCGATTGGCAAAACTCGAAAATGCTATAATCAAAATAATACAATTAGAGTGAGCATTTTGACGCGAATCACGACACCGAACTGGAGCCGTACCGAACTAGTAGTGGATCCCGGTACACGGTACGGTACCATTACTACGTTATTAGCCCAAAAAAACCTGGGATACCCAAAATGGTACCGGTATCAAATGGGATAATACCGAGATTGGTGTCGAAGTATAAAGAGTCAAAAAATTTCAAGAAAATACTTATCCAAACACCCTTGTGCTTGTTGCATGCAAATTAGAGCGTCTAAAGTATACGACCCATAACCAAACACATTATTTTAGGCTTTTAGGTGCATCCATATAGATGTTCAAAAAAAAAGGTGCATCCGTATATAATCAAATAACATGGTTTACATGAAACTTTTGTTCACATAATCACGGATAACTAATAAATGAGGTTTTTTTCTCCATTTTTCTTTAATCTCAACTCTCATCATCATTCTAACCGGCATATCTAAGTTCTTCTATCTTAGATATGCATGTGTATACTAATAATCACCATCATGATTGAAATGAAAACGCACATGGATTGTTCTCTATACATGGAAGGGAAAAGAAAAAAAAAATTCTAACAAAAATTATATGAGTCCTACATTTAAATGGTTTACTAGCTTGTCGATCTTACACAAATGGTTTCAGATAAGAACAACATTCGCCTTATTCGTTGAACTTTAATTTATTTTATATTATATAGTAAGTGTACCTTTGTTTTTTGTTGCTGTTACAGAAGCTTTAGGGCATGAAATCTACAATTATTATTATTATTATTATTATTATTATTATTATTATTATTATTATTATTATTATTATTATTATTATTATTATATTATTATTATTATTATTATTATTTTTTAATAATTTTTACTTGTAAAAGAAAGGGAAAAACTGGATACGTACTGTTTCCCGAGAACCGGTACCGGAATCCCGTCCGGTACGGTACCGGTACACATTTTTATCAACAAAATGAACAACATTTTTATGCTCGGGAAAAATATGGTACCACCGATTCGGTACACATTTTCATATGGTACCGGTACACTTTTTTTTTATTCGCAACACAAAATGTACTCTAATGTTCAATGTAAAGATATTATTAAATCAATAAATTTTCAAAATGCATACTAAACCATTGCTTGCTATTGCTTGTTTTTTTCTATAAAGTGAAGGTTCGTATGTCTTTATTTATACTTGAGCTACCCTTTTCTCATAAATTATTTTCGAATTCTTAGAAATTAAATTTTAGGTGGTGTCATATTATTCCACAAAGATTGTTTTACTTGAGAAATTAATGTCCCTTTTGGAGAATACTTTAACTGTGTAGTACAACTTTGATTGCTTTGTAAACAAATATTCTGTTTTTGTTTTCAAATCATTTCCAGTAAAAGCTTTGATCAAAATGATCCAGAATGTGTGATCAACTATGAAACTATGCGCTTTGTACAGATCCTGGTGTGAAAGTAGGGAGAAAAAAAAAGAAAAAAAGGCCTAAAACGAGCTTGTGAATTTTGCTGTAAAAAAACTTATAGAAGTATAACAAGTACATGATCATATAATTTTTTTTGTGTTATAATTTATTTTTTTAGTTCTGTTTGATGCAAATCTGTAAATAAGTTTTCATAATAAAGCTCTTAAACATTTGCTTGTGTTAGCCTTAAAGTTTTGTCATATTTGGAATTGCACTTCTTTCTTTGTACAAGGACTAGTTTAGTCATTTAGGCTAAGTTAGACTTTGTATTCTTTGTATAAATACCCTCCTTATCCACATTTGGAGGGTTGAGGATTCACAGGTTCATAGAGGTGTGTGTGTGTTTCGTATTTCTCTCTCTAGAAATACACACACACCTCCCAATCAATAAACCGAATTTACAATGTTTAATCTTTAGTTCGTGTTTAATGTGTTTCCTCCACCTCCCGTATGTGAATCTATACCTCTACAATTGGTATCATGAGCTAACCGGGTGGCGATTCGTGGTGTTTTTAAGGTGAAAATATGTGATTTATGTTGTGCTTTATCACGGTTCTTCTTCATCTTCTTCATCAGCCGAGTTTAAAGGTATATTGTGTTCGATTTGTGCTCATAAAAAACCCACTGTTGCGTTTTTTTCTCTCTAAAAATCGTGGCAGTTTGTGGTTTTTTCTTGGAATCGAACACTAATTTTTGAAGATAAGGTTGTGTTTGTTCTTGGTTTGCGAGTTTGTGATTATTCTTGACTTACATTTTGGGTAAAAATCTGCACTCATATTGGTTTTCTTAGTGTTTGATCGAAATATTTCAAGAACAAAATCTAAGGATGTGTTTTTGGAATAGTTTGGTTATTTTAATTGAATAATCACTGTTTTGGTGTGAATTATTGGTCAAGTGGGATAGTAGGTGAAAATTTGTCAGGATAAAATCTTAAGTGATAAGGTTGCAAGTGGAAGAAAGTCAAAAAGTGGTGTGACTCAGCGTTTTATCGCATTTCAGCCATTTTATCGCATTTCAATGAAAAACAGCGAGTTATCGCAATTCGTAGTGGTTATCGCATTCTTGTATGAGAATTGCGATAGTTATCGCATTTGGACGATATTGCTATTCAGCTTCTATCGCAATTCAGCCTTATCGCAGTTGACCTATCGCATTTGACCTATCGCATTTGACGTCTGATTGAGACTTATCGCAGTTCAGACATTATCGCAGTTCAGACATTTTATCGCAATTCCAACTTAGATAAACTTATCGCAATTCCAACTTAGATAAACTTATCGCAGTTTTTTGGCGGGAAAAGTTGAGTAAAATTTATTTTTCACAGGAGACTTTACGGTCCATTTTTACGCGAGATTCAAATTCTGGTACAAGAGTGAAAATTTTGGCCCAAAATTCGAATTTTTCGAGGAATTTTCGGCGTAAAAATTTCTTAAACTCAAATTTTTCCGGCATCATTAGAATTGCATTTTATGGCATTTTTCACAACAAAATCACAAATGAAATTATCGGACTGCACCTTCAAAATCACCACGTATAGCCAAAAAGATCCTGATCAAGATTCACAATCAAATGACAATGGTTAAATTATTAGTTGTGACTACGGGGATGATTCGTTATTATTTATTTGGGTTTGAAGTAAGGTTTTACGGACGCGTGTACTTATTTCATCTTCTTTCTTTCTACCCTACCGCGAAGATGACTTGTTTGGGCATATATTAATGGTGACGAAGACTTGGATATCTAGTTACTTTTGTGATTCTCTCTCTATTCTCACAAAGTAACTATCACTTTAAGGAGTTACGTTGTAGTGCTCAGTGTCTCACGTAGTTGAGGATATGTCAAGAGGTTTGTCACAAGGATAGTACAAGCTTAAGTCACAAATCTGGGCGATTTTACTTCAGTATCAAATTCGTCATAGTGGATTTTCTCCATCAGTAGTCACTACATGAAGCCGTTGTTTTTTATACAGGAGGTTATATTGGGTTCATCGACATCTTCTCACAGGCTGACTGGGTTTAATGATAAAGTGCTTCCAGTTAATACTTCACGTACACAACATTATGCGGATTCTGATAAATCGTAACCAGCAGGGTAGAGAAATGTGTACATCGAGGTCTCACAACAAGTTCACGTGATCGGGCTTAATGATTTATGAAATGATTTGATTTGTGTCAGAGATTGGTTGATTCTATGTCTTATCCTCCACCCAATGGCTTCTAATCATATCGGATTAGGACCCGCGCTTAATTCAATGGCTTTCGTATATTTCGGTACGAAACCCGAGCTTAACCCTATGGCTTTCGTATATTTCAGTACGGAACCCAAGCTTAACCCTATGGCTCCTGCTCAAATCCATTCAGGACCCGCGATTCAAAGAAAGGAAAGTGCTTAATCAAAATATTTCGAGCACTTATCCTAAAAACAAATGAAGATATTTCTCCTTACATATCTTCAAAGATTTTCAAAATCTTCTCTATCTTGAGCACATTTTCTTCAAGATTTTTCAATAAGATTTTTCCAAATCTTTCATAAAGTGCTCAAGATAACTCCCTCCTAAACCCTTAAAATTGCTTTTAAACTAAAATGTTTAACCATATACTTTGTTTAAGGGGGAGTAGAAATACAAAAATGTTCCAATTTCATGCTCAAATCCGTCTATCTCTCCAAAAAGTTTCATTTTAATCAGTTGATATAAAAAATATCACTGCATGCTATTTTTGAGGGGGAGAAGATGTGATTAAAATGTGATCGAAAAGGAATCTCAAAAAGAGCTCTCCAAAAAGACTCAGCATGAACCCTCGAATTGACGAAAGCTAAATGTCAGTAATCGAAAAGACTAGTCCTGGACGGGTAATAATTTCAAGATGTTTATCCATTGATGTAAACGTGTCTCGCAAAGGACTTGTCTGAGTAGAATGTACCAATTCAAGAGATGATCTTTTGATATGACCGGGACGGGTAATAACTTCAAGCTAGTCTAACTAGTGATGTAAACGTGTCTCGCAATGGTCATATTAATTGAAAATCGATCAGTTCAAAAAGTGCGAACTCTACCCATCATGTGCAATTCTTTCTTAAATCTCTTATGCACATGTGAAGGGGGAGTATTTCAGAAAATGCAAAACTCTTGAAGTGTTAACCAAAAATGTGTTTTATACATAAACGCTTTGAGAGATTTTCACAAAAGGTTTTATGGCATGCGATCAACAAACCTAGGATAATCATGGAGTTATAAGGTGATTATGGTTAGGTTATGTCCTATGATCCGCTAGAGCCGGAGGGATCTACCCAAGGACAATTCCAATAGCTTAGAATTAGAAGTCCTTAGGTATGATTGAAAAAAGGAGCAAAATGAGAAAGGAGAAAGAAGGGATTGAAGAATGAAAAAGAAAAGTTTTTGTAAGGGTGAAAAGAAATAGCCCTCCATGAAAACTTAGGTCAGAAACCGGGTCAATACATCTGCTATCGGTACTCACTAAGGTGATACTGGTATTGAAGACATGAAGTCATGGACCCAGTGACGCATTTGCACCACCCCTCCTATCCACTCAGATATCTATCAAAAGATATTTGTTTCATTTCTCCCGGAGAACACTACATAATCTATCGACCTCTCACTCCGAGATGTGTTGATATTGAAAAGGTGGCACTCTGCTCAATGCCTCCGTCGACTAAAACCAAAACGCACATTATTGAGTCTAGAGACATGAGATTCATCAAAGATCTCTTAGGAACACTTCCTATGCAATACACTTGTGTTCACTCATAAAGGATACAAGTTGTATGAGTCTTAATGAGATCTAAAAGGATCTTGCCTCATGACATGATGGCCGCTGGACGATTTATTGCTAACTGTCTTATGCAGGTACTGACGAAAGTCCATTCACCATCATCATCTACAACGTAGACGCATCTGATCAGAAGAAGTAGATCAAGGCAAGAACATCCAAAGTTGATACTTTGAAGATCACAAAGCATGAAGGAACAATGAATGAAGACTATTACTCTACAACACACAAAGTTAAAGACAACAAAGACGAAGGACCAATCACTAGGAGCATCATTGCAATGACCATCCCTTAGGGGGAGATTGTTAGCATTTAATTTATAAATGCAAAAGTGATGGTCATTTATGTCTAAGTAAAATGTGTGTTGTATATTTAGTTTAGTCTAATATGAGTGGGCTTTTGGTTAGCAAACATGTAAGACTTTATGTTTAAGTCAAGAATAAACATAAGCCCACTCATAGCCCAATCTTAAAGCCCACTAGGGCATTTCTCTTATGTATTTAACACACACTCCCACCACATATGTTCGGTGTGCAATAATTGTGATAAGGTGGGAGTGTGTGTTTCTCTTGTATCTCTTTCTTTCATTTTCTCTCTAATCTAATACACTCTCAGTTTCCTTGTTACTCTACTGTCCCAATCTTTCTCATCTTTACTCTTATTCTCTTTCTATTATTCTCCATCTTATTCTTTAACTGCCATTCGATCTATAGTGTTTATGGGTATGATAAAGTAGGATTTCAAGCTATAACAGCTTGTCAATTGTTATGATATACAAGATTAGTTAAATGCTTTTGTCACAACATTAACCAAAAATAAAGCCATATGCCACTTCTGCTGTAGAATTACTTTTTTTTTTTAACGCGAATACAACTTCTATAGGAATGATTAACAAATCTAGACTTTAGGCACCAACGTGTCTCGTCACTAAAAGTTTACTAAACGACACAAAAGTTACCTTTTTACTGTACTTTTAGCGACGACAGGATCGTCGCTAGAACATATATATTTTCTTATACAATTTATTTTTTCCTTTGAAAGTGAAAAGTCCCCAGGTAACTTTCTACGATGAGAATACATTGCATAAAGCTAGTATTTTTATTTATTTATTTAAGTTTTCTTTGCCAAAATATTTTTCCACTTATTTTTTGCTTTGTCTCCCAACTTGCCGCAGCCGGGGCATGCATCAAGTTCTTCAAGCACCAAATCCAAAGAACATATATACCCAAACTCAGGTGGATAAAAATCTCGTGGCGATAAATTCTCGGTTCACACATTTCTTCAATGAGATACAAGCAGCGAACATTAATATTATCGTGCCTGCACCTCCGATCCGCGTGAGAATCTAGATGCTGAAGAGGATCAAGAAGATGACGTAAGTGAGCAAAGATGTATTGTGAATTTTGAACTATTTCTTTGTTGAACTTATTCGTATCTTTATTGTGACGAACTATTTTCTTTGTTGAACTAATTGTATCGTCGTTAAAAGTATTTATCATTTACTTTTTATTTATCTCATAAATACTTTAAACGACGATTTGTCTCGTCGCTAATAGTGCTTGTTAAATGATTTTTGATTTTTATTTTATTAATTTTAATATATTAAATATGTTTTTTAAATCTTAATAAGCACTCTCAGCGACGACATATGTCATCATTATAGCCTATTATCCGTGTATCGATAATGCATATTATTATATATGTAACGTACGTGTTTGAATAACCTTTTAATTTTATCAAGTCATGCGTTATTTAACGGGTCTCGGCAATCGAGCTTGTTTAGTTTAGGGTTAGGTGATTTACATACACATATACTTTATATATGCACATGTTTACTTAAGATTTGCGCATAACGATATACAAGGAGAATAAGCATTATGTAACACATATAGAAAGCATAAAATGCTGTACACAAATCGAAAACTAAGCGTGTGCAATGACGCGTGTAATTTTCTCTTTAAAGTTTAAATAAGGATATTAAAAAATAAAAAAATAATTAAAAATAATAAAATTAAAATTAAAGGTCATTGCGTTCTATTAAACATTCATAATGTCTAAAACATAATATCAATATTTAAATTTAACACCATCAACCACAACTCCATGCCAATTAAACTAGGTCAAATTATTCATCTTACTATACAAAAAGTATGTAACCATTGCGGTGCATGGCTATTATAAATATATAAGTATAAAATATTTTACATAATGTAATAGATAAATCTTATTAACAAAATCTTCGAATTGCCGTTCAAAAAAAAAAAAAAAAAAAAAAAAAAAAAAAAAAAAAAAACAAACAAACTTCGAATTAAGCATGTTCAAGATAGAAATTTACATTCTTAATGAATTATATTATTAAAATTAGACAATATACACTTTTTATGAACAAATAATTAAAATTTAGATATATTGTGGCATGTAAAAACACATTTTGTAAGATTTATGCCATAGCCCCGTGTGAGCACGTTAATTATCTATAGGAAAAATAGCCTATAATTTATTTATTATTATGAAAAGTCCGGGTCAACAATAACAATAGCTAACATCCGTCGTTGTTATGCAAAGATTAATATTAAATGATAGACTAACATTAAGTATATTTTACTTTAGGTGTCAATATCTTTAGCAAATGATATGTGGTTGTAATATGCATATATGGTCCTTTGAGTTAATGATGTGTAGGGTCGTATGTGCTAATGGCCACAGCTTGAACGTGTGAATGAGGAACTGGGAAAAGAGCAAAATTTGTGAATAGACAAATTTATACTTTTTTTTTTTTTTAGTCAAGGATATATTAAAAACACCCCAACTATGAGGGGGGAATGTGTGACAAATGGTAATTTTCACGTTATTAATTAATATTAAATGAGTTTTAATTATTTTTAAGTTGAGCATTTCTATGCGCATTTGCATGTTTCTGAATATTTTTGAGCATTTTTGGGAGCTGTCCCGCATACTGAGAGCTTTCTCACATTTTATCGAAAAACAACCGCACGCGCGTACCAACAACACAGTACACATGGTAACAGTCAAATAAATATATTTTTGAGTCAGTAATAATATTTTATTACATTTCTGACAAAAACGTGGATAAAAACTTTATTTTACGCATACGTGTCCAAAAAGGTCAAACCGGGATTTTACGGTCACGTTTAAGCTCAAACCGACACACGATCCACCAACGAGGAGTAAAAATTAAATATTACCCTCCCCTAGTCAGACAAATCTGGCCATAAGGTGGTATCTACACCACTACATGCCAAAATCTTCCACTAACTCAAATATAATCTTATAAATAATATTACATTTCCTTAAAAGCTACTAACCTCATCCAACTTATCCATTAAGCCACAACAACATTTCCTAGATCATTTTTTATCTCTAAAACCCACGGCATACACTAATCACCAAGATCCCATAATTTTCTTTGAAGTTCAATCAATATAGAGTGTATATTCAAGCTTTACGGGTTATTTGGAACGTGGTTTGGGTAAATTTGGTGAAGTTTTTGGTGTTCTTGGTCTCTCATTCTCCACATTAATCTCACAAGCATTGTAAGGATCATCAAATTTTTCCTAATCTTGTTAATCTCTTGTTCATTTGATGTCTAATGGTGATTAAAAGTGTTAAATGTATATGTTTTGATAATATGGAAAAAGCTAGGGTTTGTATTCTTATGAATAGTGCTCGACATTTTTAAGATATATGAACAAATTAGTAAATTTCTTGCTTGTGTGGTAAATCTTGTTACACATGATATTAGTTTGATGATACAAACAAGCTTTACGATAATTACGCGAGATTAAGCAATATATTGATTTTTGAAGTTATATACATGAATTTGCCACAAGAAAAATAAAAGATTATCGGGGTTTTGAAAAACATAAAATTTTGGCTCAAATGGTGAAATGGTGAAAAAAATATACTTAAGTGCTTATTTGGAATTGCTTATTCAAGAAGCCATAAGTTATAGAAAGTAACGAGTAAAAATGAGAAAATAAATTGACATGATTAATATGGGTCGAATAGGACTTATTTTAGTCCTAATTGAATATTTAACCTAATAGCTTATTTACTAGAGCTTAATTGATAAGCTTATAGTTTATTTCGTAACTAATAATTACAAATTACTATATAATGGACTAAAGATGAAATTTGGACTCATAAGCCCACGTATGGATTGTTGGGCCGAGCCCAACAAAATATTTTGTAGATTTGACTTTTTGACCAAACGGACTTAATGAACGAGTTAAATAATTTTTAGAAACGCGACGATATATGTGTTTTAACTAAAAATGTGTTTTGGGCCAAAAGTGATTAAACTAGTTTTGGACTTGTTTTGAGACGCTTAGTCTCCAAAATGGTGAAAATGACATTTTAACAAAATTAATAGTAATATTGACTATTGTCGACTTTTTGACTCAATATTGACTTTGTGTCGAAATCTATTGTTAATAATTAAACGTAACAATAACGATAACTATAATGATAAAAATTACTCGCGACGACAAAAAAAATATATATTACTAACGTATTTTGCACATGTAGTTAATTAGACGAGTGGTTTGAGAAAAATGGCAACATTTGAGGAAAATGGAAACGTTGTATAAACAAATGGGTCATGCCCAAATTTTCTAAAAATCTAACACATAAAGTATTTTAGACAAAATACTTAACTTAAGTAAATTTTTTAAATTACTTAACAATGTTTTCTTTTCTAAAATTCATATAATTAAAATTGTATTATAAATAATAAATAATATTTATAATATAATAATCCTCCACTAACTCCATTATTTTATTAATTTCTCAAAAACCTATTTAATTAATTGTAATCTTAAGTAATTAAATACTTAAGTACTTAACCTAATATATATATATATATATATATATATATATATATATATATATATATATATATATATATATAATATATATATATATATATATATATATATATTATACTTACGCATTTTAAACGGCGAATACTAGCACGGAAGTTCCGTTACGTATTCTCACCGTATACTTTCACCATGAGCCACCACCGAGAATGTCAACAGTATATCATTTTGAAATATATTTTACCAGACCACAAGCAAGAAATACACGAGCACTGGTCAAACGTAAACTTTTAAAATAAAATAAAGACATATGAGACACGAATATTTCGCTAAGACTTACCATACTGATTTAGGTTGTGTGTCGGCACGGTTGCAATTTTTTTTTTATCAGCAGATTCCAGTTGTTGAAAGGTGAGTTTATAGCCCCATATTTTATACGATTTTGTTTTATAAGTTTGGGGTGAGAAACATGCAAAACTGTTTTTATGGACCAAAAATGGATTTTTGTTTTATACACACTTATATGCAGAAACCTAAGTTTAGTTGAATCCCATTGTGCCCACTATCATCTACCGTTAATTCCTTTCTAGGAAGCCGCCTGATATAAATAGATCTATTGGGGATGACACCCCCGTTCGGTTGTCTCGGCATAGTCAAGGCGAACGTATACCAATTGAATAATAGGCCGAATGTCTGGGGATTAACACTCGCGGGCACCCCCTTTTTAGCTAATGTCAGTTGGGCATGTGGCAATGTCATAGTTCGGTTAGATGAGGTTTAGTGTTTGCATTGCTGAAAAGTGTGTTATTGCTGAATTGTTTGATGATTATTGTTATTGGTCCATATGTGCTATTTACTTTAAACCTATGAACTCACCAGCGTTAGCTGACTTTTAGCATATTTTTCTCAGGAAACTGAGGTGCGTTAGCCAAAGGCAGGGCATGGCGATGATCATAATAAATGTTGGAAATGTTTTAATAATGCGTTACTCTAAAATTTGGACCGGATGGTTTAATGGGCTACATTTTCATTTGAAATGGATTTTAAGTAAGAAAACATGACTTAAATAATGTAATGTATTTTAAAACGGATTTCTAATCCGTTCCCTATATCTTGTGTTGTGATTATCAATTTAGTAGCACCCAAAGTGTATACTTCCGCAATATTATGATTTTGGGAGTGTTACAGATTGGTATCAAAGCCAGGTTATAGAGAACGAGGTTTATAAAAACCTTAAACTATAACCGATTTATGAAAAACTTTTCCTTATGACCGCCGGATGCCTGCCAGTTTAGCTTGCTATGATTTGAGCACTATTTGCTTTATTTGATTAAGTGTTATGATATACTATTTGAGCATTTTATTAAGCATATATGATATAAGTATTTTCGATATACATACACGTGTCGCACCATAATTGTCACAGACCATCTCTCTACGTAACATCATCATTTCACCTCGAGTTGAATACTCGCCACATACCACACGAATTCATTTTCTATTCGACTCCAAGTTTGGACTACCGTCTTATTCCTTCGAAACACTTATATTACTATCGTAAAGGAACCTACTAACTTACGTGAGCACGACCCTAACCTACCACCCTATGACGTATCTTCTGGAATCATCTACTCTTAAGATACATCCTTGCTATGTCTCACACTTCTTTTATCACTGTCAAGGAACATGTCACCTGAGAGGCAAGACCAAAATTCCATAGTCATGGAACAACTCGTAGCCCAACGAGTAGCAGAGACTATTGCTGCCTACGAGTTAGGAATTCGCACAGGTTACGACTTAATGAACCGAGGGGCAGTTCAAGAAGCTGAAAACATTAATGAAAAGAGGAAATGGGATAACAACCTAGGAAACAAAGGGGTTCCACAACCCCTCAAAAAGCCAAAGTTGGCAAAAACTTACACTCCTGGACCTAGTAACAGAAAGGCTTATGTCACACCTCGCCAAGGCGGAAACGCGAGTGCAACATCATGGATATCATCACAACACATGCTGTCAAAATAGAGAATTTCTACATGCACATAAATAGAGCAAAGTACAGACACAAAGTGTCGAAACGATACCCCAAAAGAAACTAACCAAAACAAATCTCCAAAGGTATCCTCAATAAAACATAAAGTACTAGTCGAAAAACATTAAAGTATCACAATCCAAAATCAAACATATTCAAATCAAAACATAAAGATAAATCGTTCTCAAATGCAACTAAGTCTCGTCTAGTCGCTTCCCTCTACCTTAGCCTTAGAATGCTCACCTGAAAATGATGCTTAAAACGTCAACATAATGTTGGTGAGGTTCATAGGTTTAAGACACACAATATATCTCAGGCAACCAGTTCACTGTGATTATAAAACATAGCAGGACAGTAAAGGTAGTTATCATACAACTAGCATGTAATCATAACCAACTAACCAACAACGGGACGGAACGTACCCACGATCCAAGTTCACATTAATGGGTAATCATTACCCTCTGATCAGACCACATAGAATAATAGTGAGTAGAGCTACTACTCTCCAATTGGATAATGGGAGCATAGCTACCCTCCAAATGGACCACACAGAATCACCACACAATAATCTCATAACATGCAATACACGTATAATAACACTTACAAGTCCATGCATTTACGACCACATAATCACAGTAACTCAAAAATATTTCAACACAAGCATCATTCCCATCCCAAGTTAAAACAAAGTAAAAATGGGACTATGAAACTCACCTCAAACTTTGCAGCTTCCAATTATCAATCACAAATCTATACAACAAAATAAGATCACATTACACACGACCAAGCTAAAAGCTATAGTCCATGTAGCACACATATGATGGATGTCTAAGGTTCATGTAAACCAGCATGGATCACCTAGACTCCATACTAACCACTACCAAACACTTACACTCACTAATTCCCTTGCATACACTTTTTCAGAATACGCAGATTTTTGGGGTAGTTCTACCCACATGAAATCACAACAAAATAAGGTCTACAACTCACAAAAAAAATTCAGCATGGTCTTTCATGAGCATACAAGCTACTCCCAGAAGGCCATGCACTAAAAACACATACAAGTGCCCTTTGAAAAATCAAACATGAAAACTATCCAGATTCGGATCTGAACGCACACCAAAATATTTTGACCTAACAACCATATTTTGACAACTTATTAACGCATACCCTTCGCGTGAATGTCAAAGGCAATATAGGACTCAATTTATCCATAAGGGCTAACCCTAATTACTCTTTCAAAACCACCTTTGACCTCAATACTTTTAACCTAAATATGTCCCGGTTTAACAGCTTTGACACCTTTACTTAGAAAAATCGTTTGACAGAATTCCCAACCTCGAAATCAATCGTGGTCAGACTTTTTGGAAAGTACGTTCTCTGAACTATAATTTAGACATAAAATTCGTGATCTAACTTGTAACACCCCAACCCGATAAGGGTAAAGATATCACAATAATGGTTTCATATTAGATCAAAACAAAGCATACATCTATAGTAATACAAGAATTCTCAAAGGTTACAAATGAGATACAGAAACTACAAGGTTACAAATGAAACTTCCGATAAATACTAATTCTAAAATATAATAACTTCTAATCATCTCTAATCCAGAATAGCTATCAAATCTTCTAAGTCCAAGGTACTCTCCACTCATTCCCAGCTTCATACTAAAACCTGCCGCAGGAAAAGAAATGCGGCTGAGCTACGAGAGCTCAGTGAACAGATATAACGATAACAAAGCAGTAGTGGAGAAAAGTACAACGTAATAGAAATAAAAGTCATGCAGATGTAATATGGGTTAAGGAATAAGTAAAGGAATAAGAATAAAGGAAAAAGAAAAAGGAACAGTAATCCACCACGAGCCCAGAACAGATAATATCAGAACAATGTAACCATATAAGCAATCCAGAGGGGATACCTCTCAAGTAACCAGATAATATGAGGGGTGTCCTCATGTATCAAATGGAGTAGCTAGCTCCCAGATATGTGAAAGACGTGTATCGCACACACCATCAGTCACCAGATATATATAACAGATAAACAGATACAGATAATAGAAACAGATCAAATCTAGGATGCATCCATACGCCCCAGTAGGCCAGAAACCTCCTCAACACACCAAATCAAATCAAGTCAGGGACGGGACAGGTCATCACTCTCCTGCCCTAGAGTCATGCCATTGGTGCATCAATGACATGGACATGAAACCCTCATGCCTAGTGAAAACAGATAGTGGCTCGGGTATCAAACCGTGGTCAAGGTCAGATATCATATCAAAATCAGAGTGTCATATAAAAAAAGTTCATGGCATAAGGTTCATGTCACATATTTCAGAAGTAATATCAGAGGTTCAAAATCAATTAGGTTCAAATCAGAGTTTATCAGATCAAGGTATATATCAATGTGTCAAATCAAGTCCCCATTTTAAGTATATCAAAGTTCACAACAAAATTTCATAACAACAGTTCATTTCAGAGTTTCTAATAAAAGTTCATTTAAAGCAATCCTTTAATAATGGTTTTCATAAAAATGATCTTTCAAAGTAGTTTTCATAAAAGTGATCTTTCAAAACGGTTTTTCATAAAGATAGTCTTTAAAATAGTTTTCATATAAGTTAGCAAAATTTCATATAGAAGTAGTATCGTATCGTACTCATAAACATCCTTTTTGAAACAATTGATTTTTCTCAAAACATTTCCATGTCATAATTAAGAGGTTTTCACAACATAGATTCATATCAGAGATCATAACAAAGGGGATCAATAGAAAAGGTTCAAAGCAAAGGGAGTCATAGCAATGGCATCAAATCAGAAGCTAAACAGATCAGAATATGAAAGGGATCATAGCAGAGTTCACAGAACAGGGGAAACATAGCAAGGTTCAAGGGGAAATAAGATATAAAGAGAAAAGAGTTCATGAGAAACCTGTGAGAAGGTCAGAATATCTGTACCTTATACCGCAAGTGAAAAAAACACAATAGAAATATAAAGGTCGGAAGCAAACTCCATCTTCAGCGAATCTCTCGGATGGATAATCGGCACAAGAAAAATCCCCACGATCGAACCAAGCTTTTTACGACCCAAAGCTTATTTTTTCCCAGCCTCCTTAGACCTTGATGATTACCAGAAAAATACCCAAAGACTTCCAGAAAATCGGATGGAACAAGAGAGAGTTTTGGTTTGTTATTTTAGGGTTTTTTGGATGAGAATAAGAGGAAAATTACTAGAAATAAGTTAAATAATGATGATGGCTGGGATTAGGGGGGGGGGGGGAATGGGCTGGAGATTCGGTCTAGTGATTGACAAAATAATATTTTTGAATACTTTGGTTTATTTCCAATTTATTTGTCAATTATCCTTTTATAATGATTTTATAAATATGAATAAATTAAATTATATAAACTTTCGGTATATGTATATATATTTGTGTGCAATAATAATTTTTGGACATGCAAAAATGTTAGAATGTTGCCTCAAAATTATTTCATTTCATGTGTAGCTCATTACCAGAGGTTTGGAATTTATTTGGTGCTTTATATATATTTTAATTAAATTTAAAGTTTCAGGGGCAATTTGGTCATTTTGCATGCTTTTAGATTTTGGGTTTTACATAACTCATCTTCATCTATTAGATCTCATCGTATCTTTACAGACTTACAAATCTGTCAAAACCCTAACTCATTAATTAACATGTTTTAAACCCTAAACTCTTCACCAATCATCATAATATTACTAATTATTGATCCCAACATGTTATATATCATTAATTTACAGAAGTAAACATAAACCCTAATCCATCATATTCTTGTTACATGAATTATAATAATTAATTGAACACATGTATTAAAAATTATACCTTGATCTTGATTTTTCTGCCTCTAAATAAACCCTAAAATTTTTCTGCTTCTCCTTGGTTCGACCGAATTTCACAAAGGGAGGGGGAGGGGTTTTTGTTTTGTATTTATAATACCCTATGATATATTCTAGATAACCTCCTTAATTAATAATTATAATTGGACTAAAATTTTGTTACATTTTTCCCCCTAAACCCAAAATCGCCCCCACCCCCCATAATATTTATTTTTATTATTTTTTATTAATATTAATTCTTACACTTAAAACCTTGTACTCTCGATATTTTATAAGAACCCATACGAAACCTAACGTCTTACGCGATAATCCTTCATTTTATGACAACTCGAATAATTATCATTTTCAAACCTAAGTTTCCAAAAATAACATTTCACACTCTCTATAAATATAACCCCATAAAACAACTCCACGTAACTTACTAACGCTCAAATACTTGAACGAAGACTTATTACGCAAAACCACAAAACACCAAAACTACACAAGTCATTTCTACACCACCAAGGTAATCAAAATGAACTTATCCCAAAATCAATACTACTCAACTCACAACCATAAAATCTCACAAAGGGATTTAGTGTCAACACACACTCATATCACACCTATATCACACATACATCACATATACATCATGCATATATCACCCATATATCCCATCAACACCTAAAACACACCAAAAATGTCAAATGAATCGAGACTATCAGTTAAACTAACCTGCAAAAATCATGGTTGTTACATCATCCCCCACTCAGGGAAATCTCGTCCCGAGATTTAGCTACTTGTCTCACCAACCATATCAGCAAACAAATTTGGGTACTTAGACCTCATCTGATCCTCGCGCTCCCAAGTAAACTCAGGACCACGCTTCGAATTCCAACGCACCTTTACTAAAGCTATCTTACCACGCTTCAAACTCTTGACCTCTCGGTCCATAATCTCAACAGGTTCTTCGACAAAATGAAGGGTCTTGTCAACCTTAATCTCATCTAATGGCACATGCAGA
This sequence comes from Artemisia tridentata subsp. tridentata, assembly GCA_021014915.2. Taxonomy (NCBI): domain Eukaryota; kingdom Viridiplantae; phylum Streptophyta; class Magnoliopsida; order Asterales; family Asteraceae; genus Artemisia; species Artemisia tridentata. Next base: position 18,714,906 of record CP139508.1, on the reverse strand, counting down.
CTAGCATCCGCCAGACATTTCTTTAAATTAGATACGTGAAACGTATCATGTACACCACTTAACTCCTCAGATAACTTCAATTGATATGCCACATGCCCAATCCTTTCCGTAATCTCAAACGGTCCTACATATCTCGGTGCTAATTTGCCTTTCTTACCGAAACGCACAACACCCTTCCAAGGGGACACTTTCCGCATCACAAGTTCACCAACTCTAAACTCTAAAGGCTTACGGCGATTATCCGCATAACTCTTTTGGTGATCCCTTGCTGCCTTAAGTCTTTCCTTAATCTGAAAAACCTTATCCGTAGTCTCTTGTACTAGTTCAGGACCAATTAGTTGGTTTGTCCCAACCTCTGCCCATAGAACAGGTGATCTAGATTTCCTCCCATAGAACATTTCAAACGGCGCACACCTAATACTGGAATGATAGCTGTTATTATAGGAGAACTCAGCTAAAGGTAAATGAGTATCCCAGCTTCCTCCAAAATTGATAGCACATGCTCTAAGTAAATCTTCTAAAGTCTGAATTGTTCGTTCACTTTGCCCATCCGTCTGTGGATGATAAGCTGTACTCATATCCAAACGTGTATCCAAAGCCTTCTGTAGCGACTGCCAGAACCGCGAGGTAAACCTACTGTCGCGATCAGATATAATAGACACTGGCACACCATGTCATGCCACAATCTCATTGATATAAATCCATGCCAGCTTCTCCATCTTATAATCCTCACAAATGGCCAGAAAATGTGCAGACTTCGTCAGCCTGTCCACTATGACCCATATCGTGTCATGCCCATTACTTGTTCGAGGCAACTTGGTAATAAAATCCATCGTTATATTCTCCCATTTCCACTCAGGGATCGGCGGTTGTTGTAGTAATCCAGAGGGTTTCTGATGTTCAGCCTTAACTTTCAAACAAGTCAGACACTTACTAACATACTCAGCTATTTCCCTCTTCATTCTTGGCCACCAATAAGCATCTCTAAGTTCTTAATACATCTTGTCAGATCCTGGATGAATTGAGTATCTCGTTTTATGAGCCTCATCCATGATCAACCTTCTTACATCTCCAACCATCAGAACCCATATCCGATCCAAGAAATATAATCCACCATCCTCCTTTTTCTCCATTTGTTGATCCAACCCACGCAGCATATCAGCTGTTGCGTTTTCATCCTTGAGGGCTTCCTCTTGTGCTGCCAATATCTTCCTCTTGATTCCCGATTGCAAGGTCATGCACATAGCTCGCACACGCTTAGGCTTAATCCTTTCCTTTCTACTCAACGCATCAGCCACCATATTCGCCTTCCCAGGATGATAGCGAATCTCACAATCATAATCACTAAACAATTCAATCCATCTTTTATGTCGCATATTCAGCTCCTTCTGACTAAAGATATGCTGAAGACTCTTATGATCCGTAAAAACAACACTCTTTGTGCCATACAGATAATGTCTCCAATTCTTGAGGGCGAACACTACCGCACCAAGCTCTAAATCATGAGTGGTGTAATTCATCTCATGAATCTTGAGTTGTCGGGATGCATAGGCTATCACTTTCCCTCTCTGCATTAGTACACATCCAAAACCTTATTTTGACGCATCACAATACACCACAAAGTCATCTGGTCCGTCTGGAAGCGCCAGAATAGGTGCATTGCACAATTTATCTTTTAATGTCTGAAAAGCCATCTCTTGCTCCTCTCCCCAGACATACTTCTTATTCTTCTGGGTCAACAATGTGAGGGGTAATTTGGCAATCTTCGAAAAGTTTTTGATAAATCATATGTAATACCCTGCCAATCCAAAAAAGGAGCGTATCTCTGACGGCGTCGTAGGAGCCTTCTAATTCTTGACCGCCTCGACCTTTTCAGGGTCTACATGTATACCTTTACTATTAACTACATGACCAAGAAAATGTACCTCTCTAAGCCAAAACTCGCATTTTGAAAACTTAGCGTACAACTTCTCCTTCTCCAGCAATTTAAGGACCAACTTCAAATGCTCTCCATGCTCCTTCTCAGTCTTAGAGTAGACTAATATATCATCGATGAACACTATCACAAATTTATCCAAATAAGGCTTAAAAATGGCGATTCATTAGATCCATGAATACCGCAGGTGCATTTGTCAACCCAAATGGCATAACCGTAAACTCTAAGTGTCCATAACAAGTCCTAAAAGCAGTCTTCAGAATATCATCCCCATACACTCTTAACTGATAATAACCAGAACGTAGATCTATCTTTGAAAAGAATCGAGAACCTTGCAGCTGGTCAAGGAGATCATCGATTCTAGGAAGAGGATACCAATTCTTAACAGTTAACTTGTTCAATTCCTGATAGTCAATACACATCCGGAATGAACCATCCTTCTTCTTAACAAACAACACAGGTGCTCCCCACGGAGAGTGACTGGGTCGGATAAACCCCTTATCCTGAAGTTCTTGCAATTGCTCGGACAACTCCTGCATCTCAGAGGGTGCTAAACGATATGGGGATTTCGCCACAGGTGCCGCTCCAGGAATCAATTCAATACGGAATTCAACTTGACGGATTGGAGGCAACCCAGACAAGTCTTCAGGAAAAACGCTAGGAAATTCACACACCACAGGAATCTCTTCTATTTTAAGTTCTTTGGCTTTTGCATTCTTAAGGGATTTCAAATCATTCCCTAAGCATTCTCCTTGTATCCGAAGTATAACACCACTCTCTAAAGGAATACGAACTACCTTTTCATGGCATACAACCTCGGCCTTATGTTTAGACAACCAGTTCATCCCTATCACCACATCAAAACTCCCATGTCCAAAAGGTATCAAGTCAATCATAAACGGAATGCCCTCTAACACTATAGTACACCCACGAATAACCTTGTCAACCTCTACCTCCCTACCGCTAGCTATCTCAATCACAATACTAGACCTAAGTTCACTAGGTTCAACATTCAACAATTCAGCAAATTCAGTGGACACAAAGCAGTAATCCGCACCCGCATAATGACCATTTAGAGAGAAAGTACCAGTAACGACGTGCGGGTCTTGACGCGCCTCGTTTGCATTTATGGTGAACGCCTTTCCTCTAGCTGCATTCTTGTTGTACCCTTGCCCTTGGCCTCCTTCAATGGACAACCTGTTTCCCGCCTGACCAGGTGCCCTGTTCAGCTTGGGACACACATTTCGGAGATGATCCGTACTTCCACACTCATAACACGCCCTACGATTATACCTTGCGCCAACCGAGTCGATTGGAGTCGCTTGAGTAATCACCGTACGACATTCTCTAGCAAAGTGTCCAGGTTTGTTACACCTGAAGCACGTACGACACGCAGCCTACTCATGATGATAACCATTGCATTTAACACATTTGGGAGCAGAACTAGTGTACCCCCTTCTGTCTGTGTTTCCTGTCACAGCCGGAGTAGCTGCCATCGCAGGACTCGCTGCCACCACCGGATTCACCGCTACGAACCCTCTCCCATTCCTTGTTCTCTTATTTTCAGCACCAGAACTAACCTGCTTACCTGCTTCAGTCTCTTCCTTCCTCTTCTCACTTGTCTTTGCGAGTACCCCACTCCTAACCGCTTCATCAGTTAGTGCTCCAGCATTCTGGACAGCACTCTGGAGTGTCATCGGTTCTGTAGCCCTAACCATGCTACGAATCTATGGAACCAACCCACAAATGTATTTATCGATACGCTTCGACTCAGGAGTTACCAAGTGAGGGACCAACTTAGCTAACTCATGGAACCTGTCAGTATACCCTGCGTGATTAGATCCAACCATTGCATGGTTCCAAAATTCATCCTCTAATTTCTGCATCTCATTCCTTGGGCAAAACTCCTCCACCATCAAGGCTTTGAAATCTTCCCAAGTTATTCCCATCGCAGCAACTCTACCCCTAGCTTGGACTTGCGTGTTCCACCAAGTCAAAGCCTTATTAATCAGAGAACTTGTTGCATACTTGACTTTCTGGGCTTCAGTACAGCCACTAATATCCATTACTGCTTCCATCTTCTCTATCCATCGAGTGAGCGCTATCACACCACCCTTACCATCTTACTCTTTGGGCTTACAAGCCATAAACTCTTTGTAGGAGCATCCGTTGTTGCCACCCCCACCATTTCCAGCACCATTAGGTTGAGCACCATCACCCATCTGTGCGCTCACATAGCTAACAATCTCTGGCAGTAGAGCTTCCAGTTGTTGATTAATCATTTGCTGGAAGATGGGGTTACTCTCTCCAATAGTGGGCGTCTGCTTTCGCTTCTTCGGCGTCCGCTTCTTCGGCGTTCGGTAGGCTCCACTCATTGGCGACTTAGTAATAGGACGTCTCAGTCTTTTTGGTGCCATTTCCTGAACACACAGATTGTTGATACCATTAGGCGCCGATCACGAAGTTCACGAATGCACATTCATACTTAACACAAGTACTCCACATCAAATGAGACAATTAACACAAATATCAAGGTTAAACTTAATCCTACTACACATAAGCATGTCATCATTGGTCAACATAGCATTGGCCATAAGTCCACATGTGTCGTGATACATTTATAATTATGTTGGCCACCCATAATTATAGATGTATCCTTTCACATGTGTACTCGCTTCCAATACCGCGCCTAGCAATAATAACACCTCACAATTATAGGTACACAAACTCAAAAATTAATATCATATAATACACCCATTAATCACATATCACACACATAAAATATTCAAACTCGCTCAAGCCTTATTATTAATTACTTGGGTAAAATCTCAGAATTCGAAGGAACTCGCGATCCAACATAATACCAGACATCAAAAGTTAACAGAATACATCCCAAAACATAACACTAAACCAAACAGAATCGCACACGGCTCGAGCTCCACCCTAACGTTTGCCCCTCTCATTCAACTAGGATTAAATCCACTACTTGTCGTAGACTCTAGATCTGAATCCACTTCGTACTCTTCCTCTTCACTTATCCATCCATTCCGGTTTCCCTCGTTCTGTGGTAGTGGACGATTGGCAAACCCACTCTTGAGGTTCCTTTCTTCCTCCTCTATACGGTCCACAAACCCATATAGACTATGAGGCTCAGCCCAAACCTCTCATCCATCTTCTAGGAATTTGGGACACTTTCTAGGGTACCTAATAATGTAGCCGTCTTTATTGGTCACATTTGTCTCGTACCTTTCTATCTCCTTTCCACCCACGTTCACTAAAGTCGTCTTCTCCTCGATCTTACATGGACACATGATAGCAGGAACTAAGATCCTCTTGTTAGTCCGTTTCAAGCTACCATTCCTCTTGCAACCAGTAGCGACAACGATAGTCCAACGAAACTTGCTACGCGCAAGAGGTGGCATGCTAAAAGTGACATATATAATACTAAGTATAGGGGTTCAATAGGCGTCCAAAACTCGACAAAACCTCTCATAAACTTAAAGAAAATAAACATAAAAAATACCATACTTATACATAAGCCCTAAATGCAACTATATGAGGGACTCCTAGGTTATAGTCTAGGTTCAACCACCTACTTCTCTATAACCAAGGCTCTGATACCAATCTGTCACACCTCGCCAAGGCGGAAACGCGAGTGCAACATCATGGATATCATCACAACACATGGTGTCAAAATAGAGAATTTCTACATGCACATAAATAGAGCAAAGTACAGACACAAAGTGTCGTAACGATACCCCAAAAGAAAATAACCAAAACAAATCTCCAAAGGTATCCTCAATAAAACATAAAGTACTAGTCGAAAGACATTAAAGTATCACAATCCAAAATCAAACATAAAGATAAATCGTTCTCAAATGCAACTAAGTCTCGTCTAGTCGCTTCCCTCTACCTTAGCCTTAGAATGCTCACCTGAAAATGATGCTTAAAACGTCAACATAATGTTGGTGAGGTTCATAGGTTTAAGACACACAATATATCTCAGGCAACCAGTTCACTGTGATTATAAAACATAGCAGGACAGTAAAGATAGTTATTATACAACTAGCATGTAATCATAACTAACTAACCAACAAACGGGACAGAACGTGCCCACGATCCAAGTTCACATTAATGGGTAATCATTACCCTCTGATCAGACCACACAGAATAATAGTGAGTAGAACTCCTACTCTCCAATTGGATAATGGGAGCATAGCTACCCTCCAAATGGACCACACAGAATCACCACACAATAATCTCATAACATGCAATACACGTATAATAATACTTACAAGTCCATGCATTTACGACCACATAATCACAGTAACTCAAAAATATTTCAACACAAGCATCATTCCCATCCCAAGTTAAAACAAAGTAAAAATGGGACTATGAAACTCACCTCAGACTTTGCAGCTTCCAATTATCAATCACAAATCTATACAACAAAATAAGATCACATTACACGCGACCAAGCTAAAAGCTATAGTCCATGTAGCACACATATGATGGATCTCTAAGGTTCATGTAAATCACCATGGATCACCTAGACTCCATACTAACCACTACCAAACACTTACACTCACTAATTCCCTTGCATACACTATTTCAGAATACTCAGATTTTTGGGATACTTCTACCCACATGAAATGACAACAAAATAAGCTCTAAAACTCACAAAAAAAATTCAGCATGGTCTTTCATGAGCATACAAGCTCCTCCCAGAAGGCCATGCACTAAAAACACACACAAGTGCCCTTTGAAAAATCAAACATGATAACTATCCAGATTCGGATCTGAACACACACCAAAATGTTTTGACCTAAAAACCATATTTGCACAACTTATTAGCGCATACACTTCCTGTGGAAGTCAAAGGGAATATAGAACTCAATTTCTCCAGAAGGGCTAACCCTAATTACACTTTTAAAACCACCTTTGACCTCAATACTTTTAACCTAAATCTGTCCCGGTTTAATAGATTTGACACCTTTACTTAGAAAAATCGTTTGACTGACTTCCCGACCTCGAAATCAATCTTGGCCGGACTTTTTAGAAATTAAGTTCACTGAAATACAATTTAGACTCAAAAATCATCAATTAACTCATATCCATCTATTAAATATCTTCGTATCTTTACAGCCTTAAGAATCTGTCCAAACCCTAACTCAATAACTAACATGTTTTATACCCTAATCTCTTCACCAATCATCATAATATTACTAATTATTGATCCCAACATGTTATATATCATTAATTTATAGAAGTGAACAAAAACCGTAATCCATCATATTCTTGTTACATGAATTATAATAATTAATTGAACACAGGTATTAAAAATTATACCTTGATCTTGATTTTTCTGTCTCAAAATAAACCCTAAAATTTTCTGCTTCTCCTTGGTTCGACCGAATTTCATAAAGGGAGGGGTGAGGGTTTTTGTTTTGTATTCATAATACCCTATGGTATATTCTAGATAACCTCCTTAATTAATAATTATAATTGGACTAAAATTTTGTTTTCTTTTTCCCCCAAAACCTAAAATCGGCCGCCCCCCTGATAATATGTATTTTTATTTTTATTTTATTAATATTAATTATTACACTTAAAACCTTGTACTCTCGATATTTTATAAGAACCCATACGAAACCTAATGTCTTACGCGATAATCCTTCATTTTATGACAACTCGAATAATTATCATTTTCAAACCAAAGTTTCCAAAAATAACATTTCACACTCTCTATAAATATAACCCCATAAAACAACTCCACGTAACTTACTAACGCTCAAATACTTGAACGAAGACTTATTACGCAAAACCTCAAAACACCAAAACTACACAAGTCATTTCTTCACCACCAAGGTAATCAAAATGAACTTATCCCAAAATCAATACTACTCAACTCACAACCATAAAATCTCACAAAGGGATTTAGTGTCAACACACACTTATATCACACATACATCACGCATATATCACCCATATAATCCATCAATACCTAAAACACAAAAAAAATGTCAAATGAATCGAGACTATCAGTTAAACTAACCTGCATAAATCACAGTTGTTACAGCTTATACTAGAAAGTTACCAATGTGTAGTCGCTGTAAACTACACCACTACGGACCTTGCACCATGAAGTGCCACAAATGCCAAAAGGTTGGACATATAGCTAGAGATTGTAAGTCTAAAACCATTGTAGTAGCCCAGGCAACATCAGGGAAAAATCGGAGAGCTGAGGTACTCTGTTTTGGGTGTGGAAAGAAGGGGCACTACAAGGACAAGTGTCAGGAACCAAAGGACAAGGATGAAGTCAGCAATCAAGGAAAACTTGGAGCGGGAGAAAACCAGTACTCTGACGTGATGACATAAGAATGACTACCCTATGTAATAGGACCTAAGTTTAGACTCTTTTAAGTTCGTTTCTATAAGACTTCATTAGTATTTTTCTATGAACCGCGTCGTATGGTATGGATTTGGTGAACATTTATTATGAAGTGTAAGCTTATGTGACTTCGATAATCAATGGTCCTATGCCAATTAGTGTATGAATTGCAGTCCGTTGCACTACTTGATTTTTACTATCATTTAACAAACCACTTTGTCATAAAAATTTTGACTACTTGAACTCGTATTATGAACGAGTTGTCTACCATATTATCTTTTCATGAAATAATACACTGTATTGCCACAAACACTCAAACTTAAGCAAGTATTCCACAGACTATCTCGCAGTCGTACTACAAATCGTTTTACTACCAGATTACAGAATCAAAGTTTTGACCTCCCTACTTTCTTTGAAACAAGAAACTTTCCTCGTGTTACCTTACGAACTGTTTACTAACTTGGATTCTATTTTGCCAATAATGAATTGTTTTCCTAATACTTCATAAATTGTTTGCAACCATTTTACAAACTATTCTATTACCACCCGGCAAATTGTTTACTTTTTGAAAGGTAGTTTATGCTGTAAGCTCGCAAGCAGAAAAACAGATATGTTTTCTTGTAACTAGATCGAGCATCGCATCGTTGGACCCCAATTATACAAAGCCTGATCACCTATGTATAATTCGGGTAGGACCATACTATGCCAGGAATGGTTGCCTTAAAAATTTTATGAAAGCCGAATCTCTTATTTTATATTTTTTTCGTGAAATCAGAAACTCGCGTGTGTGAGAACATAAAAGTAGTGCAAGTCATGACCATCCGTGCTAGGAAACACAGTAACCAAATAGGCTTTGACGCCAAGATACCACCCAGAACTAGCCTTACTTCATAGGACGTCCAAAACCAAAAGGGTAACTTATACTACTAGCCAACATAAGATGATCCCACCGATTAACATCTCACGGTACACTATCCTTTCCGATTCTGAGACACTGCATCATCTATCTAACAAATCTTATTGAGACAACAAACTGACTGCTAGTAGCAATCAGCAAAATCTTTCAAGGTCGTACTCTAGACTCCCCAACCAACAGCGACTGTAGGTCCACAAAACCTAGAGACTCTAACGTCATCCCAAGTATAGACTGGAATGTTGAAATACCACGCTGTAATCACCCACGATGGGAAACTCGTTCGCATACCTTATGGCAATAACGTCCAAGCAATACAAGAAGAACCCTAGATGGAATTAAGCAATAAGTGCAACAAACCCAGAAATCAGAGAAATACTAGTGGTCATGGTAACCAAGGCAATGGAGGAGGAGCCCGTGGAAGAGTTTATGCTGTGGGCAGAAGGGAGGCCCAGGACGACCCGAATGTGGTGAGGGGTACGTTTCTTTAAATAATCGTTATGCTTCAGTACTATTCGATATGAGAGGAGATAGAAGTTTTGTGTCGACTGCTTTTAGTCCTTTAATTGATATAGCCCCAACTACATTAGATAATGTCTTCGACGTAGAATTAGCTAACGAAAACCTATAAAGAGTAGGTACCATTATGAGGGGGTTGCACTCTAAACTTATTAAACCACCCATTCAACATTGACTTTATGCTAGTAGAGTTAGGTAGTTCTGACGTCATCATAGGCAATGTTGCAAAAATCGGTCGTATCGGCCGATTAATCGCCGATATATCGCTAATCGGCCTTCGACCTTGTAGAATTTTGCATATCGGTCAAAAAATCAGTTTGGGCGAAAAAAAGGGCCAAAAATCGGCCGTATCGGCCAGAAATCGGCCGTATCGGCCAGGTTTTAAAAAAATAAAAATTTAGGCATTCTACTTAATTTGGGGATCGTTTATTTCACTTATAACACACAATGAGCATCATAATCAGAATCGGAGCCTTTTATTGAGGTTTGAAAATATAGTAGGCTTGGAATCAGTTATGATCTTTAGTTTGGTCTCCAGAAATACCCAAAACATGCAAAAAATGCCAATCCGATTAATCACCGATTAATCCCTCCCTGGCCGATTAATCGCTGCAGGGTGGTCGACCGCCACGCTACCGATTCATGATTTTTGCAACATTAATTATAGGGATGGATTGGCTATCGAAATATCATGCCATCATCATCTATGATGAAAAGATCATTAGAGTACCCTATGAGAACGAAGTTCTGATAATTGAAGGAGATCGGAGTGATCGTGCGCGTTCATCGAGATTGAGCATCATTTCATGTACGAAGGTGCAAAAGTACCACGAGAAAGGATGCCACCTCTTTTTAGCTCATGTTACTGAAAAGAAGGAAAAGGAGCCCAGAGAGAAAAGGTTGGAAGACGTAAGGGATTTCCCGGGAGTTTTTCCAGAAGACCTACCTAGACTCCCACCAGCCAGGCAAACCGAATTTCAAATCGATTTGGTGCCAGGAGCTGCTCCTGTAGTGCGAGCACCCTATCGGTTAGCACCTATGGAATTACAGGAGTTGTCTGGCCAATTAGCTGAACTATCTGGAAAAGTTTTCATTAGACCGAGGTCTTCGCCTTGGGGAGCTCCTATCTTGTTTGTTAAGAAGAAGGATAGATCCTTCAGGATGTGTATTGACTATCGAGAGCTGAATAAATTAACCATTAAGAATAGGTACCCACTCCCGAGGATCGACGATTCGTTTGATCAATTGCAAGGTTCATCGGTTTATTCTAAGATAGACTTGAGATCGAGTTATCACCAGCTTCGAGTTCGGGAAGAGGATATCCCGAAGACCGCATTTTGAACCCGATATGGGCATTACGAATTCCAAGTTATGCCATTCGGCTTGACAAATGCACCAGCTGTATTCATGGACCTCATGAATTGGGTGGTTAAGCCGTATTTGGATAAATTTGTGATAGTATTCATTGATGATATCCTGATACATTCCAAGAATGAGAAGGAGCATGAGGAACACCTCAAGCTAATTCTGGAATTATTGAGAAATGAGGAGTAATACATTAAGTTTTTGAAGTGCGAATTCTAGATATCGACTGTGCAATTTCTTGGTCACGTGATAGACAAGCAAGGAATTCACGTAGACCCAGCCAAGATTGAGGCAATTAAGGATTGGGCAACGTCCACAACGCCGACTGAAATATGACAGTTTTTAGGACTTGCTGGTTATTACCGAAGGTTTATAGAAAGCTTTTCTAAGATAGCTAAGCCATTGACGAAACTGACACAAAAGAATGTGAAATACGACTGGGGAGATAAGGAGGAAGAAGCTTTTCAACTCCTTAAGTAAAGATTGTGTAGTGCATCTATTTTGGCTTTACCCGAGGGTATCGAAGATTTCGTTGTGTATTGTGATGCATCACACAAGGGTTTGGGAGCTGTGTTGATGCAGAGAAAGAAGGTGATAGCATACGCTTCTCGACAGCTGAAAACCCATGAGAAAAACTACACGACCCATGACCTAGAGTTAGGATCAGTTGTGTTTGTGCTGAGAATTTGGAGGCACTATCTTTATAGGACTAAGTGCATAGTATATACCGACCACAAGAGATTACAGCATATCTTGAACCAGAAGGAGCTGAACATGAGACAGCACCGATGGTTGGAGTTGCTTAGTGACTATGATTGTGAGATCCGTTACCACCTAGGCAAAGCAAATGTAGTTGCCGACGCCCTCAGTAGAAAAGAACAGATCAAACCCCTAAGAGTCAGATCGTTAGGGATGAAGATCAGTTCGCCGCTTCCAGCAAAAATTCTTGAGGCTCAGGGTGAGGCGCTCAAGGATGAAAACCGACCACGTGAGAAAATTTACAGAATGCCAGAGAGTGAGAGTGGCTTCGTAAAAAGATTCGATGGAGTTTAGTGTTATAGGGACAGGTGTTGGATCCTACTACATGGTGGAATTCGTGATTTGATTGTACACGAATACCACAAATCTAAGTACATCTTGTCACATCTAAGTACATCTTGTTACTGGGCTTAAACTTGTGGTTTAGCTTAATCTCATGACAGTTCTGGTTTGATGAGTTGTGGGGTTAAGTTTGATTTCAGTTGAGGCTCAACTTAAACTACCGGAAATGTACTTAGATTTGAAGAAGTTGTATTGGTGGCCAAACATGAAGGCCGATATAGCTGAATACGTCAGTAAGTGTTTAACGTGCTCTAAGGTCAAGGCTGAACACCAGAGACCATCTGGTCTGCTTGTTCAACCTGAGATCCCAGAATGGAAATGGGAGCATATCACTATGGATTTTATCACCAAGTTGCCTAAGACGTCGAGCGGTTATGACACGATTTAGGTAATTGTTGGCCGTCTTACTAAATCAGCACATTTCCTTCCTATAAAAGAGAATGCCAGCATGGACAAACTCGCGCTACTGTATGTGAAGGAAATTTTCGCAAGGCATGGTGTGCCTATTTCTATTATCTCTGATCGAGACAGTCGATTCACGTTTAATTTTTGGAGGTCGCTTCAGGACGCGTTAGGAACCGACCTTGACATGAGTACAGCTTATCATCCTCAGACTGATGGTCAGAGTGAGAGGACCATTCAGACATTAGAGGACATGCTGAGAGCCTGTGTGATTGACTTCGGGAACGGCTGGGATAGGCATTTGCCTTTAGCCGAGTTTTCCTATAACAACAGCTATCACACCAGCATTAAGGCTGCACCGTATGAGGCACTTTATGGTCGTAAGTGCAGATCGCCAATTTGTTGGGCTGAAGTAGTCAACGAGACTACCGAGAAGATCGTGCAGATCAAGAAGCAAATGCAAGCGACTCGTGACCATCAAAAGTGCGATGCCGACAAGAGGCGGAAACCCCTTGTGTTTCAAGTGGGAGATAAAGTGATGTTAAAAGTCTCGCCATGGAAAGGCGTGATAAGATTCGGCAAGCGTGGTAAGCTGAACCCTCGCTATATTGGACCTTTCGAAATTCTCGCCAGGATCGGGCCGGTAGCCTACCGACTCGAACTGCCATCTGAGCTCAGCGCTGTGCATGACGTTTTTCATGTCAGCAATTTGAAAAAGTGCTTATCTGATGAAAACGCCGTCATTCCTTTGGATGAGATTCAGCTTGATGAGAAACTAAATTTCATCGAGGAGCCGATTGAAATCATGGACTGGGAAGTGAAACGACTAAAGCAGAGTCGTATTCCAATTGTGAAGGTCCATTGGAACTCTCGCAGAGGCCCCGAGTATACGTGGGAGCGAGAGGATGAAATCAAGCGAAAATATCCTCATCCCTTTTTAAAATCAACGAGTAACGTGAATTAAAATCCAGGACGGATTTTTTGATTAGATGGGGAGACTATAACAAATGGTAATTTTCACGTTATTAATTAATATTAAATGAGTATTAATTATTTTTAAGCTGAGCATTTCTATGCGCATTTGCATGTTTCTGAATATTTTTGAGCATTTTTGGGAGCTATCCCGCTTACTGTAGCTTACAGTCACTGCAGAAAAAATATATTTTAGTTAGTAAGCCTAAATTATCCTATTTCTGATAGTTACTGACAAGTCTCGTAATTTACTGAGAGCTTTCTCACATTTTACTGAAAAACAACCGCACGCGCGTACCGACAACACAGTTCACATAGTAACAGTCAAATAAATATATTTTTGAGTCAGTAATAATATTTTATTACATTTCTGACAAAAACATGGATAAAAACCTTATTTTACGCATACGTGTCTAAAAACGTCAAACCGGGACTTTACGGTCACGTTTAAGCTCAAACCGACACACGATACACCAACAAGGAGTAAAAATTAAATATTACCCTCCCCTAGTCACACAAATCCGGCCATAAGGTGGTATCTACACCACTACATGCCAAAATCTACCACTAACTCAAATATAATCTTATAAATAATACTACATTTCCTTAAAAGCTAGTAACCTCATCCAACTTACCATTAAGCCACAACAACCTTTCCTAGATCATTTTTGATCTCTAAAACCCACGGCATACACTAATCACCAAGATCCCATAATTTTCTTTGAAGTTCAATCAATATAGAGTGTATATTCAAGCTTTACGGGTTATTTGGAACGTGGTTTGGGTAAATTTGGTGAAGTTTTGGGTGTTCTTGGTCTCTCATTCTCCACGTTAATCTCACAAGCATTGTAAGGATCAACAATTTTTTCCTAATCTTGTTAATATCTTGTTCATTTTATGTCTAATGGTGATTAAAAATGTTAAATGTATATGTTTTGGTAACATAGAAAAAGCTAGGGTTTGTGTTCTTAATAATAGTGCTCGACATTTTTAAGATATATATGAACAAATTAGTAAATTTCTTGCTTGTGTGGTAAATCTTGTTACACATGATATTAGTTTGATGATACAAACAAGCTTTACGATAATTACGCGAGATTAGGCAATATATTGATTTTTGAAGCGATATACATGAATCGGCCACAAGAAAAATAAAAGATTATTGGGGTTTTGAAAAACATAAAATTTTGGCTCAAATGGTGAAATGGTGGAAAAATATACTTAAGTGCTTATTTGGAATAGCTTATTGAATAAGCCATAAGTTATAGAAAGTAATTAGTAAAAATGAGAAAATAAGTTGACATGATTAATATGGGTCGAATAGGACTTATTTTAGTCCTAATTGAATATTTAACTTAATAGCTTATTTATTAGAGCTTAATTGATAAGCTTAAAGTTTATTTCGTAACTAATAATTACAAATTACTAAACATTGGACTAAATATGAAATTTGGACTCAAAAGCCCACGTATGGACTGTTGGGCCGAGCCCAACAAAATATTTTTTAGATTTGACTTTTTGACCAAACGGACTTAATGAACGAGTTAAATGATTTTTAGAAACGCAACGATATATACGTTTTAACTAAAAATGTGTTTTGGGCCAAAAGTGATTATTGGGCTTATTTTATGAGTTTCGGCCCAATAAATAATTTAAATGACGAAAATGATTTTGGAATATTTTCCGACTCACTATGAATATTATTACTTAATGAAACGAAAAATATAACAACAACTAGTTTTGGACTTGTTCTGAGGCGCTTAGTCTCCAAAATGGTGAAAATGACATTTTAACCAAATTAATTGTAATATTGACTATTGTCGACTTTTTGATTAAATATTGACTTTGTGTCGAAATCTATTGTTAATAATTAAACGTAACAATAACGAAAACTATAACGATAAAAATTACTCGCGACGTCCAAAAATATATATTACTAACGTATTTTGCACATGTAGTTAATTAGATGAGTTGTTTGAGAAAAATTGCAACATTATGAGGAAAATGAAAACGTTGTATAAACAAATGGGTTATGCCCAAATTTTCTAAAAATCTAACACTTAAAGTATTTTAGTGAAAATACTTAACTTAAGTAAATTTTCTAAATTACTTAACAATGTTTTCTTTTCTAAACTTCATATAATTAAAATTGTATTATAAATAAAACTAATATTTATAATATAATAATCCTCCACTAACTTCATTATTTTATTAATTTCTCAAAAACTTATTTAATTAATAATAATCTTAAGTAATTATATATATATATATATATATATATATATATATATATATATATATATATATATATATATATATATATATATATATATAAATACTTACGCATTTTATACGGCGAATACTAGCACTGATGTTCCGTTACGTATTTCCACCGTACACTTTCACCATGAGCCACCACCGAGAATGTCAACAGTATATCATTTTGAAATATATTTTACCACACCGCAAGCAAGAAATACACAAGCACTGATCAAACGTAAACTTTTCAAATAAAATAAAGTCATATGAGACACGAATATTTCGCTAAGACTTACCGTACTGATTTAGGTTGTGTGTCGGCGCGGTCGCACTATTTTTGTTGATTAGCAGATTGTTGTTGTTGAAAGGTGAGTTTATAGCCCCATATTTTATACAATTTTGTTTTATAAGCTTGGGGTGAGAAACATGCCGAACTGTTTTCATGGACCAAAAATGGATTTTTGTTTTATAAACACTTATATGCAGAAACCTAAGTTTAGCTGAATCCTATTGTACCCACTATCATCTACCGTTAATTCCATTCTAGGAAGCCGCTTGATATAAATATATCTATTGGGGATGATACCCCCGCTCGGTTGGCTCGGCATAGTCAAGGCGAACGTATACCAATTGAATAATAGGCCGAGTGTCTAGGGTTAATACTCGCGGGCACCCCCTTTTTAGCTAATGCCAGTTGGGCATGTGGCAATGTCATAGTTCGGTTAGATGAGGCTTAGTGTTTGCATAGTGAAAAGTGTGTTATTGCTGAATTATTTGATGATTATTGCTATTCGTCCATATGTGCTATTTACTTTAAACCTATGAACTCACCAGCGTTAGCTGACTTTTAGCATGTTTTTCTCAGGAAACTGAGGTGCGATAGCCAAAGGCAAGGCATGGCGATGGTCATAATAAATGTTGAAAATGTTTTAATAATGCGTTAACTCTGAAATTTGGACCGAATGGTTTAATGGGCTACATTTTCATTTGAAATGGATTTTAAGTAAGACAACATGACTTAAATCATGTAATGTATTTTAAAACGGATTTCTAATCCATTCCCTATATCTTGTGTTGTGATTATCGATTTAGCAGCACCCAAAGTGTATGCTTCCGCAATATTATGATTTTGGGGGTGTTACAAGAGGAAAGAACACGAAATGCTTCCAAGATAGAAGCTAAAAAAAAAAGAAGATACAAATAAAGATGTCATTAAACTTTTCAAAAATTGCGTACCGAAGTTTCATTTATTCACTTGGGTTACTAAAGTTATGAAACATAACATTTGAGTCACTAAACTTACAAAAATGTACATACACATAACCGAACTTGAAAAACGCAGCATTTATGTTACTTAACATATCAAAAAATATGCGTTCAAGTCACTCTGATTAGCATTAAAATTATAGAACAATATTCTTGCTTAATAGCTCAGTAAACTAGTGAACAAAATGGAAGTTCATTAACTTAAGCGCGTTTTTTTGAAAAGTTTAGTTGCGATATAGCAGCACATAATTGTATAGTGACGGAATTTTTAGTCTACCCCTCTAACCACTTTGTAAATCTTGATTTACCTTCGTTAATCTCAAACGTTATAGTCTACCACTCTAATCTTGCTAGGCAGTGATGTACCTAGTCAGTTTGTCAGTGAATTTTACTCATCTTATGACCCTTACTTGGGTGATGCTGAGTTCAACCCTTTTGATGGCCTAGATGAAATTCTTCCACCAGAGACTGAGGTTAGGGTAGAAACAGATACTGAGGTTACGGTAGAAAGTGGCCAGAGGTTGATGGTTCTGGGTCTGAGAAGGATGAGACAGAGGATGGGACAGAGGATGAGACAGAGGATGACAGTGATGATAGTGAGTACATTGTAGATTTAGACAATGATGTACTTGAAGTTGATGTGGACATGGAGAATTTCAGACTGAATGTGGATTTGGAAGCAGAATTCACTGGCTGTGATAGTGATAATGGTGTACAAGATCTTGATGCTGATATTGATGATGTGTTTGACAATGAAGACTTTATGAGTGGGTCTGAGAATAAAGATGAGTTTGATAGGGCTAGGAGAAGGAAACTCAAACAATTAAGGAAACAAGCGAAGAGTAATAGTGAAGGTAGGATTTACAAAACCTACTTCTATGTTGGGCAAGATTTTGGTAGTGCAGCAGAGGTTAAGAAGTTGAAAAAAAGGCACTCAATTGAAACCAGAAGAGAAATTAAAATCGTGAAGAATGATAAAAGAAGGGTCAAAGCAACTTGTTTTGGTCAATTGCCTTCATTTGAAACTTATGGGCCTAGTGCAGGGCAAAAAGAACAAGTTGGGCCTAGTGTTGGGCCAAATGTAGCAGCTGGGCCTAGTCAACCGTCTGGGTCAACTAATCAGCCTGTAAAGGAAAAGTGGACTAGGGATAAGATAAAGGTTATTAAAGGAGGTAAACCTAGTTACAGGAAAGTAGATGGAAATAAATGCCCATGGGTATTGCATGTGTCAAAGGTTAAGGGCACAAAAAATTGGAAGACTAAAACATATGATGCAACCCACCATTGTCTACAATCAAGACAAATCTTGTATGCCACATCAAGGTTCTTTGCTGAAGATATAGTAGATCAGATTGAAAAAAAACCCAGAAATACCTATAAGAGCTCTTCAAGATCAATTACAAAAGACGTACACATGAGATTTCAGTTTCTCAAATGAAAGCATGGAAGGCTATGGCACAAGCAAGCAAGCAAGTGAGGGGTGATTACACAAAACAATACGCGATGCTGAGAGATTATTGCATGGAGTTGATGTCTACAAATCCAAACACAACTGTGAAGATCTAATATGCTAGGGAGGAGGAATGTTTAGATACTAGGAAGTTTGAAAGGATTTATGTTTTCTTGGGGGCTTGTAAGAAAGGATTCAAAGCCGGTATGAGAGACATTTTGGGGTTAGATGGAGCCTTTATAAAAGGACCTTTTCCAGGTCAACTCTTAACAGCTGTAGGCATTGACCCAAACAATGGTATCTATCCATTGGCTTATGGGATAGTTGAAACAGAGAACCTTCAGTCTTGAAAATGGTTTTTGACTTGCCTTGGAGATGATCTTGATCTTTACAGAAACTCCAACTTCACTTTTATCAGTGATCGTCAAAAGGTACATTTAATTCTTTACAGAAACTCCAACTTTACTTTTATCATTATTTAACTGTATATTAATTTAGTGTAATTTACTCAATAAGCAGGGTCTTATACATGCAATTTCCAAATTGTTTCCATGTGTTGAGCATTGATATTGTCTTAGATATATCCATGAAAACATGAAACAAAGCTGGAATGGAAGGGCATACAAAGACCTTCTTTGGAAAGCTGCTACTGCTTCAACTGTGCCATACTTTAAGATAGCAATGAAGGAGTTAAAGGCTTTCAGCAAGCCATGCTATGATTGGTTAGTGAAGATTCCTCCACAACATTGGGCAAGATCCCATTTTTCAGGTACAAAATTGTTTACAGTATCTAAACTTGTTGTGTATATGCTAAACTTGTTTAGATAGTAACTAATTACAAGTATATTAACAGGAAGGGCAAAGTCAGATCTATTGTTGAAGAACATGTGTGAGATTTTTAATGGTAAACTGGTTGATGGAAGGGACAAGCCTATCATAGGAACACTGGAATACATAAGGGAATATCTGATGAGGAGGATTATGACAGTGAATAAAGTGATTGCTAGTTCTAGTGGTCCTCTCACACCTACTGCAGAGAAGTTGTTTGATGTTATCAAGAAAGAGGCTACCCAGTACACAGTTCAATGGAATGGAGGTCAACACTACCAAGTGAGTGGTCCTTGGGCAGATCAGTGTGTTGTGGATGTTGTTGAGAGAACTTGTTCATGCAGGAGGTGGGAATTAACAGGGCTACCATGCAAGCATGCAGTGGCTGTAAACTTCAACATGGTACAAAACAAGCAAGAAGTAGGCTAGAGACATGGAAGCAAGTCTATTCATTCAAGATTATGCCAATAAAGGGACCAAAAATGTGGCCTAAGTGTGATGTTCCATCAACAATCATTCCACCAGTTCACAAGGATCAACCTGGCAGGCCAAGGAAAAGGAGAAGGAGGTCAACCTTGGAGATGAAAGACAACATGGTCAAGAACTGCAAGCTTTCAAGAAGGTTAAAGACAGTTACATGTGACAAGTGTAAATGCCGTGGTCACAATTCTAGAAGTTGCACAGGTCCAAGAGTTGAAAAGACCAAGAAGAAAAAGTCAAATGTTGCAGCTGGTGGTGCAAGTGGAAGTGATGCAGCTGGTGTTGCTGCTGGTGCAAGTGGAAGAACTGAGCCAAATGTTGCTGCTGGTGCAAGTGATGCAGCTGGTGTTGCTGCTGGTGCAAGTGGAAGAACTAAGCCAAATGTTGCTGCTGGTGCAAGTGATGCAGCTGGTGTAAGTGGAAGAAGTGTGGATAAGGGAAAGGGTATTGCAGTTGGTGAAGTAGGTTCCAAGAAGAAACAACCCAGGAAGAAAGTGATTAACCTTGGCTAGTGTTCATTTTACATTGCAGTTTATCTCAATGGTTGCTTGTATGCACCATAAACAATATTTCATTTTGGTCATATTTGTGTTTATGTCAGTGGTTGCTTGTATGCACCATAACCTTGGCTAGGTTGGTTGTTAAGACAATTTGACTTCTGTTTATGTGTTCTGGATACCAGAACAGGATGATGACTCATTTAATCCAATAGTTAATGGCGGCTAATGACAGAAAATTTTCCCTGAAACCTTGTTGTGTTTGCCTGCTTCATTTTGGTCATATATGGATGGTTTGTTTGTATAGGTTTGACTTTAATAGAAAGTCAGCTTACAAATGCATTTGGATGATAATTGGATTGGTTTGTAATGCTTGTCTTTGAATTGTGTCCATTTTATATGGGTTTGACTTTAGTAAAGAGTCATCATAAAGATTCATTTGGTTAAATTTCTTATGGGTTTGACTTTGTATAGGATTGACTTTATTTGAATTCATTTGGGTGTGCATTTACTAAAGTCAGCTGAGAAGTTGAGAATGTAGTTATGCTTATTTGCTTCTCAGTTTTGCTTGTTTTGGTACATGTTTACAACAAAATATTTACACAAAATATTCTCAGTTATGCTTGTTTTGGTCAATTTGTAGAAGTCAAAGTCTTGTTTCAAGCACTTAAGTCAGTACAACAACCTAGCATTGAATGGCATTAACTTTTACTTTGACAAATGGGTAGGATTTGCCTTTAAATTCACATCAACACATCCACTAATACACAAATTACATCCAGTAAAAACCTAAACTCTTTCCAAAATTCTCAACAATGAGTTCAAAGCCAGAAATCATTGAAATTTCTTCTGATGAGCTAATGTTTCCTCAACCACCATGGAACTTACCATACAATTATGCTACAAATCTAAACAAGATAATCTCAAGTTTAAACTCCACTTATTCCAACTATGTTTTTAGCTATGTGTCTAGCTATCATTCAACCTCATCTGAAGATTATCAAGCTGTCTCAAAAAAGAGTACAACTGCTAGGTCTTGCAAAAAGGTTTCAAGCTCTGTCAATCCTCCTGTACAAACTAAGCATGTTACCACTCAAGCTCTTTCAATCACTGGCAAAAGGATTCAAGTGCTAGGCCTTGCAAATAAGGAGACTTATGCAAAGATCACAGCCAAAGGGAAAGGGAAAAGGAGACTTACTTGAAGCATTCCGACCACTGTCTTTTGTTAAAAATGTTTGACTTTATCTTTTGAATTAAGTATGCATCTATGTATGCATCTATCTATGTAATGAAATGATGCATCTATGTATGCATCTATGTAATGAAATGCTAGTTGTTTCTGTTAAGATAAAACTGTTTGTTTTCATTCATCATCAATGCCAAAATACAACTTGGTACATTGTTACATGTCTAAACTTAACATACTAACCTAACACTTACTTCAAACATAAACAAAAGACCCAACTTCATACATTTCCTAATTGATAGCAAAAAGAACAGCAAACAAGATCCAAGACCAAACAAGATACTTCTTCATTTTTGCACTACCAGTTTGCGCTTCCATTAATGCTCGTTCAAGATTGTTCCTTGATATTAATAAACCCGGTATGATTTGAAGAGAACGATTACACATGGGGGGTCATACCAATCAATCCATCTACAGTTTGATCCCTGTTGAACAACATTACACCAACAATTATTTGCTTTACGTTAGTTTGATTCAATTAATTCAATCTTACACAAATTTACTTGAATCGGGCAAGAGTAAAACCGACGGCATGGGTTGGCATTCGTCCAAGAGGTTTTAACAATGGCAACTCTTCCACAATGGCACCTAACCATATCCATTGTTCTTGTAAGATTTTTGTTTTTGAATTAGGGTTTAGATGAGAGGATTTAGGTTAAAGAAAATGAGAGGATTTAGGTTAAAGAAAGAAATGGAGTAGATGATTTTGTTAGTGGCATTGGGAAAGACAAATAGCAGAGAGGGAGTATTGTGTTAGGACGAAAATACCCTCACCCATTACGCACATGTCATAAACTTAACGCCTTGACCAAACGGACGTTTGGTCAAGGGACCATTAGTGTTAAGGGTTTCAGAGTTGGTGGCTGTAAGTGCAAAAAAAAGTCAAAGGACCAAGAGTGTGAGTCAACGTAAACCACAAGGACTATCTTTGCAATTTACTCTAAGCATTATGTAACACATATACAAAGCATAAAATGTTGTACACAAATCGAAAACTAAGCGTGTGCAATGACGCGTGTAATTTTCTCTTTAAAGTTTAAATAAGGATATTAAAATAAATAAATAAATAAATAATTTAAGCGTCATTGCGTGCTATTAAACATTCATAATGTCTAAAACATCTTACTATACAAAATATTAATCGATATTAATAAATAATAAAAAAAATTATGTAAAAATTGCGGTGCACGTCTATTATAAATATATAAGTATAAAAGATTTTACATAATGTAATAGATAAATCTTATTAACAAAAACTTCGAATTGCCGTTCAAAAAAAAAAAAATACGAATTAATCATGTTCAAGATAGATATTTACATTCTTAATGAATTGTATTATTAAAATTAGACAATATACACTTTTTATGCACAAATAATTAAAATTTAGATATAATGTGGCATGTAAAAACACATTTTTTAAGATTTATGCAATAGCCCCGTGTGATCACGTTAATTATCTATAGGAAAAATAGCCTATAATTTATTTATTATTATGAAAAGTCTGAGTCAACAATAACAATAGCTAACATCCGTCGTTGTTATGCAAAGATTAATATTAAATGATAGACTAACATTAAGTATATTTTACTTTAGGTGTCAATATCTTTAGCAAACGATATGTGGTTGTAATATGCATATATGGTCCTTTGAGTTAATGATGTGTAGGGTCGTATGTGCTAATGGCCACAGCTTGAACGTGTGAATGAGGGAACTGGGAAAAGAGCAAAATTTGTGAATAGACAAATTTAAACCTTTTTTTTTTTTTTTTTCTTTAGTCAAGGATATATTAAAAACACCCCAACTATGAGGGGGAAAGGAAAGAACACGAAATGCTTCCAAGATAGAAGCTAAAAAAAAAAAAAAAAAAGATACAAATAAAGATGTCACTAAACTTTTCAAAAATTGCGTACCAAAGTTTCATTTTATTCGCTTTGGTTACTAAAGTTATGAAACATGACATTTGAGTCACTAAACTTACAAAAATATACATACACATCACCGAACTTGAAAAACGCAAAATTTATGTTACTTAACATATAAAAAATATGCATTCAAGTCACTCCGATTAACATTAAAATTATAGAACAATATTCTTGCTTAATAGCTCAGTAAACAACAACAAACCCAATCCCGTCGGGCCAGGGTATGGGGGAGGTAGAATGTAGACAGACCCTACCCCTACCCCAAGGATAACCCGGGAGTAGAGAGGCTGCATCCAATGAGACATCCGGCAAGTGCATGTGTGCGCGTGAGAGATTAATAGCTCAGTAAACTAGTGAATAAAATGAAAGTTCATTAACTTAAGAGCATTTTTTTTTTAAGTTTAGTTGCGATATAGCAGCACATAATTGTATAGTGACAGGAATTTTTTGTCTACCACTCTAACCACTTTGTAAATCTTGATTTACCTTCGTTAAGCTCAAACGTTATAGTCTACCACTCTAATCTAGCTAGGCTAATTGTAATAACTTCTAGCCACAAATGGATGTGATCACTTATCACTTTCTAGATGTTCTCAATTACAAACACAATTCACTCACCTATTGATCGTTGGCGTAATATACAAAGTTGGTTAGAAACTTTGTACAAAAACTTGCGATTGTGTTTAAACATACAATATTCTTTCATTAAAAGCTAGTTTGAGAAGTACCTACTATATTCTCGCATTTTTATGTGTATCAAGATATATCATTGTTTGCATATTCAACTTGTAACCATTTGAATCCTTTCATTTAAAATGCACTTGTCTAGTTAGCAATAAAATACAGCTCGAATAAAAAATACTCACACATAAAGTCAATAAATATAAGAAATAAGTTGAAACTTGCCCCTCTAAGAACAGCATTACTTGAAAATCTTATATCACTATACTAGCTTCCAGGCCCGGCCGATGGCCGGCTAGTTTTAAGAAATTTTTTTTAAAGAAAAGAAAGATAATACAAATGCTTTTATAATAAATTAACAATGTAAATTGCAATAAACTTTGTGCTTGTATATCATTTAGTACGATGTTAATTGCATATAATATAAATTTCGGCGTCATGTTGCATAACGAAAAATAAACAAAATGCATACTTCGATAGTATATTGTACTATCGGTTAAGTAACGATAAAAAAATAACAACCATGACTTGCAAAATTGCAAACAGCCAAATTATTAAAAGGCATTTATAATAGACAATACTTATATGTTAATAATGCATAATGTGCAATAATTTTGAAATAATTTACCCAACTTATATGTTAATAATGCATAATGTGCAATAATTTTGATGCACGTTTGAGGAAATATGGAATTTTGATGTTTTTATTGGGGAAATATGGAATTGCCCCAATTAGTAACATAGTTTTAAGATATCGTTAAACTTAATATAATGTTCACAATAAAAATAAGTTTACTTGAGTCATAATCACTCAATAGGTCACTTGATTACAAAGACAATATGTTGATTCGTTGTGAGATTTGTGGCATTTTTTTGTATTTGGCTCATCCTTTTTGTACTTCGATCGGCTTCACCCTTTGCCGCCGACTTTTCCAACTGATATGATAAAAAACAAAAAGTAAAAAAAATGTAGAGGCATAAAATATATTAGAATGTGAACAACATTAGTAAAAGTTAGTATAGATTCTACTCACAGGAGGATCAAAAAGGGGCCTTTTGTAGCTCAATCCATTAAAAAGGTTGTCTTAAATCATGGGCACTCTACATGATGAAAAATGAGTGCATAAACGTGCGAAACGCCTAATCTTTCATTTGCTTATCTGTTATGCACACACACATACAATCTTAAGAAGTACATATTGTTTTGCTACATACCTGATGGAAGACATCCTTACGTTTACTGGAAATGCATCATTTGAAAGCAATGAACGGATACTTGTGGTGATCTCAAACTTTAAGTACCATGATAGAAAGAGAAAGCATGAAGTACCTTGAGCAACCTTCCTCTCTTCGTTTTACTATGAGATATTATTCTAAAGCAAAAAGTAAGCCGAGTAAGCTGTTTTAGATCAACTTTTTTATTTCAAGACAACATGCATAACATAAAATCAGTAGATATTATTCTAAAGCAAAAAGTTAGCTTACTTTTGGAATTCGATAATGGGAACATGCTACAATATATTCACAATATACCTGAGTCAAATTATATGTTGCCACCATCTTCTATTCCCTAATCACATGTTCAGCCTGATACAATATCAACACGACGAGATAAATTACAAATAATCAGACCATTTATCATTTCCACACATAATCACAAGAATATGCACATAACACAAATTTATCTAACTAACAATAGCACGAATGAATTGTTTCATACACATACATTATACGTATAAGAGAACAACAAACAGGTATGTTAAATATTTATGTTTGGAACCTAATTCACAATGGTAATTTAATAGGAAAATATATAGTTAATACACAACATAGATAGTCAATGTGTACATACCATATCCTCACCATGAGTAGGGCT
This sequence comes from Artemisia tridentata subsp. tridentata, assembly GCA_021014915.2. NCBI lineage: Eukaryota > Viridiplantae > Streptophyta > Magnoliopsida > Asterales > Asteraceae > Artemisia > Artemisia tridentata. The sequence continues at coordinate 18,688,802 of CP139508.1, read as the reverse complement.
CGAGATACCTTCATCTTCAATATCATAGAGGTAGCTTAAAGAAACTCTTATGCCTAGAATCAGCAGCTACAACAACAGAGGCCAAGTAAAATGCTTGAGGAAAAAAATGACTCAAATTATTAATGAATTAGTTTTGATAAAGAAGATCTTAAATCTGTTATTCGATAGGTAGTTTTATAACATGATATAAGAGCAGAGACTTATATCTTTAAATGAGTTTTTAGGGAAACCTGTAACATGACTCAAAACATGTATTAAACATCATATAATCATTAAATTTACCCAAATAGGACAGGTAACAGATTTTAAGACTACACACTTCAAAATAGAACAGGATGGGTCACCTTGGTAAAGCGGGTCAAACAATTTAAAGTTAAAAGTTTATACAACCTCATATCTTTTTCTAACATTAACCCTTAATTTACTTTCACAATAACAATGCTTTTGAAAAGATATTGAAATGCATTATCAATGCTAAATGAACTTTGTCATGCGGGGCGGTTTATAGCTCATAAGTACCTAGAAGTACTTCAGCAACACAAGTTCAGGTAGAGACTGCATCCAACCATTCTTTAAGGCCTTCCATGGGTTTTGAAAGTAGTAAGCTTATGAATAAAAACAAAACAAAAAATGATTATACGGAATTAGTTTGCAGATTATAAGAAGGCACCAAAAGAATGAAGTAATTCTAAAACAAATAACCTCGAGAAGATTTATCGTATAGAACTGTGAAATATTTTATTTGATCTTTCCAGCTTACATTTTTCATTCTTACATCATCACCTACAAAAATTCACACAAGTCAATCAGGTAACATAGAAACAAAACTTCAATTTAAACATGGTTGATATGTAAACTTAAGTTTGAATATTATGCAACATCAGCTTTGATGCAAGCATAAAGAAGAAACTATCTATTTTCTATATTTATATATACCTTACATGTGATACATACCACTCATATTCCATCAACTGTATGAGTAAAACATGACACTCGAAATCCAAATCATGATACTCTATCTAAATGAGGGAAAACAAACTGAGGAGGATTGCAATGATAAGGAAGCTGTGGGTTTTCATGCACATCATCCATAAACCATGCCTGCAAAACCATAATCACAATCAACCCATTTGATAAATAAAAAATAAAAATTCAAGAACTTATTATTTACCTGAAGATCGGTTGCCATAGAGATTTAAAAGTAACTCGCACCTTTTCGAAGACATGAGGTGAGAAATAAAAATAAGTTGAATGACGTAGCACGTGAAACAACCTAATAAAGAAAAAAATTAGCAATAGTTTTTTACATTTTTTCAAGGTTAACATTAACAATTAAAGATAAAAATCTACCTTGAAGCCTTGCATATCATTAAGAATGAGTGCTCATTAGATTAAATACATTGTGATATTAAGAGCTTTGAACAACCTCATCTAACAATTTTTGCCCTCTAAATTAAAGAGTTGGGAGAACAATAGGGCCTAACACAAATGAAATAATCTCACTGATATGTAGTTAAGTAAACCTACATTTATTATAACAACCTCTCCAATGTTGTTCAGCAACACATTTTTTGTTGCCAGTTTCAACCACCATATACTTGTTTGTGTAGCAGGACTACTGATACAAATCTCTTCAATATTATCACCTTTATTTACTTGTAAAATGAGAAATGGATTCATTTACAGCCTGTAAATCACTGAGTAATGTTTTCAGAACCTTTGAAATAAATAAATAACTATAAACTGATAGATCAATATTACATGGATGCAAAGTGAAGTTGTGCAAACATGCGTTGTAGAATCTGTAATAGTCAATTGACTGAAAACTACATTCCATCACAAATCCACAATTCGTTAAACAATTCCTTAAAACACTTTATATCCAACTTAATCACAAATAAAACTACATTCGAAAAACAGGTTTAAAAAAATCATTCGGGTTCATCAAACACTTGGTACGCAAAAATAATATCAATTATCATCAATAAATGCATACGTAACTAATCTCTAATCAATCATACATCAAAACTGAGCGGCTAAACTTTTGTTATTCAATCGAAGCAAAATTTCTTTCAAAAAAAATACCTTATAATCAGCCGGATCGTTTGTGTGGGATTGATTAAATTGAATGTGATTTAGCCGGCTGTTAATTAAATTGAATGTGATTTTGGTTTCGTGATTTTTGATTAGGGTTTTTTGTTTGGTGATACTGGATGATGATTTGTGGTGGTGTGATTTTGGATCTACTATTGATTTTGTGATTTAATTTTTATGGATCTGTGTTTTTCAGTTAGGGTTTGAGAGGAGATGTTGTGTGTGTGTGTGTTTTTTTTTTGAGAAGGAGATATACAGAATGAATGAGAGAATCGGTATGGATCATGTTTTTTATTTGTGGTGTTATTGAATTGCGGGATGGATTAGGGTTTATGCTTGAATAGGGATGATTGAGAGAAGTGTGTGTGTTTTTTGTTGGAGTAGTGGTGGCAAATGAGAGGATGAAAAAGGCATTCCGCCCAAAAATTTTGTGCATTGACTTTCTTAGCTGTTAAAGCAAGGAGAACCGTTGGATAGGGGGAAATGCCAGGTGTCGAATTTAGAGGATTTTTGGAGAGGAGATTGGTCAAGAAAACCTTGTTTTATATAGATATAATTAAATTATAAGTAGATAATAATGTGGTTTTGGGGGGGGGGGGGGGGACACTAGCTTGTAGGTATACATATCACCATTAGTCCTTAATAACAATTACCATGAACCAGGCCAATTGATGTTTCTTTTATCAATTTATGCTAAAGCTTTCACAAATAACACCAACAAAACTTTACTCGAGTTTTCACCATGAATAGGTGAAACCAATGATGACTATCCCCATTTTTTTTTTTTTTTTTTTTTGCTAAAGATTCAAGCTTGGCTTCTTTAGGCTCGAATCCAACTGTCTCTCCATGTAAATTCTAACAACAAACCCATAAACATAACTGAAGTAGTGTTTGTTAAACAACATCAACCCATTTTGTTTTGAATTTGTCTATGGACATGTACTAAGAACTCAACATATGAAGGACTATTTGGAGACTTGTCTTCCACCATATACGAGAAGAATGTCATTCCTGGAATTGAAACTTATATCAGAAACTATTAAAAAAAAAAAAAAAAAAAAAAAAAAAAACTGCAAGTTAGATTGACAAATGTGTCCGCACTGTACTACATTTTCTTTATCTTGTCTTCATAATGGTACTTTTAGATACTCTACAAATACTCGGAAAAGATGCAATTTTCATACGAAGACAGAACTACGAGATGTATATTATAAAACTCACCTGATGGTTCTCCTTTCTTGCATCATTTAGCCTGCCGTAAGTACAATGAGATTAAAAAAGGGATTACTTGTCAACACAAACATTCTCATATGCAGATAAACTAAACCGACTGGTAAGAGTATATACCACAGACATTACATACCGTAGGTAGTTACATCTTTGGCTTCGTATCTCATTTACAACCTCATTTAGTTTCTTTGACAAGGGGTTTTCATATCGCTCCAGTACCAACTGTATCGAAAAGTTTGAGTTAAACAGACGATGGATGTATCAATAGACCTTCTGAAAGTGTTACTCTAGCAAAAATCGGACTTATAGGCCACAAGATCTATGCAATGAGACAATGAGTAGTTACAGATGTCAACTAAAACCCATTTACATTTACAAGGAATTTCGATAGTGTTAAGCACAAATGAGTCGACTTTGCTACGTTTTAAAAGCAGCCAAGATTGAAACGGATCGAAAGTTGCCGACAGGTGTATAATGCATATAACCTCCTGAACTGTGTCATAATATAGTTTTCCTAATCAGATTTACCACGTCGGTTATTGCTTAGAATAAAAATAATGTTTCAGGTCAATCCAAGCCACCAAAGCCCGTTTAAACCCATTAGACCTGCCATTTTGCCACTCTATGATACAAGTAAAGATATACAAATATCAATGTACCTGACTGGGAAATTCACTAAAGAAGAAACGCCAAATAGTTTTTGTGTTATATCAAGATCTACAGAGCCTCCAACATAAATTAAGCAGTCCTCTCCGTTTTCAAGAAGATAGATCCCGTCATCGCTCACATGTTCACTAGAGAGTGGTATAGGAGGGGGAATAACGGATCCATCGGTATCCTGTAGCCACAGATGAAACATGCCAAAAAAAAAAAAAAAAAAAAAAAAACAAAGTTTAAGACATAGAAATAGAATATTAACATTTTGTGAAGTCAGATTTGTGAAAACGTAGAGGGGGGGGGGGGGGGGGGGTGAATACGTTTACCGTTTTAAAACTTAAAACTTGTTGTATCAAATTTCCAATTTGGCTAGTTCTAATATGAACAATGTCTGTTGTAGTTTATGTCTACCAAGTTGTCACACAAGTATTATCACATAATCACAACACAAGCAATCACATAATGCAAATATAAAAGTAAAGAGATAAGTAAAAGAAAGCGCAAACCGAACACGATGATTTATAGTGGTTCGGTCACGGAGCTCCTCTCCGCCCTACTCCACTCCCCGAGTACCCAACTCGAGAGTTACTTCACTAGATCAACAAGCTCCCTTTCTTAGGCGGAGAAAACCTTTACACGTCGCTTACTTCCTTTTCCGGTACTAAGCTAAACACCGGGTTCTTTACAAGGGTACAACCACTCCCATCGTCGCTTATACAATTACCGACACTAAGCTGGATGTCGAGTTCTTTACAAGAGTACAACCACTCCCAACACTCTTTGTATTTTAAGGACTAAAATACTAACCTCACTCTACTGATCTAAATGATACAATGCTGGTTACAACAATGATCCATGACATAAGTATATCATGGATATGAATGCCTACACTATATGAACTTCCATTGATCGGAAGCCTTCAATGTATGAAGATCACAAGCTCCCTAAACTTGTTGTGATGGATCTTCATATATGCAACTAAGATCTTCTTGGTGGATCATGAAGTATGCTATGGATGATGTCTCATGATCTTGAGCTTGCTTCACAGGATCATTAACAATGTATGCTTACAACATAATGAAAGTTAGTAACATTATGATCATTATGTAATGGGTGATTAATGTATGAATCTACATGGTTTGCTACTGATCTAAGTGTGTGTAATGAGTGAGGTAATGTATGTTCTAGTTGGATTAAACCAATGGGTAACAATGGGCAAGTATTTATAGTAAAACTAAAACCATGTCTACAACTAAAACCATGTCTACAACTAAAACCATGTGTAAACTAAAACCATGTGTAAACTAAAACTATGTGTAAGACTAGAACCATGTGTACAACTAAAACCATGTGTAACTAATTATAGGAAAACAAGAAAATCATCCCACGGATCCGGCGGATCCCATAAAAGGGATTCGTGCTTGTTAACGTTTGGATTCGTGGGTATGACAGCTAAGATATCTTTGTGTATCTTTCCAAATCTTCCAAGATCCACAAATGTCAACTTTGTAACTTGTAAATCTAAACAAGATATTACACAATCTACCTAAGATATCATATGTGATGTATGGCATGATGTCATGGTATAGTTTTAAAAATAAAGTTTCCATTTAAGGAAATAAGTTAGTAAACTTGCATATGTTGTTCTTCCTAGTAAACTTGTAATGTGTAACATGTATCCTAGTGATCATGTAACATGTGGTTCTAAGTAGAATGATTAGCCTTTTTAAAATACTTAATTACCTAACCGTATTTTAAACAGTCTAAATGGTTTGTTAAGGTTTGATCATAATGCCACATAACAAACATGTACGAACCTGTGTTGTATCATACGAGGACTTGAGAGGTGTTGAATGTATGTTGAGATAAGATAAGATTACAAGTAACTTGTACATTTTACGTTATGTATCAAGTTACATGTTTGTCATCAATCAAAACAAATGAGATTGCTTGCACTAGCAATCTCCCCAACGAGACTGCTTGCACTAACAATATCCCCCTTTTTGATGATGACAAAATATGTAAACGTGATAGAAAGTAAAATGCAAAAAGTTACTTGTGTCCGTAATGACTTACTTTATCCTTGTGTCCGTTTCTCCGTTTACACCTTTCTCCCTTTTCTCCTTGTGTCCGTAATTACTTACTTTCTCCGTTTACACCTTTCTCCCCCTTTTGTCGAAGCAAAAAGGGTGTGTCCTTGGAGTTAGCTTAATTTCTCCCCGAAATGGCGAGCTTGCATCATCCCTAGTGAAGTTAAATAGACTACTCCCAATCTCCTATGGTTGTTGCGTCTCCTAGGTTGTAAGCGGATCCATGGATCAAATTAAGACTCTTAACCTACATCAAGGTTAGTGGTGTGCAATAAAAAGAATATATATGAAAAATGCATGATGAATGAAATGCAAATAGCCAACGATACACGTGGGTAATCTATGTTGGACTATGTAGACCTATCTCCTCCTTTTTGTCGAAACGAAAAGAAGATATGCGTAGCGGAATGTGGTAACCAATCCTTGGTTATTACTCCCCTAGTTTAGAGTACCAAGTATGATAATGCAATAATATTGAGAACTTTAAAGCTCCCCCTTGGATAATACTCCCCCTAATTGGAGTGACAAGGTTAAGATGTATGATCCTACAAAACAAATAGTTAGACTATGATATGCTCCCCCTTGATGTATACTCCTCATTGCTAGAGTACCAACGTATACGGTTCAAGGATGAGAAATGCTAAAAATGATGAGTTAGTATATGATATACTCCCCCTCGATCTATACTCCCCGTTGCTAGGGTACCAACGTATATGATCCAAGGACGAAGAATCCTACAAAATAAAGGTTAGTATAAAACAATATTTGTCCTTGGACAAGTATGTAATATATACTAATGCGTATATATGATGCATCCTAAATAATGCTTTGACGAAAACTCCCCCTTGCTCTAGGGCGTCAAGATGAACCTACAAAACAAAAGATTAGTGCACTAGAAGCAATGTCTTAAGTCATATACGACCAATGTGTATAGAAGATGCAATATGAGTGCTAGACTGATAATCCTCCTGGTTTGAGATTGTCAAGAAGCACCTATAAAAAAAGAAAAATAATCGAAGCAAACTTCATCCTATGATGAGTAAGCTATATGCGATTGAGCGTATATGATGAAACCTACTATGAAATGGTTAGTGCAATATATTTTATCTCAAAGAAAAATATTATGTAACATATCAATAATCTAATCACAACCAACATACCGATTGTGATTGTCTAATCAAATAAAAATATGATGCAGCATACGAATTGTGATATCAATCGTGATTATCTAGTAAAACATGTTATAAAGAGTGTAATCTTTTAATAAGAATTATATTTACAAGAATATAATATGATAAAATCCTACAAAACAATGCCTATGAGGAGGATATGAAGTGAAGTTAAAATGCTTAAAGTGAGTGGTGTTAATATGGTGTTCGTTTACAAGTGAATGATAACTTAATGGATGACTAAAGGTTGATGTAAGTAGGTTTTTTCGCTAATCCATGGGATTGATGATTAGTGAAAAAAGTGATGGATGGTGGTGATTATAATGAATGCAATGAATTCAGAAACTCTAATGTATAGCAAATGCTATAAGAGTATTTGAAGACTGTTATGGTTATGATATTATCATCTACCAAAGATGAATCGTGCCATAGTAAATGTTTGAATAAAAATGAGAGGAAGTGAAGACAATGATCACTTAGGAATAGAGATTCCATATGTAACAATTGGAAATACTAGATACCTATATGTGGATAAAAATGACATCATATGATGAGAGTGTTGATTGGACCAACGTGTTTAGAAAGATGGTTCTGTTTACACTGACAATGACGTGCTTGATATGTGTCAGAATGAAAAGGATGAGATCCTATGATGGTGTTCTAGACAATGAAGTTGTGAAGGAAAATCCTAGACTCGGTTGTGAGAGGGTTGTCTGTTTTAAATGGTTAAACACTGAACTTGGTACCCGCGGATTTGGCGGAACCAAAATTTTGGTTCCGTCCTTCTTAACGAAGGGTTCCGTGAGACCAAAATGGATTTGGTTATGTTTTGTCGTTTTTGATCAAACGAAGGTTCAAGCTAAGGTCTATTTACTTATAACTAATGACTTGGTTTCACTAATCCTAGTAAAAGTCTAAGGAGACTTAATGCATCTCATTTAAGAGGTTTGTCAAACACATGATGTGTTTTTCTTTTAATGAGATATTGGTGCAGAGCTGTGATGTTGAGCTAATAAGGTTAGAAACACTTTGTGATTTTGTGAACTGATTTAACTAAGTGATTTGAACCTACTTGTCGGTATTTGGGAATGTAAGAAACATGAGTACATGTTATTTAATGAAAAGACAATTATGTGAATGAATTTCTCTCCTCCTTAATTGGTGGACATTCAACATAATCTATGATGCATTAAATGAAGAATGAAGGTAAAGTGTTTAGGATGTTGCAGATTAATGAAAGCGATGAGCTTAGCAATGTTTTAGTGGATATTGGTTAGCATACAAAGAACTTCATCCGTGAAGTTACGTAGCTCTTCTCTATCAATGCGAGATGATCGCACGATGAGGCATGTGGTTTTCCTTATGGGAGATATATTGTTTTAACTAAAAGATGATGGAGATATTGTGCGGTGAGCGGAAGCAACAATATGATTTGGAGAGAGGTATATTGAAAGATATCCAAACACAAATTTCAAACCTCTAAAACTTAATCCTATTAGCTTTTAAAGCTATATGCAAGAAAATGGATCCCATAAACATATTACTAATCTAAGTAGCAATAATGAGATAACAATTATGCAAAATAAGCATAACAAAGAGAAATAACAAATAGTTTGTTATCAGCCTACAAGACAAAAGTCTTAATGACAAAAGATGTGAATATCATATGACAACATCTTATAAAAACAAATAATCTACTAATAGACATAAAGATACCACATAGCATAAAGACAAATAATCATATTGCAAGATAGCATTGTTTTAGATACTACATTGTGAAATTGTTTTTAAGTTAGGCTTAGTCACTTAAGCATACTTACCCATTAATTAACACAATGATCTATGTATAAAATAAAATGACTTCTAAATGTTCATCATACCAAGACCACTTAGACAAAGTGCACATATGGCAAACAAATAGTGTGACAAAGAAGTGAGACTAAGATTCATGCAAACCATTATAACATTTAGGAGCATGTACCATTTAGACTATCCTACAAAAAAGCTCAATGATTGTCAACTAAAGACAAAGACTATCTAACACCATATAGTAAGTGTGAGTTAACAAGTAATACGTTAATCTTGCGAAATAGCATATAACAAAAGAATGAACATATCATACAAATCATACAGCATATAAGCATGTAGACAAAACCTTTCTAAGGTTTACACATTTGACAATGATAACATCAAGATATCAAACAAATATCATGTAATCAATACACGTATATGTAATGCAAGTGATTTTATTAATAAACTAAAGAAAAATCACATCTACTTCTTGTTTGATTAATTATTCCTAAGACAAGATAATTCACCAATACATGACTTAATGAGACTCAACTATTTCTATAAAAACTAGTGTGATGAAGATGTCATGTTATACACATAAATTTGACAAATATGTGTCGATGGATTTTAATCATTGTGTTTGGAATCTAAGATTGAATGATCTAAAGGGTGACATTCTTTAAGTTGAGTTTAAGTATGAGTTATGCAAGTGATCTAAGATCAAGACATGTGTTTGTGTGTGGTAACGGGATATGTCATGAAAGTTCGGAAGAAAGTTCTTTGGAACAAGAATCTAAATAAAGTTACCAACTTTAATAGGTCTTGTGTAAGCTCCAGAGATGTGAATATGCACAAGGTTTGACCAAGGTTTAATGTATGCTTAAAAGGAAATAGATACGTATGGTATCTTTCAACAAGTAAGATTTAACTAGTGCTCAATAAGGAAGATAGTTCATAGAACTAGTGGATGTTTGTTTTAAGATTATTTGCCCAATGAGGTGTAATGAAATCTCTTGTAACATAACCGTTCATGTTGCAAGAAAATAATGATGCATAGGATATACGTTATCCTTTTTAACAAGATGAAAAATAAAACCATAATGTTTTTCCGAAACATCATGTTTTCCTAAATGAAGATATGAACACAAAGTATTTGAATTGGATAGACTTATCCTAAATAAACTAGGTTTCAATAATATGATAACTAGACAAGATAAACTTACTTGAGTTTCTTTTGTATACTCCTCAAGATTGTTATTTGGGATGTATGAGATTGGCTTTGAGATTTCATTATAACATAAGTTGTTACAATGTTGCTTCAAGATTTAATGAAACAAAGTATTACCAATACTTTGATGACTTGTGGTACTACTTAATGAATGTGAGCATCATGCTCATTTGATGGTGAAGTTCTAATTCTATAGGTGGCAAGGTATTGATGAGTTGATTCAACTTGCATTTGATTTGGTATGAGTGTTGGACTAAGGGCTTTTTGAGCAATGCACTCAATGGCGTGAATTATGGTGATGAAGTAGTTTGTTGAACTTTTGGGTTTCATGAATGTTGAAGATTACAAGAATGGATACTAATTCTTGTGGTTCACTAGCGGATGAAGTGTTTGGTTATGTTTGTGAAACCTAGGGACTGAAGGTGATGAAGACTAATTCTTATGTTCCATTGGTTGGTATAACTAGTGTGTGATGTGATCTAAAGCTTAGGGTCTGAGACGCATCACAGAAGTGAATGTGTTGGGATAATGGTGAAAGTACAAGTGTACTTAGGTGATAGGATAAGTGTTTTAACATACGTTGTTAAAATACTTGGGAGTTGATTCTTTCGGATATGACTTTTAATGACTACATTTGTAAGTCAAAATATACTTGAATACTTCGGATGAAATACTTAAGTTGTCAATCTTACTTTGCGAAAAGGATAGCAAGACTTGATAATTACATCTATAACTTAAGTGTGAGTTATGACTCCATGTAAATCCTCATCGTCTTGAAGGATGACATGTTAACCAAGCGAGGCAACATATGTGAATACAAGATAACATCTACAGACATGAATTGGGTTTGTAATCTGTGATATATTTGCAAACAGTGAGTTTGGATTAGTTTGGAAGTTGTCAATTTACAAATCAAGCTAGTGAATGAGTAAAGGACGGGAGGATGCAGTGAATGTGTGTAATGATCACAAATACTCAGTGGTTTACCGAAAAGGTACCTTGGAGCATTTACATGAAATTTGCAACTGTGATTAGATATGATTATCCTATTTGGTGTTTGGTGAGATGTCCTAATCCTAATTTGAGTGAACATTAGAGATAAGAATCCCAAGAATTAGAATCAATAATCTAAGGATCGGAACTAGTCAGGAATTTTGAAAAAGTTACTGTTGACACCCACGGATCCAATCGACAACAAAGGCGGAGCCAAAGTTTGGGAGCCGTGGAATCCGTGGGTTCTGTACTGGCGGATCCAAAGCTAACTCTTGACGGATCCAAAATGAGGGATCCGTCGGATCCGTTGAACAAAAGTACTAAAAACAAACAGAGAGATATGCAAAATTCGCGTTTTTCGACCAAGACCTGAAAATTCTCCTGGAACATATCTATTAGCTAATGTGTAATGCAAAACTACTAAAAATGTTTATTCTAACACATATACACACATAGTTTAATCCGATCATATTAACTTACCTTAAATGAGAGTTAAGCCAAACAGTGGCTTAAACCCGGAAACTTGATAACATCAAAGTGTTATCGTCCTGCATGATATGGTTAGTTCACATGAAGGTTTAACAACAAGATAATATCCTAAAGGCATAACAACTCAACACATCATTGTTTCACATTGTTTGTACCAAACACTCTTTTTCAAAGATACTACATGTTTACTCATTATAACACTTGAGCAATTAAGTGAGAGTTTGTGCAAGTCAATATTTTTCAAGACATTTCACTTAGTACATATTTCTAAGTAAGTTATGCAAGGTTTTCACATAATATAATCAAACAATAGTATCTAAGTCTAAAAGTAGAACAGACACAGTTTATCAATGTATTACACAATATCTAGCAAATGTTCTATTATGCATAAAACAAGCAATTGATAAACAAGCAAGTAAGTATCATGGCAAGACACTTATGTATTACAAATAAACAAGTACAATCACACTTATCAACAAGCATATCACATATATGCAAATAATATAGAACAGTTAGCCACATAGCATAGCATAGATGAAAGTATACTTTTTGTCACTTTGCGTTTAAATATGACGATGTATGCCAAGCTTAATTTGTTTCCTTTATATTACCAAATTCTTTAGTTTCAAAAGAAATCATATTTATGAGCAAATGATACCAATTTACATTGCTCGACTCAAAAGTTTAACTTACTGTGTCAAAATAAAACTTAACATTTTGAACAGGTTATAGTATTTGATTTGTTTTACCTACTTCAATTTAGATCTAGGCCATGAGACTATTTTTAAATGAAAATAGACTTAATTCCCTTCAAAATGATAGGTGGCGCGACTCCTACGGACTTACGGTTAATTAGTTATGAATTTTTGAAATTTGACAAAAACTGAGTACTGCACCGACGGATCTGACGGATCCTTTTAGAGGCATCCGCCCTTTATGTGATTTGGATCCGCCGAGACCTGTGACAGATTATCCTAAACTCATATTTTGACATAGCGAAAGTGTGTGGGACTTGCTACATTTAATCTTAGGCATATATTACAAATATTAACAACATTTCTACCTATGTGACTTATCTAAATATTACAGAGGTGATTTTTCAACTAACTTAATGATTATTCCAAACACTCCCTTCAAAATAGTATTTTTCGTAAATTAGTTCTGAGCACATAATTTGACACTTACAAATTCTTTTGAGAAATATTTTCTTTTATTTTTCAAGAACACCTTCAAGCTTGTATACAAAGTGATATTTAACAACAAAATTTCAAAGTATACTTAGCGAAACATTTTTCATATTATGTTCTGCTTCAGAGGCAATTTGATACATGGATCTTACTCTATTTTAAAAACCATTTGTTTTGAAAATGAGAGCCAACCCGCTCTGATAACAATTGTGAAAACGTAGAGGGGGGGGTGAATACGTTTACCGTTTTAAAACTTAAAACTTGTTGTATCAAATTTCCAATTCGGCTAGTTCTAATATGAACATTGTCTGTTGTAGTTTATGTCTACCAAGTTGTCACACAAGTATTATCACATAATCACAACACAAGCAATCACATAATGCAAATATAAAAGTAAAGAGATAAGTAAAAGAAAGCGCAAACCGAACACGATGATTTATAGTGGTTCGGTCACGGAGCTCCTCTCCGCCCTACTCCACTCCCCGAGTACCCAACTCGAGAGTTACTTCACTAGATCAACAAGCTCCCTTTCTTAGGCGGAGAAAACCTTTACACGTCGCTTACTTCCTTTTCCGGTACTAAGCTAAACACCGGGTTCTTTACAAGGGTACAACCACTCCCATCGTCGCTTATACAATTACCGACACTAAGCTGGATGTCGAGTTCTTTACAAGGGTACAACCACTCCCAACACTCTTTGTATTTTAAGGACTAAAATACTAACCTCACTCTACTGATCTAAATGATACAATGATGGTTACAACAATGATCCATGACATAAGTATATCATGGATATGAATGCCTACACTATATGAACTTCCATTGATCGGAAGCCTTCAATGTATGAAGATCACAAGCTCCCTAAACTTGTTGTGATGGATCTTCATATATGCAACTAAGATCTTCTTGGTGGATCATGAAGTATGCTATGGATGATGTCTCATGATCTTGAGCTTGCTTCACAGGATCATTAACAATGTATGCTTACAACATAATGAAAGTTAGTAACATTATGATCATTATGTAATGGGTGATTAATGTATGAATCTACATGGTTTGCTACTGATCTAAGTGTGTGTAATGAGTGAGGGAATGTATGTTCTAGTTGGATTAAAACAATGGGTAACAATGGGCAAGTATTTATAGTAAAACTAAAACCATGTCTACAACTAAAACCATGTCTACAACTAAAACCATGTGTAAACTAAAACCATGTGTAAACTAAAACTATGTGTAAGACTAGAACCATGTGTACAACTAAAACCATGTGTAACTAATTATAGGAAAACAAGAAAATCATCCCACGGATCCGGCGGATCCCATAAAAGGGATCCGTGCTTGTTAACGTTTGGATCCGTGGGTATGACAGCTAAGATATCTTTGTGTATCTTTCCAAATCTTCCAAGATCCACAAATGTCAACTTTGTAACTTGTAAATCTAAACAAGATATTACACAATCTACCTAAGATATCATATGTGATGTATGGCATGATGTCATGGTATAGTTTTAAAAATAAAGTTTCCATTTAAGGAAATAAGTTAGTAAACTTGCATATGTTGTTCTTCCTAGTAAACTTGTAATGTGTAACATGTATCCTAGTGATCATGTAACATGTGGTTCTAAGTAGAATGATTAGCCTTTTTAAAATACTTAATTACCTAACCGTATTTTAAACAGTCTAAATGGTTTGTTAAGGTTTGATCATAATGCCACATAACAAACATGTACGAACCTGTGTTGTATCATACGAGGACTTGAGAGGTGTTGAATGTATGTTGAGATAAGATAAGATTACAAGTAACTTGTACATTTTACGTTATGTATCAAGTTACATGTTTGTCATCAATCAAAACAAATGAGATTGCTTGCACTAGCAATCTCCCCAACGAGACTGCTTGCACTAACAAGATTATTCTATACCTTTGAGTCAATATCATGAATGCTTATCATTCTGGGATACACAAGCGGGATTGCTAATTGAACGGAAAGTGAGGTGACATAGTTGATCCAAAATGACTGGTCATCTATACGCCCATCACTTCGTAGTCCAATGCTTTTAATCAAAGCTGCAATCAAGAAATAAAGGAGGTAAATTACGTGTTCGTATCTTAAGAAATATTTATAAAAAAAAATAATAAATAAAAAAAAACAAAAAAACATTTAAGTGACATTTACGGGGTGGGCAAATCGAAAGAATCTTTGGATTCGTTATATTTTCACTAGAGGTGAAAAAAGAACAAGCCAAAACAGGTCATCTTTAGCATGAGCCGGGTCGAGATGACCCACACACACTTTTTGCCCATCTTTTTTAAACTTACAGAGATTGTTGAAGAGTTGATTATGATTACAAAAACAAGATTACCAGGATTATTATCTTAATCTTTTATACAAGGTAATTTATGAGGTTGTATACATTATAAAAAACCTTACGGGGACTTCCAACACATTTGATACATTCCCATTCAATCAAATTATTGGTAATAAATGAATGCGCTGAAATTGCCACCTTTAGTG
This sequence comes from Artemisia tridentata subsp. tridentata, assembly GCA_021014915.2. Lineage (NCBI taxonomy): Eukaryota > Viridiplantae > Streptophyta > Magnoliopsida > Asterales > Asteraceae > Artemisia > Artemisia tridentata. The sequence continues at coordinate 18,673,358 of CP139508.1, read as the reverse complement.
GCTCTCGCTTTCAAGGAATGGTTTGCGACCGAAGTGATTTAGAATGATTGGATTATTAGTTTTGGTCGGTATCCGATGCCACCACTACTGATAACCCACTACTTAGAATGCCTTTAATAAAGAAGAAAACAGACCGAGAGTGTATAGAGGCAACAACTTGAGTGCCTCAGGAAGAATTAGCTGTCCAGATGATGACACAGTTGCACAAAACTTCCGATAAGAATGAAGTATACTAATGCAAAGATCTGTCACCCGATCCCTCACTTGAGGTAATGGAGTAATAGGGATTTCATTAGCCGCTGCAACACACAAAAAACGAATAAATCTTTATAGTATTCAATAAAGCAAAAGTGAAATCCAAAATTAAACAAATTCAAATACCTTGCTTTAGGAAACAAGAAAACTGGGTGTCTAAATCAGCAGAGCGAAAAAGATTGCTCACCATGCTTGTGCAAGGCAAAGATAAAGTGGACACACGTATTCTTCATTGCCCATATACAGTAGTATAAAGAAGCGCACACTGGAAAGAACATTCTGTGCCATCTGTTAATTTATCATCATGTTTCAAAGTCACCATTATAATTTTGTCACAATCAACCTGCAAAATATTAGTTTCAATAAAAATGATCTTATAATCTAGGAACTCAAGGCTTATTAATTTGAAGTTCAGTATATACCGCAGGTAGGTCAACATCTGTGGGAATGCATTTACAGAAGTTTCCAGAGTAGTCTTGTACTTGAAGACCCTAAAGAATCGAAGGGAAGAGACAACAAAATGAGAAATGGATAAGTTTACCAAATTTTGGAAAAATATAATTAGAGGTGATCATTTTGACCCATTTAGTTATAAATGGGTCGATCGGGGTTACACTTGATTTTTTAAGGACAACATAAAAATAAGTGTTAGAAGGAAACGGGGCAAATTGGTCTAAAACATTTTATTTGAATCATTGTCGAAATAAGATTACATTCTATAACCATATTCGACACATCAACTATATATCAAAAACTCGAAAATTAATGATAAGAAGTGTTTCGGGTAAAGCAGATCCAACCAATACCGAAACATACCCTGATTAATTTGACCTGATGCCCAACCCGACCGACCCACCCAATTTGCCACATCTATGAATATAGTATGAAAGTGTAACTGAAGCAGAGACATCTTTTTGAGGTTCACCTGGCTACATCTAACACGCATTACTGCTTCAAAACCTTGTGGTCTTGTCACATTCCATCGCAGATCATTGTAACGTTTTGCGGGATCATTGTAAACCAGTCAACCTCCACATTTCTGTCTAACAAACCCGTCAACCTACCACTAAAACTTAACCCATCACCACCATTGGTCACACCACACTTTTACCACACCACTAAACACACATTGCAGCCACCCCCTTTTTTAAACATCCCAAAACAAAAAATCTAGAAAACAAAATAAATTGCGACCCTTAAGCAACTATATCAAAACAACTAAAAGCCATACAAAATAAATTGTGACCCTTAAGCCATATAAAATAAATAAATAAAATAAAATAAAATTTTACTGACCTGATCGTTTTCCTTTCTTGCATAACTTTAGCTGCCATAAGTACAATGAGATTAAAAAAGGGATTACTTGTCAACACAAACATTCTCATATACAGATAAACTAATCCGACTGATAAGTTTATATACCAGACATTACATACCGTAGGTAGTTACATCTTTATCACAATCTAAGACGAAAAGTTTTCAGAGGCATAACATCAAACACCTTTAGGGCAATTCAAAACTAACCATTTATTCGCATATAGTTTGTTAATAACTTTAAACCGCGTCAATGACCGGATATGTAGGATTATATGTTGTATATAAGATAATTCCAATTACTCATGCAACGTGCTTGCGTCAATGACAGGATATGTAGGATTAGCGATAGATAATTTTCTCCTCCGCTTTTTATTTTTTATTTTAATTAAGGATTATACCCATAGACTATGTAAAAAAAAATAGGGGCCAAATTACATATATATCCCTCCCAAAGTGAATAATTGCATATATATCCTTTGTATAAGTTTTTTATGCACATATTACAATGGTTTTTATGCATGCTTTGTATATATATGCAATTTTGCATTTTCGAAAGAATATATATGCAAAAGCCCCTAAAAATAGCTTAGAAGTACATACACTATTTTGGTTTTTTTCTGCATTCAATTGTACAAACGAATTTTTTATATTTTTAGTCAAATAAAGGAAATAGGGGCAATTCTATATATACCCAAAATAAACATTATAATTCCTATTTCTTCAACACATGCTTTAAAAGCATTATACCTATGTATTGAAAACTTGTCATTTGGGTAAGTATGGAATTATGAACTTTCTTTTACGTACATATGGAATTTTCCCAAAGAAATATTTATCCTTTTTACAATTAAAAAATAAAAAAATAAAATAATATAATTATTGTTTAATAAAGAAATATTCTTTTTTCCGAAATACAAAATCCCTACTTAAGATTTTCCTTTATTATATAAGAAGATTCAGATTTGTGTCTGTGTGTGCGCGTTTGTTGTGGTGAGGGCGAGGGTGAGGGTGAAAGTGGTAACAAAACGAAGATAAAAATGTAAATTGGTTAAATTTGGTGATGGGTTTGTAATAATTCCTTGGATCAAGTTGTGAATGACACAAACATGCTTGTGTCGAGTCTTTACTTAGAAGAAGAAGCTAAGAAAACATAATAACAAAGAAAAGTGGATGAAGTGACGACTACGATCAAGAAAAGAACGCATGTGGGGTAGGTGGCTACTTCTGATTTTTATTTTCTTATTAATGTAATGTGTCCCTAAGTCTTGATTTATAGGTTGATACATTTTTGTCATTACATACTCTACTACCCCGTAATACTTTTTTTTGTTTACATTTGCTTGTTTTTTTAAACGAGATTTGCTAGAACCAGATAAATTTTATAAAAACATTTTCACGCAATGATATAACATGACACTTGGACCACTTATTTACTCATTTCATTCACAACTATTTCTTTTATAGGTGAAGATCCTCTCAAGTTGTTAATAACTTGATTGGTCAGGTTTAAAAAATATTAGCCATTAGATTAAATCAATGAATAATTACTCTCATGGAATTTCTTTATTTCTATTTATCCTAATGCAACTTATTTTTCCCTCCAATCTCCCACGTTTTTATTTATTCTATCCAATTATATTTTCTAAACCTTTTCTTTCCCACCTGACCAACGACTCACAACTTTAGACATAACCTGTTAATCAAGTATGAATGACATGAATAATACTATGTAACTCATATTGTCTAAGTTAAAGAAATATATAATCTCACAACACGGTACATACATACTTGTTTTCATTGTTGTTGGTAACTATAACCGTTGTCGTTGATGACGTTGTCTTGTATCTTTTTCATTATCGATAACGTAATTAAACCATGTATAACAACCATCATTTTTCAGGTCCTTACTCAACCTTAAGCTTCGATAAATTTGTTTCAAGGTCTAGCTTGTTCACCCTTATGTGTAATTTTAACCTAAACCCTACACAACGCGTACCGGCTCAACCAAAGGTCAAATAAACGTTTTAATAAGGTTTTTGTAATTTTCAAGAGATATTAGTCGTGTTTATACTTGATTTTCGTGTAAAATTTATTTTAAACGTAATGGTTCAAATCCCGTGTCTGAAACCTATCATTATCGAGCCCAAGTGGGTCCAACACCATAAGATTATAAAAGATTACTAAAGTTTCAAAAACTAGCCCCTATGAGAAGTTCGTCCACCACACCATAAACTTTCAATTTTTGGCAAAAATGGTCCTTGGACGGTTTTATAACCCTAGATAGGGTTTCATAATCACATTTCCATCTCTCACTTCACTCACACAACTCCGGCGCCGCTCCACTATTCCGGCGAGTTTTCCGGCGACCTCACCACCATACGACGCCACGTTTTCCGATTGAAGAGGAGTACAAGGAAGCTTTATTACTGGTTTTGAGCGAGGGTGCATCTAGGGTTTCGTGCTTTATTACGGGTTTTGAAGAGGAGTACATATAATTTTATGGGTTTTCTAATAAAAACTCGTGTGGTAAATCTTTATAAAAAGGGTGTCGTTGATTTCTGGATGAGTCGACTCAACTCGACCGAGTCAACTCACTGAGTTGAGTTGACCGGTTCCGGTTATGCTTTGCTTGTATATGTCTATGTTTGTGTGTGTAGTTGATAACCTAGCCTCTTGTTTCATTATTGTTGTTGTGGATGTGTTGACCCGTATGGGTTACGAGTCACGACATAGCTTGGTTATCTGATTGATTCCGTTTGGAATTGGTCAAAACTCTCGTAAGGGTTGTTTTGTTTGGATGTTTGGCGTAGTACGACCACAACGGTGGTCTTGGGTTTGTTTGCGAAATTAATGACGCACCAAGGGGTGTGCTCGTGTTGTGTACCCACGATACAAGTCGTATCTTGGGGGACTTAGTTGATTTAGTTTCGTTAGCATTGATTAATTTGTTACAACCTCGTTGTGGAGGTGAGTTTGTTGTGTGTTTGAGAAGCTAACGAGGCACCCATATAGGGTGTGCTCGTTGTAGCTTAGTTGTGGCTAGACAAACCCGTATAGGGTAAGTCTTGTCCACCACGAGGCTTGCGTAGTTGGTTTGCTCCTTTGGTCTTATGGTCGAATCATTTTATAAAAACGTTTCGTCAAAATGTGTATCTTCCTTTTTAAAACAAAACCGTATGTGTTAGTATATGTGTGCGTGTGTTGGATTTGGTTTTGGGCTCGTAGGCCATCCGTTCTTGTCTTGTGATTGGGTTAAGCTTTGAGCTCTTAAGCCCAAGGTGATATATAATTGGATGCGTTTGGTATACATTGGGCCGAAGCCCAATGTGGTATATAAATATGTTTGGGTTTTTATTTATGGTTTTATTTGTATTGCAAATTGTTGGCTTTTTTTTTTTTTTTTTTTTTTTTTACACCTTCTCTTAAAGAGTGTCTTACTTTGGGAGCTTTTGTTGTCTTGGAATACCGTGATTGTGAAATTCTTTCATAGTTGTAGCACCATATATGGAAACCAAAAGCTAATGAAATTTAGAAGAAAAATATAGTCGGAAAATACTAGTAAACGTAGATCAAAGGTATGAGTTGTGTACGTGCCAAGGCACTTCGTGAATGTGTTAAATCTTTATAATTGACAGAAAAGTAATTTTGTCAGTTTTTAAATGGCAATTAAATATATGTTTCCACCTTTGTTACCATCACCCTCTGAATTTGTTAATCTTTATTGCTCATATAGGGAGGGGCAAGTTGAAAAGGAAGTCTCCAACGAGTGACTAAATATAGGAAGAATGGTAGAAGTTGATGTAATTGCATGAAGAAGAACGGCTAAAAAAAAGAGTAAGCACAAGAAAGAAGAGATTGAGATGATATAAATGTTTAAACACAAAATTTGCATCATGAATGACTTGTTTGTCAAGACTGATATTAGCTTATTTCGTTATAGGTTGTAGTAAAACTTGTTTCTGACTTGTAAAACTTTGACCCGTTTAGCATTGTATGTCATGCACCTCTTGTTTCTTTGGTGGTTATCCAGATGAACTTGCAGAAATATTTGAATTTGGTGTAGTGCTTGTTGATCGAGTGGGTATGCACTAACGTTATTATGGGCATAATCACTTCATGAGTGCTTTCTGTCACTCGTTTTATTTACTTTGCAACATATTAATGTATTATTAGACATTCATCGTTTATATGGTACACAGAGAAGCACAAACGTTTATGTGTCGATCTAACCCGCTTTGACGTGTGCTGAAAAAACCTACCCATTTTGACCCAGCAAAAAAGGTCGTCTATGGTTGCAGAAGGAGAGTTGGAATTTTTAGTCTATGTTTTGTTTACTGCTATTCTTGTTGCTGCATTGAAGATGATTAAAGATTATAGAATCTGCTAAGTAAGATATATAAGCACTAGATGCAAAACAGGTAAGTTAGTTTACAACAAAATAAACTTCTTTAAAAAAACATCAATTTAATCCGAGAAATCAAAAGGGTTACTACATATGATCAAATCTTATAATGGGTCAATCTTCAAATCACAAAATACCCCAAAAAGTATCAAATTTTATTTCAAAACTCAATTGGGTATAAATAAATCGCCGGAAAATTGACCTGCGTTTTGCTGGTGGTTTACAGAGGCCGCAGCGGCAGTGGTGGTGGTGGTGATTTACAACTTGGTAGATATCTTGTGCATAGGCCAAAAATATGCTCTCCCAAACACCCCTGTAATAAGTAGATATGTTGTTTCAAGTGTTATACGCTATATTTTGAAGTGTTCTTTTTTGACAGACAAATTTCCTTTAGCTAACTTTCTTCTCCAGTCTATGCCATCTTTTTTGACAAATTAACAGACTTCCATCGTTAAGTAATATGACGTCTTTGAATATCTTTTGTGTGCACTCACTGTTTACTTAATTTCTTGATATGAGTAAGAATAAATTTTACTAACTGATAAACAAATTTCCCATCGGTAATTTTTTAATTGTAAAACTAGAATAATTTAAAGAAATTACAAAAAATATCCTTAATACAAATAACTGCATTATTCTAGAAAGGTAGCAATCTTCATTGATATAAATTGTTTCCTTATTTAATCACAATCTATAGTAATTCAGGACAAGATAAAAAACATAAAAAGTTTCTTAAACTTTATGACTTATGACTACACATCATACAAAATCGATCAAGCATTAAGTTACCGATACATGCATCTTCATCCAAACTCGATCATCCACCGACAATAAATCTTTGACTTGGCGCATTGTTGGCCTTTCCTGTGGGTTGTAGTTCAAACATGCCCGTGAGACCTTCAAAATTGAATGAGCTAGTTTCTCAACTAGAGAGTATGGTGGCGGAATCCGTCTATCTCCTACATTGGCTAGCAATAGATCATCAGTAGACAATGTTGGTAGACATGATATAAGATCTCCAGGATGCTTTCCCATAATCACTTCTAGTGCAACAACTCCAAAACTATACACATCGCATTTCTCTGTTGCCACCATCGTATAAGCAAGCTCTACATGGAAGGAAACATGAGAATACAAAAAAAATTGTCATGTCAGATCATGATTAAATGTAACATAGATAAATCTGAAACTTGAGAAGAAGTACGTATAGATAACTTAAAAATAGATGGTAGTTACCTGGCGCAATATAGCCATAGGTGCCTACAACCGCAGTCCAATTCGATGAATCCATCTTTAGAAGCTTCGCTGTTCCAAAATCCGAGATATGTGCCTCATAATCAGAATCGAGAAGGATATTAGCTGCAGAAATGTCTCTATGAATTATAGGTGGTGTGCAATCATGGTGCATATAAGCCAAACCATTCGCTACAGCCCTAACAATTCTTACCCTTTTCAGCCAATCCATTTCCTTTGCTGTGATATCGCTACTTAAGAGCGATTTTAGACTTCCCTTCTCAAGATATTCGTAAATTAAAAATGAGTGACGAGCATGGAAGCAGTATCCATAGAGTTTAACTATGTTTCTGTGCCTTATGTTTGTCAATGCTCGTACCTCATTTAGGAAGCCTATATGATCGTCACCCTCAGATGATGAATGAAGTTTCTTCACAGCTACTAAATTGTTGGGTTGCAACACAGCTTTATACACTGTACCATATCCTCCAATCCCAATACAGTATGCATCATCAAAATCATTGGTTGCCTTGATGATTTCATCATACATCGCCTGTCCATCAAAACTTGTTATTGAGAAAAAATTGCCACCTTCTTCGCCTGATGGTATCTGTGGAGAAGTTCTCTTTCTACGTCCATAAGCAATGAGGCCACACATGAATAAACCAAGTAAAAGAGCCGCAAAAAGTGGGACCACAGTTACAAGGATGAGCTTATGATGAAAATGATTATTTTTCTTCATTATCTTTTGACTTTCACAAAGTTTCAAACCTGTAACATTTCCACACAGACCATCATTTCCTTGAAATGCTTCTCCAGACACATTTTGAAATACAGCACAAGGGGGAACGGGACCAGTGAGCTCATTGTAAGACAGGTCTATATCAATCCTTCCTGGCAAGTTACTGAAACCATTAGGAATTGAACCGGATAGCTTATTGTGAGAAAGATTCATCATTACCAGACTTTCCAAACTTCCAATATCAGATGGTATCTCTTTTGTGAGTGAATTCCAAGATAAATCAAGAACATTGAGTTGCCTTAATTTACCGATCTCCGATGGGATCTTTCCGCTGAGCTTGTTATTACTAAGATATATGTGATTGATTTGTACCCAATCACCAATATATCTTTGTAATGACCCGTTCAACCTATTTTTGGATAGGTCAAGAGTAAGGAGACCATGCAGTGACCCAAGCTCTTGAGGTATAGCACCTGAAAGGTTGTTATCGCTCAAGTCTAAATTTAACAAACTTTTCATCTCCCCAAACTCCTTTGGAATTTGCCCAGACAACTGATTTGTGTGCAGCACTAGCTTAAACAATTGTAGACTTCCGATTCCTTGTGGTATAGGACCGGATAACTTGTTATCACTGATAGACAGAAACTGAAGGCTTCTCAGGTTTTTTAACGATGAAGGGATTGAACCATTGAGTTGATTTTCTCTCAAAACTAATCTAGTGAGAGACTTCATATTCCCTAATTCAGTAGGAATGGGTCCAGAGAGTTGATTTTTGCTGAAATATAATTGAGTGAGAGACTTCAAATTCCCTAATTCAATTGGAATGGGTCCAGAGAGTTGATTTTGCCCCAAATAAAGGATATTCAAAGACACCCAATCACCCAACAATGAAGGGATTGAACCATTGAGTTGATTTTCGCTCAAATCTAATTCAGTGAGAAACTTCATATTCCCCAATTCAATTGGAATGGGTCCAGAGAGTTGATTTTGCCACAAATAAAGGATATTCAAAGACTTCAAATCACCCAACGATGAAGGGATTGAACCATTGAGTTGATTTTTGCTCAAATCTAATTCAGTGAGAAACTTCATATTCCCCAATTCAATTGGAATGGGTCCAGAAAGTTGATTTGTGTACAGATAAAGGGTATTCAAAGACTTCAAATCACCCAATGATGAAGGGATTGAACCATTGAGTTGATTTTCGCTCAAACCTAATCCAGTGAGAGAGTTCAAATTCCCTAATTCTTGTGGGATTGAACCAGTTAAATCATTTTCGGAAAAATCCAAAAGGGTTAACTGGCTTAGTCTACCAATGGTAGGTGGAATTACACCAGAGAACTGATTGGTTGAAAAATAAAGATGGACAAGTTTGGACAGGAGTCCAATTTCTGGTGGGATGGGACCAAAGAAGCTGTTTACACTAAGGTCAAAATGGGTAAGATTGCCTAGAATAGAGAATGGGAACTGGTGAAGCGTACCTTTTAACTCAGACATCGAGAGGTTCAACTTTTTAATGTTCCCATCAGCATTGCAAGCAATTCCAAACCAAGAAGGGCACGGAGCGGGTGCACTAGAATTCGTTGGAAGGGGTGTCCAAGAAGATACAATTTGGGAGTTGTTTGGGATTTTAAGGGTTGCTTTCCATTTTTGAAGAGCATTTGCTTCCTCAAAAGAGGCAGAAGTGAAGTCTGGTACAAATGAGAGAGCAACGAATAGTAGAGCTAGAGATAAAAGTAAGAAGTTTGAAGAAGCCATTGCTTGCTTTTGCATGTTTTTATCTTTCTATAAAGTGAAGGTTTGTATGTCTCTATTTATACTTGAGCTACCCTTTTCTCATAAATCAATTTCCATTTCTCAGAAATTAAATATTACAGTAGGTGGTGTCATATTTTTCCACAAGATTGGTTTACTTGAGAAATTTTAGGTGGTGTCATATTTTCCTTCCAAAGTGCTTTCTTCTTTTTTATTTTTTAATCAACAACAATCTCCCCATAACCCAAACTTTATTGACAATATGGCCAAAACCACTAATGATACGTTGTGCTTTCTTCTAATTGGAGCATAAAACTTTAAATGTGTTCTAAAATAAATTTCCAAAACCACTAATGTTACGTTGTGCCAAAAAAGTCTAAAAGAAGTGCAGAAATATGGGGCATGCCAACCCTTTCAAATCCATACGGTAATCAAATTCCAGTTGATTGAAATATCTTTTTATTTAGTTTTGAAGATATGACGTTACTCATTGGCAGTAATGTCGTTGAAGATATGATTTACTGCATCTACTGATTTGATTTTTTATTTGTTGAGTTTGATTGCTAATGTGAGTTCACAAAGTATAGGTTTAGCGGATTATCATTTGTATGTTACGATACCGTATGCTCTAAGGTGCTTGATGAAATTCCTAGTAAAGAATAGCAATTCATCCATGTTGAACATTTACCATGAGTATTAATTAGTTGGACACATGGATAGCGTTGTTTAGGATGTGTAGTGTTAAGACCTCAAAACTTCATAGCGACATAGCATAATATAAGCTAGTGTAACAGTCCAATGTTAGTAAGCATTGAACATTTGAACATATAGAATTTTTTTGGACCAATGATTGATTGATATTTAATAAAAGTTATTTATATAGTCTTCATGGTAAATTCTCAATTGATGTCATCTGTTTATCTGATACTTTTTGTTGTATTTATGTTTAGGCGTAAAGAAGAAAAGTGCCTGTAAAATCACGTTCCATGAGAAATCAAATTGATCACGAATAGGGAAAGAACGAGCGTCTGGTATCCATAAAATCACGTTCCGTGAGAAATCAAATTGATCAAGTAAATGAAGGTTGACGTATTTAATAACCAATGAAAAGTCCGAGAATGTTGCAACGTTGTTAGGATGGCAGCACGAGCTTGAAAGCATTACACAGAGGCAAAAAGTGCCAAGTAAAAACATTAGGTACAAGATACTAAAACCTAATGAAAAAATGAAGTATCATGCAGTTATGATACTATGGCATACTTTCTTATAGAGTGACACTATATCTATTTTTTTTCTCTCATGTCCAAAGGGCATCATTGTTAGTTATCACTTTGTTGTTACGAAAGTTCAGTTTTGAGGCAAATGGTGTATATCCTTCTTACTGTTTTTTATAAAATTGATTTGAATGTTGATTCCATTTGTATTACAGATTGAGAAATTCATGTTTCACATCCAAAATATTGCTAACTGGGGTAGGCTGCTCACACAAGAACGGTAATATTACAGATTGAGAAATTCATGTTTCACATCCAAAATCATCATCTTTACGTGACCTCTCAAAGTCTCAAACAAGTTGTAAATATCTACAACAACATTTCTTTAAAACAAGAGTAAATTACACGGATCGTCCTTGTGGTTTGCGTTGACTTTCACGTATGGTCCAATGACGTTTTTTAAGCAAATAGTCCGTAACTCCGAAACCCTTAACACCCACGGTCCTTTGCCAAACGGACGTTAAATTTGACCGTTAAAGTCCCCCACATGCATTGCACACGAGGGTAAGATTGTCTTTTCAATTAGACCACCTATTTAAATTTGAAATAAAAATATATACTTTAATAAATATAATAACATATCCCATTTCCCCAACCAAACAAGTCAACCTCCACATTTGAGTCTAAACAGAGCCTCTGAATCTGAATCTGAACCGCACATCTGAATCTGAATCTTGTGTGTAAATGTCTGAATCTAAATCGAAAATCTTGTTACTAATTTTTGTTGTGTCATTTGCTTGCTCGTACTAATTTTTTTTTTTTTTTTTTTTTTTGTGTCAATAAGAGGCATTAAGACATCCCTCTCAAGTCTAGACCATAAAGATCTAACTGCCTCTGACTGCGTCTGAACAGGAAAAAAAAATAAACGGTCTGAACGCCCAAAACATCTGACCGATTAACAGGTATAGCTCGTTAAGAGGCATTAAGAGGCTGTTAAGAAATTTTAAAAAAAAAAAAAAAAAAAAAAAAAAAAAAAAAAAAAAAAAAAAAAACCACCTAAAACTTAACTCATCACCACCATTGGTCACACCACATTTTTTTACCACCACTAAACACACATCTCAGCCACCCCCTTTTATTAAACATCCCAAAACACCCAATTAAACATCCCAAAAACAACAAATCTAGAAAACAAAATAAATTGCGACCCTTAAGCAACCATAAAAGTCATACAAACCCACTGCCAAAGACCTTTGATCTCCAGCTACATTTGATTTCAGGCAAATTCCCCGGCACCGCTGCACAATATATTACTAGTAAAAAATAAAGTACCACATCCTTTCACTACCCCACAATATTCATCTCACAAATCTACATCACCATTCACCACTTACCATCACATTAAAAATTCCACAACCATTTTCACTGCTCACCAACTTCTTCACAACACAACAACAATACTAAAAAAATTATCTTTTTTCTAACACAACAACTGGTTTCAATGGGTTCGGGTTAAGTTATGTCTTGTCCGGTGCTATTTATATAACACAATAGTAAGAACAATATTTTATTAAATATCTTTTGAAAATTAATGATAATTTTAGATGATATAACAATTTACTTTGTTACGTTCGTTACAGCAACAAACTACAGCCAACATGCTTGAGCCAGACAAGGAAAAAAACTTTAACCTGGTCTAATATTGCTCTATCTAATATAGAAATTGACTTCCATGCAAAATTAATATATATATATATATATATACATATATATATATATATATACAGGGTCCGGTTCTAGAGAAAATTATAATTAGATAGAAAAGAAGTGCCAAAAAAGTCTAAAAGAAGTGCAGAAATATGGAGCATGCCAACCCTTTGAAATCCATATGGTAATCAAGAAATATATATCTATTTATGACATCACCATTCACCAATTGCAATTTCATATTCAAGTGATCGCTTAATTAGAAGACAATTTTAAAAATGATTTACTCGTGTAAATCTTTCTTGAAGTATTTACTTGTTATGTATGAATGAGTCAATGTGGGATATTTTTAATCTCTAACGGGTCAAACGAGTACAATAAAAAAAGTTAGCTAAAGAAAACAGGTCCAAAGGGGTTGAAGGTTTCACATAGTGTACAATTTATTCAATAACATTGGTTGAGAAGAATATGTATTTTATTGTCATACGTGTCACACCGATTATTTATAATAAGATTTAATGAAATTTTGCACCAAAGTTGTTTCTGGCAAACCAATTGGACCCGTACCATGTTGCCACCTCTATCGTTTTCATTAACCACAACAAGAAGAAATTAGATACCCTATGAATAGTTAGAGACACCAAGATTCGTGCACTTTTTTGGATCGCCAACTTTTAGCAAATCCATACAATTTGACTTTACATAATGTGTGTGGAGTCGTTAACGAACACCCCACCTGGTACACCATGCAAGTGTGTTTTGCCAATGCAAGTTGGCCTTTGAAATGGCTACCGGACTTTTCATGAAATCAAGTCAAGTTAGAATTATGGGAGCAAATGAAGAAAACCAAGATTTAGAAAAGACGGTTGTTATGATTAACTTGCTACCCCTTGATGAAAAATTTGAAAACTTCACCGTGTATGTAACTACTCAAAGATTATGGCTGAAACAAGTGCCTATTGAGAACTCTTTTTTTGGCGAATATGAAGTTTTGTTCGTGAAGTATCCAGGTACCTCTATACTAAGAGATCGAGTTAATGGCCGTGTCGGGAGGGTTTCGGCAACAGTTTAAAACGAGCCTTTTTTCAGTACCGGTAGAAACGACCGGGTTGACTCTAATACACTTCATTATCCATTTAACCTGTTTCTGTTATTGGATATTTTTTTTCATACAGTTTGCCAGAATGCATAAAATACAACCCAAACTCATTAATATGTAAATGGGTCGAAACTAACATGGTAACAGGTTCGGGTTGAAACCGGCCTTTTCAACAATTATTCACGGGTGGGAGTGGTTGAAACAGTCTTTTTAAGTCTCATCTACCCAACTCGACCCACAAATAAGTAAATGGGTCGAAACTGTCTCATCTACCATACTTCCAGGATCAATTCGTTTGACCTCGAAAGTTAAACTGAATTTTTTCTTGCTTATAATCATAATCATTTTGTTGTTAATATGTCTTCCGCCATCGCCAGCTATGCCATCATCACGCAACAGTAATGGTGGACCGTATGGTCACGGAAACAACGGTAGGGACATAAAGCCCCTCGGTGTCGACATCAGTAAGCAAAGGTCTAGCAATAGGCTAAGTGGTGGCATAATTTCCAAAATAGTTTTATCAGCAGTGGTAGCCGTGGTTCTAGTCTCCGTTGTTGCTTGGCTTCTATTGGTTAAACGTAGGGAAGGGGCCCAATCAGGACACACCCCACCAGCTACTTTACTATCTGTCACAAAATTGTCACAAAATCATCAGGGGTTGGTGGATCAACGATAGGAAGTGGGCCCGAGTCAGCTTCATTATCATTCCGGTCTAATATAGCTTATAAAGGATCTGCAAAGACGTTTAGTTCAAGTGATATGGAAAAAGCAACTGATAACTTTAATGAGTTGGGTGTTTTAGGTGAGGGTGGGTTTGGGCGGGTTTATAGCGGGACCCTTGAAGATGGGACTAAAGTTGCTGTTAAGGTGCTTAAACATGATGATCAACAAGGGGATCGGGAATTCTTGGCAGAAGTTGAAATGCTTAGCTGCTTGCACCATAGAAATTTGGTTCGGTTACATGGCATTTGTACAGAAGAAAGAAACCGGTGTTTGGTTTATGAGCTAATCCCAAATGGAAGCGTTGAATCTCACCTTCATGGTATGAAATGCTTGACTTTTTATAGTCAATTGTTTGACTTGCAAAAGTCAAATGTTTGGCTTTTTTGTGCTTTACTTTTTTGTTTATGAAGATGGTTTTATTTCATGTGACAATTTGGATGGTTAGGGATTGAAATGTTTGACTTTCAAAAGTCAAATATTTGACTCTAATTTTTTTTAGTGAAGATGGTTTATAATTGGAGTGAAATTTCGGTTGATTAGGGATTGATAAGGAAGTCGCACCACTGGATTGGGGGGCCCGCTTGAAGATAGCTTTGGGTGCAGCTTGGGGGTTAGCTTACTTGCATGAAGATTCAAGCCCAAGAGTCATACATAGAGACTTCAAGTCTAGCAACATTCTGCTGGAACATGACTTTACTCCTAAAGTTTCTGATTTTGGTCTGGCCCGTTCCGCTTTAGATGAAGAAAACCAACATATTTCGACACGTGTCATGGGCACTTTCGGGTACGCTTTTCTTTCTCTGTAAATGAGTCAGATTATATGTCTTGGCCCGTTAGGGAACCCGCCACGTCCAAATTTTCTTAAACTTCTTTTCATTTGAATTCAGGTATGTGGCTCCCGAGTATGCAATGACAGGCCATCTTCTTGTAAAGAGTGACGTATATAGCTACGGAGTGGTACTCCTTGAGCTCCTAACAGGAAGAAAACCCGTTGACATGTCAATGCCATTGGGCCAAGAAAACCTTGTCGCCTGGGCCCGTCCCCTCCTCCCAACACCAGAAGGTCTAAACTTGCTTATTGATCCATTACTATCCCCTGAAGTTCCATTCGACAGTATTGCTAAAGTAGCAGCAATAGCATCAATGTGTGTGCAGCCCGAAGTGTCACACCGACCCTTCATGGGTGAAGTGGTTCAGGCCTTGAAATTGGTCTGCAACGAGTGTGAAGAAACACGAGACTTGGGCTCAAGGACATGTAGCCAAGAGGATTTAATTTCCATGGACTTTGATCCACGAGCCAGTACAAACTCAGGCCACGGCCCTGGCCTAGACCCAGGTCCATCGCATTCCACCTATCCAAGCTATGAATCTCCACTTGATGTGGAGAGCGGGTTTTCGGGTCTTGGGCTAGATGTACATTCGTATAGGATAACCTCAAGTTCAGGCCCATTGAGGCCTAGAAGACGTTTGCAAATTTGGGAAAAGATGAAGAGATTTTCGAGTGGTAGTATGAGCGATTATGGAGACTTTTTGAAGTTATTGTCACGGTCACGTTGACTTTTTTGAGTTATTTTTTTCTTTACTCTGGCCATGGTCATCCCAACCCGTCCACTGAATGAGATGTACAGAAAAAGTGTTGCATTGTATTAGGAATGTATTTCCTTGGTATAGTTGAAAATACACACTGCAGCAGCAAATACAAGAGGTTCGGGTTGTCTATAAAAGTAGAAATATTTGTGTAAATTTTCTTGAAACTGACTTTAAGACCCGAAGCAAGATGGAAACATGTGAGGACTCTAGAGAGGTTCTTTGTAAAAGGAAGTAGCTCTTATTCATAGTGTTATCTTAGAATCGCTACGAAATGTTTGTTTATTTCGAACTGAGTTTCATTTTAAATCACATCTTCTGTTAGATTAGCACCCACAAATATTTTGGTAAAATGCAAAATAAATAAGGTAAACTTTTATGTCAGATTGTTGATGAAGTGTAACGGATTAATATAAAACAGGTGAAACAGAATACGGGTTTAAATCTGATGATCGGTAAGTTGGTAACTTTCGGACATTCTATAATCTATATTATCGTAATTCTATGAAACCAAATCAAAATTTACATT
Organism: Artemisia tridentata subsp. tridentata; assembly: GCA_021014915.2. Classification (NCBI taxonomy): domain Eukaryota; kingdom Viridiplantae; phylum Streptophyta; class Magnoliopsida; order Asterales; family Asteraceae; genus Artemisia; species Artemisia tridentata. The sequence continues at coordinate 18,656,795 of CP139508.1, read as the reverse complement.
TAATTAGAAGTTACAGATTATTGAATTTGATTTTGATTCAGCATGTCAGGATTGGCGTTTGCAAGGCGTAATCAAGATGCTACTATACATTCTGGCAGATTAAACAACTTGTAACTCTTTGAATCCTTTCATTTCAGATGAACGTGTCTCGTTAGCAATAAGAAACTAGCTAGTCAAATACTAGTAATTTGTACTCACAAAAAGTATAGTAATAAATCAACCAGGGTCATTTTTTTTTATTAGATAAACATAAAAATTCATATGTTTCGAATAATCAACAGTTCAGCAGCGGACATACATCAACAATTCAGAGAAGCACGGCCTTGTACCTTGTGAAAAAACTTAGAAAATTCAGTACGGATGTGCTTCTGCTTAAAACTTGCAATAATCACTTTTAATTGCATGTTTTTTATAATTTGGGGGGAAATTATTATGATTAGGTCTAGGGCCACCAGGAGTAGTCATTCCATCAAATCAAATCCTAAAAAACAGTAATTAAATTTTTATATAATTTTTTTTAACAGATCGTGATGAATTAATTGAATGATTCGATGATGCCTGAAGTAAATTGAATGAAAAAAGTTACAAGCCCTAATTTGATTTTATGAGATTAATTTTAAAGGAAGGTGTTTTTCATGTGATTTAATTGGGGGAAGGTGGTGGTAGAGTGCTTCTATGGGTCGTACTATGTGTATTGTTTATGGTAAGTGTATCAAGTTAGTTATCAAAGTATGATAAGTTTGTTAAAATTAGAAGTGACCATTATCTGAGCTATTCAAACCGAAGAACAATGATTAAAACTCGAATGACTGAATGAATTTTATTTCCTCAATATCACTTTTGAGAAAACTATGGGAGTTCATCTCCCATGAAGAAAAATGGAGGGATATAAAGTATTGCTTCATATTATCATAAAAGTCAACTTTAAAAGTCAACCATAAAAGTCAATGATCTAAAAACTAACTGATGTAAAGATATGGCAAACTAAGTGAGCTGAAACAAACCTTATAATGACTTAGTTTAAGTAGTTGGTACAGTGGTACATGGTTATTTTTGAAGGGCAACAATCAGTTTAAAATAAGCAGTCCCAAACACCCCCTAAGATTAGGAGTGACCATTATCATTATTTTCTAGCTGTGAGCGGTAGCTACACCGTTTTTCAAAGAAGCGTTGGAAAATTAGTCTTCTTAAAAATTAAGCGAATCTCACTGCTCGACTACTAAAATTTAAAATGCTCATTGCTTATCACACACCGCCTCAAAAAACTCCACATATCTCTGCGCCAAACATACCGTGTGGTGTTTGGGATTTGCTTATTGGTGTTGCTGGCGAGAAATGATACATCCATAAAATATTTACAAATAATATTTTATAAAATGATGTGTCATAAAGAAAAATTATTTTAATTAATTATTTCTCCTTTTTAAATTTTTTATCTTTCTATGAATGCATGATACATCTTTTCGTTAAAAGGCTTTTCCGCAAAATTTTGTGGATCTAGCATTCTTCGTTGCCGGCTTATGGCTTATTTGGTTTTGGTCTTATGTTACATAAAATTTATTTGATTATACTACTAATGTATAAGTTAATAATGTATCTTTCATGAAATATTTTTACTAGTAATCAAGTATTTGTATATTGAATTTAGAGTTTGAGTTGGCTAATTTGATATGTTTGATCATATTCGTTATATTCTCAACAAGTCCAATACTAATAGCAGCAATAGTGACAAATTTCACCATATGATCTTCATGTTGCGTGGAATGAACCAATGCCCGCAATAAGGCAGCTATATTTTCAGCTTTATGGTAAAATTAGGACTCATTTAGCGACATAGGGTATGTTTGGCAAAACTAGCTGTAAGCTGTATGCTGTAAGCTGTAAGCTATAGGCTGTAAGCTGTAAGCTGCAAAGCTGTTAACATGAGCTACAAACTGTATCTTTTTTTTAATAAAAGTGTTTGGTAAATTAGCTGTTAAATGTAATTATAAGATGTAAAATGACATAAAAAGACATATCTATAGTTGTAAACAAATGTTTGGAGGGTATATCAGTAATTTAAAGTTTTAACAGCTCCAAGATGTTTAAAAAGCTTCATGAATCAGCTTTTCATTTAGGAGCTATTTGTTTGAAATGAAAGCTTGAAGTGAATGTATCCAAACGGAGCTACTTAGTTTAGATAAGATTATTTTGTAAGAAAAAGCTAACAGCTCCCCCAAAAAGCCCCTACCAAACAGGCCCATACTTGTTGAAAAAGCAAATTTCAAAGTCAACAATAGTTACAGGCTTTGAGAACTTAAGTCAGCAAAGAAGTTTCAACTTCGATAAGCATTGTCAAACCGAAAAACAATGATTAAAACTCGAATGAATGAATGAATTTTATTACCTCAATATCACTTTTAAGAAAACCATGGGAGTTCATCTCCCATGAAGAAAAATTGAGGGATGTAAAATATTGCTTCATATTATCATAAAATTCAACCATAAAAGTCAATGATCTAAAAACTAACTGATGTAAAGATATGGCAAACTAAGTTAGCTGAAACAAACGTTATAATGACTTTAGTTTAAGTAGTTGGTACATGTTTATTTTTGAAGGGCAACAATCAGTTTAAAATAAGCAGTCCCAAACACCCCCTAAGATGCACACACAAGACTGAAAACATCTCTTTTTGTGTATTATTAAGGTTGTTGCTTCATGTATAGGAGAACTTAGTCCCCGTTTGTCTTGGTCGAGAACAGCAGGTGCAATAAAAACGATGATGAAGAAAAGGTTAGTCTTAATTGCCATCGTGTTTTACTAAAATCTTAACCTTTAATGTGAATATCTTTCTGATTGTATTTTGCTTGGATTCCGAATATCGTTGAAAGTCAAAACATCGAGGTTGACCGAAAGTTGATTGATGGTCCGAATGCTAATGGAAGGGGAAACTGCTCATGCCTCTCAGATAAACATTTCAAGTAAGTTAATAAACGTGCTTTGGATTTGTTCAAAATGTTAATATTGACTGTAGAGGATGCAAAATGGGTGGTTAGACAGGTTGAGTAATGGGTCGAAATGGGCATTCTCGGTATGGGTTGAAATGGGTCCCGTCGGGATGAGTTGACCCGAAACAAAATTTTTCCAAGAATTATTCAATTTGTGTTAATATGATTACAATATTTATATTATTTCATAGATAATCCAAGTTTTCTTAAAGTGATTTATAAAGTTTGACTTCTAATCGGACTACCATAACATAGATGCACTCAGATTTATCAAATGGCCGACAAAAGATACTTGAAACCCAAGAATCTCATACCATGTCAATATTCTAGTCTAACAACGATACGTTCATTCACAAAATAATCAAAACGATACGTTCAGTCCAAGAAGTGAAAGTTATAGATTGTTGTTTTCTCCAAGTTACAAGTCTAAAAAAATGCATGAACTGGAAAGACATTACCAGTAAACCAGAAATGAGGCAAAACTTTGTTGATGAACCCTCTTTGGTGTTTGTGTGGGTCTTAAAGTAACCAGGTATATTTTCACACAAGGGAAAGGAGACACATACCAAGCACTCGTCACCTACATGGCTACATCTTGCCAAAACTACTTCGTCTCACGCCTAACCCTGTCTTCCCTTATCTGACCTCGCAGTCTCCTGGCCCCCCGTCTTACTCATGCCATCTAAGACTGGATGTAATAAGATGTGTGGTTGTTGTGGTCGGATGTCACATCAACATCCACTCCCACCACTAAATCCCCTTAATAAGGACCACTAAATCCACCACACTGTTGGGATTTCATATTGATTAAACCATCAATACCACGAGTACGCAGCGGATGGATCTATATTTAATGTTATGAATTAAAACACATAATTAAAACACATAATAAATACTAACCTCGAATCTATTGAAAAATAGATAACCACCAAGTCTTGACCTTTATCACGAACACTCCAATAGATCTCGTATCACCACGAAACCCTAAATAACTATAGTGAGTTGATCTCTATCGAAAACTCACACTACACGTCTAACGAGAGCGTTAGGATGCTAGTGCTTAACCCACGAGCTTACGAACTAAACACGAATGCTAGTCGTAGAGAAGAAACAAAGCCAACTCCCTTACTTGGGGTGCTGGACGTTTTGTAGGGGGCAAGAGAGAAGATCAAAGAATGCTTTGATTTGAAGGTGTGAATAAATGAAGACCTAGAGGCCTCCTTTTATACTAATAGGGTAGCTTAGGGAAAAAGCTACCCCTCTCTTGCCCTAGCCCAATATGGCCGGCCACCCTATGGGTTCTATGGGCCTCCATATTTCTTTTTGGTCCTTGTGAAATAACTATATACAATGCAAGCTAACTTTGGACTTAACGACCGTTAAACGTTACACTAACGGACTAACGACCGTTATGTATATTTCGTGGATTATATTAATTATAATTAATAGTATACATTAAACATATTAATTATATTTAATAAACGCTCTCTAAATGTATACGTGTGTGCCCCGATAGGCTCACGTAATTTCTAGTCGTATAACCTATTAATTTACGAACGCATAACCAATAGCTCCCACTTGAGATCGTAATAATCAATAATGTATACTAACAATGCTAAGTGTCTAGAAACACCGCATTGCTCCCAGAAATACCTGAGTGTGGTTTCATAAAACAACTAGGTAAATGGTTTACAATTTTAAATTATCCTTTTGTTTCAGATACTTGTTGAACTATAGATATGGATCAAAGTCATTCCATATTGTTCAACTATTCTGTTTCTCGTTTTAGAAATTAATCAAGATTACCAAACGTAAAACAAGTATCATCTTGATTTACACTTTGGGCACGGCCATGCAAACATCTGATTAATTCAGCGAGGGGCCCAGTAGTATCATACTCCAGAAGACAAGTGGAGGAACAAATTCTATTTTGACTACACGTGTCATTCATGTGCTTCAACCAACTTCTGAGAATAGCCTTTATAACCACCTTGTTCAGGATAGCGTTTGACTATAGTCAAGAAGAAAGATCCACACATGCAAGACCTGCTTGCATCTCAAGTCAGAGGACAAATAAAATAACCATTTGCGAGATATCACTTAATGACGCCGATCCATAAAGTGATAACTCTTAGGTTTGGGGAAATCCAATATCCAAAGCACGTGGATAACATGTGAGTTTGGCGGACACATCCTTAGTATTCAAAGAATATAACCAATCTCTCACATTTGCCTTAATTCAACAATACTCCCATATTATTGATCGACAATGGACAATTTAAAGTAATAAATTACTTATGGATTAAACATGCAAATATATGACACAATTAATATATGAATGAATAACTCAAGTACCACGTATATTAATCATCAAAATAATAAATGTTTTACATATCCCATTATCCAAACACTAAACACAGATTCGCATGAGACTACTAGTAAGTTAAAATCCAATGTTCTTAACATGATCAACTTGTAAGGTACAAGATAGCTAAGTAGTTATCTGAGTAAACTTTAAGAGTACTTATTTCAAAACTCACAATAGTGAAAGTTTGAATAACATGATGAGCGTCATTTTGTATGTGCACATTCTAATACACTAGTATTGCCATGGTGCATTCTATAGGGTGTTTGAAGCTAGCACAACACCTATATGAGACAGTCATCTCAACAGCTTCTTAAACTGTAAAGTATTCTTGTCCTTTAATGTGTATTGCAACAATGCTCTCAGCTGAGCATGTCTAGTCAACAACATCATCATTCGTGATGAAATCTGATGCGTGGTTTTGCGACCTTACAACAGGTTTTACCTCTCGAGGGATTTCAAGAGGCTTACAACCCCACCAGGCAGTGTACCTGACCGATGTAGTATAGTGTAGTGGTAAGTACGGGGGATTGATCGTTCTCCACAGGGAATAGTGTTCGTTAGGTATGAAAAATTACTTTAATAGGTCTAAGGGTGAGAGAAGATTCTTTTTATGTTTTTTATATTTTTATGAAAGCAAGTAAAATCTCGGGTTTGAAAGAGTGGGCGGAATTAGTTGCTAGTCAACTAACCCAAATTACTACGAATGCAAATAAAATAAAATAACAAAAATGAAAATGTTGGTGAAAACTTATGTGGAGGGAAATGTGTTTACTTAGATTTCCTTACTCCCTAACTATCTTTTACCGGTTGATTAGTGTGTATTAGTTGCGTGGATGACGGGTGTATTCCTTAATACCATTCGTGGGGTGGCGTACGTACTTCCCCAACTCTACAAGCTCCTACTTCACTCCTATGTCGAGCCGGCTAGGAAGCTCCTAACATGGGATCACTAGAATTCGCTTGTGCATTAAATACAACCATAAAAACCTTTAGTACGCATTGGTTCATGTTTCTTAAGACGTTCAAGCAAGTTACCGAATAGGAAGTTAGCCAGTTTTCTTAAGCCTAACATAGATGAACAATCATCCAATACAACTAACAACACACTAATAACCAATAATCAATAGCTAGGTTTCATTAGATCTAAGCAAACACAAGATAAATCTAGCCTAACATGTTAAACAAAAGACAAGAATAAGATAGAATCAAACAACACATAGACATATTGAATGATTAATTGATAACTTATCTTCAATGTAACATGGAAGATCTCAAGGCAAAAAGCCTTGAAAGAGCTGCCAAATTCGTCATAGGGTTTTCACACACAAAGTTCCCCAATAAGTTCCACACTAATGACAAAAAATTGCAAAACTATATATAGACTTTCAGATCTGACGGCGTCACGTTATGGAGTGTGACGCCGTCACCTCGCCGCTTTTAGGGTTCCCGGGTGGCCTTCTTGACGCCGTCCCTCTTTAGCTCTCCAAAATCCGTTCTGGCTTATCAAGGCTTGACGCCGTCGGAATTAGGCGTGACGCCGTCCCGCTTTAACTTATATCGTGACGACCTTGATCATTCCAAAGGGTGACGCCGTCAGAATTCCCATGCAAATTTCTCTGGCTTATCATGAGTAATTTTCATATCCACCACTTTTGCCAAGCCATGACGCCGTCAAGAACAAATCCTGACGCCGTCCAAGGTACTTTTCAGCCGGTTTTTGAGACTTTGTCGTTTTCTTCACTTTTATGCTCCAAAAACGTCCAAAATGCTTCCTTTTCCAGATTTCTTCTCAAAAGTACCTAAAATGACAAAAGGAACGATTTAGGGCAATATTTGATCAAATAAATACGATTTAGGGCTTAAATGACCCCTTAAAAGCGGTACACTTTTCGCTTCATCAAATACCCTTACACTTGAGATTTGCTTGTCCTCAAGCAAATGCGCTTTTATTCTAATCAAAATACAAGTTAGGGGTCATTTAATGCTAACATAAAATTAATTACAACAAATATTCGTTCCACTTTAATCATAATAAGCACGGAGATTATAAACTAGCACCTCACAAGTAGTGTTTAGATACTCACATCTCTCAAGTGTCATCAAAATAAATCTCATAAATGAAAACGGATAATATCTCTCACTACCTGTCATAGCAAATAGATTACCATAGGCTTGGGAAAGGATCGAAAACCTCCTCCACTCGGCGTAAGCACCAAAGATAAACTATCAAAGAGGGCTTTTAAATGGGTTATAACGTTAGGTGTAGGGAAAAGGAAAACACGGTTTTGTTGGATAAGGGATATTTTACTGGTGGCGAGTTAAAGATCTTGATCAATTACATGTACTATACAATGTTGCTAAGCCAAGACTCGACTCAATCTTAAGCTAATGAAAGAAAATAACAAAAACATAAAATAAACATAAAATAAAACGGGATGGTAGTCCGTATGTTTTTTCTACTTTTCTTTTTCTCATTTTTTTGTATTTTTCCTGATTTTTTTTCGATTTTTTTTTTTTTTTTTTTTTTTTTTTTTTTTTTTTTTTTTGCATACACTTTTGCCCTACCATCCAAAATAATACATCATAGGGGCATTGCAATCCCCTTACACTTGAACTTTTACATAACTTTACAAATAACTATTCTAATGACTCGAATTAAGATAATCAAAACTTGGAGTACTTTTAAAATATTTAGCACATATGGGGGTAATAAATGATGTTCTTCCCCATTACTCTATTACACTAGTACTTTACCCATGAGTCCCAATCGTCCCAAAACAATATGTACAAGGATATGACTCGACTTAGCAACCATGTAATCAACTAGATAATTAACTTGGGTTTAAACAAATGTTGTCACAATAATGCACTAAAAAATGAGTGCATACAAGGTAGGCTAAGGCGATTTGGGTGTACATTTTAGTGGGGTGTAATAAATTCTTCTTTTAAGTAAAATGCTTAAAGGTCGAAACGAAAAGATAGGCTCTGAGGGGTGTACTAGGGGTATCGTGTACTAAAAATGAGTACAACGCAAAGGGTGTGGGAGAATTACTTGACCAATGTAGCCAATGTAATTATAACAAAAACACAGGTGTAAAACAATGGGTGAATCCTAATGCCTCTTATCATGTAGTAAATCTAACTACACGAATGTAGTCTCACTTGTGGCCTCGGAATGGTCCTAACGCAAGTTCTAGAATCTAAGTGCTACCGGTACACACATCATAGCATAAATGCTTTTCCTACCAATTCTAGGGGCGAACCTCACATATTTGGGGGTGGAAAATTTTTTAGTGGTACGGTTTTTGTGCTAGTCATATAACTCCTATCCGTGAGACGCTCATTAAGATCAAAGTTTCACTCCTATATGTTGTAAAAAATTTTAAATTTGGCACTAAAATTACCCTAACAGGTATTTATCTCAGTTTTATTACACATCTACCATCAAACAAACAAAAATCAAGCGCAATTGTATTCTCTAAAAATCGTACTTTTACCCCCCCCCCCCCCCCCTTACACTTAAGATGAACATTGTCCCCAATGTTCAAATAACAAGATGTAAAAGTATAAAGTAAAAGAATGAAATCAAATACTCCCCTGATTCGTTCGGTGGATAATGAAGTAACACGGTTAGATCTTCTTCCAAGGAGAATGTTGAAGCTCCATGACTAATGCATCGCCATAAGCTTGATCCAAAAACATTTCCTTGTCCAAAATAACCTGTTAAACCTGAGAAAACAAACACGAAAACCTGCATAACATCGGCGGGATAAATCTATATATACGGATATAATGCTTGTGGAATGATAATTTTGCAGATTCCTGGAGATTATAAGTTATAGATTTAATAAAAACTTTTTATGAAAACAAAACTTTCAAAAATTTTCAGAAAATTAAACCTGACGCCGTCAGGTTGTAACTCCTGACGCCGTCAGAAATGATCTGACAGAATTCTCATGTTACGTTTCCGGAAAAATTTTGGAAAAACCTATACCTTACTTCCTGGAATTCCTGCAAAACTTCATTATGACTTGATACAAGCATTTGACTCAAACAAATACTAATATGTATGTTAATTTATTATTATTACGATTCATGTTCATTTGTGTTCTAATAAACCGATTTAGATTTCCCTTACACTTAACTTTTGCAAAATACCTTTATATGTAGTTAAGACGAAGTTAAAAACAAGATAAAACATTTTCACAAATTACTTTTGAACATGAATCAATAATAATAAAACTTAAACACACATACGGAAGCAAATAAAATCAAACAAACAAATAAATGAACACACAAAGCAAATAAAGCTTGGGTTGCCTCCCAAGAAGCGCTTTTCTTTATTAACGAGTCTTGTAGCTAGACTCAAAGTCACGTACATTACGTGACTTCTTCATCGAAAGTTATGTCTTCCTCATTGATCATTTCATTACCATTCTCTTGATAATGCTTGACTCGTTGAATATTTACAGTGAATTCTCTATCCTCGTCGTCAATTAATACAACGGCTCCGGTTTTAGAGGAGCTCCTTACGGTAAAAGGTCCATACCATCTAGATTTAAGTTTCCCAGGAAATAGCCTTAAGCGAGAATTATATAATAAGACCTTGTCTCCTTCTGAAAACTCCTTGGGTCTCTTAATCCGTTGGTCATGCCATCTTTTCGCCCTTTCTTTGTATGTAATGGAAGATTCATAAGCCTCTAATCTCAATTCATCGAGCTCTTGGAGCTGTAAGAATCTATTTGTTCCCGCAACCGTATAATCCAAATTACAAGCCTTAAGTGCCCAATATGCCTTGTGTTCCAGTTCTACTGGAAGGTGGCATGCCTTGCCATATACCATACGGAACGGGGTTGTCCCGATTGGCGTCTTATAAGCGGTTCGAAATGCCCATAAAGCTTCATCGAGCTTAAAAGACCAATCCTTTCGGTTTTGATTGACCGTTTTCTCCAATATTCTCTTTATGGCTCTATTAGTGTTTTCGACTTGACCGTTGGTTTGAGGATGGTAAGCGGTGGAGAATCGGTGAGAGACTCCATATCTTTTCATGACTTTCTCCATTTGTGAATTGCAAAAATGGGTTCCCCTGTCACTAATAAGAGCCTTCGGAATTCCGAACCTAGCGAACAATTTTTTTAAGAAATGAATGACTACCCTAGCGTCGTTAGTCCTAAGGGCTTGTGCTTCCACCCATTTCGAAACATAATCGATGGCCACCAAGATGTATTCATTCCCACCTGAAGATGGGAAGGGTCCCATGAAATCAATTCCCCAAACATCGAAAACCTCACAAACTTGTATATAATTCTGTGGGGCTTCATCCCTCCTAGAGATATTCCCAGCTCTTTGACATGCGTCACAAGTTTGTATCATTCCCTTCACATCACGAAATATTGTAGGCCAATAGAATCCCGTGTCGAAGACCTTTCGTGCAGTAGTGTTTATTCCGTGATGTCCTCCAGATGGACCTGCATGACACTCTTTCATAATTCTGACAGCCTCCTTTTCCGAAACACAACGCCTGATTACCTGGTCCGGACACCTTCGGAATAAGAAAGGTTCATCCCAAAAGTAATACCTTAATTGATTGAAGAACCTCTTTTTTTCATGTCTGCTCATATGCTCAGGAATGACTCGACTTGCCAGGTAGTTAGCATAATCCGCATACCATAGTTCAGAATCATTTATTGACATGAGATGCTCTTCAGGAAATGACTCCCGAATCTCACTCTTATCAGATTCAGCGAGGCTCGGGTTTTCGAGACGAGAGAGATGATCAGCTGCAAGATTCTCGGCTCCTTTCTTATCACGAATCTCAACATCGAATTCTTGCAATAGTAAGATCCAACGAAGTAACCGTGGTTTAGCATCCAGTTTATTAAAAAGATATCGAATAGCTGAATGGTCCGTAAAAACAACCGTTTTGGAAAGGACAAGATATTGGCGAAACTTATCAAAAGCAAATACTACGGCTAGTAATTCCTTTTCAGTGGTAGTGTAGTTTTCTTGAGCAGGATTCATGGTTTTGCTAGCGTAGTATATTGGCTGAAAGTGTTTGTTAAGTCTTTGGCCTAATACTGCTCCAACAGCATAATCGCTAGCATCGCACATGATTTCAAAGGGTAACTCCCAGTTAGGGGTGACCATAATTGGAGCTTGGGTAAGTTCCTGCTTCAATTGATCGAATGCATCCTTGCACTCTTGAGAGAAGTCGAACGGGGCATCCTTCATGAGCAACTGAGTCATTGGTTTAGCTACTCTTGAGAAATCTTTAATGAATCTCCTATAGAAGCCAGCATGACCCAAAAAGCTACGGATTGCCTTGACAGTTGTTGGATAGGGAAGTTTGGATATAGCTTCAATTTTTGCCCGGTCTACTTCGATTCCACTTCCTGAAATTTTGTGCCCTAGCACAATCCCTTCTTTTACCATAAAGTGGCACTTTTCCCAGTTTAGTACCAAGTTGGTCTCCTCACAACGTTTGAGCATTTTCTCAAGGTTAGCAAGACAGCGATCAAAAGAGTTTCCAAAGACTGAAAAATCATCCATGAAGACCTCCATGCTGTCTTCCATTAACTCATGGAAGATTGCCGTCATGCAGCACTGGAAAGTGGCGGGGGCGTTACATAGTCCAAAGGGCATTCGCTTGTAGGCGAAGGTGCCATAAGGGCATGTAAACGTAGTCTTTTCTTGGTCCTCAGGAGCGATAGGGATTTGGAAATACCCTGAGAACCCATCTAGGAAGCAGTAGTACTCATGCCCCGCTAACCTTTCCAACATTTGGTCGATAAATGGGAGAGGGAAATGATCCTTTCGGGTTGCATCATTCAACTTCCTATAATCGATGCACACACGCCATCCAGTTACCGTTCGTTGAGGCACTAACTCATCCTTATCGTTCTTTACTACTGTCATTCCTCCCTTTTTTGGTACAACCTGCACAGGACTCACCCATGGACTGTCGGAAATTGGGTAAATTAGCCCTGCATCTAGGAGATTAATGACTTCCTTTTTCACGACTTCCTTAATGTTGGGGTTTACTCGCCTTTGAGGCTGCACGGTGGGTTTATAATTCTCCTCCATGAGGATTTTATGCGTGCAGAAAGTAGAGTCAATCCCTTTGATGTTGGCTACACTCCATGCTATAACCCCTTTATATTTTTTTTAAAACTCCTAAGAGTTTATCTTTTTGTTCACTTTTCAAGGAAGAGCTTATGATTACCGGAAGTTGATCTTCCCCTTGGAGGAAAGCATATTCAAGGTTGGTTGGGAGTTCCTTGAGTTCTACCGCAGGTGGCTCGATGATGGAGGGTTTAAGTTTGTTCTCGGGTTTACGAAGCTCAAGCTGTTCGATTTCTTGTCTGGGATAAAAAGAGACTGCGTTTACATCCATAGTCTTTTCCTCCTCAAAGATGGGTAAGAAAGCTTCATCTCTCAACCAACCAGCTTCCATCTGTTCATCTATACAATTGTCAATCTCGTCGGATAGTTCATCGATTTCTTCGATGAAGTACAGTTGATTATCTGCTTCGAGAGAAAGATTCATTGTGTCCTTGATGTCGAAGGTTAAGCTATCGGCCCCCACTCGTAAGGTTAGTTTGCCGTCATGAACATCAATAACAGCACGAGCAGTTGCAAGGAATGGCCTCCCTAGAATGATGGGCACTAGGTCATCTTCTTCCATCTCTAAGATGACGAAGTCAACTGGAAATTTGAACTTCCCTACCTTAACCAGCACATTCTCGCATATTCCTAAGGGGTATTTGACTGATCTATCGGCTAGTTGGATGCTCATACGAGTGGGTTTCAATCCAGAGTACCCTAATTTGAGGAACATGGAATGCGGCATAAGATTGATACTTGCTCCTAAGTCGGCCAAAGCATTTTTAACTGAAAGAGATCCTATTGAGCAGGGCAAGGTGAAACTACCTGGATCGTCCACCTTCTTTGGCAGCCCTCGTTGAGTCACCACCGAACATTCTTCTCCTAAGGTTACAAGACCCTCGAGCCCTTTTCTGTTGGTTAGCAACTTCTTGAAGTATGTACTATATTTGGGCATATGGTAACATGCATCAAGAAGGGGTATTGTGACGACCGAATTCCTCAAATATGACAAGAATCTTTTATTATCGTTTTCGACCTTTTGATTCTTGAGACGGGACGGGTATGGGACTTTAATGGGCTGTTTGGTTGGAGTAGGTGGAGAGGGAGTTACCGGAGGGGTTTGTTCGGGATTCTCATCGTTCGCATTATCTTCCTCCTCATGAGGGGTGTTGGGCTCCATGACGTTAGATGGTTGAGCTGGGTAGGGTGGATCTTTAGTAGTTGTTCCAGCACGAGTGGTGATGGCGAGTAAGGGATCTCTTTGAGGTTCGCCAAGGCTGTCGAGAGTGGCGTTGAGCTCTGCAAAATTGGCCCTCACGTCGTTTTGTTGGCTAATGATGAGGTTGTCGAGACCATTTAGTTGCAGATTCTTCTCAAACGTGAAATGCCCAAGATCATCCTCAAAAGTGCTCCTAACCTTGTAGTCAGGATATTCTCCTCCTCCTTCTTCTCTCACAAGATTTCCCCAAGGGGTGAAATCATTGTTTTGGTAGAAAGTCAAGAGCGAAGGATCATCGAAGATGTCGTGGCTTGACAAGCATTCTTGTTCGGTGGTGGTATCATCCCCGCATTCCTCCACTTCATGCGGGCCACCACATTGGTCGCAGATCAAATATGGGTTTGACAACCGTTTAGTTGGTTGTGACTTGTCTAGATAAGAGATTTGATCATTCATTCTGCTCAACCGGCTAGCAAAAGGAGGCTCTTTCATGATCTTGGAAATGCTCATGATCGAATCGGGTTCATCCCAGGTATCGTCTTGATCATTTGCGTATTCCTCAATTCTATTCCATCCTTCTTCAGCACTTAGGTTGGCTATTTTTCCTTTTACCGAATTATTAATGCCACATTGGTCGCTTTTAGGGACACTGTCATAAAAAATTTGAACCAGAAGCCAGAGTTCAATGCCATGATGAGGGACATGTCTAATCAGTTCTTTGAATCTGTTCCAGGATTCGTGAATGGGTTCAGCTGGTCCAACATGGAAGCGAAAGATTTCGTCTCTTAACGTTGAAGTCCTTCCTATTGGAAAGAATTTCTCGTAGAATTTTGAGACAAGTTGTTCCCATGTGAAAATGGATTCGGAGGGAAGTTGGTTATACCAGTCTCCGGCTTTTTCAGAAAGGGTAAAGGGAAAGAATCGTAGCCGGGAGGTATCCCTAGTGGCCCCGTCCGTATGGAGGGTATCCACTATTTTCAGGAAGTCCTTGATGTGTTGGATTGGGTCTTCAGTTTTCAATCCGTGGAACTTGCATACACTTTGGACAAGCCAAATATCGGTTGCACGCAAGACCCCATTCGTGTGTTCATTTGGAAAAACGATAGCATTGGAAAAGCCACGAGGGGTGGGAGAAGAGTAGTCCTTGAGGCATTTAGGAATTGGGTTTTCGGGAATCTCCATATCGTGATTGGGTTGAGGGCTAGGAGGTGTAGAATGATGATTGGATTCTTCCTCGGAGAGGGCATCATCAAAGTTGATGGCAAAGCCAGATGGTTCGGGTGTTGCAAAGAGTCGCCTTAATCTACGCATTTCCCTATCGGGTTCTGCGTAGGGTGAAATAAGGTCGCTTAATGAACTACGACTCCTGGTGACTCTGAGATTGGAGAAATCTTCGTTTACCATGATGGCCAAGGAAGATTTGAGCAGTGGACGGAGCAGAAAAAGATAGACTTAAAGAAAACCTAGAAAAAGAAAATAAAAATTTCACTAGAGGGGAATCTAGTGAGTAGACCTATAAAATAAAAATTCAACCTAAACAATAACTATTCCCCGGCAACGGCGCCAAAAACTTGATGCGTGGTTTTGCGACCTTACAACAGGTTTTACCTCTCGAGGGATCTCAAGAGGCTTACAACCCCACCAGGCAGTGTACCTGACCGATGTAGTATAGTGTAGTGGTAAGTACGGGGGATTGATCGTTCTCCACAGGGAATAGTGTTCGTTAGGTATGAAAAATTACTTTAATAGGTCTAAGGGTGAGAGAAGATTCTTTTTATGTTTTTTATATTTTTATGAAAGCAAGTAAAATCTCGGGTTTGAAAGAGTGGGCGGAATTAGTTGCTAGTCAACTAACCCAAATTACTACGAATGCAAATAAAATAAAATAACAAAAATGAAAATGTTGGTGAAAACTTATGTGGAGGGAAATTTGTTTACTTAGATTTCCTTACTCCCTAACTATCTTTTACCGGTTGATTAGTGTGTATTAGTTGCGTGGATGACGGGTGTATTCCTTAATACCATTCGTGGGGTGGCGTACGTACTTCCCCAACTCTACAAGCTCCTACTTCACTCCTATGTCGAGCCGGCTAGGAAGCTCCTAACATGGGATCACTAGAATTCGCTTGTGCATTAAATACAACCATAAAAACCTTTAGTACGCATTGGTTCATGTTTCTTAAGACGTTCAAGCAAGTTACCGAATAGGAAGTTAGCCAGTTTTCTTAAGCCTAACATAGATGAACAATCATCCAATACAACTAACAACACACTAATAACCAATAATCAATAGCTAGGTTTCATTAGATCTAAGCAAACACAAGATAAATCTAGCCTAACATGTTAAACAAAAGACAAGAATAAGATAGAATCAAACAACACATAGACATATTGAATGATTAATTGATAACTTATCTTCAATGTAACATGGAAGATCTCAAGGCAAAAAGCCTTGAAAGAGCTGCCAAATTCGTCCTAGGGTTTTCACACACAAAGTTCCCCAATAAGTTCCACACTAATGACAAAAAATTGCAAAACTATATATAGACTTTGAGATCTGACGGCGTCACGTTATGGAGTGTGACGCCGTCACCTCGCCGCTTTTAGGGTTCCCGGGTGGCCTTCTTGACGCCGTCCCTCTTTAGCTCTCCAAAATCCGTTCTGGCTTATCAAGGCTTGACGCCGTCGGAATTAGGCGTGACGCCGTCCCGCTTTAACTTATATCGTGACGACCTTGATCATTCCAAAGGGTGACGCCGTCAGAATTCCCATGCAAATTTCTCTGGCTTATCATGAGTAATTTTCATATCCACCACTTTTGCCAAGCCATGACGCCGTCAAGAACAAATCCTGACGCCGTCCAAGGTACTTTTCAGCCGGTTTTTGAGACTTTGTCGTTTTCTTCACTTTTATGCTCCAAAAACGTCCAAAATGCTTCCTTTTCCAGATTTCTTCTCAAAAGTACCTAAAATGACAAAAGGAACGATTTAGGGCAATATTTGATCAAATAAATACGATTTAGGGCTTAAATGACCCCTTAAAAGCGGTACACTTTTCGCTTCATCAAAATCCTACAATGACTAGGATTGAGTGTCCATTCAATCAGACTAGCATCAGTGTATACAATAACACTACGCTCTTAAACGATTGAACCTTTCTTTGGCAATGTGTGGTGCCTTTCTGAACTACCAGGTTCATCTAATAAGACATTTGTTTTAACAATCATCTAAAGACTCTCACTTAGATACTGTTGTTGTTAACTCACTTTGCACTCATGAAAAAGTTACAACTATCCCCATACACAATTTAATGTACATGATGAAAACTTAGTAAAACTTAAGGTATCCATCCATGTGTTAAATTATCGCAAGTGAAATATATCCTTTGAGACTTGCTCAATGATATGTTACATTGTGTTATACTTAATTACCGTACATGTTTATCACCATAAACATTTATTCCAAGATTGTATGTTTTAATTCCTAAATCTCTGAAGTGAAAACTATATTCCAAGTCGAGGGATAAAATCTTGCTCGCATGGAAAATAGTTTTCAATATGTTGCACGACATATTAGATCTAAGGAACAAACATAGTACTCCCACTTGCTCTCAGGTAAGGAGTTATCTTATTTTAATCAAAATCAAAATATTGATTTACAATTAAACTCAAGATCTCAGCTCCTAGATGCATGATCTAATCCACACTTGGATTCTACTATTTTGTGTACTTAATAAAGATCATATGGATTCATCACCCTTTTGATTACGTACCGTCCTCGCAAAGGTAATCAACAATTTTCATATTTCATATGCATGAAAACAAGTATGATAATTAACCATCTTTATATCATTAATGCGTGTAGAGATGAAATTCAATCACAGTCAATTGCTTGAGTATGATTAAAACTTCTATCACAAGACATACATTAATATTTGTACAATTTTGTCCTTATGAGTCTTTCTTCTAAAGAAACCCATTCTTAATCTCACAGTTTAGTTGTTTAGCAAGAGATCAATCAAGTTCAAAACAATGATTGTCTTTCAAGGACTGCATCTTTTCATTCATAGTTTTGAGACATTTACCAGATTCAAGATCTTGATAATGCATCTCTGTATAGTTAACAGGTTCTCAGAGATTCTCAAACTTTCATTCCTCAGCATTGATATACAATATCACTCAAGTGCATGAGGTATCCTTGCAGATCTATGAATGTGAGTTACATCATTCTTTGGTTCAACATTTTCATGTTTAACCTTAGTATGACATTAGCAAGTGTATTTAGAAGGTTGTGCATTTTGTTCTTAAATATCTTCAAGATGCTCCCACTTACTTTTGTAAGTAGAGACTATTCTCTAAATACTAAGCGTCTTGAGCCACAATAAATTGTTTCCACTTGGAATATTTAAAATGCATCCACAGTTCTCAACTCTAGTTTGTTAATGACATGCTCCAAGAGATTTAACAAATTTTGAACTTTAATTAAGACATAATGGAAATCATTCCATTCCGTCAACAGATGATGTCTTAATTACCTTCTATGTTAGAGTCATATTAAGTATATGCATGATATACTCAATTTTTTAACCTTGATAGTTTTTGAGATTAAAGCAGTTTAAGTTATCATAAATCAAACAATGTCAGAAGAGTTTGATATAACACATTAGACATACCACAAGGATTGGTATCATATGGGATTGTGAGCCTATACCACAATTCCGTAGATAACTTAATACTCTTTTGGTCATATACTTGCCAATTGGGTAAAACCAAATTGTTTACACAGTATTTCGAAACCAATTGCATACTAGATATTATTCGTTGACCAATTCACTTACTTTATGTGTATGTCCTTACATGAAGACATAAACATTTAATATCTTACTATACGTTATAAGTCATTGATCAACTCAAGGACTTCATGTTCATGTCTTATCAAGAAGACATAACGAGTTAACGTCTTACCTTACATTACAAGTCTTTCAATAATTAAAGGACTTTATGTTTGTGTCTTTACTAGAAGACATAAAACATATTTAACTAAAGTAATTATGAGTACCGACTGTTGGTCTCAATAGTAATTTCAAGTTAATTGCTTACTTCATGATTATGACTTTAAAAAAAACATAATCATATTGCCTAAACAATTCAGTGAAAAATTATGACTTTGCATGAAAACATAATCGTACTGACTAAATCATTTAGTGAATATTTATAAGTAGTTCTCATCATATCTTGACACTTATTCTAAATAGGGAAACATACATTTTATGTGTAGAAGTCTTAGTAGAATATTAATTTCCTTACCTTATGGTCAAGGAAAACCATTAGTCATATTATTATATGTTGTTTCTTGCACACAATTAAGATTTCTCCCACTTGTGCATGATGCAACATTAAGCAAGTATACAAAACAACACGACAATTATTTGCTTGTATAGATAATATGACTATGTCAGATATAGAATATGAATTAAGTAAAGCTTAAATCATATCCTCATGAAAGGTGTATATAGAACAGGTTCAATTAATAAGTAATCTTGCATGATGACGTTATAGATAATGCTACAGAAAGCGACAAGTTATCATATAAAACAATATGCAGTGATTCGTACTAAATGAAAGAGTATCACACTTGGAAAGTAATAAATTATTTTTGGGCAGGCCAGAAATAATATGGGACAGCTATAAGTTAGACAAGCTCATAGCTCCCACTGAATCAGATAACATTACTAGAATGCCAGCTTAGAAAATAAAATGTATTACTCCCACTAAATTAGACAAACATTACAAGTGTTTTCCTATTGGTGAGAAGCAAATGACAATTTATTTACTTTCCTTATCGTGAATATCTAAACATTATTGCTAATGTGAACAAGTAAGCATGTACTTAGATATCCAAGGGAGTGTGTCAAGTTCTATGACATAAATGATGGACTAGCCATTTATGCTAATGTTAACTTGAAATTGGCATGCAATTCCTCCTTATTTGGCCTACCTTGCCACAAGGGTGTAGTACCTTTATTTGGTTAAAGCAAACAACTAGGTTAATTATGCTAGTTATTGCTTTACAATTTTACGGTAATATTTCAATTTCCTAATTAAAACTCATAAGATGTCTCGCTAATAACAAGACATTAATATTTAATAGCTATAAAACACGTTATATAGTTATTAAAAACAAATCTTATAAGTTTCAAAGAGTTCAAAACCGAACAGGGGTAGTGAAACGTGTTTAAAAGTATAAGATTTAGTAACCATACTTAACCGTTTGAATTTTGCAAGGCAAAACAATTTCATGAGTATGTTTACTTGTGAGTATGATTAGAATTTGGGGTAAATTCAATCGTTTCTTTTATCCACTTTTCTAGCAAGGAAAATGAATAGGAATATGTTTCTATCTTTCTTACAAGGAAAGGATACCCATTTTGTCCTTCAGTTTGCCTTTTCCAGGAAAAATGACAAACCATTGTTTACAGTATATGTTGCAATATACAATTAGCAGTTAAGTTTAAATTTTAGTATTTTCGATAATTGATTCTTTTAGAAACTAACTACCCTTGTTTTAATAGATAAAACAATTAATTTACTAAAAGACTAAGACCCTTTTGAACTCCCACTCATCACGGTAGTGCTTACTACTCTGGTAAGTCTTGTGGGTACAAGAGGTAGGCGGCGTGCGACAATTGCATTACAAGTGCAACTCTTAGATTTATGAGACTTATGGCACTAGAGTACAAGCTACTAGTGTCTCATCCTATGCCTTGGGCTCAAGGATCTCACCGCTTGACTCGATTAAGTCGTCCAATTAGAGAACATGTGTAAATAACTCTAGGTCTCACGCCAGAGAATAAACACCTTGGGTTGCAATTCACTCACGTCCCACGAAGAGCAAAAGGCAAGTGCAAGTATCCTCAAACTTGGATGGCATAGACTTAAATTTCAAATAGGGTATCACATAATTTTTGACAAAAGCATGTATCAAAAATTGTGTACAAAGAGGCATGCATACATCTTTGTAATACAAGTTTGCAAAAAACAATTTTTTCAACTTATTAGGTGTACTTTTATCACAGGCAAAGGATGGTCAAAAACCCTATATTGTACTCTGCATGAGTCAAAAGACCCAAGTTCTTCCAATAATTCCCTCATATGGCGAAGTATGTAGTGGGGCGGGAAAAGACCACACAAAACCCTAGATCTTGATATGATCAAAGATCTTTAATAAAAGCACAAAACTTTAGGTATCTTATAGTTAAAGTTTATTAAATCACACGATATCCAGCAAGCTATATCCTGGTAGCTTCGAGTAATGATCCACACCCTCAATAGCTTGATGGAATCCGCGATTTAATTAAATCATATTTCAATAGTTTATAGTCCGTTTAAGTGTAAAAAAAAAGTTTTACACATAATACATAACTGGTCACAAGGAATTAAGTGTGTATATTAACAGACAATAATTAAATCTCATGATATCCAGCAAGTTATATCATGGTAGCTTCGAGTAATGATCCACACCCTCAATAGCTTGATGGAACCCACAATTTAATTAAAAGCAAGTTTCGATATAAGTAATTAGTCTGTTTTTATTTCCAAAATCAACAGCATATATGTAAAGCAAGTCACAAGGAATAAAACATATAAGCAATTAAAACAGACAGAAGAAGGGGTAGAAGGAGAAGACAGACTCTAATGGAAAGCAGTAAAACAAGTAATGCTCCAAAACTCAAGAATGAATCTTCCCCAATTGGAGAATCTAAGGCTCCCACAAGTTTTCGAGCTAGGTACCTTGTGGACCACAGACGTCATTACAAATGACCGCGTAAGCCTTAAGATTGGAAAAGAAAAAAAAGAAGTACATGATACAATAATCTTTTTAATTTTCCTAACCCCTTTTAAATCTTATTAACCATTAATAATTAAACAAGATCAAGATTTAATTAAATGACAATAATGCATGTTATTGTCATAACAATTAATATATGTGTTTAATTAACGTAGCAAGCGACTCTATGTGTAACCCATAACACCAAACAAGATGGCTCGTGATGCCACTGTTGGGATTTCATATTGATTAAACCATCAATACCACGAGTACGCAGCGGATGGATCTATATTTAATGTTATGAATTAAAACACATAATTAAAACACATAATAAATACTAACCTCGAATCTATTGAAAAATAGATAACCACCAAGTCTTGACCTTGATCACGAACACTCCAATAGATCTCGTATCACCACGAAACCCTAATCAACTATAGTGAGTTGATCTCTATCGAAAACTCACACTACACGTCTAACGAGAGCGTTAGGATGCTAGTGCTTAACCCACGAGCTTACGAACTAAACACGAATGCTAGTCGTAGAGAAGAAACAAAGCCAACTCCCTTACTTGGGGTGCTGGACGTTTTGTAGGGGGCAAGAGAGAAGATCAAAGAATGCTTTGATTTGAAGGTGTGAATAAATGAAGACCTAGAGGCCTCCTTTTATACTAATAGGGTAGCTTAGGAAAAAGCTACCCCTCTCTTGCCCTAGCCCAATATGGCCGGCCACCCTATGGGTTCTATGGGCCTCCATATTTCTTTTTGGTCCTTGTGAAATAACTATGTACAATACAAGCTAACTTTGGACTTAACGACCGTTAAACGTTACACTAATGGACTAACGACCGTTATGTATATTTCGTGGATTATATTAATTATAATTAATAGTATACACGCTCTCTAAATGTATACGTGTGTGCCCCGATAGGCTCACGTAATTTCTAGCCGTATAACCTATTGATTTACGAACGCATAACCAATACACACAAGCATGCATCATTTAGACACAAATACACACCACAACACACTCACATAAACACACAACAACAACAAAAAAAAGTGAACTTCCTTAAAACCCATTTGGTGGTCCGGTCGACTAAACCTTGCCCAAATACCAACCACCACATTGGGTGGCGTTGGTGGCATGGTGTAATAAGCAATCAAAACAAACAAACAAAAATCGTTAGTTTTAACCGTACAAACACAAATAACAGACAATACCTATAATCGCGACAAAGACGCTCTTTATAATTCTCATTGGAAACAACAAGCGGGGGGGGGGGGGGGGTGAATAAATGGATAGAAGATGTATATACTGCTTCCGGGAGTCCTTGTATGAAGCCGAAAATGGTTCCTATGTTTTCTGGGAAACAATATGGCAAATGAGGCTGGAATTTCGGAGCAATTTATGCTTAAATCCAAGAGTGTAAAGAAGTCAAGCTACTCATGAGCTAACCGATATCGACTCGACAAAAGATTCAAAAGTGTATAGTCTAGTCTGGGGCTCACTGAGCTCGATCATCACACCTAATGATTGAGTATGTTGGCGAAGCTAAATGAACATTAGAAATACATACATACATACATATATGTTGGATACGTTGTGCATACATGTATAATCATAATTGTTTAAGCAAGTCGGAACCAAACTTGACACTTCATATCCAAAGATTAGTCACCTTTAAAACATTTTCTATGCATTTTGACTTTTTATATCTATGAAACCGATTAAGGTTCAAAACGTTTAAAGTAAGGGAAAAAAAGAAAAGATTGTAAATTTGGATAACCATATGTTTATCCTTAATATGTCTTCTATTCTGAACAAGTTATCCCTCGTCTTACTTATAAGATACTCTATAGTCTGTTTCACGATCAATGTGGGACAAAACAAAAACCATATCTATTTTTCAAATCTTTAACTATCAGCTCCATTCTCGGCGAACGAGCAGTTACCGTCAGTCCCTTCTTCTAAATCAAATAACACAATTATAGTTTATTTTAAAATGTTAGACCGCGGGATTTGAGTTTTGTAAATAGAAACTTGCTTATTCTAGGCCAAAAATGAAATCTTATTGGATTTTAAGCTGAAGCTTTTAACAGTTGTTGAAGAAAATGCGTACATGACAACATTTTGGTCCAAGTTCTAGTAAAATCCATGAAATGAACAAATCATACTTTAAACCAAAGGATCTCATACCATGTCAAATTTCTAGGCTAACAACGACACATTCGTTCACACATCAAACACAATGATATGTTCAGTCCAAGAAATGAAAGTAAATGGTTGCTGTTTCGCCAAAGTTAAATGTCTAAAGGGGATGCACAATTGGTAAAACGTTACCACTGAACTACTACGAACATGTCAAAGGGTGCGTCATGACAATTATTCTTCCCGTGAAATTTTGAGACAAAGCCGCAAGCTACAAAGGGTCCAATAGTAACAGCAATAGTGCCAAAATTCATCATATGATCTCCATTATGCTAATTGTAAGTTTGTGACTATATTATTGTACCTCATGAGATGGTATGATAGTGCTCATAAGTAACAAAATAAAGACCTATACCGAGCCCATTTTCAATTGCGTCCAGAGGTTCTGCCATTCTATCCCACCGCAAATCAATCTGCAATTACACCTTATCTTGCCAATCACCTTGTGAACAATATTCTCGGGACTAATAAACTCTAAATTCTAGCTTGGATAAAGTGTTAAGCATATAGGTATTTATTTACTCAATAGCAGAATTGCCAAAACCACAAGCGGTGCTGAATATAACGAATATGATATGAAACCTCAAGGAGTTGTTCAACAAGCACCATACTCCTCAATCTTCACTTTGCGTGGAATGAACCAGTTCCCGCATTAAATCCACAGGCTATATTTTCGATTTAGAGCAGCTAGTTTTTCAGCTTTCTGTTTAAAATTAGCGACATACTTGTTGAAAAAGCAAAAGTCAAAGTCAACAAGACAAGCTTCGAGAATCAAAGTCAGGAGAGCTAATTTGTCAAGTTCCTGTTATATATAGTGATTATAGTTATAATTATTCATAAAAGCATGTGCGCACAGCTTATCGGTGTTTATAGAGCTTGAGCTTATAAAAATAGCTTTGTCACGAGTTCTGACAACTCTATTGCGAGCTATTCAAAATCATAAGCCCTTGAAACATAACTTTCATTTTAGCTACTGAAATAATCTGCGGTTGAGATTGTTTGGTATGTTTTGCAAAACTAGTTGTAGCTTATACATTAAGCACAAGCATACATCATTAAAACACAAATACAAAAAAAAAAAAAAAAAAAAAAAAAAAAAAAAAAAAAAAAAAAAACAAAAGAGTGAACTTCTTAGAAACAATCTCAGAGATTGTTTGGTATGTTTTGCAAAACTAGTTGTACTTCATACATTAAGCACAAACATAGAATCAATTAAACACAAATACAAACCACAACACAATCACATATAAAAAAAAAATTAAAAAAAAAAATAAAAAAAAAATAAAATAAAAAAGTGAACTTAAAAACAAATATTGGGTGGTCAGTACGACTAAACCTTGCCCAAATACCATCCCACCACATTTGGGGGTGGTGGTGGTGGTGTAATAATAAGCAAAAAAAATTAAAAAAATAAAAATAATAAAATAATAAAATAATAATAATAATAATAATTAATTTAAACCAAACAAATACAAATATTATACTATGCTTTTAAGGGTGAAAGCTAAAAATGCGCAATATATTTTATCAAAATAGACGATCTACGCAAGAAACTTTGGAAATTACCAGTATACGCAAAATACTTTCAAATTGTGAACAAAATACGCAATATATTCGGGAACTAGCAGGTTACTAACTTTGAAAAGTTACAGTAATGGTCCCTGTGGCTTGCATTGACTTTCACCGCTCATCCCTTGACTTTTTTTTCACTTAGAAAAGTTACACTAATTGTCACTATGGTTTGCGTTGACTTTCACTTTTAGTCATTTTTTTATTTTTTTATTTTTTACTTTTTTTTCATTAATTCATAAATTTTTTTTTTTTTTTTTTTTTTTTTTTTTCAAATTTCAAACCAATGTACGTAATATGATCACTTTTACACATATTATACATATACTATAGAGTGATAATTTTGTTTATTCCCTTTTACACTTATTATACATATACTTTAACGAAGCGTTTTGAAAAAAAAATATTTTTACTTTTTTTTTTTTCATTTATTCATGCAAGGTTTTTTTTTTTTTTTTTTTTTTTTTTTTTTTTTTTTTTTTTTTTTTTTTTTTGTAAAGTGATAATTTTGGTTTCTTCACTTTTACACTTATTACACGTATACTTTGACACATTGAATTCTTTTAAAGAAATATAATTCACATGAGATGTGTAAAGTATAAGTATATGAATAACGCAACTTTTAGAAATTTTTTCCTAAAAATAATTTTTTTCTGAAGTTTCGTTAGAGTATAAGTATAATCAAAGATTATTTCGTTTTTATTAGAAAAATTAACTCCGAAAAAGTTATACGTACTCACATTTGTTTTTATTGGAAAAATTATTTCGGACTCAATGTCGCAAGCCTCGTATTTTTAAAACCGACGTTTACTACCTTAAAAGGGCCCCACAAGGTTTAATATAAAAGATTTCCCAATTTGTCAAAAACTACCCCTTCCTTATATTTACACCACCGCCCTTGTGGTTTCTTTTATCCATCTTCGACCCCTTCCCTCTCTCTCCCCTCCCTCATTATAACACCCACTCACCGGAATTCTCCCTCTCTCTAGGGTTCCGGTGCCATCACCGGAATCCGGCCAAATTCTGGCAAGCCCATTTTCCACCGAAAGTAGATCAAGGCCTGTGGAGAGTTTCTGGATATACATTCTGATTATATATTTATATTCGTATGAATCAGATCGAGTTTGAATTGCAATGACTTGTGAGTTCGAGTATATTGTCTACCCACGTAAGTGTTTCATTTTAGAGTTAATGAAAATGATAAGTAGCCATTACGTGTGTTTTCGGTTGCACATAACCAATAATCATGCATTTACTGTTCGAGAAAATATATTTGATTCTTTCATGTCTTATTTCTTCAATCAAAATCTAGGCTTTTCTACTTTGGCTTAATGCTACAAGAGACATGGTCGGTACCGTATAATTATTGAATCATATATGACATGTTAACAAAATTCAACCACAAATTAAAGCCGTCACATTTATGCAGGGACAAAGCCAGACTTTTGAGTAGCTTCAAAATATTAGTTAACACGATTGTATGCAATATCATTGGCTTCAAAACGAAAAACTAATGTTCAATTGTACTAAACTTGCACTAAAAAAATATAAAAATTTCATGTACACTGGGTTATAGACCACATCCATATCTCATAAGAACGTATCTATCGAAAATAAAAATAAAATATTAATGGCAACAAACCAAGTGCAATTTTCAAATAATTGGAGAGTGGTAGCTAGTGTTACATCTCAAAATTTATGTGGTATAGTCATCATCTTCATATAACATATGACACGATATTCTTTAGTAATAAATGCAATTTTGTGCATGGGCAGCATGTTAACAACATGCACACATGTGTTTCTAACTTTCAAGCTTACATAAGTTACATTTGTAAGCTCTATAATGGATGATTTGTAAATCTGTTGTAGTCGATAATCACTCTTTATCACACAATATTTGGATCGTTATGCACAAGAGATGAGATGGGACTGTGGTGAGTTGGATCGTATATAATATGAGAGAATGAGATATGTTAAGAGCTTTTCTATTTCACACACAATACACACACAGTGAACCACACATACAAATGAGGCATTGTGATGAATAAATATCACAGCCACTTTGCCTAATGGGCTTTGATGGTCTTGTGGGCTTTTGCACTTGGATAAGGCTTTTACAATGAATACTAACTCTAACACAAGCCCACTTTACACAAACTTCTAACATAAATGAATGACCATCACTTTAACTATAAAATTAAAGCTAACAATCTCCCCCTAAGGGATGGTCATTCAAAAGATGCACCACGTGATTAGGTCTTTAGACTTCAGGGTCTTGAACTTTGTGATTCTTTGTTCCTTCATGCATTGTGATCTTCAAAGCATCGTCTTTTGATTGATCTTTGCCTTGATCAACATCTTCATGTATTCACAGCGTCTTTTCTTCCAATGTAGATGTTGAGACTGATGCGTGGGATTGCGCCCTCGCAGTAGGTTTTACCTCTCAAGGGATCTCAAGAGGCTTGCAATCCCCACCAGGCAGTGTACCTGACCGTTGTAGTATAGTAAAGTGGCAAGTACCGGGGGATTGATCGTTCAACTCAAAGAATAGTGTTCGTTAGGATAGAAATTATTCTAACTAGGTCTAGAGGTGATGGATGATTCTTTTTGTATTTTTATATTTTATGGAAAGCAAGTAAAAATCTCGTGTTTTGGAAGAAGGGGCGGAATTAGTTGCTAATCAACTAACCCAAAAGCTACTAACTAAACTAATATGCAAGAAAAGTAAACTAGGGTTCTACAAGGGAAGTGAAGCATGTCTACCTATGATATGTTACTCCTTGCTAGCTATCCAATTCTACCTATTGAATTGTCACACCTTGTTTTAATTGACGGGTTGTATTCCTTAATACCAATCGTGGGGGTGTGTACGATCTTCCCCAACTCTATAAGCTCCTACTTCACTCCTATGTCGAGCCGGCTAAGAAGCTCCTAACATGGGATCACTAGAATTCGCTTATGCATTAAATACAACCAATTAACCTTAGTACACCTTGGTTCATGCTTCTTAAGACGTTCAAGCACTTTACCATATAGGAGGATGAGGCGAAAAGTGTACCGCTTTTAAGGGGTCATTTAAGCCCGAAATCGTATTTATTTGATCAAATATTGCCCTAAATCGTTCCTTTTGTCATTTTAGGTACTTTTGAGGAGAAATCTGGAAAAGGAGGCATTTTGGACGTTTTTGGAGCATTAAAGTGAAGAAAACGGCAAAGTCTCAAGAATCGGCTAAAAGTTACTCTTGACGGCGTCACAATTAACATGGGACGGCGTCATGCCTTGGCAAGAAAAGTTGGATGTGAAATTTACTCATGACGGGCCAGTGAGTTTGCATGAGAATTCTGACGGCGTCACGCTTTAACTAAATCAAGGGCGTCACGGCTTAAATCATAAGGGGACGGCGTCACGTTCATGATCCGACGGCGTCAAGCCTTGATAAGCCAGAATGGATTTTTGAAGAGCTAAAGAGGGACGGCGTCAAGATGGTCATCCGGGAACCCTAAAAGCGGCGAGGTGACGGCGTCACAATGCATAAGGTGACGCCGTCAGATGTCAAAGTCTATATATAGTTTTCTAATTTTTTGTCATTAGGGGAGAGCTTAGTGTGTGGAATTTTGGGATAAAACCCTAAGACGATTTTAGCTACTTTTTCAGGGCTTTTTGCCTTGAGATCTTCCATGTTTCATTGAAAGATAAGTTATCAATTAATCATTCAATATGTCTATGTGTTGTTTGATTCTATCTTATGCTTGTCTTTTGTTTAACATGTTAGGCTAATTTTATCTTGTGTTTGCTTAGATCTAATGAAACCTAGCTATTGATTATTGGTTGTTAGTGTGTTGTTAGTTGTATTGGATGATTGTTTATCTATGTTAGGCTTAAGAAAACTGGCTAACTTCCTATTCGGTAACTTGCTTGAACGTCTTAAGAAACATGAACCAAACGCGTACTAAAGGTTTTTATGGTTGTATTTAATGCACAAGCGAATTCTAGTGATCCCATGTTAGGAGCTTCCTAGCCGGCTCGACATAGGAGTGAAGTAGGAGCTTGTAGAGTTTGGGGAAGTAAGTACGCCACCCCACGAATGGTATTAAGGAATACACCCGTCATCCACGCGACTAATACACACTAATTAACCGGTAAAAGATAGTTAGGGAGTAAGGAAATCTAAGTAAACACATTTCTCTACACGTAAGTTTCTCACCACTTTTCATTTTTGTTATTTTATTTTATTTGCATTTGTAGTAATTTGGGTTAGTTGACTAGCAACTAATTCCGCCCACTCCTTCAAAACCCGAGATTTTACTTGCTTACCATAAATATAAAAATACAAAAAGAATCTTCCTCAACCCTTAGACCTAATTAGAGTAGCCTTTCACACCTAACGAACACTATTCCCTGTGGAGAACGATCAATCCCCCGTACTTACCACTACACTATACTACATCGGTCAGGTACACTGCCTGGTGGGGTTGTAAGCCTCTTGAGATCCCTCGAGAGGTAAAACCTGTTGTAAGGTTGCAAAACCCACGCATCAAGTTTTTGGCGCCGCTGCCGGGGAATAGTTATTGTTTAGGTTGAATTTTTATTTCTATTAGGTCTACTCACTAGATTCCTTTCTAGTGAGATTTTTATTTTATTTTTCTAGGTTTTCTTTAGTCTATCTATTTTCTTCGTGTCTTTGTTCGTAACCATTACCGTCCGACATCATGGAAGATGGTAATATCCTTAACCCACACAACCCACCACCACAACAACCACCACCACCTCCTAGAGCCCGTACTTTAGGAGAGTATTCCCGTCCTAGCCACCACGGCTATCGAAACACCATTGAGCTCACTCAAGGAGCCAATATCACACCCTTGCGATCCGACACCATCCGGTTGGTGCAAAGCGGATGCGCATTCCATGGACTTCGTTCTGAAGATCCTAATCAACATCTCAAGGACTTTCTTAAAATCGTTGATTCTATAGACCTTGATGTTGCCACTCGAGAGACGACCCGATTGCGTCTCTTCCAATTCTCTCTGCGGGACCAAGCTAGTCAGTGGCTAGAACGTCAACCCGCAGGATCCATCACCTCTTGGAATGATCTCACCACTCGTTTCCTTGCTCAGTTTTTCCCACCAGGAAGAACTACCAAGCTAAGGAATGATATCTTGATGTTCCAACAACGTCAAGGCGAAACTCTCTACGAGGCATGGACTCGATTCAAGGACTTACTCCAAAAAGTCCCTCACCATGGCATAGAACTTTGGCTCCAAGTCCAAATCTTCTATGACCATATCAATCTCTCCACAAGGCAAACCATTGACCAATCGGCCGGTGGCAAGCTACGTGATCTAAGTGCGGAACAATCATGGGCTCTCCTAGAGGATCTTGCTCTTTATGACAACGAAAGTTGGAGTGATCCCCGTGATTTGAATAAAACGGTCAAGGCAATATCTTTGCCTTTGAACAATTCAAGCACTTCCGACCGTAGGATCGTAGAACTTGAAGACCAAGTCAAGTTTCTCATGAAATCCTACGAGGCTCCTAAACCTTCAAGCCAAGTGAACAAAATCACTTCTTCATGTGAATTATGTAGTGGTCCCCACGACACTCGTGATTGCATGGAACTCCCCGAACAAGCTTTTGTGGACTACGCATCCTCGCGTACCGACGGAGCGGGAGACAAGTGGTACACTTTCAAGCCCGAGCCAAACCATTATGGTGATTCATACAACCCCTCATGGAAAAATCACCCGAACCTTAGGTGGAAACAAAACCAAAACTCACAACAAATCAATTCTTCCAACCCACCTAATCGTTTCCAATCAAGCGGTTCCAACTCGAACCGTACTTTCAACAACAATCCTTCCGGCAATGGTAGTACCAATAACTTTGAAGGATTGATGTCTCAATTTATGGCATCTCAAGAAGCTCGTTTAGCCAAGTTTGAAGCCGATTTCAAACAAAAACAAAGCGAGATGACCAACAAGATTGACACCTTGTTGAAAGCCCTCAATGACCGAGAAATGGGAGCACTCCCTAGCAACACGGTCAAGAACCCGAAACTAAACGTCAACGCTATTTCATCGGTTTCGTCCCCTAGTTCTTGTCCACAATATTATTCGGTCAATTCCATGAGCACGTGTTTCAAACAAACCCAAATCATTCCAAGTGACCAAGAAGTTATGACATCCAAATTGGTCAACAACATAGTTGAAACACCTCCCACTCAAAACCTTGACGATGAATTCAAGGAGCTCCACCTTGAAAGTCCGGTTGTTGATGAGAAGAAGCTCAAGTTAGGCGAAAAAGGGACCGCCTTTGTTCAAAACAAGCTACCTAAGAAGTTAGATGATCCGGGCTTATTTGTTCTACCTTGCAAGATCGGTAATTCGGAGGCTTATGATACATTAGCCGATCTTGGATCAAGCCTTAACCTACTTCCGTTACCTCTCTACACCTCTCTAAAACTTGGAAAACTTGAAGAAACCGAGGTGATAATAGGCTTAGCGGATGGAAGTGTTGCTTACCCGGTTGGAGTAGTTAAGGACGTGTTAGTGCACATTGGAAAACTAACCATTTTAGCCGATTTCCACGTCCTTGATATGGTTAGCGACCCTACATGCCCCTTGTTGATAGGTAGAGGATTTTTAGCGACCGCTAGTGCTATGATTGATTGTAAGGAATCCAAGATAGCGGTAGGAGAAGGGGATACTTGGTCAGTCTATGATGTTAAGAAACATGCCTATGATACTAGTGAGGAACCGACACCCCATTGGTTAGAATTAAATAGGAGACCATCTAGATATGGACCTTGGATCGATAGAGACTTCATAGGACCCCAACGCCCATTTTACCTAGAAGAGGACTTTGTTAACCGAACGCATTCGGTAGAGCAACTCTTGGCTAGGGACACCGAATTGGATCCATTTGAAGACCCTCTAGTTTTTAGAAGGATGATTGATTTCCTAGGAGTTTTGCCAATTAACCTAGGAATGAATAAGTGGATTTGTGAGGAAGATGATCATAAGTGGAATTGGGATAAACCACCCAATGATGGAGATGGGTCATGGCATATCAAGATGACATTGTATGACCCGGATGGAGAGAAGTTTGAAAAGACATATCGTACTAAGCGGACCAATAGGGAACTTCAATCCAAGCTTAACCCTAAAGACGTCCTTGATGACGAGCTTACTTACATAGGGTAGCGTGACTTTGAGTCTAGCTACAAGACTCGTTAATAAAGAAAAGCGCTTCTTGGGAGGCAACCCAAGCTTTATTTGTTTTATTTGCTTTGTGTGTTTATTTATTTGTTTGTTTGATTTTATTTGTTTCCGTATGTGTGTTTAATTTTTATTAGTATTGATTCATGTTCAAAAGTACTTTGTGAAAATGCTTTATGTTGTTTTTAACTTCGTCTTAACTACATATAAAGGTATTTTGCAAAAGATAAGTGTAAGGGAAATCTAAATCGGTTTATTAGAACACAAATGAACATGAATCATAATAATAATAAGTTAGCATACATATTCGTATTTGTTTGAGTCAAATGCTTGTATCGAGTCATAATGATGTTTTGCAGAATTTCCAGGAAGTAAGGTAAAGGTTTTTCCAGAAATTTTCCGGAAACTTAAAATGAAAATTTTTGTCAGGTCATTTCTGACGGCGTCAGGGGTTATAACCTGACGGCGTCAGATTTAATTTCCAGAAATTTTTGAAAATTTTGTTTTCATAAAAAGTTTTTATTAAAATCTCCAACTTATAATCTCCAGGAATCTGCAAAGTTATCATTCCACAAGCATTATATCCTTATATATAGATTTTATCCCGCCGATGTTATGCAGGTTTTCGTGTTTGTTTTCTCAGGTTCAACAGGTTATTTTGGACAAGGAAATGTTTTGAATCAAGCTTATGGCGATGCATTAGTCATGGAGCTTCAACATTCTCTTTGGAGGAAGATTTAACCGTGTAATTTCATTATCCAACGAGCGAATCAGGGGAGTATTTGATTTCATTCTTTTACTTTATGCTTTTACATTTGTCATTTGAACATTGGGGACAATGTTCATCTTAAGTGTAAGGGGAGGGTAAAAGTACGATTTTAGAGAATACAATTGCGCTTGATTTTTGTTTGTTTGATGGTAGATGTGTAATAAAACTGAGAGAAATACTTGTTAAGGCAATTTTAGTGCCAAATTTAAAATTTTTTACAACATATAGGAGTGAAACTTTGATCTTAATGAGCGTCTCACGGATAGGAGTTATATGACTAGCACAAAAACCGTACCACTAAAAAATTTTCCACCCCCAAATATGTGAGGTTCGCCCCTAGAATTGGTAGGAAAAGCATTTATGCTATGATGTGTGTACCGGTAGCACTTAGATTCTAGAACTTGCGTTAGGACCATTCCAAGGCCACAAGTGAGACTACATTCGTGTAGTTAGATTTACTACATGATAAGAGGCATTAGGATTAACCCATGTTTTACACCTGTGTTTTTGTTATAATTACATTGGCTACATTGGTCAAGTAATTCTCCCACACCCTTTGCGTTGTACTCATTTTTAGTACACGATACCCCTAGTACACCCCTCAGAGCCTATCTTTTCGTTTCGACCTTTAAGCATTTTACTTAAAGGAAGAATTTGTTACACCCCACTAAAATGTACACCCAAATCGCCTTAGCCTACCTTGTATGCACTCATCTTTAGTGCATTATTGTGACAACATTTGTTTAAACCCAAGTTAATTATCTAGTTGATTACATGGTTGCTAAGTCGAGTCATATCCTTGTACATATTGTTTTGGGACGATTGGGACTCGTGGGTAAAGTACTAGTGTAATGGAGTAATGGGGAAGAACATCATTTATTACCCCCATATGTGCTAAATGTTTTAAAAGTACTCCAAGTTTTTCAATTATCTTAATTCGAGTCATTAGAATAGTTATTTGTAAAGTTATGTAAAAGTTCAAGTGTAAGGGGATGCAACGCCCCTATGATGTATTATTTTGGATGGTAGGGTAAAAGTGTATGCAAAAAAAAAAAAAAAAAAAAAAAAAAAAAAAAAAAAAAAAAAAAAAAAAAAAATCAAGAAAAATACAAAAAAATGAGAAAAAAAAGAAAAATAGAAAAAACATACGGACTACCATCCCGTTTCATTTTATGTTTATTTTATGTTTATGTTTTGTTATTTTCTTTCATTAGCTTAAGATCGAGTCTAGTCTTGGCTTAGCAACGTTGTATAGTACATGTGATTGATCAAGATCTTTAACTCGCCACCAGTAAAATATCCTTTATCCAACAAAACCGTGTTTTCCTTTTCCCTACACCTAACGTTATAACCCATTTAAAAGCCCTCTTTGATAGTTTATCTTAGGTGCTTACGCCTAGTGGAGGAGGTTTTCGATCCTTTCCCAAGCCTATGGTAATCTATTTGCTATGACAGGTAGTGAGAGATATTTTCCGTTTTCATTTATGAGATTTATTTTGATGACACTTGAGAGATGTGAGTATCTAAACACTACTTGTGAGGTGCTAGTATGTAATCTCCGTGCTTATTATGATTGAAGTGGAACGATTATTTGTTGTAATTACTTTTATGTTTGCATTAAATGACCCCTAACTTGTATTTTGATTAGAATAAAAGCGCATTTGCTTGAGGACAAGCAAATCTCAAGTGTAAGGGTATTTGATGAGGCGAAAAGTGTACCGCTTTTAAGGGGTCATTTAAGCCCGAAATCGTATTTATTTGATCAAATATTGCCCTAAATCGTTCCTTTTGTCA
Source organism: Artemisia tridentata subsp. tridentata (assembly GCA_021014915.2). Taxonomy (NCBI): domain Eukaryota; kingdom Viridiplantae; phylum Streptophyta; class Magnoliopsida; order Asterales; family Asteraceae; genus Artemisia; species Artemisia tridentata. The sequence continues at coordinate 18,621,727 of CP139508.1, read as the reverse complement.
TTTTAGGTACTTTTGAGGAGAAATCTGGAAAAGGAGGCATTTTGGACGTTTTTGGAGCATTAAAGTGAAGAAAACGGCAAAGTCTCAAGAATCGGCTAAAAGTTACTCTTGACGGCGTCACAATTAACATGGGACGGCGTCATGCCTTGGCAAGAAAAGTTGGATGTGAAATTTACTCATGACGGGCCAGTGAGTTTGCATGAGAATTCTGACGGCGTCACGCTTTAACTAAATCAAGGGCGTCACGGCTTAAATCATAAGGGGACGGCGTCACGTTCATGATCCGACGGCGTCAAGCCTTGATAAGCCAGAATGGATTTTTGAAGAGCTAAAGAGGGACGGCGTCAAGATGGTCATCCGGGAACCCTAAAAGCGGCGAGGTGACGGCGTCACAATGCATAAGGTGACGCCGTCAGATGTAAAAGTCTATATATAGTTTTCTAATTTTTTGTCATTAGGGAGAGCTTAGTGTGTGGAATTTTGGGATAAAACCCTAAGACGATTTTAGCTACTTTTTCAGGGCTTTTTGCCTTGAGATCTTCCATGTTTCATTGAAAGATAAGTTATCAATTAATCATTCAATATGTCTATGTGTTGTTTGATTCTATCTTATGCTTGTCTTTTGTTTAACATGTTAGGCTAATTTTATCTTGTGTTTGCTTAGATCTAATGAAACCTAGCTATTGATTATTGGTTGTTAGTGTGTTGTTAGTTGTATTGGATGATTGTTTATCTATGTTAGGCTTAAGAAAACTGGCTAACTTCCTATTCGGTAACTTGCTTGAACGTCTTAAGAAACATGAACCAAACGCGTACTAAAGGTTTTTATGGTTGTATTTAATGCACAAGCGAATTCTAGTGATCCCATGTTAGGAGCTTCCTAGCCGGCTCGACATAGGAGTGAAGTAGGAGCTTGTAGAGTTTGGGGAAGTAAGTACGCCACCCCACGAATGGTATTAAGGAATACACCCGTCATCCACGCGACTAATACACACTAATTAACCGGTAAAAGATAGTTAGGGAGTAAGGAAATCTAAGTAAACACATTTCTCTACACATAAGTTTCTCACCACTTTTCATTTTTGTTATTTTATTTTATTTGCATTTGTAGTAATTTGGGTTAGTTGACTAGCAACTAATTCCGCCCACTCCTTCAAAACCCGAGATTTTACTTGCTTACCATAAAATATAAAAATACAAAAAGAATCTTCCTCAACCCTTAGACCTAATTAGAGTAGCCTTTCACACCTAACGAACACTATTCCCTGTGGAGAACGATCAATCCCCCGTACTTACCACTACACTATACTACATCGGTCAGGTACACTGCCTGGTGGGGTTGTAAGCCTCTTGAGATCCCTCGAGAGGTAAAACCTGTTGTAAGGTTGCAAAACCCACGCATCAAGCACGTTATCATATAGGAGGTTGGCCAGTTTTCTTAAGCCTAACATCGATATCACCCAATCAAAACAAGAAACAATAGGAAGCAAGAATTATAAACTAAACCAACTAGATCTATTGAAGTTGTCACACCCTAATTGATGGAGATGGAAACACACATCAACAAGAAATCAATAAGATCTAATTAGTTATACACAAGTTTCACACAATCATAGGTAAACACTAGGTGATTTAGTAAAACATAATCAATGAAGAACAAGCAACAATAATAATGGAAGACATAATTAAGATAGAATCAACACACCATTACAAGATGTTTATGGAGTGATTAAGACCTTCTAAGTTGCTGGAAAAAACACCTACCTAAACCCTAGAATCGGACTTAGGGTTTAGGGCTTACAAATAATGAAGTTATAAGGTTATATTTATAAGTAACTTTCTGTCGGCCCGATCTGACGGCGTCAGCCCATACACTTGACGGTGTCAGATCCCCTTTTTCACTAAATTGTAGATTTTTTCGTCCTCTTCGCTTGGCCTTTTGAATCACCCAAATCCGAGTTCGTATGAAGATTTTATGGCCAAAACAGTGACAGCTACTCCGCGCGTAAGTTGTGATTGTCTTGATCAGCATGTGACGGTTTTACTAGGGTTTCTTCTTGTGCAAGTTTTCATTCTGACGTCGTCACTCAATGGCTTCTGACGTCGTCAGGTTGAGTCCTGACGCAGTCACTTCGCCGCGGTTAGGGTTTCTTGATGGCCTTCTTGACGCCGTCCCTCTTTAGACCTCCAAAATCCGCTCTGGCTTATCAAGGCTTGACGCCGTCAGAATTGAGCTTGACGTCGTCCCTCTTTAAGTTAAGCCGTGAAGACCTTGATCACTTCAAAGGGTGACGCTGTCAGATTTTTCATGCAAAATTCTCTGGCTTATCATGAGTAATTTTCATATCCACCTCTTTTGCCAAGCTATGACGCCGTCTGGGCCAATCCCTGACGCCGTCAAAGGTACTTTCCAGCATAATTTTGAGACTTTGTCGTTTTCTTCACTTTTATGCTCCAAAAACGTCCAAAATGCTTCTTTTTCCAGATTTCTTCTCAAAAGAACCTAAAATGACAAAAGGAACGATTTAGGGCAATATTTGATCAAATAAATACGATTTAGGGATTAAATGACCCCCTAAAAGCGGTACACTTTTCGCTTCATCAAATACCCTTACACTTGAGATTTGCTTGTCCTCAAGCAAATGCGCTTTTATTCTAATCAAAATACAAGTTAGGGGTCATTTAACACTAATATAAAAGTAATTACAACAATTAGTCGTTCCACTTTAATCATAATAAGCACGGAGATTACAAACTAGCACCTCACAAGTAGTGTTTAGATACTCACATCTCTCAAGTGTCATCAAAATAAATCTCATAAATGAAAACAGATAATATCTCTCACTACCTGTCATAGCAAATAGATTACCATAGGCTTAGGCAAGGATCGAAAACCTTCTCCACTAGGCGTAAGCACCTAAGATAAACTATCAAAGAGGGCTTTTACATGGGTTATAACGTGAGGTGTAGGGATATGATAAACACGGTTTTGTTGGATAAGGAATATTTTACTGGTGGCGAGTTAAAGATCTTGATTAATTACATGTACTATACAATGTTGCTAAGCCAAGACTCGACTCGACCTTAAGCTAAAAACAAAATAACAAAAACATAAAATAAACATAAAATGAAACGGGATGGTAGTCCGTATGTTTTTTCTACTTTTCTTTTTCTCATTTTTTTGTATTTTTCTTGATTTTTTTTTTTTTTTTTTTTTTTTCTTTTTTTTGGCATACACTTTTGCCCTACCATCCAAAATAATACATCATAGGGGCGTTGCATTCCCCTTACACTTGAACTTTTACATAACTTTACAAATACTATTCTAATGACTCGAATTAAGATAATCGAAAAACTTGGAGTACTTTTAAAATATTTAGCACATATGGGGGTAATAAATGATGTTCTTCCCCATTACTCCATTACACTAGTACTTTACCCATGAGTCCCAATCGTCCCAAAACAATATGTACAAGGATATGACTCGACTTAGCAACCATGTAATCAATTAGATAATTAACTTGGGTTTAAACAAATGTTGTCACAATAATGCACTAAAAATGAGTGCATACAAGGTAGGCTAAGGCGATTTGGGTGTACATTTAAGTGGGGTGTAACAAATTCTTCCTTTAAGTAAAATGCTTAAAGGTCGAAATGAAAAGATAGGCTCTGAGGGGTGTACTAGGGGTATCGTGTACTAAAAATGAGTACAACGCAAAGGGTGTGGGAGAATTACTTGACCAATGTAGCCAATGTAATTATAACAAAAACACAGGTGTAAAACAATGGGTTAATCATAATGCCTCTTATCATGTAGTAAATCTAACTACACGAATGTAGTCTCACTTGTGGCCTCGGAATGGTCCTAACGCAAGTTCTAGAATCTAAGTGCTACCGGTACACACATCATAGCATAAATGCTTTTCCTACCAATTCTAGGGGCGAACCTCACATATTTGGGGGTGGAAAATTTTTTTTAGTGGTACGGTTTTGTGCTAGTCATATAACTCCTATCCGTGAGACGCTCATTAAGATCAAAGTTTCACTCCTAAATGTTGTAAAAAATTTTAAATTTGGCACTAAAATTGACCTAACAGGTATTTATCTCAGTTTTATTACACATCTACTATCAAATAAACAAAAATCAAGCGCAATAGCATTCTCTAAAGTATCGTATTTTTACCCCCCCCCTTACACTTAAGATGAACATTGTCCCCAATGTTCAAATAACAAGATGTAAAAGTATAAAGTAAAAGAATGAAATCAAATACTCCCCTGATTCGTTTGGTGGATAAAGAAGTAACATGGTTAGATCTTCTTCCAAGAGAAAGTAGAAGCTCCAAGACTAATGCATCGCCATAAGCTTGATTCCACATACATTTCCTTGTCCAAAATAACCTGTTAAACCTGAGAAAACAAACACGAAAACCGGCATAACATCGGCGGGATAAACTCTATATAAGGATATAATGCTTGTGGAATGATTATTTTGCAGATTCCTGGAGATTATAAGTTAGAGATTTAATAAAAACTTTTTATGAAAACAAAACTTTCAAAATTTTCTGAAAATTAAAACCTGACGCCGTCAGGTTGTAAATCCTGACGCCGTCAGAAATGATCTGACAGAATTCTCATGTTAAGTTTCCGGAAAAATTTTGGAAAAACCTATACCTTACTTCCTGGAAATCTTGCAAAACATCATCATGACTCGATACAAGCATTTGACTCAAACAAATACGAATATGTATGTTAATTCAATATTATTACGATTCATGTTCATTTGTTCTAATAAACCGATTTAGATTTCCCTTACACTTAACTTTTGCAAAATACCTTTATATGTAGTTAAGACGAAGTTAAAAACAAAATAAAGCATTTTCACAATTTAGTTTTTAACATGAATCAATAATAATAAAAATAAAACATACACACGGAAACAAATAAAATCAAACAAACAAAGAAATAAACACACAAAACAAATAAAGCTTGGGTTGCCTCCCAAGAAGCGCTTTTCTTTATTAACGAGTCTTGTAGCTAGACTCAAAGTCACGCTACCCTATGTAAGTGAGTTCGTCATCGAGGACGTCTTTAGGGTTAAGCTTGGATTGAAGTTTCCCATTGGTCCGCTTAGTACAATATATCTTTTCAAACTTCTCTCCATCCGGGTCATACAATGTCATCTTCATATGCCATGACCCATCTCCATCTTTGGGTGGTTTGTCCCAATCCCACTTATGATCATCGTCCTCACGAGCCCACTTATTCATTCCTAGGTTAATTGGCAAAACTCCTAGGAAATCAATCATCTTCCTAAAAACTAGAGGGTCTTCAAATGGATCCAATTTGGTGTCCCTAGCTAAGAGTTGCTCCACCGTATGTGTTCGGTTCACAAAGTCCTCTTCTAGGTAAAATGGGCGTTGGGGTCCTATGAAGTCTCTATCGATCCAAGGTCCATATCTAGATGGTCTCCTATTTAATTCTAACCAATGGGGTGTTGGTTCATCACTAGTATCATAGGCATGTTTCTTTACATCATAGACTGACCAAGTATCACCTTCTCCTACCGCTATCTTAGATTCCTTACAATCAATCATAGCACTAGCGGTCGCCAAAAATCCTCTACCTATTAACAAGGGGCATGTAGGGTCGCTAACCATATCAAGGACGTGGAAATCGGCTAAAATGGTTAGTTTTCCAATGTGTACTAACACGTCTTTGACTACTCCAACCGGGTAAGCAACACTTCCATCCGCTAAGCCTATTATAACCTCGGTTTCTTCAAGTTTCCCTGGTTTTAGAGAGGTGTATAGAGGTAACGGAAGTAGGTTAAGGCTTGATCCAAGATCGGCTAATGTGTCATAAGCCTCCGAATTACCGATCTTGCAAGGTAGAACAAATAAGCCCGGATCATCTAACTTCTTAGGTAGCTTGTTTTGAACAAAGGCGGTCCCTTTTTCGCCTAATTTGAGCTTCTTATCATCCAACACATCAATAACCGGACTTTCAAGGTGGAGCTCCTTGAATTCATTGTCAAGGTTTTGAGTGGGAGGTGTTTCAACTGTGTTGTTGACCAATTTGGATATCATAACTTCTTGGTCATTTTGAACGACTTGGGTTTGTTTGAAACACGAGCTCATGGAATTGACCGAATAATATTGTGGACAAGAACTAGGAGACGAAACCGATGAAATGGCGTTGACGTTTGGTTTCGGGTTCTTGACCGTGTTGCTAGGGAGTGCTCCCATTTCTCGGTCATTGAGGGCTTTCAACAAAGTGTCAATCTTATTGGTCATCTCGCTTTGTTTTTGTTTGAAATCGGCTTCAAACTTGGCCAAACGAGCTTCTTGAGATGCCATAAATTGGGACATCAATCCTTCAAAGTTATTGGTACTACCATTGCTGGAAGGATTGTTGTTGAAAGTACGGTTCGAGTTGGAACCGCTTGATTGGAAACGATTAGGTGGGTTGGAAGAATTGGGTTGTGGTGCGTTTTGGTTTTGTTTCCACCTAAGGTTCGGGTGATTTTTCCATGAGGGGTTGTATGAATCACCGTAGGGGTTTGGCTCGGGTTTGAAAGTGTACCACTTGTCTCCCGCTCCGTCGGTACGCGAGGATGCGTAGTCCGCAAAAGCTTGTTCGGGGAGTTCCATGCAATCACGAGTGTCATGGGGACCACTACATAATTCACACGAAGAAGTGATTTTGTTCACTTGGCTTGAAGGTTTGGGAGCCTCGTAGGATTTCATCAGAAACTTGACTTGGTCTTCAAGTTCTATGATCCTACTGTCGGAAGTGCTTGAATTGTTCGAAGGCAAAGATATTGCCTTGACCGTTTTATTCAAATCACGGGGATTACTCCAACTTTCGTTGTTGTAAAGAGCAAGATCTTCTAGGAGAGCCCATGATTGTTCTGCACTTAGATCACGTAGCTTACCACCGGCCGCTTGGTCAATGGTTTGCCTCGTGGAGAGATTGATATGGTCATAGAAGATTTGGACTTGGAGCCAAAGTTCTAAGCCATGGTGAGGGACTTTTTGGAGTAAGTCCTTGAATCGAGTCCATGCCTCGTAGAGGGTTTCGCCTTAACGTTGTTGGAACATCAAGATATCATTCCTTAGCTTGGTAGTTCTTCCTGGTGGGAAAAACTGAGCAAGGAAACGAGTGGTGAGATCATCCCAAGAGGTGATGGATCCTGCAGGTAGACGCTCTAGCCATTGACTAGCTTGGTCCCGCAGAGAGAATTGAAAGAGACGCAGTCAGGTCGTCTCTCGAGTGGCAACATCAAGGTCTATGGAATCAACAATTTTGAGAAAGTCCTTGAGATGTTGATTAGGATCTTCGGAACGAAGTCCATGGAATGCGCATCCGCTTTGCACCAACCGGATGGTGTCGGATCGCAAGGGAGTGACATTGGCTCCTTGAGTGAGCTCAATGGTGTTTCGATAGCCATGGTGGCTAGGACGGGAGTAGTCTCCTAAAGTACGGGCTCTAGGAGGTTGTGGTGGTTGTTGTGGTGGGTTGTTGGGATCAAGGATATTACCATCTTCCATGATGTCGGATGGTAATGGTTACGAACACAGAAACGAAGAAAAAAAAGATAGACTAAAGAAAACCTAGAAAAATAAAATAAAAATATTACTAGAAAGGAATCTAGTGAGTAGATCTATAAAATAAAAAAAATTCAACCTAAACAATAACTATTCCTCGGCAGCGGCGCAAAAAACTTGATGCGTGGGATTGCGCCCTCGCAGTAGGTTTTACCTCTCAAGGGATCTCAAGAGGCTTCCAATCCCCACCAGGCAGTGTACCTGACCGTTGTAGTATAGTAAAGTGGCAAGTACCGGGGGATTGATCGTTCAACTCAAAGAATAGTGTTCGTTAGGATTGAAATTATTCTAACTAGGTCTAGAGGTGATAGATGATTCTTTTTGTATTTTTATATTTTATGGAAAGCAAGTAAAAACCTCGTGTTTTGGAAGAAGGGGCGGAATTAGTTGCTAATCAACTAACCCAAAAGCTACTAACTAAACTAATATGCAAGAAAAGTAAACTAGGGTTCTACAAGGGAAGTGAAGCATGTCTACCTATGATATGTTACTCCTTGCTAGCTATCCAATTCTACCTATTGAATTGTCACACCTTGTTTTAATTGACGGGTTGTATTCCTTAATACCAATCGTGGGGGTGTGTACGATCTTCCCCAACTCTATAAGCTCCTACTTCACTCCTATGTCGAGCCGGCTAAGAAGCTCCTAACATGGGATCACTAGAATTCGCTTATGCATTAAATACAACCAATTAACCTTAGTACACCTTGGTTTATGCTTCTTAAGACGTTCAAGCACGTTACCATATAGGAGGTTGGCCAGTTTTCTTAAGCCTAACATCGATATCACCCAATCAAAACAAGAAACAATAGGAAGCAAGAATTATAAACTAAACCAACTAGATCTATTGAAGTTGTCACACCCTAATTGATGGAGATGGAAACACACATCAACAAGAAATCAATAAGATCTAATTAGTTATACACAAGTTTCACACAATCATAGGTAAACACTAGGTGATTTAGTAAAACATAATCAATTAAGAACAAGCAACAATAATAATGGAAGACATAATTAAGATAGAATCAACACACCATTACAAGATGTTTATGGAGTGATTAAGACCTTCTAAGTTGCTGGAAAAACACCTACCTAAACCCTAGAATCGGACTTAGGGTTTAGGGCTTACAAATAATGAAGTTATAAGGTTATATTTATAGGTAACTTTCTGTCGGCCCGATCTGACGGCGTCAGCCCATACACTTGACGGCGTCAGATCCCCTTTTTCACTAAATTGTAGATTTTTTCGTCCTCTTCGCGTGGCCTTTTGAATCACCCAAATCCGAGTTCGTATGAAGATTTTATGGCCAAAACAGTGACAGCTACTCCGCGCGTAAGTTGTGATTGTCTTGATTAGCATGTGACGGTTTTACTAGGGTTTCTTCTTGTGCAAGTTTTCATTCTGACGTCGTCACTCAATGGCTTCTGACGTCGTCAGGTTGAGTCCTGACGCCGTCACTTCGCCGCGGTTAGGGTTTCTTGATGGCCTTCTAGACGCCGTCCCTCTTTAGACCTCCAAAATCCGCTCTGGCTTATCAAGGCTTGACGCCGTCAGAATTGAGCTTGACGCCGTCCCTCTTTAAGTTAAGCCGTGACGACCTTGATCACTTCAAAGGGTGACGCTGTCAGATTTTTCATGCAAAATTCTCTGGCTTATCATGAGTAATTTTCATATCCACCTCTTTTGCCAAGCCATGACGCCGTCTGGGCCAATCCCTGACGCCGTCAAAGGTACTTTCCAGCATAATTTTGAGACTTTGTCGTTTTCTTCACTTTTATGCTCCAAAAACGTCCAAAATGCTTCCTTTTCCAGATTTCTTCTCAAAAGTACCTAAAATGACAAAAGGAACGATTTAGGGCAATATTTGATCAAATAAATACGATTTAGGGCTTAAATGACCCCTTAAAAGCGGTACACTTTTCGCTTCATCAGAGACATACGATGATCGATGGACTTTCTTCAGTACCTACATAAAACAGTTAGCAATAAATCGTCCAGCTCTTTCAGGTTCAGATCTCATTATGACACTTACAGCTTATGTTCTTTTTGGTGAACACAAGTGTATTTTATTGGAAGTGTTCCTAAGAGATCTTTGATGAATCTCATGGCTCTAGACTCAATTATGTGCGCTTTGGTTTTAGTCGTCGGAGGCGTGGAGCAGAGTGCCACCTTTTCAATATCAACTCATCTCGGAGTGAGAGGTCGATAGATTATGCATTGATCTCCGTGAGAAATGAAACAAATATCTTTTAAGAGATATCTGAGTGGCTAGGAGGGGTTTGTGCACCGCGTCACTGGGTCCATGACGTCTTGTCTTCAATATCAGTATCACCTTAGTGAGTACCGATAGCAGATGTATTGACCCAGTTTTTGACCTAGGTTTTCATGGAGGGCTATTTCTTTTCACCCTTTCATTAAACTTTTCTTTTTCATTCTTCAACCCCTTCTTTCTCCTTTCTCATTTGCTCCTTTTTTTTCAATCTTACCTAAGGACTTCTAATTCTAGACTATTGGAATTGTCCTTGGGTAGATCCCTCCGGTTCTGGCGGATCATTAGACATTACCTAACCATAATCACCTTATTACTCCATGATTATCCTAAATTTGTTGATCACTTGCCATAAAACCTTTTGTGAAAATCTCTCAAAGCGTTTATGTATAAAACACATTTTTGGTTAACACTTCAAGAGTTTTGCATTTTCTGAAATACTCCCCCTTCACATATGCTCATGCATTTTTGAAATAAATAGCACATGTTGGGTAGAGTTCGCACATTTGAAATGATCGATTTTCGATGAACATGACCTTAGCGAGACACGCTTACATCACTAGTTACACTAGCTTGAAATTATTACCCGTCCCGGTCATATTCAATGATCATCTCTCGAATTGGTACATTCTACTCAGACAAGTCCTTTGCGAGACACGCTTACATCACTGGTAAACCAGCTTGAAATTATTACCCGTCCCAGACAAGTCTTTTCGATTACTGACACTTAAGCTTCGTCAATTCGATGGTTAAACTGAGTCTTTTTGTAGAGCTCGACTCACGATCACATTTTAATCACATTTCTCCCCCTCAAAAATAGCATTTCGATGGTATTTTTGATACCGTTTGATTAAAATCATTGTTTTTGGAAAGCTAATAGGGAGAAACGGTTTTGCATGAACATTTCGGAACAAATTTCTTTTTGGAATACTCCCCCTCAAAACTTGCATTGGTTTTGACATTTTTTGAAAACTTTGGAGCAAGTGGGGAGTAACAATTTGAAAATCTTAAGCAAAATTTTTTAAAAGATTTGAAACACCTTTTGATGAAAAAAATTTTGCTTAAGATTAAGAAGTTAGTTTTGATAAACTTTGCGTGAAAACTTCTTTTTCTTTTAGGATTGTTGCAATAAAACGTATAACAGGGTCCTTTCTTTGAAAAACGGGTTATGCACTGTTATGTGTGCATAAGCCAAAACGTTGAAGCTCGGGTTGTAAGCTGAAATACTTACAAGCCATTTCGATTTTAGGATAAGCGCTCAAAATTTTTGATGAAGCACTTTCCTTTCTTTGAAGATCGGGTCCTGAACTGATGTGTTCAGAAGCCATTAAATTAAGCGCGGGTTCCGTACTGAAATGCACGAAAGCCATTTTGACCAGATTAGACAACAACTTTTGGAACCCATTTGAGCACTGCACCAATGGGTTTAGCATGTTTTGCAATCCATTTGTAAGTTGTGTCAATCTGATTCAAAGAGGATGAATTCCAACGAGGACTGAAAACCGGTTTTTCATTTGGAAATAACACTCGCGGAATCAACGGTGATTTAAAACTCTTTTTCTTTTGAAAATGGTTTGAGAAACTCGTTGTCTCTTTTGGAGTTTTAAAACTTGAAGCAGAGTCATTCTTGTTTTGTAGCGGAAGCATTTTAGAGTTTGAATGACTTTGCTTTGGTTTTCACACTTGCTTTACCCGTGTAAAGCGAGATTGTGGAGTTTGAAATCTTGAAGTCTCTTCATGAGACATGTTTGACCTTGAAAGCTTTTGAGGAGTGAGCGTTTCAGAAAATCTTGGTTTCTTCGAAAACTTCCTACCTTTTTGCAAAGAATAGGTTGTAAACTGAGAAACCTTTTTCGAAAATGTTTTTGAAGATTCACCCGTGTAAACCTTCTTTGAAACACTCACTTTTGGTGTTGAAAGATTTGAAATGGGAGATTTGCCTTTTGATCGATGGAGAATATCAAACTTTGCTTTTAAGGCATTGTATGACATTCGCAAATCATTGTATTCTTTTTGAAGAAGATCTTGAGATGCCAATTTAGATTCCAAAGAAGCAATCTGTTTCAAAAAATGATCTTTTTCAGCTTTTGAATCATCCGTTTTACGAGCCAATTTCCGTTCGAAAAGAATATTTTCTTTTTCAAGTTTTTCAAAATATGTTTCGAATTTGTTCGTTTTGTTGAAAAGATCAGTTTTGGCATCCTCAAGGTCGTTTGTACGTTGAGCTAAAAGCGTTTCAAGCTCAAGTACTTTTGTTTGAAGCACATGATTTGCATTTTCCATTTCAAAATCTGGAGTATCAGAATCAAACAGGGGATTTGGAAAGAGACTTATGTGTTTTGAGACTCAACCTTTTTCTGCTTCATTGATTCAATCTTTTGCAGAACCTTTTCAAACTTTTTGTCAGCGAATTCAGACAATTGAGACTTCAAAAATTCAGTCTCTTTTTGTTTTGTGATGGATTTTTGAGTCTGAACTCGTGAACGTTTGATTGAATCAAACAGGTTTTTGTAAGTCTGTTTTAAATGCTCATTTTCTTTTTGTAATGATGCCACAGCATGTTCCAATTCAATATTTTTTGTATCAAGTTCATCCAAATAAAACTTGATATTGGCATCATCACAATTTTCTTCAAAAATCTTTTCCTTTTCAGAAGAAGCAATTCTTTTGGACAATTCTTCTTTGACTTCAGCGACTTCTTTTGAAAGTTTAGTGATTTTTCTTTTGAGACAAAGATTTTCATATTTCAAAGAAGATGTTTGTTCAAAATCCAAATTCTCATACTCAAGGCTGACAGACACCGATTTGAATGACTCAATTT